>CM060964.1:32425410-33117910 GCA_030765045.1 Tenodera sinensis
CTGAGGCATACTAATGAATGCACTGGACTAATTAGATGAAATGTATTACATTCCAGTAAAATACATACCAGTACCTTTATAACATAGTTTATAGTAGCAACCGTTAAACTTTCCTAAATGAAAAATAATTAGAAAATACAAAGGTATTACAATTTTAAGAGCAAAGTAATGGCATTAAGAATGCTGAGGCACTAAAAAGGAGCCAAATAAAAAAACTAAAATATTTCAACTAAATTAATTTATGACATGAAAGAAAGCAAGGGGTTGAAATAACAAAGAGAAAGAAAGAAAAATAATATACACTGCTACTAGGAATAGAGAGGAGCAAAAACCTGTGTATAAAAATAATTGAACAAAGAGGGAGAGAGAAAGAGACATAACCTAATTATCTAGTAACAAAAGAATAAGCAAGGAGATACGTACTTTTTGTAAAGAATGGGAAGCTCTCAGTATCTATGTCCTTGATGAGTAGGTACACCGCCTCAGAAAGGTGCTGGCTCCACTCTCCAGGATCCTGCAGTACCTGCTTCACTCAGCTCCACAACCTACACAGCATCGGTACTCACAATAAGGCACCTATATGAAGTTCAAAGGGCACATAAAATTTTCAAACTACAAGATTAGGTAGATAAAGCTGGCCAGTGTTATGACATTGATTTTAAACAAACTTTAATGGAATAAAAAGGAATAAAATGCACGAATCTTCATAGTCATTTTGGAAGTGCCCTCCATCTGCATCTAGACACTTCTGTACACGTCTTAAGAAGTTCATAAAAACATGTGTCAATTCCCTTCAAGTACACCATAAATAAAAATCACATGTCGACAAATCTGATGATCGCGGTGGCCATACATTTTTGCTCTTCAGTAAATATTTAATGAATACGAGTAAGTGACTTCTCAGATGTATGATATTAATGCATTTCGCAGTCATAGCGCACTACACACTGATATTTTGGTCGTGCAGGGGTTGTGGATATTTTTCTGAATAATTCTTGTTACCTTGATAGATCTGGTCTTTACGTACGCCTCTACAATGAATATTAATGTTATAAACAGAGAAAATTGTGTATATGCACAAGGTGCATCTATAAAGTAGGATTCCCTGATGCCATGAACAAAAACAAAACACCATGTGATTGAAGGATTTATTGGAACAGATATACCAGGTGGTACACTTCATCCAGACTCAGGGGTCTCCGTCTAGGGGATATGTGAATGGCGAACACAAGGTACCCAACCTGAGCAGAACATTACTTCCATTTACTGGTGTTTTGCTCCTCACTGTAGCTTTTCTATCTGACCTTACCTTGGTCATCTCTTGTTTTCTTCCGACCCCGATGCTATTAGGGTTCTCGAGGGCTAGGGAGTCTTTATTTTTCCAATCTCTCCATTTCTCTAATTTCTCTATAAAATCTTAACCCCTAACATGCTGACCTGTCATGGCATGTAATACGTCCTCTGATTGGTAATCAGAGGATATGGTAGGTGAATTTACTTTGATAATTCTCCCGGTCAGGTCGGTGAGACACGTAAACCAACGACAGGTTGGTCCTCCAGACATTCTGGGGGTTGTGAGAGAGCGATGTGACTGACAAAACATAAAAATATGGTGCTCTCTAATAAGCGGTTACTATTACTGCTATTGCTCTCTTCAATATCAGTGAAAAATATTGGAGAGCAAGAGGATTAATGACTTCATTGTCAGAAATCCAGCATTAGCTAACAACAACAACAACATTTTTTATTTAGTAAGCTTTTGTCTGTCTGTTACTGTTTACTATTTAAGCAAAAGTCGTCCAGAATGAAGAGGTCTTCTGAGGACATTCCCAGAAAGTTCAAGGTATGACTTACAAACGGCCATGGAATCGCCTGTTTGTGTCCGTCACTGGATACTGACTGTCTGTCCCTCCGACTGAGAAGTGAAGTGAGGCATTGCCACTCACTGCGTAAGGTTCTTCAAAGAGAGAAGGTTGGACATTGCACATATTTGTTACACTCATCCTGTAGAACAGGGGTTGTTCTACATGAGTGTAACAAATATGTGCAATACAATTATTACCAAAGAACCTTTCGCCGAAAAAAAATGTGTCAAATATTTGGTATATTTGGAGCAATCCAGCTTCTTGACGAATGGATAAAAACGGTTTATTATTTCACTTCATTTGTTAGCATGACGTTGCCAAATCTCTCTTAGAAATTAAATTTTGGGTGATATTTTAACATTAAATTGTAACTAAATTCACTCGAATTCAAGTAGAAATGCATTACAACATTGTTCGCACAATGTTTGCGCGACAGTTAGTAAAATAATAAACACTTATACTCTTTCGTCAAGAAGCTAGGCGGTTCCAAATACTTTACACCCTAAACTACCCTTTACATGGAAACTTTTTCGAAAATTTTGATTTTCTTGAAAATGGCTCTAACGATTTTCATTAAAATGCCATATGTTTCAAATACTTTTATGACAAATGAAATGTACATCTTGAATTTTCTGGCTATAGTCCATGAAACCCTATTTACTCTTGATGACTTTTGTATAACTGATAAACCGTAGGAGGTAGACCAAATCTTACTATAGAAAAACGCAGATCTTGCTAAAACACACAATTTATGTCCGGATACATTTTTTTGCGGAGTGAACCATTTCGGAGATATTCCTCGTTATTTGTGTAAGTTTAGGAGAACTTATACTTCTGTCAAATGGAACACGCTATTCATTTTTTATGTGTTAACAGTGCAAAGAGAACGGATTCTCAAAGCTTTAAAAGATTTTACTATCACCCAAAGCCTACTGTATTCCCATATTGCCCTTGCACCTACAAGGAAATTAACAATAAGATAATTTCTGCAAATGTTTATCTCAACTAACACGAAGAAGATAGAGGAATAAGAGTTTGTAAGAATGGTTAGTACAAGAGTAGAGAAAGTCATGTGAGTGCAACACATCACATTTTTAGAGTATGTGTTTCAAGCTAACGTGGCTTACGACAGGGATGGGTACTTGTTTCAATTTTAAAATGAAAAGATTAGGTTAAAGTTTCAAAATATATCACTTATAATTATTCTTTTCAATGAACTTTAAAGTATAGATATAATTTTTTTCTCAAATAACAAGTATTTCGTTAGTAGCTTTGAAATATATAAGTAAATATTACTTAGTTACAATTTTGAAAATACTTTGAACAATATTGCAAGGATTGTTGAACATGTTCTAAATTCGTCAATAATGTGCGTATACCATCACCACGTTTTCATTGGGAATTGAAACCAAATTGTGTCCAACCCCACTCTCAATACGATCCGCTTTGATATGTTGAATTCAATCCGGAATGAGATCAATTTGGATAGGCAAAGCTCAATCATAAGTAACACCGTTCTGCATTTCAAAACTTATTTTTTGTTTGTTTGTTTGTTTGTTTGTTTTTTTGTTTTTTTGTTTTTTTTTCTCAATCTGATAGGTGATCCAAAACGGATTTTTTTGTGCTGAATTCGAAAATAATCTCCATTTTGTCCCATCACGTCAGGTTTTCAAAATATTCATAAATAACTGAAATGAAATTACAAATTTGTGAAATGTATAAAAATTACTTTCAACAAGAATTTTGTATGAAAAACTAGGCCATAATTATAATTTGTTACTTGCCACTAATTAATCACTAATTAATAATAATCATAAGCACATTCATAACCTTACCTCAATATCACACTTCAAATTTTCTCCTCTTTGACCTCGCATATTGTTCAGAGAAGTCCCTTTTTTAACATGCAACAATAGTGCGCCATCATGTGAACACTCCACTTCCCTTGATACCTCATTTCCAAATTTTTATATCCTGTTGAAATCATTCGCCATATTCCTTACTAAAATCTCCTAAATTATCAGGGAAATAATTTAGATGAGAATGAAGAAAATGTATTTTGACACTCATGTTGTGACCAAATTGTTTGAAATTTTGTAGCATCACTTTCACTATGTTAACATAATTTGGGTCTTTTTTATTTCCAAAGAAATTAGAAACAACATTTCTGAAAGCATTCCAAGCATCCTTCACTTCTAGACTCATAGTACTCTCGAACTGACCGTCCATGAGTTTTCGAATTTGTGGGCTAACGAATACCTACACCAGCTTTAATGTTTATCATTGAATAATGAAAATGTTCTCTCTTTGAAGAACCTTACGCTGTGAGTGGCAATGTCTCACTCCACTCCTCAGTCGGAGGGACAGACATAATGAAAAGAAACATTTTGTAGATCCCCTAGGGCGGATATAGTTGGTAGAGTTTAATAAATATACAAAATATAAAATATAAAAATGGTACCTAATAGTTATATTATTTCAAATTTTAAGTGAAAAAGCTGAAATTATAAGCTGCTGAGCCTTTCTAACAAACGATAAGCACGCAGTATTACTACAGAACGTGCATTATGAAAAATATTCAAAACATAAAATTTGAATTGCAAACAACTCTGACGTGGTACGCGAAAACAGATTTCAGTTTTGCAATTAGTGTGAACATGTGGTTCAGAAACGCTCATTCATTAAGAAAAAAAAATCCATGCAGAACAGTGTGTCAAGAAACCATGTCATTTTTCTTCACTGCCAACTCAAGCACAGCAACTGCTGCTACGCGTGGATGACGTGGGTGTTGTTGTGAAATCAGCAGAAGCATGAAAATATTGTCAACTACAGGAAACACAAATAGCGGAACATTATATTATATTATAATTCAAGCTTTTATGTTGGTCACTTGGGAAGGACTAGCACACACGTTTTTTCGCTATTCGTGTTTTCTGTAGTTGACAATATTTGCATACTTCTGCTGATTTCGCAATTCTACAGTTGGCAACATCCACACGTAGCAGCAGTTGCGCTTGAGTTGGTAGTGTCATGGTTTCTTGACATTTCAACATGATTTTCTACGAAACAAAAATATAGCTATTACGTTTCCATGGCGAATTCAACTCGATGTGAGTTCTTTTTCCGGAATGAACACCGCATGGAAACACGGATTCAAATGAAGCTCAACCACCGGATCCGATCCGTTTATTTAGTGGAACCGGGTCGAAATCTTATTGCATGAATATTGTTCGATCTCATTTCCGGATTGAATTCAACATGGAAACGCGGAAATGGGAATGTACTTAAATGGAGTTCAATTCTGCGTAGAAGCGTGGTAAATCCGGGGCACCCATTAGGCCTTTATCTCGATCAAAAGTTACACTGGGACCATCATATAAACTATATTTGTAATAAACTAGCACGGGTAACATTTCTGCTGTAGAAACTTAGGAACAATATAAATGAAGATTGGCTCATACATTCCTATTATGCATTTTTCCATTTCTATTTAACATACGGTAGGTACTCTTTTCTGGGGAAATTCTGTAGGAGCAAAAGTAGTTTTTAAACGGCAAGAAAGGTACTCAGAAGTATACTAGGGCTGCCTACATTAGAATCATGCAAAGAACGTTTTAAACGATTGAAAATCATGACAGTACCAGGAGCATATGTATTGTACTGATGTTTATCAAAGAAAATGTAGAGCACTATACAATAAGGGAAGTCATTCACAGTCACAATACCTATACAAATCCAACAATTGACGTAACATATTCTAGACTTAGGAAAACCATAATATTTATAAACACCTTGGATTAAAGCTATATAACAAATTACCAATACACATAAGTTCACTTCCTATGAATAAATTTAAATCTCCTTTGGATAGATGGTTAAAGACAAGGCTTTGTATTCAGTTGAAGAGTATTTTGAGGTTGTCAAAGAAATCAATTAATATATTGTGTAAATATTGTGTGCGTGCGCGCGCGCGTGTGTGTGTGTCGAGCGTAAAAAATGTTAAGATCACTGTAAATTTACAATAAAGTAGCAATATTTCAAATTGTGTAAATAATTTTATAACGTTTGAACATTGTAATATGATGACAAACTAGTATGCTTGGTTGTAAAACAGCTTAATGATCAATAAACTATATTCTATTATATTGCCATCAGAAATGCTCAACTGTTATTCGACATAATACAAGGAGCTATGTCCTTGAAATACACGAGCCGAGGCCGCCATTTTACAGGATAACCGTTCCAATCTTTGGTAGATTCAATCATTTGAATCCGGTAGATTCCATGCAACAAAATTTCCATCCAACCTCACTTCTAACAGGATCGGATGCAAGGATTAATTTCGAACTGAATCCGCGTCTCCATGTAGTGTACAATTCGAAATGAACACTCAAATTAATTTGAATTCCACGTGGAAACGTATTGCATATGGCGACATGGTTTGTGTACCTACATACCTACTTCACTCGACAATGTGCTTTTACTCACAATTTACGTTTGGCCGTTTTCTTTTAACGTTTAAATTATAACTTGATTTTCTAAGCAAATTATGTACTTACCTATAGTTATGATGTAAGGAATATATTTTTTAGCTTTTCCTGTTTCCTCTAAACAATCTTCCACAGTATCATTAAGCTCAGCTATGAACAAAATGGTCACCTTCATAGAACTCTCGACCAATCAGAGATGATCATTACATACATTTTCACAATGCTATTTAGATTAATTATTTATTATGTATCAATGTGTTTATTTTATTAAATTATTTTGCTTCTTGAGATATTGTTTCACAATAATCTTACAATTCTCTTAGTTTAATTATCGCTTGGGTAGAGTGGGTTCACAAAATGCTTTCGTATGGCACTGTTTCCGGCATGCCTTTGAATATCGATTATTTAAATTTCTTCTTCAACTAGATTAACTATTTATTATGTATCATTGTGTTTATTTTATTAAACTATTTTGCTTCTTGAGATGTTGTTTCACAATAATCTTACAATTCTCTTAGTTTAATTATCGCTTGGGTAGAGTGGGTTCACAAAATGCTTTCGTATAACACTGTTTCCATTATGCCTTTAAATATCGGTTATTTACATTTCTTTTTCATCTTCGTTCAATATTCGTAATTATTTTTAACACATTTTATTTGACAATACAAATATTATTTCAGCTTCTAGAAGTTTTGAAAAAAAGAGCGAAAAATATCAGAAAATGCCTTAAATGCAATACCACAATCTGTGCTCAGGATTATTTAAAGCGTCATGTGACTCATTTTCACTCCGATAACAAACATATTTATCCGAAAACATTCCTAGACGTTCAGGCGTTATGTGTGATAAGTTAAAAGCCTTAATTGTTATTTACTCTCATTTTTTACCATCGGTCGCCTAAAATGTATTATACAGATATACGAGTATATTTATCCGGCCGGGAGAGACCGGGTGACTGACCAAGTCCCACCCTCCAGTACTGCATCCCACTGTGCTGGTGAGAGATGGGGTATGCAGCGGCCCCACGGTAGCCCTTGGGTCCGAAAGGGCTGTTGCGCTCCAGGGTTAGTTAATTAATTGTAAGTTGCCCTTGGGGTATTTATCTCCGATGTGGTCTAACCGGGAAAAAGTACGAATCAGCTGGGCTATTTAATGTCGTACTGGCAACTTGGCCATGGTAGCTGAGTGGTTAAACAGCCGCTCGATGCCGAAGATCCGTGATTCAAATCCCGGCTATGGCATTGCATTTTTCAGCCCTGATTCCACCTCTTAAAACATTGCCCACACACGGCTTGTATGTTTAAAAACACCAGCAGTGAGCTTGTTGGCATAAATAAATAATAGTTAATTAGATATAGTTTATATATTGCAGATACTTAAAAATGGTAAACTGACAATCATGCTATACATCGCCAATTGACTATAAAACAATGAAACACACGGGCTATAGAAGCACGGTGATAACTTCAAACAAAGCTAATACTTCATTTATATACAGCAAAAGTGTATTTACTTTGTAAATGCACGGAAACATGTTTGTATATTTTGTTGTTTCTTTAAATACACTATCACACACGCTTCCTTGTAGCTTTTTCATTTTATTGCATTCTAAATTCATACTTAATTTGCTTTATCATATAGAGCCTCTAATTTTAATTCCTCTTTTATCTATTCATGTTTAAGCCTATCAACTTTGGTACAATCCTTTACTTGTCTAAGGAATTTGTCTGTGTTGTTTGAATTCTATCTTTTCCTGTTTTCGTTTGAATCCGAATTTCCAGCCATACAAATATTGTGGGTATTATCATAAGTCTGCAGAGTTTCGGTTTTGTTTCTTTCCTTACTTCATTTTTAAGGGGGTAAGGCAGTCTGAACATACAGGAATTGTACCTCAGTGAGTAAAATTACCACTGCTCTTAAAATTCTCAATGGTTTATCCTGAACTTTTTATGAATTATTCTGTGAGTCAGGAAAGTTATTACAAGTGGTCATTTATATTGATAGCTTATGTGGTTGAGTCTACAAAAAATATTTCACCCAGCAGAAAATTAATAAGAGTTAATCTTAAAACAATGAATTTATGTACCTTGCTCTCTGAAATTACTTGCAATACAGAATTACAGGTTCGCATGCTTGTTCTTAGTATAATCAGCTATCTTCTGAACCTCAATTAT
This sequence comes from Tenodera sinensis, assembly GCA_030765045.1. Classification (NCBI taxonomy): domain Eukaryota; kingdom Metazoa; phylum Arthropoda; class Insecta; order Mantodea; family Mantidae; genus Tenodera; species Tenodera sinensis. The sequence goes on from CM060964.1 coordinate 32,433,940, forward strand.
TTATGTACTTCAATTTACCAGAAATTAAGAAAAAATTAATTGCGCAGTCCAAAAAAAGTAAAAAATTTGCGAGGTTGTTACTTTCTTTATATTATTAATATATATTATAAAATTATTATTGTAGTTCAAAATGTTCAACTATTTGTTGTATACGTTTCTGAAAATTTCAGCTCTCTACCTCTCATGCTTTCTGAGAAAAAGGTACATCAATTCACACGTTTCATTACAGTTTTTATAAGTTACATAACAACAACAACAACAACAACAACAATAATAATAATAATAATAATAATAATAATAATAATAATGATAATGATAATGATAATGATAATGATAATGATAATGATAGTGATAATGATAATGATAATGATAATGATAATGATAATGATAATGATAATGATAATGATAATGATAATGATAATGATAATGATAATGATAATGATAATGATAATGATAATGATAATGATAATGATAATGATAATGATAATGATAATGATAATGATAATGATAATGATAATGATAATAATAATAATAATAATAATAATAATAATAATAATAATAATAATAATAATAATAATAATAATAATAATAATAATAATAATAATAATAATAATAATAATAATAATAACAATTTAGTCTTCACAACCTGTCATTCTTTGACACTGCTTTACTTTAACTGCTGTGTAAATATCGCTTATTTACAACCAAAACAAGAAACACAACTTCACTAGTCAGTTTCAAGTGCGAGAAGTGATTTTCCAAACGCACGCTGTGCAAGCTATTCAATTGTTTTGTCATGAGCTTATTCAATGATTCTGTAATGTCATGATTGGCACAATTACCTATATCCACATTGCTTTTTAAAAAGTTGGTTATTTTTAATATTGTTTTACTTGGTACGGCAACACAGGCGTTAGCACAGGTGATACATGAAATAAAATGATAATTAGGAAAGGGAACGAAAACAATTCTGGTTTACCGAAAATCCCCATATTATTAAAAAAGTTGGAGTTTGGTGCGCAGTGAGTGCCCGTAGTATTATCGGTCGGTCCCATATTTTACTACACAACAGTTCATTCACACGTTCATGTAAATTCTATTTAAAATATTTTCCCCACAATTAACAAGAAATGAAAGATTGTATGACTGGTTTTAGCACGATTCAGCTATAGCGCACTCTGCTGTGGATTTTATGCATCAATTGCGAAGTGTGTATGGTGACAATGTTTAGTCGAGGATTGTAGCCACCTCGTTCCCCTGAATTATCTCCATGCAGTTTTTATTTATGAAGAACGTTAAAGAATAAAGTATAAGCATCACATTCACACGTGTTTCAAAAATTGAAGGACAAGATAACAATGTGCAGTGGTTGTAGGTTTAAGGGCGCTCAATTTCGTGGTCATCAGCACCCTTAAGATATAAATTCCAATCAAAAATAAAATTACTAGTAACAAAGAAAATATACACATAAACATAAAAGACAGTGGCAATAGCCAGATATAAAACTAGGAGATAAATATGTCAAAAAGCATAAAAAGAGATATCTAAAATTTTAAATCCGCAAACTGATATTACACTCCGCTAAAAACTTAAAAACTCTATAAACCGCTGTTTTTGTCGTCCGCTAAGACATCTGCAAGTCTGGCCGGCAGCTGCAGAGAATCTCGAAGGTGCGCTAGAGAGGAACACTAGAAGCACGTGACGGACTGACAAAAGGTTGTCACACAGCGGACACAGAGGGGCAAGGTCCCCTTTAAATAGGTAACCATGCGCAAAATTGCAGTGGCCTATTCGCAACCGAGCCAAACTAACCTCCTCGCGGCGAGTTATGCGACAGGAAGTTACCCAGTTTATCGGAAGCTCTTTCACTTCTCTAAGCTTATTACCGCGGAGAGCTGACCACTCGCCGTGCCAGGACGACAGCATCGCTCTCCGCACGTCAAGCCTAAAGTCTTCCGAAGTAACACGTGAGATGGTAATACTGGGTTCTGTAGTTGCCGTCTTTGCTGCCAAATCCGCCATTCCATTCCCCGGCAAACCTACGTGGCCAGGAATCCATGCACACACCACGCTAACGCCAGAAGCGTGTAAAACATGGAGGGCATCCTGGATACGCTGTACAATAGGATGGGAGTTGTACAGCTCACGAAGGCTCTGAAGTGCACTAAGGGAACAAAATCACAAGAGAAATATAGGCAATCAGTTAACATGAACTTTTGCGAGTAAACCAGAATTGTTTTCGGAGATATAGCGAATGTGTTCACGTTGAAGGTCATCAATTTCAACATCTGGGGTAATGCAGGTAAACCTAATGTAAGTTAGTACAGTAGTAAGTATTCTGTACCCATGACTTGCCGGTCGTTTACGTGTAACTCTGGCGGAGGGCGCGCCGGTTATCGCCCGACTCAGTCGATCTACGAACACACTATATCTACATGTCCCTAATAATAGCTACTACAACACATCGAATATTGTTATTATGGCCGTGCCAAATTGTTTTGAAAAAGTCAGTATTAGCGTTAGGCACAATTCAAATAGTCGATCTCCAGCTTCATAGCACATCGGTGGTGTAGATATTGGCACACACTATCATTTTTTGTGTGTTAAGTACCAATTTTAGTTGTTGCTTGGATCCGCAAGATAGGACTTTCATCTGGTATTACAAGGATCTCATATCATAACAATTTATACATGTACCTAAATAATACATACGTAATAATGTCAATCCATCGATTTAATTATGCGGTAGCATAGAGATCATATCTGCAATTACTGCTGCAGTTCTTAGGCAGTGTTATTACAACATAATAACAACAATTACAACATAATTGAAGTAAAAAATATAAATTCCATTCACCGTTTCAAAAAACATCTCAAGCAATTTTTGATGGAAAAGTGTTATTATTCAACTGATGAGTTTTTGCATTGTTGAGGTAAATGCAGATCTAAGGATGTAAGCGTGAGTTTTAGATGAGGGTTTTGTAGATAGATTGTGCCTGTGAATATTATGTATGTAAGTACTATATTTTGTAAGTAGTTTTTTTAGTGACACAACCACAACATGTATATGTTTTATGGTTGAAATAAATAAATAAATAAATAAATAAATAAATAAATAAATAAATAAATAAATAAATAAATAAATAAATAAATAAATAAATAAATAAATAAATAAATAAATAAATAAATAAATAAATAAATAAATAAATAAATAAATAAATAAATAAATAAATAAATAAATAAATAAATAAATAAATAAATAAATAAATAAATAAATAAATAAATAAATAAATAAATAAATAAATAAATAAATAAATAAATAAATAAATAAATAAATAAATAAATAAATAAATAAATAAATAAATAAATAAATAAATAAATAAATAAATAAATAAATAAATAAATAAATAAATAAATAAATAAATAAATAAATAAATAAATAAATAAATAAATAAATAAATAAATAAATAAATAAATAAATAAATAAATAAATAAATAAATAAATAAATAAATAAATAAATAAATAAATAAATAAATAAATAAATAAATAAATAAATAAATAAATAAATAAATAAATAAATAAATAAATAAATAAATAAATAAATAAATAAATAAATAAATAAATAAATAAATAAATAAATAAATAAATAAATAAATAAATAAATAAATAAATAAATAAATAAATAAATAAATAAATAAATAAATAAATAAATAAATAAATAAATAAATAAATAAATAAATAAATAAATAAATAAATAAATAAATAAATAAATAAATAAATAAATAAATAAATAAATAATGCAAATATCTGATGGGGCGTGAACCCTGGAGTGTAGCGATGATAACTGTGAACAGGAAAGCTATTAGGTGCAGTTATTCCATCCTTCCTGCGTTGTGAAACTATTACAGTGCGAGAAACTTTCTGAACAGCTGTGACACTATTGCAGCAGATTACACGTTTTCGGACACGAATTCCCTCTAGTAAAACAATCACCTTGATGTTTCACAACACATCCTGCGTGGAGCAGAACAGCGCTAAAGGCTAATGGGTTGTGCAAACTACTAGAACACTTAAACATCCTGCACTAATATTTACACTATTGGAGCAAATCATATGCTTTTGGGCATGGTTTCCCTCTCGTAAGCTTTCTCTGCAACACATCTTGCGTGGATAAGTAAGGTAGAGAAAAGCCTGAACTGAGGGGTCATGGTAAGGTCATCTGTAACCAGTGCTGTGTATTCAGTGGTACCCACAAAGCGAATGTGCAGAAGTTTGAGAACCCTTTTGCGTTGAGCTCACGTGTTAGGAAAACTGGCTCAATGAAAGTTACCTAAAATACTACAGCATCCATGCATTTTCCACCAAATCTGGGCATGATACTCATGGGGTTATCAAGAATTGCATTCTGTCCAGGAAACCATTTTGTGCCTACCGGTTGACGCTGCCAGCTTCGTGAAGATTATTTTCATTTGACCGTACAACTTTGCTCTGAAATTCGTTTGTTTTTGGCGACAGTATTGCAATAGACAATTCTTGTATGAAATTAAATTTGTGTTTAAGCTTGAACTATAAGGTATTTGGTTTATCTTGTCTCATGCCTAAAGGAAGAGAAAGAGATATGTTGAAAAGGGACGCAGATACTCAGCCTTCTGTCTTTGTTGTTATGGGGAAGGTGGGAGAAGATTCGGTTTCTTCTATCCAATCAGTGCTGGACTGAAGAGGCAAGTATGAATAGACTTCCGATGTTTCTGTCCGCAAAACATGTTCTACCCCTGCCCCTTACTTGAGTGGTGGGAGTGACCTTCCACTTTTATGGTCCTGGAGTCAAGCTAAATCACCGCGACTATATATGAAGTTTGGGTACCATTTCTGTCCTCGGAGTATTCAGTGAACGCAAGTGTTTGTCAGGCCTAAACAGATCTCGGTTTGTCGGATGCTCATGTGGAGATCTTCGGGAAATGAAGCCAGAAAATCTTCCTTGTGTTTACCGCTAATGGAATAGTTCCCTAAATTTCCAGTTGCACGAAAATCTGCCGGAAGGTATGACACGAAAGCAAACAACACAGGCAAAAGTAAAACAATAAAAATTAAAACTAGGATTTATAAATATTGACCAATTGTTGATGCAATGTTCGCGAAGCAGAAAGGTATTCTCCAATCTCACCAAGTATTTGCACCGTTGCTGTACGTTTTTGTATGTGTACATAATTTTTACCCTAAGTTGCAAGAGGTCTTCATACAAAGACCCATTGCTTTTATAGACATTGAGAATACTAGGAGAACATTCTTCTGAATTAATAAGAAAATATTTCTCAAAAGTCTACAAATAGGACATAGTTAACTAACATCTGTCTCAAACTGAATGATTCAGTTGTAAGTGTATGGGAAGGGAGAAAGAGAGAAAAAGACACTGCAACGGAACACTTGGCCGCTGGTTGATGCAGGGAAATGCATGGGTGGTTCCCCCACTCTTGCTTAGTACTGACTGGGTTGGGAACGCAGCCAGAATGTCTGTGCATCCTAGTGCAATACTGCGCACTTAGGCGGCCCCTTGTGTGAAGCAGTGTCAGTTAGGGAGAAACCGAAACCGAGGGTAAGGTGTGAAGGTTGATGGAAGTCACCACTCTTGGCATCCTTGGCTAAGTGTTAGCTTTTGCGTCTCCTGGGAAGGCCGTTTTCCCGCAAACTTCCCCACATTCACCTATCTCAGCAGAAGGATAGAATGGACGAATACCATCACCTATCTGGGAATGAAACTCGATAAGGGAGCACTTCCGCGACCTGTCGCATCGGGCCAGCGGGGCAACTGCCTCCTTGTATCCCATGCTCCGGGGTGCCTGTTCCCTTGAACTTACGTCTTTTTCGGGCCTTCATAATCCCAGTCCTAATGCACGCCTGCGGGAACTGCGGCATGACCGCAGATTCGAAAAGCCTCTTAAAATAGTCTAATTTGAAATCTGTGGGAGTAGTGACTCATCTGAATATAATACCTCTTTGGAAGTTTTGTCCATGCTTTATCAGCACCCTAAGTAGGAGTCATACTGTAAGCGCTGTACCTTATAGCCATGGGAAACAATGTGCTTGTTTTTCTGGACCACAAATATACCCTGATGTTAATATTCATCAAAATTCAATACATGGGAATGAGTTTGATAAAAGAGTGGAGGGAGGGAGGGAACAATTCATTTACAATGACTGCAATATGGAAACAACAAGAAAATAGAGTTTATAAAAGAAGTAGGTAAGGTTTCTTAATTTCATGCTCAGTATTTAACAAGTTTTTATTTCCACATTTGATTTGCGTACATCAAGGCCAGCCTATATAATCTGCCTGTTCACATTGACGTCCTCAAGCAAGTTTCCAAACACTACAGGTTGGGAACGAATATTCTAGTGTTGTTCATGACCCTATCGCACATACACAGTGAGTCAGTGTATGTAGACTCTGTTCAGATGCAGTCTTTAGGACAGTAGCATATCAGTAATATATCAGCAGGCACAAGAGATCATCCATTTGTGTTGCATTACTGACTGTACGCTAAGTTGCAGGATTTTGCTGTGCTACTACACAAGATAAGCAAACGTAGTACTCTGACAACCAAGGTCAATACACACGGTCACTTTGCCAGGTAGTACATGTTTACGTTACATCTATAACCCCAGTGAACTGCTGGGAACACCAAGTTCCCTAAGCCTATGTTATTAAAGATGCTAATTGACTAATTGTTGAGCTCTCATCAACAATTAGAAATATTTTTGGTGTCATCTCAATAATTGTTTTAAACGCTGCCTCTTTCATGCCTTGTACCCTGCAGACAAAAAAAAAAAAAAAAAAAAAAAAAAAAAAAAAAAAAGAGTCATGTCTGGAATGCCAGGCTACCTTAATGGCAGAGAACAACACAACCAGTACCAAATAACTTGCAGTTTTCAACAAGTAGGTATGTGTGTTTGTCTATGTGTATAGATGATTGTTTGTGTGTATGAGGGCACATATGTAAGCATATATGCATTCCAGACATGACTCATCTTTTTGTTCATGGGTGTACAACGTAATAATGTTGGTACAACTATTTCTAGAATGTAAAATGCAACCCATGTCAACTCTGTTACTACCTAGCAAAGCAACCTGGTGTATTTATTGACCTTCGTTGTCAGAGTTCACTTGTTATCTTGTTTACTGGAACAGCAAAATACTTATAACTTGGCATAGAGTCGGTAACGCAACACAAATGGATGATCTCTAGCACTTGCCAACATATGAGACACTACTATCCTGTAGACATGGTTGTGTCTGAACAGAGTGCACAGTCTTGTTGTGTATACGTGATAGGGTCACATAAACAACTCACGGCCACACCGCAGCCGAGTGGTTAGACAATTTGCTTCTCACCAAAGTGGTCCGGGATCGATCCCAGGCAACCGCATGTGGGATTTGTGGTAGACGAAGTGGTGCTGGGGCAGGTTTCCTCCGGGTTCTCCAGTTTCTCCCGCCATCTCATTCCACCAGTGCTCCATCTTCATTCCATATATCATCAGTGTCACCGCATGCGGTGTCATATGTAGTAAAAGTGGGCAATAAACACTACAGAAAAAATAAACAACTTGGCAGTTTAACCATCTTTTCAATATGCCTCCTGGATTTGTCACCTAGTAAGTTCTTGTTGATCAGCTTTTGTCTCAGAATCTTTGGAACGCTGATTCTTTTTCACAACTTTATAAGCAGCGCAAAATGTATTTGCTGTCACCTCCTGTTCATTTTCAAATTAAGTATTGCAAGCATTTGCCAAACTCTTCTCTTTGGCATGAACTATAGCACCTGAGCAGCAGTTATTGAGTGGATGATCCTTTCTACTTAAATATTTTTCCATAAGCAACCATTTGTTCTTTTCTTGAGTCTATAGAAGAGAACACAGAAATGCTGCTCAAGGGTGTGCAATGTACTGTGTGGTTTATTTATTTCTACACCGTTCATTGTTATCGTTATCATAACAATGATCAAATCACAAGAGAAACTGAGTCAATGTGGCCACGATTGGAACTCCTATCACCGCTATTTCAATTGTAAACCTTTCTCTGTCCATGAACGTTGGAATCATGTTTCTATCTTTTGTAGTTTGGAAGAAATAAATGTTTGAAATCTGTTGTTTCTCTTTGAATAGCTCTGGTGTCATCTCAATAATTGTTTTAAACGCTGCCTCTTTCATGCCTTGTACCCTGCGGACAAAAAAAAAAAAAAAAAAAAAAAAAAAAAAGTGTCATGTCTGGAATGCCAGGCTACCTTAATGGCAGAGAACAATACAACCAGTACCAAATAACTTGCAGTTTTCCTATATATATATATAGGAAAAACAAAATATCAGTTTGGCTCATCGCTGCCCCAGAAAATACACTGACAAAGGCAAGCTTTTGGGATATTTTTTCACATAATGGGTTCTCACTTTCTCCATAGGAGAGATTTTAGTAGCAAGCACCCTAGATGGGGATCAAATGTGACAAATCCAAGAGGACATATTCTACATTACGTAGCTTATCAGCTTTCGCTAAATTTCATCTTTCCAGTAGGGCCAATCTACTATCCGAATAGAGGAAATACGCCAGACTTTTTCATAACTAAGTATGCAGGCGACCTCTTCACGACGCCATCTGTACTTCATGACCTTAGCTCAGATCACTGTCCTATAACACTGACAGCATTAAGCATACCTGAGATCAACAACTACTCCACAGCCAGTCTTAGAAAGGAGCCTTTTGATTGGACTTGCTATACAACAACAAATGGTAAATAAACATTCACATTCTTTACCACATTCCTGTTTTCCAGTAATTACTTATGATAGTTTCTTGGGCTAAGAGCCAAGTCAAATTTAGGTAACTGCCAAAGTTTTCAGCGACGAATTCTGCTGCCACCCTCAGGGGAGCTCGAGGTTTGAATGCTGATGTTGCAATATTTATATCTTTTACTCAGGGGTCTCCGTCTAGGGGATATGTGAATGGCGACCACAAGGTACCCAAGCTGAGCAGAACATTACTTCCACTTACTGGTGTTTTGCTCCTCACTGTAAACTGTTCTATCTGACCTTACCTTGGTCATCTCTTGTTCTCTTCCGACCCCGATGCTATTAGGGTTCCCGAGGGCTAGAGAGTCTTTATTTTTCCAATCTCTCCATTTCTATAATTTCTCTATAAAATATTAACCCTTAACATGCTGACCTGTCATGGCATGCAATGCATCCTCTGATTGGTAATCAGAGGATATGGTAGGTGAATTTATTTTGATAATTCTCCCAGTCAGGTCAGTGAGGCCCGTAAACCAACGACAGGTGTGGACCTCCAGACATTCTGGGGTTTGTGAGAGAGCGATGTAACCGTCAAAACATAAAAATATGGTGCCCTCTAAAAAACGGTTACTATTACTGCTATTGCTCTCTTCAATATCATCAGTGAAAAGTATTGGAGAGCAAGAGGATTAATGACTTCATTGTCAGAAATCCAGCATTAGCTAACAACAACAACACCCAAATTTCCTACTCCTCTGCAAAATATTCAACCAAGCTTTTGTGTGAAATAATTAAATAATTCCTCTCACAAAATGCACTTTTTTTATCCAAAATACAAGAGTCTGGGATGTCATTTGGCTTACTATCACACATACTTTGTTTAAGTACTTTGTCTTCATATGTGAATTCATTTAGTCAGACTTTCAGTTCCACTAAAAGTTTGTGACTCTTCAATCATACAAGAATGATTTAATTTATTATCAACAATTAGGCTTCTGTACCACATTGCAGTGAGCACCTAATTTTATTGTCCTACCCTTTCTGGTCCTATGTGGGTAATGAAAATGGCAGTATGTATCACACTTTCTGCTTAATGTTTTAATAGAATGGTGATGTTTCACAAAGAATTCACAACTATATGGTGAAAGAAATCATTATGAAGGAAGGGAATAATTACAGATTCTGAAATAACCATTAAGGCATATCAACAAGCACTATCATGTGCGATTTAAAAAATGGACCTTCCATTTTGAAACGAATATACAAATTTAAAAATCATTTTCTTATTTAATGATGCAGTCAATTGCCAGGATCACATCAGTATCACCGGTGTGCTGGAATTTCGTCCTGCAGGAGTCCTTTTACATGCCAGTAAATCTACTGACATGGAGCTGTGGTTTTTAAGCACAGTTAAAAAAACCATTGGTCTGGGCCGGATTTGAACCCATGACCTTGGGATCAGTAGGCCGGTGCCTAACCAATTGAGCCACTCAGACCGACGTGAATATTCAAAAATTTGATATTGGAACCCTAAGAGTATTATGCTTAAGATAAATATAAAATAAGAATTTAAGGGAAATGTGGTTGGCCAAAAAATGGTTAAACACCAACCATACCACATTAAAGAGCTGGATTGACAGAATTAGCCCCATGAAGTTACCCATCGGACTTTATTATTGCCTATTCTGCAACAACTCATTTTTATGGCCATCTACTGCTCATCAATTTAAGATCAGGAGATTACCAGTTACTCCTTAATGTCCTGTGTTATTGTTATGGACAATACCACATATCACATGGTACAAATAGATAAGCACATACATATTAACACCACTAAAGTACAAATGATAGAGTGACTCACTTATACAATATGGAATGTAACATTACAGTGAAAAAAGGGGAACATTTTAACTTCTATTACTCATAAAATATGAAAACAAGTCCAAGACCATATATGTTGTGGATGAACTAGATGAACACCATGGCCATCAAGCCATCAGATTGCCACCATATCATTGCCCCATAAAACTATCTGGGCAGAAGTAGAGAGCTATGTTGCAAGACACAAAAAATATTTACTTTAGTTATAGAGGAACATCTCACACCCGAAAGGTTGAGGAGTGCTAATAAAGATGGTTGTTAAATAGTACAGTCAACTGTAAAGTGTGTTTTCATTTTGAGTGTGCTTTTTTTTATATTTAATATCCTAGTGAAGGGATAAACCCAAAATAGTGAACCTTTTTATTACCTATCTCACTTTCGCTCAGATTATTGAAACCTAACCTAGAACAATATGTTTATTTCACTACATAGACACCTATGTATCTTCTTGAGTTTTATTTCTTGATCATCCATGCAAATATATGCATATATTTATAGTTGGGCCACTGTTTGTGTTTCCACTTTGGCCTCTTTGATTCTAGCTTTGTGGTAACTTGACACATAAATAAGGGGTTGCTTGTAAGGAGCTGGAAATTCAACTTTTGGTGGTAGCTTGACACATAAATGAGCAGTTGCTTTGTAGGAACTGGAAAACTGACTTTCAGTGGTAGCTTGACATATAAATAAGAGGTCGATTTGTAAGGAACTGGAAAGCCAACTTTCAGTGGTAGCTTGATATATAAATAAGAGGCCGCTTTGTAAGGAACTGGAAAGCCGACTTTCGCCTGAACTATACATAGTGTGAATAAGTAGTTCATGGTGAATTGATATTGCAGATAAAAATTACTTATGTCTGAAAGTGTGAGGGGTGTGGCACTTGCAATTATGGTATGGGACAGCAAAACTCCTGGAGAAGGCCCTGACATGTTTGTGATAAATCTAGAATGAATCTTATTGCAAAGTTTCACAGAATCACAGTAGCAGAGACTTAGGTAAGCACTATTCTATTGTTGGCTAATTAGAACTAAACAATATCAGTAAGAATAAGTACTTTAAAAATCACATTTTATAGAAAAAACATGTATACAATACAAACAGTATAGAAATATTGTGCTAGGTTTGTAATGCAGCAATTTGTCTAACAAATGCATATGAATTCAATTATGTCTACCAAATACAATTATGGACATAAGTATTTGTACAGCTTCCAATAAAAGGGAAAAGGTTTTATTTTGAACATTTCTACATCAAAAAATGCAAACATCTGTCACACATAAGAACTTCAAACATTTTATTAGCATACTTGTATGTTGGCTTTACATTTACAGTGTTCTACAAAATATACAAAAATGCTTTTTCTCAAGGGTTGTATTTCATACACGACATAGGTATTTGTACAGTGATAGTAAACAGAACAAATGGATACCTGATAACCCACAACATGCCTGTTGCCTATTGCTGCAGTGCTGGATGCTAGTGGTGTTGTATGGAGTGACTGGTGAGCTGCAGAAAGTAAAAATGGGTCGCAAAGGAAAGGAAACATCTTCAGACCTAAGGGAGATGATTGTTTCATTACATAAACAATGAAAAATCATACTCTAAAATATCTCACAATGTAGGAAGAAGTCATTTGACAGTTCAGAGTGTCGTTAAACATTTTGTAAAAACCCACAGGCTAATAAATGAAGAGAGAGTAAGCTGCCCACAGAAATTAAATTCTAGGGAACAAAGGCAGGTGATGAAAATGGTAAAGAAAAATCCTCAAATGTAGAAGAACAGTATGGGAAGAATGTAACACCCATGACTCATCAATCATACTGCATTTCACTCCAGGGTATCCAGAATAAAGTCGTATATCAGAGGAAAAATCAAAAGAGCAGGTTAGTGTTTGCAAAGGAATAGGTAGGAAAGGACAATGCATTCTGGGAAAGAGTTTTGTTTTCAGGTGAAATTAAATATAACATATTTCATAATGATGGCCAAATGTGAGTGTAGAGAAGGCCTAATACAGCATTGGAAACTCAAAATTTGCAAGCAACTGTTGAACATGGAGATGGGGTGTTATGATCTGGGGATGCATGGCTGCTTGTGGTGTAGGGGAACTAGTATTCTTTAGGAGAAATATGGACAGATATGGCTGCATTGACAAACTGAAAGCCAATTTGAAGAAGAGTGCAGAGAAGTTGAATTTAGGTGACAGTTACTAATTCCAGCATGACATACTGCAGAGATTGTCTGTTTATGGTTGCTATATACCATAATACTCCAGACATGCTAAAAACACCTGCACAATCTCTGGATTTCAACCCCATTGAGCACGCATGGAGAGAGCTGGAAGACAGAATAAGAAAACACCATACAGCCAGCAAATCTCAACTGAAACAGCTACTTGTGACAGAATGATATAACATTGGTGCAAAAACAACTAGAAAACTTGTTCACTCAATGCCCAAATGGCTGAGAGAAGTAATTTATAGAAGCGGTTTGCATTCAAAGTATTAGACTTTTTTTAATTGTTTGTTTGTATGTGTGTACATATACATTATAATGTTATGTTCCTGTACGAATACTTATGTCCTCCTTAAAATTCAACCTGTGAGAAGAAAGATTTTATTTATTAATACAAAACAAAGCAAATTTAATTGTATTATACCTGTATGTTAATAAGATGTGTGAAGTTCATATTGTGAACCTTTTTTTTAAGTTTTGTAATCGACAGGTTTAGAGATGTATCACCGTCTTGCTAAATTATGACAAGAAGTTTTATAATTTGAAACAAATGTTACCAGCCATTTATAAATGATAAAGCAAATGACCTTCACCAATGATATTCCTGCACTTTTTTATTAAAATGATTACCAATTATTCAAATTACCTATATGAGACTATGAACTTACCTTAAGTAAAGTTACCATCACAACTTAACAAAAAGTTAATGAGAAACTGTTGAAAGTACTGACACTGAAAAATATGACGCGTTTAGAAAATGCACAATTTAAATATTATAGAGAACATTCATGAGATTGCTTGTTTCCGAAACCTATAAAGAATGCAATAAAGTGGGTAGCTATTCAGACTTTGAAAAGTTGTGCCTTTTAAGTCTTTTCGAAATTCCCGCAAAATAGTTGAAGCTTCAAGAGTAGGAAACATTACCATATTTATTCGTTCATCGCAAGCTTAGATTAATATCCATCTCGTTGAAATAAATAATAATAATGCATATATTTTTCAGTACTTTGGACTGATTACATTAATTATAGAGTCCTAAGGTCATGGGTGACACGGATTTCAGAACACGATAGACTCTCGATGTCTACTTTTTTCTGTGGTAAAAATGTTGAGGGTTGGCAACAACTTGGAGACGGAATAAACGAATAAACTGACAACGAGCCTGAAAGGGGCAACTGAAGAACACAGGTGTGTTTTCGTATTTATATAATTGTGACATGAATGGAGACTATAGAATGCAAAATAAAAACCTGATCCAATAAAACGCAAAGTGCATATTTAATCAGCGGTAATTAGTTGAATGTTAGTAAATATCAAATGCAGCTTTCCTGAGTGCCAGTATATTAAATGAGGTTATGATGTGAATGAATGATGAATTAACCTGATGTTGAAATGAATTTTGGTTTTGACGTTGTAATCATAAGAGGTTTAAGATACTTGCTTGACAGCTATTGGGTTTGTGTCTACTCGTTTTGGCATGGCTTAGAGAGACCTGACATAGCTTTTTAGGATGTTGCGTATATGTTGGTTAGTATGCAGAATAAGGGCAGCCCGATAAACGAATGGAACCATTGTCATGTGATGTCAATTTATGGTATGAAAGCGACAATATTGAAAAGAGTAGAGATGGCCAACAAAACAACTGATCTTTACGTTTACAATCTGCAAGCCATTCTAGGCCATAAATGTCTATTAAAATGTCACAGACAAGTTTTGATTATTGTTTTCAAATTCCCTGATGCTGGAGTTTTCCTGCCTTTTTCAATGATTTCTTTCTATGCAAAGAAGCATAGGTAAATAAAGAGAAATCACAGTTCAAAATTTCATACACAACAGTACTCTTCAGACATGTCACACATGTCTCGCCACCTACTGCTTTCATGTTCTTGCCCTAAAACAAAAGCACTTTGCAGTTTCATAGCTGCTTCCAATAAGTGCTATTCCTAATTACTAAAACTTGTGCAATTTTGCCTTAAGGAATGAAACTTGTTAAACATTCCATTAGGTACTTGTGCAACACCGCATAGTACTAAACTGCTATTATTAGTTATAAAGAAAACATAAATTGACTTGCTTTACGTTCCTAATTTCTAACAAGCAGTAACTTGAATTATCCGCAGGGAGGTACTAAGCGAGAAATATAGTCCACTTTAAAATTAGACTGACATTGCAACTAAGATTTTTACAGCAGTAAAGCGGAACCAGGTACTAGCACATTGTTTACTCCACACGAGGAAGATTTTCTGATGTCTCTGATTGGCTAAAGTTAGATATGAATTGATTCCTGTTGGGTGGAAGCAATGAAGTCTATTCCAACCAACGAAGGATGTGATGGCTGGAGGGGTGGAAAGTGACAGTGAGTATTGCAGTGTTCTTGTTTGCGAAGTGTCAATTTAATTTTAAAATGGACTAACCTTGCTTCTGCAAAACAAGATTATATCAGTAGTGTATCTAAATATTGACCATCAGCAAATACTCCATGCTATATGTTGAGGCTCCAGAAAACTATCAATATCTTCATATTTTGCTGAGTTTTGTGTCATTTCTTACTCAGCATGAAAATTTAAATGTATAAAGAAGGAAATCAGTGATCTGGAAATAGCATATGCTCAATATGCTGTATATTACTGATTAAGATGTGGTCTAATTTGATTTGATTTTACCACGGTTCTTTGCTCCAATGATATATTTCTGTAATTATTCACCAAAGTTTGTTCATTTATCCTGAGTGACTAACAAGTAAAGTCATTAAGGAGAGTGTGAAGGCCCTGTATGCCCCATGTTATGTATGTCAAATTTATTTACTGTTCTTTTTCTCTCCCCAGATAGTGTTATCCTCGTAGACTTGAAATTTGGCACCCTTAAAGGAGCTGAATTTTTTGTACTTACCAGGATTTTTAGTGCAGTTGCATTAAAATGACACTCAAAAGGGGAATTTTCAGTTCTGGGCAATTTTTGAAATCGCATAGGCTCATTAAAATAATTTTACATTCATGTTACCAATTCAAGTTCCTGTGAATAGATATAATACTGTCTTGTGTAAACACTAAGTGTTTTGAGAAAACTTGATTTTAATATCTGAACAAGGTAAATCTAGGAATTTCAATGCATTTTAAGCACCCTTTGAAGCAAGATACTATCTCAGTAACAATATATCCCAAAAATATTAGACTCAAAATACAGTAAAATAAAACATCTCAGAATTGATAGATACAAATCAATTGTTTACCTTCTTTTGAGTGCTTTTGGATGATTTGAGTGATCAAAGACCTGGAAGGTAATACAGTAGTCTATTACTGAAGTACTGTGGACAGAATTAAGAAAAAGTTGCAGTAGTATTCTTCACAAGAGGTTGTGTTTTTTCCCATCTGTTAGTGTATTAATAATATTAATGGCATCATGGTTCAGTCACTTGTGAGCAGGCAGCGAAACATGGACCTGTCATGAATTTATATGATTCACATAACTTGAGGACTGAATTCCAGGCACCAAAGGTGACAGGCAAAAATGCTATGGTTGTATACCTGTTGTGGATCTATATGGTCGAAATATCTTCAGGATTTGAATTGCAGGCAGCGAGTGCAACAGGCTGAGATCCTGTGCTGTCTCATTGTGGTATAACTCTCTGGCTCAATAAAAATAACTCAAAAGGTGGATCCAGACAGCAAAAATTTTGGACAGAGATGCTATGTTGTACCACCATAATGGAAATATGTAATTCAACTAATACACCTATGAGCCAGAACATCATGTCTACCTACCTACGATTGATATAAACCTGTCCAGGTGATAGCAGCATCACCTGACGAGGGGTGACTGCTAGTCAGACACACACACAGTGCATGTGGTATCAGAGCTAGAGGATTCTGCTAGCGTCCACTAACTCCGGCCGTGAAAGCCTACGCTTACTCTAGTGAGCTTGCTGTCCGTGTGTAGAATGGGTAAGATATATGATCTATTTGCGTTTGACCGAACGCAGTTTGTGATGGCCTGGAGGTTCGACAAGAGCATTTCAGAAACCACACGACTATTTGGGTGTTCCAGGAGTGCTGTGGTGAGTTTCTTCAACAAGTGGTAAAACCAAGGTGAAACCACGTCCAAACATACAGAGGTTTGGCAGCCACCCTTCATTGCAGATGTTGGACATTGTAGGCTGGGCAGAGTGGTAAAACAGGACAGGCGGTGAACTGTAGCGGAACTAGCACCAGACTTTGATACTGGACAGAGCAAAAGTGTCTGAACCACAGTGCCCCGAACACTCCTAATGATGGGCCTCGGCAGCGAACGACCCATGCATGTGCCAATGTTAACATGACAACATCAACTACAACTGAAATGGGCATTTGACCATTGCCACTGGACCTTGGTGCAGTCTTGTGGGATGGAAACGAGCTGGCAGCGACTCACTTATGCTCTGGGGAACATTCATGTGGGCATCCATGGGTCCAGTGGAGCTCGTGAAAGTCACCATGATGGTCATGGAGTATCATACACTGGTTGCAAACCATGTACACCCCTTCATGATGGTCATGTTTCCCAACGGCAGTGGCCTTTTTAAAAAAATAATGTGCCATGTCACAAGGCCAGGAGTGTGATGGAGTGGTTCGAGGAACACAGTGGCAAGTTCCAATTGATGTGCTGGCCCCCCCCTACACACCAGATGTGAACCTGATCGAACACATCTGTGATGTGATTGAATGTAACAGCAGAGCTCATCGCCCCATCCCCGGATTTTATGGGAATTCGGTGACGTGTGTGCAGATGTGGTGCTAACTCCCTCCAGTGACCTACCAAGGCCTCATTGCTTCCATGCCAAGATGCATCACCGCTGTTTGTGCCAAAAGTGGATATACCGGCTAATAGGTTGGTGGTTATAATGTTCTGGCCGATAGGTGTATGAATGTGAAAAATTGAACTCCACCTTTAAAATCATGGAGATTTTAGATTTGACTCATTCTTAAAATTAGCTTGTGAAAACACACAACAGCAGGAAATTGATTACACTGAGTATTTGTTATTACTGGTTACTTTTGAAAATTAGTAGATCTTGAGGAAGAACTGTGTTCCTCTCACAAGGGTGTGGCTGTAGGGAATGTGTTAACATCAACAAACTCCAGTGTTTTCTGAGAAAGATTATGGCTAGAGTTTTAACATATCAATAAGGTGTAGGCATCTTAGAAAATACACACTCTTGTGCTAGCATTGCTGGGATATTAAAGTTGTGTGATACATTCTATGTAGGTGGTAGATCTATTTACGATGTCATTGTGAGTTGCCATGTGGTACTGTCTCCCCTTACCCCTTCAGATACAGAAGACCCTGCACATGGTTTCTTATCAGATACCTACAGTACTTGACTTTTGAAACTTTGGTGTCTTGCATTTTTGTAGGAATAGGCATTTTTAGAATATTGTTGCATATATGTATGACTAGCCTAAGAGCAGGGCAGTACAGATTCATTTGCAGAAAATGCAGACTGTTCTTTGTTGTAACATTTCAAGAGCAGTTTAATGTTTCATGGCTTCATAAACTAGGGAATAGATAGTTTGACTAAAAAAGGTGGTTGTAATGAGATGCACAATTGAGCCGGTTACATAATGTAACAAATGAAAAAACACCAGTTGCTGCTAATGACACTTTATTGCTTTCTAGTCGTTAGTGTAGTGCTAACTTGACACTTAAATCACTTTTGTACAATCTCAGAGCAACAGAACAACTATCGAATCAGAATAAAGAACTGTCATATTACCACTCACACTGAACTGCTACTCAGCACGATTCACAGGCGCTGTCCATTGAACACTTTGTAAACATTTTAATTCACTCCAACACTTCACTCAAACACGACTGGAACAACTTCTGGTCACCCGGGCATGAGCATGAGCTTATATAGTTCTTTAGACAATGGAAAAGTTCTGGAAGTAGAATGACTGAGAGTGACTGTGAGAGAACGGTCCAGACACTGGACCACTACACAATAGCTATTGTCCCCGTATGCTCTATTGCGCAGTTGGCAGATGGGCCTTTAGGGTAGGTAAGCACTCCTGGCCTGTTCCTGTTGCAGGGCAGAGATCAGGCCCTTACTGGCATTTCTTCCCAGCAGCATCCAGGCTTACGGCCGGTGTGACAATAACTTTTGATTTGCTGTGCAATAAGTTAGAACAGTGGACAATAAAGATCTAAAGTTAGTACAAGAAGTTGTGTGCTTAAGTTTGTATACTCACTTCATAATGAACTGAATACCAGTTGCATTTTTAATTCTTAATTTTAATGTACACATTCAGTTTTTGTTTTGAAATACTACACAATTTGTGGGGCTGACTGAAATCCATCCCAAAAGTGGCTCTGCTTTGTAGCTGGCATAATCACTAGGCTATATTCACAACTATTGCAGGAGATTTTATCAGAACGAAGAGAGTGTATTGGTAATTTTTTGTATAAATTTACTGTGAAAAAATGGAGAGATGTGTGTGAGCATTCTCTCTGCTGGAGTCCACCTCCATGCTGAGGATAAAATGTCTACCTTGAATCTTGTTTAGGGGAGTTGTCTGGAGGATATTCTCCTGACACGAATGTAGGAAACCTCTCAGCTCAATAGACTTTTGGGTTCATTTGAGGATGATTACACCCACTTCATATTTCTGCACACCTGAGTTGTTAAAGAATGATTAATACTTAAAAAAGAAGAGAAAGATTCCCTCCTAGCCTAATTTCAATAGAACATTGATTACTGTTTATGAGCTAAGTCTTAGTTCCTTGTTATTCTAACAAAGGTCCAGAAGTTGGGATCTTGTATACCTAAGAGACTGGTATTCAGAGTTAACAAACACCTACCTACCAGATGACAAACCCATATGGCGTATTGAAAAAAATGTGAAACTCCAGAGTTGTTTACGCGAGCTTATTGCACATACATGGTGAGACAGTGTATGCACACTGTTCAGATACAATCATGTCTTCAGGAGAGAATTGTGTCATATATCAACAGGTGTGAGAGATCATCCACAAACGCTGCGTTAGTGATGTACACCAAGTTACTAGTATTTGGCTGTTCTAATAAACAGGGTGATGAGCAATTACAGCACTCTCAACCGAGATGAACACCTGTTTTCTATGCCAGGTAGTACACACTGTTACTGTTATTTAGTAAACACTGTGTTAGCTTTGTGTATATTTCCAAAATATCCATTATGAAGGGTTCAATATTATGATCAGACCTGGTACGCATGAGCGTGGACTCTCCCACCATCAATTGACATTGGTCCTGCAACCCCATGTAACCCAGCAGTGCGATACGGTAGTTTCCAATATGGTAGCCCCTCTGATGGAGTGTACCAAAGAAGAGTAGTGCAGAGTGATCTGTTTCCTACACAGTGAAGGCATGAAACCAATAGAAATCCATTGACACATGTTGGCACAGTATGGGGCTGCATGTTTATCACAGACTCAGGCATACAAATTGGTGGATGTGCTGAGGCCAGGTCAGGCACATCGTGTTGTGACAGCTGAGGTTGCTACAAACTGAAGGTGACTCATTTTTGAAGCAGGTTGTGACTGGAGACGAGTCCTGGGTCCATCACTACCAATCAGAGCCAGTCTCTGTAGTGTGATGGTTAGCTTGTCTGCCTCACGTTCAAGAGGTCGTGAGTCCGAATCTTGCTTAGGGTAAGTTATCCGGATAAGGTTTTTTTCTGAGGTTTTTCCTTATCCTGAGAAGATGAATGTCAGGTAACTTAAAGCTCAATGGACCTCGGGCACATTTGAGCATCATTTCACCCATTTCAGTCATTCAAAGCTACCAATCAGAGACCAAGCACTCCAGTATGGAATGATGGCACCCGTCATCACCAAAGTAGAAAAAGTTCCACAGCCAGCCATCAGCACAAAAGGTGACGCTGACCTCATACAGGGATCACAAGGGTCCCATAGTGGAACATTACATAGAATGGGGCAAGATGGTGACCAATGGCACCTATAGTGAATTGATGCATGACATTCTGAAATCTGCCATACGCACCAAGTGCTGCAGACTCTTCTCAACAGACATTCTTATCCAGCATGACAATGCCCGACCTCATACGGCTTGTGCGACCTTGGACTTGCACCTAGAGTGCCTCCCTCATCGTCGCTACTCCCCCGACCTCGTGCTCTCTGACTTCCACTTGTTTGGCCCACTAAAGGACTCGTTAGGCGGCTACAAGTTTGCAACTGACATGTAGGTGAGACAGTGGCCATGTGCACAGCGAAAAGATTTTTTTCCTGAGGTATCCATGCCCTCCCAACTTGGTGGTGGAAATGTATCGAAAAGCAGGGAGACTGCATTGAAAAGTAGTGTAGTTGCTTTGAGTCTGTAATAAAGGAGCTGTAAAAAAAATATTTCCGGTTTTCATTTGCTTCACCGCTGTAATACCTTTTCATTCTTTTAAAGTCCTGTAAATATTCAATTGATCCTCCTGACTGCATGGAAAGATTGTGGAATTTTAAGGTCAATATGGCACCTAGTTCTTAAAACATTTGACTATCACTAATCCCTTTATATCCATAATGTAATATAGCTATTTGTGCAAAGGTTTATCATGTTTAAAATGAGGTACACAGAAAAGCAAGCTTTCACTGGCTAAAAAATACAGGGTAGAGAAAGTCATGTGAGTGTAGCTTATCAGATATTGATGGACTTCTAACCAAATGTTAGACCAAATGTTTGGCCATCCTGACTATGTGACCTTCCTTATTACCTGGAGGCTACAGTATGGTCAGCTCTTGGCTGGTATCTTGTGAGACAGTTTTCAACTTTCAGCACTGAGAAAACTTTAAGTCATTAATTTGCTTTTTCTTTCTAGGAAAGGGGCAGCTTCAGGTTTTATCAACAATGCTGTTGTGATTTATCAAATGGCTGCTTCGTCAGGAGTAGACGGGGCAGCTGATGTGGCTTCCACTCCAGCTATTGCTGAGGAAAATGAACATGTAAGCTTTACATTTTAATAATTATGTGAGATATGCCTTAGGTGCATATTTTGTAGCTTTGTTGGTACAAATTAGAATTTCCAATGAAGTTAATATTTTGTAATATTGACTGAAGACATTTACAGACTGACCGCACTGATGCTCCTGACAGTTGCACAGTCATGGAAGATGAGATGAAATTGAACACATTAGAGTCTGTGCGGAATAAGTTGGTAAAAATAGAAGGCGATATTGGTTGGAAATGACCTGAGTTCTCTCCCTTGAGTACAATGAAGAACCCTCATTAAGGGAGTAGCTTTTCTGGTCAAAATCGTTCTTGTTGTCAAATCTCTTTCGCTGTGACACCTCTCACTCAGTATTGCGTAGTTAGCAGGAGAGGATCGTCACAACACTGTGTGGGAGCGAGACGGTGAGTACTGCTTTCTCTTTCTACATGCCGGCTGCCAACTTATTCCGCACAGAATATAGGAGAGTAGGATATTTCCAAATTCCTCACCGTGCTGCAGCACTGTTTACACAAGTCAGTATTTTCAACATGCAGCTAAGTTTATTGATAGTCTCTGTTCCATATGCTACCATCTGTTGGACACACAAATAGGTTGTGTCTTGAATCACTATTCGCATTTACATTTATGTGTATGTATACAAATACAGCCTA
Source organism: Tenodera sinensis (assembly GCA_030765045.1). Taxonomy (NCBI): domain Eukaryota; kingdom Metazoa; phylum Arthropoda; class Insecta; order Mantodea; family Mantidae; genus Tenodera; species Tenodera sinensis. The sequence continues at coordinate 32,456,450 of CM060964.1, forward strand.
TTTGTTTGTCCAACAGCTGATAACACATGAAACAGAGACTATCAATAAACTTAGCTGCATGTTGCAAATATCAGTTTTTGGAAACTGCGCTGCCACACGATGTGGGACTTGGAAATATCCTGCTCTCTTAATGAGCTCAGTCATTTTTTCCATGGCTGTACAAATATTTACATGCACTGTAAACAATTTAACGACACTTTGTGCTTATTATGTTTATTATTGTATTTATAATTAAAACTAATTGCTTAATTTAAAAATGTTGATATATCATCCACCCTTTTTAACACATTGCACTATGTCGCTACATGTGTTGCTCTTCCTCGTAATTCCTAAACCAGTTTTCATATCCCTTTCCCAGAATTAAATGTAGGTGATTCACATGGTTAGGATAAGATGAAATAGGCTGGCCATCCATTCAAATCCAAGCGGGATGAGTTTGAACCCTAGTGACTGGAGTAAAATGATAAATGATAGGGAGGGCTCGTGTAAAATAAATGGTTTGATGTCACATACGGATGACGACAAGGTTAAATTTGATTGTAACTGCATGGATTTTGTAGTTTGTTCACTACAATAGTATGGAAATAAATTAGTATATTTGTGATATAAAATAGCCACAAGTTAATTGTTAAAGACCAGTATAATATGAAGAAAAAAAAAGGAAATAGTAGCTTTGCATATTAACTCAGGCCTATTTTCCATGGAATATCTGTACATCTGGCATCAGCCTTTTCTCAGATATTGGGTACTATTGGTTGGAATTGTTCAGTACCTTGTCATTGTTTGAAATGCTGTTGTTTTCCAGTTATTTCTTGTGATGTCATGGAAAAACTGGAATGTTAAGGCCAGCATATAGCAATCCACTGTTATACATCTGACTGTTGATTCAGTTTCCTCTGTCCTTGAGATGTGTGAATGAAACTGCTCAGATATGTGGAGTGGGTCATACATGTCGAGGTCAGTTATACTTGTCAGATGTGGCCGAATTCCTCAATTAAACTTCTAATCTGGACTGTGGTTCTTTCTCTCCTGTACAACTTTATTTGGGCCTTAGCAGTTAAACATTATATGGAAACCTGAGAAAATTTTTTATATCTTGCCACTAAATGATCCCGAGGCACTACAGCCCTTGATGGGCCTAGGCCTACCGCCTGACCGCTGTGTACCCCACCTCTGCCCATCACCGGCGTCATGAGTGGGATGTGGTACTAGAGGTAGGACGTTATCAGTACCCCGGTCCCTTCCGGCCAGTTACACAGTCTTCACAACCAGGGATCACTACTTTTCAATGAAGTAGCTTCTCAATTGGCCCCTTAGGGACTTAACAAGTGTAGCCCGGACCAGGTCTCTGAGTGGTAGAAAATATCCATACCAGTACCGGGAAGCAAACCCAGGTCTCCTGCTTGGTAAGCAGCAGTGCTACTACCGCGTTTAAGAGACGACCACCTTCCTACTACAAAGTATAAATCTAGTAAGTTCAACATTTTTGCTTATTACTAACCTCCACAAACTCTGCTTTATTTTGTTCAATTTTTGTTCATTATTTTAGCATATTTCATTGTATAATGGTCACACCTTGATTTATGGACAATCAATCAAGATGTGACAATTTTACTGCATAATCATTGTATTAATACTCTAGGTGTTCACTGTTGAGAAACATTAAAAATAATATACCAGCACTGTAAACTCTTAGGTTACCAGGCGAGAGTACAGGCTATGCAACGTATTGTAATATATTCTTTGATGTTGATGCCAGTTTGTTGACTGTCTAGATGGTAACTAGTCCATGGATGAACCTGATCGGTTCAGGTGCCTGAAGTGTGGGAGCAGATGTGGCTGAACTATATGCCAATAAAGAGACAAAGGATGTGAACTATTTGGTTAGCATGTGCCAAGTCAATAACCATCTTATACTTCAATTGTGTATAGCTGTTTGTTTCTATAGCTAATCTAACAAGTGCCTATGTACATCAAATGTTCATGCATATCTGTTTACCTATTTTAACTTTTTTCCAGGCCAAATTATGTATTTGTTCAGCAGTCTGATAATATCGACTCCAGTTTAGAGTTGTACGCGATTCAACAGTATCATAAATGCTTTTGTAAATAATAAATGAGTTCTGTTTTTTACTTACTGGAGTAGATGTCAGCATCACTTTTGTTTCGCCTCATTTCTCACTCCTTTCTTTTCAACTACAGTGTAACATGGCCATGCTTCAGTACACTCAGACTCGCTCTTATGCCTGGATTACGGTAAACTTTACTTATCGTGACTTAACATAACAGGATGTAACATGAAGTAAGAAACAGCACTAAACTAGGTCTATTGCATCCTGTAGTGTTGTCACATTATGTTAACCCTTTCACTGCCAAGGTAAATGCTATACTACCGGTTAAACTGCCAGCCCTAAATATGGGGAAATGTAAGGTTTTTACACAAAGCTTTCCACTCCCCTCAATATTGAATCTATTGAGTTCAGATTTCTTGTAGTCACTTCTGAAATTTTGTTTTACATTTATACACACTTTTGAGAACATTACTCTAGTACACATACTTTCAAAATAAAATTTGAATTGTTAAATTTCTGTTCTCCACTTTCAGTTTAATTTTGACACCATAATTATTATCACATACCAATTTTGCTTTTGCCTGTCAATTTATCATATTATTTATAAAATTACAAATTTTGAAACTTCTGTGTTTAAAATTGTTGAAATGAGCAGGGTTAATTATATGAACTGCAATTTAGAGTTTTTTCTTGGTGAATGCCATTGAACACTTATGCTCCAAAAAGCTTCATGTTCATGGTTACTTACATCTTGCTAGTTAGTATCCAGTTCATTTTCATCCTGATCTGTGGCATTTCCTGCAGGAGACTGCATAAAACACACATGATTGTTTATTTTGTTTATGTCACTGTCCGCATCACTACTTGTTTCATAATGACAATTGAGAAATATCACTACAGCTGTCACTTTCCAGCAATGCTGCTGCAATTTCATCTTCTGTAAAAGATTTCTTATACCAGTATGCCATTTTGTAATGGTCATTAAAGCAAACGCCACAAGAAATCACTTTATATAGAATAAATAATTAAGCTCTGCACGCAACAACCTACAACACGTGTTTACCGCTCTCTTCTTCTAGCTCGCTAAAATGCCCAACGCGTAACAACCTCAGAAAGAAAAATTAATTGTACACGAAATGCAAAGATTAACAAACAAACAAACAAACAATGATACCAACAGACAGTTTACATATTGTAGATTGGATAGAGGTGGGCGCACACGTCATCTGTTGCATAATTTGTAAATTATTTGAACGTGAAAAACCAATCTCCGCGGATCAGATCATGGCATTATTCAAAGGCAATTGGCACTGGATCTCATCAGGCCTTGGCAGCCAAAGGGTTAAGTTCATCATAATCCCGGCATTACTCCCGTTAGCTTGTACACTAGTCACTGAAAGCTAACACAGCCAGTCTTAAATAATTTATTCTTCCCATAATGGTTACACTCGCATAGTAGTTTCACTGTGTATTTTAACTGTATGAAGAAAGCATAAAATGTGTGACATTTATGCAATGAAATATATTTTACTTTTTGAATTCTTTATTGCTTTGTTTTTAAATTTATATATGGTATTCAATAGATTTATTATATTTTGTAACTTTTGTTGTTGCTTTAGTTTAACTAACATTTCAGAACGATTTTTACATAAACTGTTAATACATATACTGTCAGGTGTGCAGCTGCCATTTACATAGCTAGTCATTTGAATCTGTGTAATTAAAATTGTGTTGTCTCAACAGGGACTAGTGTATTTAACTGTTACTAATTTTTCTTCAACAGAATGTGCCTAATTCAAATGAATCCGAGAGCCGCTCCCGGTTTGGACTGAATCTCAGTATTACTGAGTTGCTACAAAATTGGGGATTACTGAATTTGAGCCCATTTCGTCGAAAATCTAGCAAGCCAAGCACACCTTCCCCTTCAAGCCAGTCTCCACAAAAGCAGCCATCTCCGCCTGTCAACAGTAACTCTGAGAATATAGAATTAGTGCAGCTGTCAAATATAAAGGTAATTTGTATTAAAATCCTATTATGAACTTTGTATCTGGATCCCACCGGACATTTTGTTGCATTTTTTGGAGAAAAGAATATTATACAGTAAAACCTAATTCATTTAAAGTCATTGGGATGCAGAAATTAGACTTCAAACTATCCAGCATCCACTCATAATTTGATAATGGCAGCCTTTGCTGCATGACACAAATGCATGTAGTCACATTCCTTTCAGTTTAAACCTTCCATATACTGCACATGAATAACACAGATGACAGTGCCATACACTGATATAGAGCAAACAGCTTATTGGGATACCCCCAAAACCAACTGTGACATTTTCCTCCCATTATGGTGCGGTCTGGTTATATTTGGTGATATTCCATATGTTAAGTTGCATTAGTACTGCCAACTGTTTGTAAAATATAACCATGATAAAGCTACAGCCATAGTTGGTGTTATTGCATCCGTTATGTTGCCACAGAAGCCCTTGTTCTTGAACCCATTGCAGAGAAGGCAACTGATAGATTTTAAAACAAAATTCTGTTTAGACACTATTAATTAATTAATTAATCGTGGATGCCATTGTATTGCTTGTGTGTGCATAGTTTAGTCTTGAATTGTTTTAGAGCATTATAAGCAGTTACAGTTATTGCTGTTCTTATTTTCCTGTTCGCAACACAATAGTGCATTAAACATATTGTTGCGCCGGCAATATTTTGAACTATGGTTATACTCTAAATTAACAGCTGAGAAGCATGCCTTAGACTAGGCATGCTTATGTGAGCAGGAAATCAGGCATTCCCAATTTGAGTAAGGCAGGCGCTGCAAGTAGTGTCATAAGTGGAGCTTATAGGGATTTAGTAACGACAGGCAAAGTGTAATACTGTTTTATTATTTACCATGTATTTGCATTAGATACAAGAATGCAGGCATTGTTATTCTTCGTTTGCATGTATTGTGATGTATTTCCCATGTTTTGCTGCAAGTGAGGTCAGGGCACTGATGACCAAGTAGTTCAGTGCCCTTAAACTTACATCTCTCTCTCCCTGTAAGTGAGGCAATGTCTGACAAATACTTTTAGTGGAGTGCAGTCAATGAATGGCTGTCAGATGGCTATCGGTCATTTGTAATCAGTGTATCGATTACCAAAGCTTTTAAGGTTGAGAAAATTTGTTGACAAAATATATGCAGAGCCAAACATGCACATAACTGCCACCTTTGCATATAGCCCAAGAAGTATGGTCCTGTGTCTTCTTCTTTGCTTGATTACTCTCAGCATATTTAGGACTTCCACCCCCTTGGACTTACAAGCCAGTGGCCAAGGAAAAAAAAAGGAGGAAAATGGTGCTTCACTCTGTGACAAGGAGGAATAAGTTATCAAGTGAACTGTGTTGAGGGGTAGTAGAGGGAATGGAAATAAGAGCTTTGGGTTAATGTCAAGTAAGCGCTTTAAAAACAGTGAAAGTTAAGTGAGGAAAGAAAGTGGAAGTGATGTAGAGCTAAGAAGAAAGTGAATAAGTGAAGCATAGGAAATTATTAACTAGGAAACATAAGAAAAATGAGGGTGAAAATAAATTTTAGAATGGAATGGGTAATCTAAAATAGTAATGATCTTAGGGAAAAGAAAGCATAAGAGAATTTGGTAAAAATAAGAGAATTGAAAAGACAAAAGTTAAAAAGACAGGTTTGAAGAAGTTAATTAACTGTTGTCAAAGAATAAAGAGCACATGTCAAAAATTATACATAGAGAAATGCAGAGGGCTGTCACATGACAGAGGGGCTAGGGCCCAAGCTCATGGGCAGCCCAACATGTATATGCTTTGGTATTGAATAAATTCATATTCATACAAGCTACCTAGGGTCAGACACCTGTCAGGGAGCAAACGAACCTATGGACCGTACAGAGTGAAACCTGGATGTAGGTGGTCACCAGAGTACCAGATATGATAACGGGGAAGAGGATGATATGAGATGCAGGCAAAATTGGTGAATGGAAAGATGATGGCGTAATTGGTGGAATTACAGGGGAAACTGGAACCTGGAGAAAACCCATCCAGATGCTGCTTCGTCCACCACAAATACCACATGCGGGTCCCTGGGATTGAACCTGGGCTGTGGTAGGCGAGTGGTTTAACCGCTCGGCCACAGTGCCACCTTTACATCCTGTGTAAGGTATCCTGAAAGTGTCGCTATTCTAAACTTCTTAATAAAGCAGATCTATTTATTGCAATTGCACCTCTGTGGGCACAGTTCTGAAGTCAACTGAACATGGTGTCATGAAGATATCAAAATCTGCCCAAGTGACCTCAAATATGCAAATGCTACATTTAGATTGCCGAGAGACTGAATGAATTAAGTGGAGCATTCACTACCCAACATGAAATTTACCTCCATGAAGGGAATACAATGTTTTTAGTCCATTTTCATAAATAAATTCTAAAAATGAAGCTTAAAATGATACATCACGTCACAATTTTTAGGTATTTTAGATATTTAGATATACCCATAAATACTGTTACAACTTAAAAAGTGAAAACGTAAATACCATGAGAGATATTTTATTTTGCTTTTAGTATGTTGTACTTAGAGACATTCCTTACACACAGCGCCAATCACTTTTCGAAATGGCCACCTTTTGCACTGTTACAGACTCGTGAATTTTTGTGGCCACTCATCTATGGCGGAACAGACGACATCCAGGAGAAAATTTGCCACTGTTGACAACAAGGAACGCTTTGAACTTTCAATGGTGAGGTGTCTCCTCTTGCAGACGATGCCCTCAAGCAGTGATCACAGTCGGTAGTCCAAAGGGTTCAGGTCCAGACTGCCACTGGGCCAGTCTTCTGACGAAAAGAAGTCAGGGACATGAACGTTATAGCCAACCTTGAGTTGACCTAGCCTTGTGGGCTGGAGTGAATCCTGCTGGAAAGTGCATGGTTGGTTTTGAAACAGTTTGCCATTCAAGTTCTTGACAATAGGCTCCAAAACGGTGCTTTTGTACACTCTGGTGCTGATTTTAACGCTCTGTTTGCAGAAATGCAGCTGAGTGGTGCTCAACACACCATCACAGGAGGAATGATGGGTCCTCTGACCTTTAGGAACCTTATTACTGGCTTTCCAAGATGATACATAAACCCTGTCATTTTGCACTTTGAAAGACTCTTCAATAGTGAATACTTTTTCATCGGTGAAGAGGATGTTTAGATGATCATTCTGCACGTAATGCCGCCGGAGACGTCAGCATTTAAGCACTCCCAGCTTCTTCAGGCATGCGTCAAGATAATGTCCTTCATGTTGGTGATAAGCCCTTAGTCTAAGGCCCTCTGACAGAAACCTGGACATTGACCTCTTTAAAATTTTCATTTCAGAGGATGAGACAGCCTGTTTCTACACTGGATTTCTCAGAACCTGAGCTGCCACTGATTTTATTGCTGCTGGAGACCCGGCACTGCATGGGCGATCCTTCCTTGGATGATCCTATACAGTTCCAGTTGCAGTGAATTGTTCAATAGTCCAGTACACAAACATATGGCAGATTTTCAGCTTTTGTAGCATCTTGAAAATGTCACTTGCAGATTTTCCAGCCTTATGCAACACTATGACAGTAACATGATTTTCGTGGTCACCCCATTCCGTGTTGAAACCTGGGACTAAATGCTTCCTCTTTCAAAGACATGCTAACAATGGTTCAAGGTTAATGCATGGACACTGGCAGTTGCTTATGCACAAAACCGGTTTTACAGAGTGTGTGAAAAGTTTATAACTATTTATGGCTAGTCTAGGTACAGCATCGAAAGCAAGTTTGCTTACCAGCCGGTATCTTGCATGTTATAGGTTTGCCCACCCTTGTCCTACACGATTGCTTACCCGGGTACTTACAAAATGTGAAGATGAAAACATGCTGTACAATTTAATCAAGCCTTTGTCATCAGAAAGTTAGAAAATATTTTGCTCTGGAAGAGAATATGTTTCTGCATAGACATCAATGGTTTAATGATGGACAGGGGCACAAGTAATAGCCTACTACAGTAAGACGCTCTCTAAGGCCAAAAAGAAGTACTTGTTACCAAGGCATGAGCTTCTGGCTGTAGTGATGGTGCTGGGACATTTCCATAAATATCTGTACGGTCAATCATTCCATGAGGACTGACCACTTCACCCTCACCTGGCTGTTGATCTTCAAGATCTTAACAGGCCAGAGACTCCAGCAATACAACTTTACATTGGAACATCGGAAGGGAAGGACCCACTCCAATGCAGAAGCCTTGTCAAGAAGGTCTTGTCCAGAGGAGTGTGGCCACTGCACTAGGATGGAGAAGGAGCATGCTGCAGCTATCTATGTGGTTTTGGTGGTGCCTGCAAATGGACGGGATAGCGCATACGTGGGGAAGGAGCAGCTGGCAGACGCTGACTTGAGGCTGCTCCTAAGAGATGTGGAAGCAGGAACTAGGCTCAGTTGGGAGGACATCGCACCAAGAAGTAGTGAATGTAAGTCCTACTGGACCCAGTGAGACTTGCTGAGGGCCAAGAACGGGGTGTTCTGTAGGATTTAGGAGTCATCTGATGGGAAGACCCAGAAAGAGCAGCTGGTGCTCCCTCGGAGTAAGGTTGTGGAAGTCTTAAAGGAAGTACATGCTGGTTCCTCGGGATAGCACCTTGGATCCAACCAGATGACTGACAAACTCCGGCAGAGGTACTACTGGTTGAGGCTACAAGCGGATGCTGAGAGATGGTGTTGCCAATGTCATGTGTGTGTGGCAAGTCATGGCCCACAGACCAGGAGCCATGGCTACATGCAGCAGTATAAATAGGAGCACCCTTCGACTGCGTCACTGTTGATATAGCTATACCATTCCCTGTGTCCGACAGGGGCAACAAATATCTGCTGGTGGTAACGGATTACTTCACTAAGTGGCTGTAGATGTACGCCATACCTAACCAGGAATCCAAGATGATTGCAGACTGCCTCATGGAAGAACTGTTCTGCCACTGGAACTACACAGCGATCAGGGCTGAAACTTTGAGTCAAACCTAATGAGAGAAGTACTGCAGCAACTCGGAATACGCAAGATGCGCATGACACCTCTCTACCTGCAATTAGATGGTATGGTCGAGCAGTATATCAAAACTTTTGAAGAGCACCGAGGACAGAGGGACTGGGAAGTCAGGGTGCCTCTTTTCTTGCTGGTCCACCACTTGTCTACCCATGATGTCATTGGGATGATGCCAGCTAGTTTGGTCTTAGGCAGAAATTTGCGTCTTCCAGGTGACCTGATGTTTGGGAGCTTCCCTGCGATGAACAGCCAGTAATCAACTATATGGAGAGCCTCATGGAGCATCTTCACGATGCACATGTGATGGGCTGTCAACACATCCAGGTAGCCAGCGACTGGATGAAGATCTAGTATGACTGACAAGACAACAGCCAAGGTTTCTAGCAGGAAGATGTGTGACTGTATCACCCTGTCTGGACTAATGGGCATTGCTCTGAACTTCAAAAATCATGGCAAGGACTGTACCACATGGTGAAGAGGATCAACGAAGTGGTCTACCACATCCAGAGGCTGCCCTGAAGGAAAATGATGGTAGTGGATCATCTGGCCTGCTAAGATTGTGCTGACTGGGACAACCAACACTGTGGTGGGATCAGTGTCACTGTGCCCGTGGCTAATTACCTACACTAGGGAATGGACTTGAGCACTTACCTGCATTAATGACCCATCCCCTGACAGGATAATAGGCCATATGGAAAGAATCGCTGTTGTGTGCCACTCTGGGCTCCAGATCCTTTATTTCTGGTACTCAAGAATGTTCCATTTCTAGAAACTTCTTTGTGTGCAGGACATATATAAGAGGCTGCTGAGGCCTGAGTCAGACAGTTACATGTTTATGAAGCATTCAGTGGACAGCAACTGTGAATTGTGCTGGGTACAGTTCAGTATGAGTTGTGATCCGGAAGTGACAGATCAGTTGTGATTCTATTCGACGGTTAAGTTGTGTTGCTCTGAAATTGTGCAATAGTGACTTAGGTGTAATGTTAACACTACGCTAACTGATTAGAAGGCAAATAAAGTGTGATTAGCAGTAACAGATGTTCTCATTTGTCATATTATGTATAATGCCATAGCCCAGTGGTTGCAGTTCACTTGTGCCATTTGCACGCAAAAATTCAATGGTCACATTTCTTAGGCGCAGTGTATTCAGAGGATGTTTGGCACATGTGTCCACAAACAGAAGAAACTTCCTGCTTTTTGTGCTTGCTTTGTATTGCTGCCTCTCAACTGATCTTCAAACACTTTTTTGCGATCTATACTTGGTAGAAAGCAATGAGGATTTGCAAATTTTACCTCAGTTAGGGTAGGTAGATTTTTGCTTTCATCACTATTTCTCACATAACAACACTGTTAAAGTTCCTTACTTACGTGTCCCAGTATGGCAGTTTTCACCTTTGAATGTCATTGTGCAGTTAGGCATTAAATTAAAGAAGAGGCCTGTTTCATTTGCACTGAAGCCTTTGGCATTACATGCACTTATATTAGTTCCTACAGTTTTCTTTCCTTTCCCTACAGTGTTAATGTCTACACTTTTACTTTCATCGCACATGCTCTTGCTGCTGATTGCAGGTGTAACCTGCCCGACGAGGCATGACAATCTTCAATACTGAGCCTAACTGTCAGTTGGTTTGCTTTTTTCAAAAATCGGTTCACTGATGAAAATGCTTTCTGCTCTGTGCTGCTGAAACCACTGCATTCATATTTTGCTGCTTGATACTCCAAATACAGTACCCTTTTTCAGAACATACCCTTTTTCAATTTCGTTTGCTCTCACAACAATGAATTTAACATGGTTGGAGCAATTCCTAATTCTTTGGCAATATCTACTCGCTTATTTCCAAGACAAAATAAAAATATCCTAGCTCCAATGGGTACCTTCTCATTGTGAGATATATGGGAATGAAGTTGCAGATCTCCTTGGCAAAAAAAGGAACAAAAATCTTGCAAAAGCCAAATCATACCTTACCATACCACTCAGCAAAACTTATAATTAAAAGAAACTTCCTCGAAAAAACTGAAGCAGTATTATAAAACTCAAAGTATTCATAAATCTTTGGCAGCATTACTACAGAACAAAAAATTAATACCTAATTATCCAAGACATGAGGCTGTTGCAGCATTTAGATTATTGACCTTTTGGCTGTGCAGCATCATAAAATTGGTATCCTCAACTCCCAAAATTGTGTATTATGTCAGGACGAGAACCCCATGATGAACAAGGATCATCTCCCCCATTGTATAGCTCTCAAGATGTTAACCTCTGTATCACGGAACTATACTGGGAAGCAAGAAAGAAAATGGAATATATCCGAGCAACAGGGCATTAGACTATTACAACTTATTTCCATATTCCCTACTGTCTTCAAAATTTTTAGTTTGTCAGCAGTTGTAACATGCTTTCTCCTTCTCCCATTCATGTTCATTATGCTTACTTGCAAATGTGAAGAAGTTTAATGAACAGGGAACTCTTACAAATGTTTTACATGGATTTTTCTTGACCTAGCTCCAAGGCTGCAGTTTGTGGTTGTGACTAATGAAAGTTATGTCCCTGCCCTCTATTTCAGGAGCATCTTGCTTCCATTTTCAGCAATGAGCTTGCTAACAAAGAAAGCAAGAAGCCTCTGAATTATGTTGTGGTAAATAGTCAAATAGTGAAGATTTTTAATGACTGATCTACTGAGTTACATTACTTTAATATCAATGCTATCTATACCTTGTCTCACCCTTAGAATGACAGTATGAAGTTAAATGGGATATATCTGTCTATCTAGAGCATACAAGTCTCCATTAGCCTCGTCCTTTTCTACCCTTGCACTGTTGGCAGGTTCCTAATAGCGTGGTGTAAATATTGAGTTGTTATTGAATTTCAGGGTTGAACACATTATCCTTTTATACATTTACATAGGTCCATATACATTATACATTTCTATAGGCCCATATTTCTTCAGAAAACATTTTTTTCGACAAAAGTTCGATATTTGCTGTTTCTATGCTCATCACGCACTAACAAACTGCTAGAATACGTCTATATTTTTTCTTAGCTAGAGTAAACTATAGTGCTACTACCTGCCTACTTTGAATTCTCTATGTTTACTCAGTTAAGTGTTACAATTTTTTAAATGAAATGTTTTCGGAAAATTTTATATCTGTGTACTGCAAAAGTTACGCAGTGTGAAACTTTTTTGTTATTGAGTTTACGTCGGGGACCAAGCGAGAACAAATGTTGAGGAGGGTTGGAGAAAGTTTTTAAAATAAACCAAAAGGCTCTAACCTCTTTCTTTTGTCGAGTAAAGCAAACAAAAGGTATTCATCTATTCAGCATATTCTCGTGCCAGGCCTGACACAGAAGATAGTATAAGGAGCAGCACTAACATTAGTTCGAAAGAAGTTGTGTGTGTAACTGTGGAATACATGAAATGTTATTGCATAAACATTTGTAGTTATGGAGGGGGAAGCTAGGAAGAGACGATATGTTGGTAAATTAAGAAGTAAGGAACGCCAAATAATTATGAATGTGTTAGATTATTTTTCAAGTAAAATGTGTGTTAGTAAGGCAGTAAAAGAAACAGCTAAGGCTGTTGGGTGTTCAGAAGCAGCAGTGTACAGGATTAAAAAGGAAGTAATGAAAGGACTCTAAGAATGCCATCGAAAAAGAAATAAAAAAGGGTGGGAAAACAAAAAACCGCTAGGTTAACGCAATATGATGGAATAGTGCAAAGTGGAGTGCGGCGAATTGTTCATTCTTTACTGTTTGCAAATATTCCACCCACGCTAATATAATTTTGTCATGGGTCAACAGTGGTGAGACCCTACCAAATTTCTCAAGGGCCACTCTTAGTCGGTACTTACACGATTTGGGGTTCGAATATGAAAGAAGGGTAACAAGTGCATATTAATAGAAAGAGATGATATCATCAGATGGCGACATAAATATCTAAAAGATGTAAAAGGGTTTAGGGACCAGCGGGAAATCAATGGTTTATACAGACGAGTCATTTGTAAATTTAGGCTATACAGTGACAAAGGCGTGGAGGGATACCAACGTTAAAAGTGTATGTCAAGCAGCAATTGAAGGACCAAGTACAGGACTCCGGCCACCTTGGGGTCGCATGCTGAGAAAGATTTGCAACTAGTACACGTTGCAACACTGCACTCCATTTAACGTGTACTGTCTTCTATGGGTGAGATGCGCTATAGTTTGAAATCTGATTCAGCTTTTGCTGAGAAAAATTCCTCTGTCATATATTTTATAACCAGAATAGTAATAATTTACTGCACAGAAGTAAGGAAAGGTGTTAATTTGTGTGCTCGCACGCACGTGGGTGGTTGCGTGTGTGCATGTGTGTGCTTGCACGCGCATGGGTGGGTGCGTGCGTGCATGCATGTGTATTCGTACTGAGGATGTGTTTGTTGCAGTGCTGAAGTAAAATGCTTGTGAAAACTTGTAGCAGACATTTTAAGGGCTTGAATGTTTCAGGTCTCTGATGCACTGTGGAAGAATGTTCACAGTAAAATTGGAGTGAGTGGTGATGTGTTCTTCTCCAATATGCCTTTATTGGTGTCAACAAAGGCCTTATCACAGCAGCTGGAAGCTGAGCAGAAGCAGAGCTTTTCTGAATCAGATACAGACAGCCAGCATTCCTATAATGAGCAGCTTTCCTCTAAGTTGAAAGAAGAGGTATGGGGTGTTATGGCTTATCTGTAAACACTGGTACATATGTTATCTATAATCCTCGCAAAAGTTAAAGGCATATGGAGACGGGCCGTGCTGCAGACTCCAGCGAATCCTAAGCTTGCCCCTCCTACCAGCGCTGCCAAATATGGTACACGCATCTCACACGCCTTATGTACAGAACCTCTGCTGGTTCTACGCTTGGCAACAGCGCTATGCTTGAGCATTGGCCAGCGCTCATATGCCTTTAACTTTTGCGAGCAGTATAGCATTATTCAAAGTTTATCTTATATATTTAAACGAGCAATTCTTGTATATAAATATATTTCGCACAACTTGGAAATGGCTCTAATGATTTCTATCAAATTTTGTATTTAGACAGGATTTTGTTTATTAAGTTTATCTATATAGGTGTCATTCCTGAAAAAAATGTGATTTTATGCATAAGTCACAATTACTCTAAAAGTTATTTTGGCCATAATTTCTCTGTTAATGGGCCAATTCAAACAAACAAGCCAGGATATTAAAGGTCTCGTCAAGAACTTTCAGAAAACCTAAAGAAAGTTGACAGCTATCATAGTATACATGTAAGTCACAGTTAGTTGAAACCTTATTTTGGCCATAATTTCATAGTTAATGGGCCAATTTCAACAAACTAGCCAGAATATTAAAGGTCTCGTCTAGAGCTTTCAGAAAACCTAAAGAAAGTTGACTTAGCTATCTTAGTCTACACGTAACAGTCACAATTACTCAAAACCTTTTTTTGGCCATAATTTCTCTATTAATGGGCCAATTTCAACAAACTAGCCAGGATATTAAAGGTCTCGTCTAGAGCTTTCAGAAAACCTAAAGAAAATTGACTTAGCTATCTTAGTCTACATGTGACAGTCACAATTACTCTAAACCTTATTTTGGCCATAATTTCTCTGTTAATGGGCCAATTTCAACAAACTAGCCAGGTCTCGTCTAGAGCTTTCAGAAAACCTAAAGAAAGTTGACTTAGCTATCTTAGTCTACACGTAACAGTCACAATTACTCAAAACCTTTTTTTGGCCATAATTTCTCTATTAATGGGCCAATTTCAACAAACTAGCCAGGATATTAAAGGTCTCGTCTAGAGCTTTCAGAAAACCTAAAGAAAATTGACTTAGCTATCTTAGTCTACATGTGACAGTCACAATTACTCTAAACCTTATTTTGGCCATAATTTCTCTGTTAATGGGCCAATTTCAACAAACTAGCCAGGATATTAAAGGTCTCGTTAAGAGCTTTCAGAAAACCTCAAGAAGGTTGACTTACTAGAAACAATATATTCCGGGCTTATGGGCCGTGGTCTACTGTGCTTCTTCTTCTTCCCAGACGTTTCGTCTGCAACTACGGCAGACATCATCAGTGGCAGCGAGGTCGAAGTATCCTAGAGGAGATTTCAACAGCAACTGTGCTGCTTTCTCCATGGGATGCAGTATTTATATCAGTGGTTGGAGGGTAGATCTGTTGTGATTGGTCCAGATGGGCAACAGGTTGGACCAATGTTGGTGGCATGTTGTGATCTGCTGGTGTCTGATTGGCTTGTGTGGAGTTCTTGATTTTTCCTTTGGTAGTGCTGTTTGCCATAATCTGTTAAGTTTAAGGCCTTCCTCCTTGCGATTGAAGTTGTTTTTATGCTATTGTATTTTGATGGCTTCATGGAATAAACGAGAATAGTAGTGGGACGTTGAGGCTAGAATATCTGTGTTTTTGTACTGGATGATGTGTTCACCTTCTTCTTCTATGGCATGTTTTGCAATTGCTGAATTTTCAGTCTGACCCAAACAGCAACTTCTTTTGCGTTCGTCAATGCGAATGTTGACAATTTCATATAACAAGGATATCCTTACCCATATAATAGCACTTCAAAAATGCCTAGTCTTCCAATAGATACCAGTTCACTGTGGACTGAGTGGTAATGAGAAAGCTGATTTTCTTGGAAAAAAGGGTACCAGTAGTGTACAAAAATCTATGGTTAAACTACCATTTTATGCAGCTAAAAGATTAGTCAACTCTGAATTAAAAAAAAATTATTGCAAAATATTACTATGAAAAATCAAAAAATAAAAGATGGGGACTACCAAACATTCAAACAGTAATTCCTGTGTATCCTCGAAAAACAGCAGTTGCAACCTTCAGGTTGATTACAGGACATGATTGTCTGGCAAAACATTTAAACAGAATTGGAATATATTCTTCACCACTCTGTCCTCTATGTGATCTGCAAGAGGAAATGGATCGAGACCACCTTCAAATATGCCCGGCCACATCTAGTGCCCCATCCATCAGTGAAAAATATTGGAGAGCAAGAGGATTAATGACTTCATTGTCAGAAATCCAGCATTAGCTAACAACAACAACAACAATATAACAAGGATTCTGATATTTGTGGAAAATGGCTGCTGAGCTCCATAATCATGAAGCAATGGTTTTCCATGACACGCTGCTGCACCAGCTTAACAAATTCATCATTGTTGAGGGACAGTCAGCTACTGCACTCTCCACCATGGACACTTTACTGACCTTCAGAAAGCTGCCTACACCAGCAATGCACCAATCTGTTTGCTCATGATGTTTGGGCTGTATACCCAACAGAGCTAACGACAAATTTCAGTCTGCATTATGTTTTGTGTAGTAAGGAACCTTATTACTGACCAAACTTCACAGGTGGTGGGAGAATTAATAAGAGCCGTGATTTCGGGCCACTGCTGCCGCACTACTGGCACCAGGTCGGACCTGTTTACCGGCATATGATTGATAATGTTATAGCTATGTTATGCATGCACAATTCTCCCGACTAAATTTGTTTACCTAAAGGAAAAACAATCAGAAAACTTACTTTCTGGATGCGCCTTGCACTAACTTTGAGCTAAGGTAGTAAAGCTGAATCAAATTTATAAAACACAATGCTATGGTTGGGTCATGAAACACACATTGTAAACTTACCATGCTGATGTCCTACCAATGAATTACTGCAACTGATACCTCCAAATGGGCATTAGCTTTCCCTTCTCTGATCCATACCAAATACTTATGCCTCTCCAGCAAGGAATATTCACAAGTTCACCCATAGCTAATGTAAACAGTATAGAATGAACTACTCTTTTTCAACACTCATAATGCACCTTGTGAACCAAAATTCTAAATGGCAGTACTTTCTTCTGAAAGTTAATATTACAACTCTTGTTTAGTATTTGTGGGTCATAATGTAATTTGTTAACATTATAAGTCTTTAACCCACGGCCTGACAAGATAATTTGACACTCAGAAATGTTTTGTTGCTGCATTAGTATCCCTTATTACTTTTTTAAACTGCATACATGCAATAAATAGAGGAAGCATTGTATTCTGTCCAAAAGTGCAATGAGATTTCACCTGAAATATGTATTTTCAGGCCCCTTAATCCAAAAGTAGTGTTTTAGAAAAGGGTGAGTGTGTGTGCTTGCGTAGTGGGTGCATGCTCTTTTTATTTTGAAAAGAAAATTCTCTCTTTCCAAGCTATCTTTCACATAGAAAAACTTGCAACATTTTTTTATTTTCTGAAAAAAGGTTCTAATAGTTTTTTTTTTTTTTTTTTTTTTTTTTTTCATTTTTATGCCAACCAACTTAGTGCTGGTATTTTCAAACACAAGCTTCATGTGTTTAAGGGGTGGAATCGGGACTGAAAAATTCAATGCCATGGCCTGGATTTGGACTGCAGATCTTCCGGTTCACGGGCAGCTGCTGTAACTACCAAGCTACCAGGTCAACTTGCCAATGTGACATTAAATTCCTCAACCGATTAGTACTTTTCTCCGTAGATCACTAGGGAATCTCATATCAGAGACCATTGTAAGTCCAGGGTTAAAGTAACCTTTAGATGGTAATTGTACAAATCAGTTGGGGAATGGTCGGCATAAAAAAATAACAATTACATACATACATAGCAGCCACACGTGTAGTGGAAGATCCATAGTTAAAATCCCGGCTATGGCATTGAATTTTTCAGTCCTTATTCTACCTCTCAAACATTGCCCACACACAGCTTGTGTGTTTAAAACTGTCAGTGAGTTGGTTGGCATAAAATAACAAATGAGTGTTATTTTGTGTGGCTAATTGACTCAATTTCTACTTTTAATTTTATGCCCGGCCACTTCTAGTGCCCCATCCATCAGTGAAAAATATTGGAGAGCAAGAGGATTAATGACTTCATTGTCAGAAATCCAGCATTAGCTAACAACAACTTTTAATTTGATTTCAATAACACCATTATCAACTTCTAGTATTTGAAGATAGTTAACCAAGTGTTGTCATTATTAGCAGTGATGACCGACATGGCTAGCCAAGGGCATTAAGAGACAGACTCGTGAACAAGAAGTCTGCAGTTCAAATGCTAGGCCTATCTAGTCCTATCCTTCCCAACTATGGTTTTTTCCATATTTTCCTTGGTCTTCATAGGTGGCAAATGCCAATGTGGTACCCCAAACTTAGGGACTGGAAGGTTTCCTTCATAATTATTTCATTTTGTGTATCGCCAGAATCGGGGCATTACACACACACACAAACACACGCACACGCATGTGCATGCACGCGCGCGCGCACACACACACACACACACACACACACACACACAAACACAAGAATAAAAAGATAACGGTAATGTGTTGTACTTAAACTGTATTGCTTAATGACAATAAACCATTTTAAAGATGCACTACAAGTCTACAGTTCTTATTGCCATTTGCTGCCTTATCACCATGCTCATTAATGCAGCATTTGGCATGGCTTTGAGTTATAAGGCAGTTTTCATGGTATAAATGCAGATAATTTTCCTGTGATGAAATTCTTTCCTCAAAAGTAATTGTTGCTTGCATTTGCAGCTGACAGCATTGAATGATAAAATTCACATCACAGTAATTGATGTGTTACATTTATTCATCTTGCTTTTCTAAGAAGAGAATAATTTATATCCATAGAAGTATATGGCTTTACTGAAAATAAACATTGTGCTCAGTAATGAAAAACTTCCCTCACTTATAGAAGTGAATTTCAGAGGTGGTTTAGGAGATGTATTTGTCTCCATTTTGTAGTTAAAAATGTTTACTGTGCTCATTCACACTGAAAATTTGGTACCAGTTGTGAACTGAAATTTAGTATTTTGCTTGCTTTGCGTTTTGAAACTTAAAATGTCAGTGAATATATTGTTACTTCTAGTTGTAGTTTGGATCACTGAAGTATGTATATGAAATTAGGCAAGAGAAGTGATACGGTTGATGTTATTTAAACATTGGAAAGTTAAATACAGAAGCATCAGAACATTGCTTTCTACCATTTTCAGAAGGTAATATTTCAATTGAAAGCAGCTGATTGAAAGTCTGTATCTTTAATTTTCAAACATCTGGATAATGCCTTTTAGAGGATTTAGTATGCTTGTGTAATACCTCAGAGAAAATGCTGCTTCTTATAGCTTTGTAATGCATTTTGTATATGAAGAGTAAATCATAAAGCTGAAAACAATTTTAATACAAGTGTGTATGTAAATGAAATATAATCCCAGGCATTGGTTTACAGTGGTCCCTGTTTAAAACATTACACATTACACCATAGGTATTTGATCAATTACCAGCTCTTATAGTATGTAAGTAAAATGACTTGAAAGACCAGGATATATGGGATATACATAAGGGCGTCATTACATCTGTGAGAAATGGATAAGGTTTTGTAATCAGAATGATTTATGTAACTTAGTAACAAATGCTTATATTGTGGATGACAGTTGTGTAATGCCTTATTTTTAGTGGTATTACAGGGGCATAGAGCAAGCTTCTGAACTGATATATAACTGATTGGCCAGTTCAGTACTGCTAAAATAATGCAAACTGCTTTAGTTACATAAACATGTTCAAAAGTAATGTATAACAAAGCTGAGAATTATTGAACTTACAAGCATAGCAAGCATGTAATTTACAAATTTATATTCTCTTGGGAAAATGCAGAGATACACAGAGAATTAAAAATATTCTGGAGAGATTCTAATCTCATTGTAATTGCAGATTTCTGAGTTTGACGCATGATAAGTGAAAAAAGTAATGGGTCAAGACTTAGAACTGCTATGCAAAACACTTCTGTTCTCTTTAGTATTTTGACTAGGAATAATAATGTGCAAATGTTAATGCAAATCTCACATCTTACCTTAATAATAAGTGGTTAAAGCATCTGCCTGTCATCACTTATGAGGTATGTGGTCTAAATTTTCTTGTTTGTAATGCTGCTCCTTCTCCCCAACTAACATTGCAGTTGATTGTTTCAGGGCACTAGGGCTAATATTTAGTCGACAAAGATAGAACTAGAAGGGTCATACTGAAAGTAGTGAGCAACAATTTTTAAAAATCTTACCTTTATTCTTTAGATAAACCAAGCACATCATAATCTACAGACTTTTCTCTCACTTTTCAAAATAGTCTCCGTTTCTTAGCACACGTCTTCCCCATTGTTCTGAAGGTTTGAAAATACTGTTATGATAGAACTCTGTTCCAGCTGCACAAAGATATGATGTACTGCTTTTTTAATATCTGCATCTTGTAGTGTTGGTGTCACATCTGTTCCTTAACAGAACCAAAAGTTGGTAGTCGGAGGGTGCCAAATTGGGACTGTAGGGAGGATGTGGAAAGGTTTCCCACCCAAATTTTCTGATTTTCTCCATTGTGTGCATTATCCTGATGACCTCCTTTCCAGGACACTTATCGCGCAATGCGCGATGGAGCTTCTGAAGTGTCTGGATATAGTGGGCAGCATTTATGGTTTGTCCTGGTTCAGAAAATCAACCAGAATACAACCCTGTGCATCCCAGAAGGTGCTACCCATAACCTTCCCAGCAGATGGCACTGTATTTGCTTTCTTCTTCGATGGCAAATCCAAATGGTGCCATTCCATACTCTGACGTTCTGTTTCAGGCTCGTAATGAGGAAACCAGCTTTCATCACTTGTCACAATACTCATAAAAAAAAAATCATCACCTTCATTTCGAAATCGCTGAAGAAGGTTCTGATGGTTCTTCTCTCTGAAGTTTGTGGTCTTGGGTCAATAAACAGGCACAGACTTTTCTATAACCTAAGCTTTGTATCATTTCTTGCACTGCACTATGTCCCACCACATGATGTGGAGTATTCTTTTTTTTAAATTAATGTCCTCCAACGTAATGTCATATCGGACGGTGAATGAATGAAACAGGTGAAATGATGCTCAAATGAGCCTGAGGTCCATGGAGCTTTAAGTTACGCGACATTCGTCTTTTCGGGATAACCTTGGAAAAAAACCTTACCCAGATAATTTACCCTAAGCGAGATTTGAACCCACGACCTCTTGAACATGAGGCAGACATGCTAACCATCATGCTACTGAGGCAGGCGCATGATGTGCCGCGATTTGATCTGCAATGATATGCCTTTCTGCTCTAATGATCTCATCAATTCTTTTCTTGTTGCGATCCGTGGAGGCATTGCACAGGCGAGTGCTACGAGGCTCGTCTTGAATACTGGTGTTTCCATCTTTGAAATGCTTCACCCGTCTCATAACACTGCTAGCACCCGTGCAGACATCTCCATAGGCATGAACTTTAGCAACAGATTTCCCCTCTTTAACAAGAAATTCAATTATAGCACACTGTCAAAACGAAACATTAATATCCACCATTTTGGAAATGCTGCCAGTGGTCTCATGAAAGAACCAATGATATCACAATATGGCAACATGTTGTGTAAAGCCTGTAGATTATGATCCTGCAGCTCTGCTTTGTTACATTGTTGGATTTTGAATTTTAACAATAGGTTGCACATGACTTTCTGTATAACCTTTGTATTACTATACAGCTCTGCACATTTATTAGGCTTCATTTGACATATGTGAATTGCCTGCCCCTGTGTTGTTTTTGTTTTATGCAATATGCTAAATCATAGATATGCTTTGAATCCATCTTCATTGTTCACTCTACACCTCATGTATATACCAGACTGAAAACTGAGTGAGTAAGTGATTTAATGGACAGAAGTTACCTGCAATGTAAATCCATTCCAAAAATATTGTGCTCTCACGCTGAAAACTGCACAAATTTGTATATATTGTATAAACATTTATAGTTTTTCCACAGTACACATTGTTATCCACTCTGTGGAAATTCCCATTGAACAAGTCACCTATAGTATTGATGAAACATCAAATGCCCATAATAGATATTGTTCATTCACGTCACACAGGGATGGTTTCTCCTTAAAGTTGCAGGTTTGATTTTGTGTGTACAACTGGGGCATTTTGAGCATTATATACTTGTTTACATTGTTTAATATTACAAAAAATAAGTTTTAAATGGGTTATTGTCAAAGTAAACGAACTATGTTTCGCTGAAAACTGCGTCCAGCATCTTCAGGGTGATCCAATTAGTGAACTCCCGAGTCCAAATGTTAGAGAGCTATGCCTTCCAGCACGCTATATATATAGTCGCACATGGAGGGAGGGCATGGCCTGTAGAGGGGGGGAGCATGGCAGCTATTGGCTGCCTATCGGCAAATGGGAGGTCTCCGATCCTGGTATAAAAGAGAAGGCTTCCCGTGTCTCGGGTTTTCTTCTCCCTCTTATTAGAGCTGGGAGCCATGTTTTGCTTATCTGTTGTCTCTCTTCTTTTCGATTGAAGGAGTTTTTATGCTTAAAAATCTCTATCGCTTCCCGAGTCAAGCAAGCCTGGTAGTGGCTTGTCCTTGAGAGTACCTCCGTGTCTTTGTAATTCACGTCATGGCCGACCAATAGAGAGTGTTCTGCCACCGCTGACTTGTCCGTCTGCCCCAACCGGCTATGTCTTTCGTGTTCTTTTAGTCGAGTGCTGATACTCCGCATGGTGGTGCCTATATATACTTGTCCACAGCTACATGGTATTTTGTAAACACCAGCTGTGCAGTGTGGATGCCTTTTATCCTTAACGGAGTTAAATAAATCTTTGACTTTCTTTATTGACCTATAAATAGTCCTAATGTTGTACTGCTGCAGCAGTCTTCCTATTCGGTCTGTTACCTTATGGATGTATGGTAAATAGATGGTACTCAGGGTTTGCTTTCTCCGGTCTTCTTGGCCTGCGGTGCCATAGTAGTAAAAACGGGCGTTAAACACTACAAAAAAAGAAACATAAGTTAATTCAATTCTGACATAATATATGGAATGTAATGTTTTGTAAGGCAGGTATAATAGCTTGCACCAAGTTAATATTGATGATAAATTTGAAGAAACATAAAGCGTATTAAAATCAATAGAAGCCACATAATATTCTTAGTGGTAATGAATAAAACTACAAAAGGAGGAGAGATTTAGACACAGATTTAAAACGTCTCTATCCAAGTGGACATTGCAAAGGTTCATCCAAATTTGAATGATTGCTTGATTACATTACAATTACAATAATTATTATTATTGCTTGCTACATCTCCAAAGTGAAGTAGCCATTGTAAGGGAAATATTTTAATAACAAAGCAGAACATGAGCAACTGACATGCAGTATATGGTATTCAGTACCTTTCCCATTGTTGATAGAGAGCATTGATGTACTTGGAGACTACGTCAGAGCCCACTGAACCTGTGGTTTAGCTGGCAAACCTATGCTGTGGTGGATTTGTAATTTGAGTAATTAGTTATGTGAAATTTCTGCTCATGCCATTATAAACCAATGTTGTCCAGTTGTCTGTGTTTTGCCTCTTCCCTGCAAGGGCCTCCTACATAGTCTTCTGTTGGTGGTATCACTCAGTAGTAAATGCCATATACATTGGTTCTTTTGTGTAATTACTTATGTGTAAGATGCAAAAATAATTGCTATAGGCTTC
Source organism: Tenodera sinensis (assembly GCA_030765045.1). Classification (NCBI taxonomy): domain Eukaryota; kingdom Metazoa; phylum Arthropoda; class Insecta; order Mantodea; family Mantidae; genus Tenodera; species Tenodera sinensis. The sequence goes on from CM060964.1 coordinate 32,480,112, forward strand.
TATAATGAAAAGGAAGCTGCTATTGATCAGTTTGTGCTTATTGGTTAATATAAGTTTCCATTAGTTAGTATAGCCATGGAAAAAAGATTGAGCTCGTTAGGAGAGCAGAATATTTTTAAGTTCCACATTGTCTGGTATTGCAGTTTACACAAGTCGATATTCCAACATGCAGCTGGGTTTATCTATAGTTCTGATCCATATGTTATCGTCTATTGGACATTCAAATAGGCTGTATCTTGAATCACCACTCACATTTATATTTGCGAGTATGTACACAAGTGCAAGTGGTGATTCAAGACACAGGCTATTTGAATGTCCAATAGACGATAACATATGGATCAGAGATTATAAATAAGCTCAGCTGCATGTTGGAATATTGACTTGTGTAAACTGCACTGCCACATGACGTTGAATTTAAAAATATTCTGCTCTCCTAATGTGCTCACATTTTTTCCATGGCTGTACATAGTGGATTTACAAGACTTTAAATGTTGAATGCTGGAGCAATTATTATTCCACAACTAGTATAATAATAGCGGCATTATAATATTCTGAATCAATGGGATAAAACTCCACTGTTAAAAGTATTGCAGATGGGGTGTTCAGTAAAAGCAGTAGAGTGTGCATGTAAGTTGGAACAGTGTGATGTAAGGGATGTTGACATTTGCACTTCCACACACTGCACTTTGTCCAGTTTTCACTGTCTGTTCACTAATGTGCTCTAGTTCAACTTTCTCTGTAACTTCACTTAACCTCTTCAGCGATATGGACGTGAAATCAAGTCCATTTAAAATGACGGATGAGAGATATGGGTGTGTATACATGTCCTGTGCGTTTGTGCACTTAACCCTTATTTATCCCTTATCTAACTCAACTTATTTTAATTTTCCCTTTATGAAACATTTAAGTAAAGTCTATATACTTTACTGGCTTACCTTTATATGTTTCTTCTGCAGTGATATGCCTCAAAACAGGGATAAACACACAAAGGCACATCTCCACATTCGCGAATTCCCTTCTTGCGGAACACGAAACACTTTCGAGATGGGTGGGACTTCTTTGCTGTTGGTGGTACCCTTTTAGGATAACGTTTTCCTTGAAGTCTGAGGGGTGCAGAGGTTTTGGATTTTCTACCCCCAACGTGGTATTGTTCAATTAGGCTGCGAGCTATTGATAGTTGGAAGTCCAGGTAGGTCATTGTCCTGTGTGGGTTTAGAGCTCTCCAAATTACCAAACAATTGTATATGGTTATATCCAGTTGGTGCAAAAATACCTTTTTATACCACTTCTCCGTTCATCTACAAGCAGGAAAGTATATGTGTGTATTTCAACAAAGAAAGAAACGGAGTCTACTAAGTTATGAAACACGTGCAAGCAAAAGTTGCAAACATGCTCTATTCTGATGACTCAAGAGACTCAAGAAATACACTAGTGCTTTATTACACAGTATGCTGATACACAAGCCACACATACAATGGGTCGACTACTGTTTCTTTCAGAGAACTTATATTAGATGCGTTCAACAGAGGGAAGTTAACTTTTCACCACAGTGAAACAAAATAGTGCCATTTCAACGTTTTGTAAATGCAACTCAACTTTGCTGATGATGTACATGTATACTGCATATAACGAGTTTTATACCAGTTTTTGTTTCATTAAAATAACTTAATATTTACACAAAATACAGCTGTGTATATACGAAGGACTTTTAGCGCATTTAACAATTTAAATACTAGCAGTTCTCGGCTCGTGGACGTTTTAAATGGCCATCGCTCAAGAGGTTAATTCTCACTGGCACATCACTCATATGATCCAGTTCAATTTTCCCTGTTATTTCACTTTTTCTTTTGGACACAGTCACATAATGAAATATGTATGAAGCAGTCTCTTCTTTGGTTGACTCCCTCCCTGGGAACTCGAACCCAAAACATCTTTCATCTCTCGCAATAGCTGCACTTATTGTTTGTCACAAGTCTATCATCTCACACTTGATATCACTTCATGCCACATCAGAAATGTAGTCACCACCTACTCACCCACTAACTCATTTGCAAGCTTGATTGCTTATATGAGTCATTCCACGTCAAATCGAACAAAATATGGCAAAAAATGACCTTGATCTCTCAGATTTTCTTGAAATTTTTTTTTTGGTGTTTTGGAACAAAATATATTTGACCCGTGTTTCTTTGTTTTATATAAAAAATTTTATTGTGGCAGATATTAATTTTTGAAATGTCCCAAAAATCGTGCGCTCTTCACTCTTCGATCAATCATACCTCCAATTGTAATGAAGCAAATTACTTGATCTTTGGCTCAAATTAAAGATAAATCGCAGTATTTCGTGAGGTATTTATTAGAAAATTTTATTAATTATTATTAGTATTATATTTTATACAATTAAAGTTTTAAAGTTAGATAATAACATAAACTCGACCATTTAAAAATCTGGGAAAAAAAACTAAAAATACAATGAAGTTTATTCAATATTCTCAGAAAAAATCAGAATGGAGTCTCTAATAGTTCAGTTGTAATGAACTTACTTGCAAATCAGTGCAGCGGTGACGGCTACCGTAACCTCACACAATTGCCACCTCCCATTACGGTGACTGTCAACTGCTTGAGGTTCCATGAACTTTACAACAGTACAGTAAGGAGAACACTGCTAGCTGACACTATTATATGTACACTATTAGTATCTTCAAAATGTTTTTAAAATATGCATTTTAAACTGTTGGCGAATCCATAGCTTTTGTCTGTTTCATCAGCTCATATTATATAATTGTGCTAATGAAACCATGTACATGGGGAGGGAGGGGGAAGGTAGTGATGTCTGCATAATCCGAGACAGTCTTCCTAATTCAAAGGTGCTTTTTAGTGCAGCTTGCAGTTGAAGACATAGATCTTTGCTGAATATAGTGAATTTGTGAGAAATTGATCATAGCGTAAATCAATTATGCCACCTGTACGTTCTAAATTAGGGACCAAAACATTACACAGTCAGAGTAGAGAAATTATTTCAAATGTATGGACGTACATGAAGGAAGAAGCTAAAAGCAAAGAACTGTTTACATCAGAAGATTTTTTCAAAAAAATTCAAAAGTTGAAAAGCACTTATCAGATGCCACAGGAGTATCAGAAAGATTGTGGAGACATTTTTCTGTATTGACTGTACTGCCTTACTAAGAAGAAGTTATCTGACTAGTATAGCTGACGCGGCAATTCGCAGGCTGTCTGCAGTCACCTGGCTTGTTACTCGTCCGTGTGCGCTTGCACGCCTCCAGAAAAAAAATTGTAGCAAATGCACTAATGCAAGCTCCATAGTTTTCAACATCTTATTTTATAGACAAAATGTCAGGGAATACGTGTGTAATTTTTTTAGATTTTTAACACATCGATTTAAATTCTAGTTTTGGTTTTACAAAATATACCATCAAAAAAACAGTTCAAAATTTATGTGTAATAATGATTGATTGAAAGTTGTTAAAAGTGTTGTATTTAACCTTTCCAGTGCGCCAAACCCCAACTCTCAACTCTATATGGCCTTAGAGTAACAAGTGATTTTATATTACGGTGCGCGCAGAAATTGCTTAATTTCTAATAGCCATAACTAAGCAAGTAATTTAAAAATACGGAAATAAAAAAATACGGGTCTCCTTATTTGATGCCTATTATTCATAAAAAAATTTTGAACCTCCTACGAAAAAGTCGTGTTTTACGGGTGTTCGATTTGACGTGGATTGACCCATATTATAGCTGTAGGAATTCTCCACAGAGCTCTAGATTGCTAGGATGCAGGGGTAAAGAACCTTCCAGAACAATCCCTTCATCTTTTAATGGTATTTCTGGTGTAAATGCTGGTCAAAAGCACTATCCCATCGACTTATCTCTTCCTGGTCAGTCTATTGGTGGCATCCTCGTAAGTTTGGCCAAAACCGCTGTGTCACCTTTTCAGAAATTCATATTTTAATGTTTGTATACTTGGAAGAGAAATCTACATTTAGTAAGGCTTCCCATCATATGTTCTGGAGATTCAGCCAACATCCATGTTATATATCTACAGTCCAAACTAATCGGAAGGTTGGCGCAGGGCAATTGGAGAGCTAAATAGAGATAAATAAACATAGTAGGCTCTTGCCCAGCATAAACACCAGAAGCAACAATGACAGATAACCAAATCTTCTGAAGTTTTCCTTCCCCTGCCACCAGAACATCCTAGAACGTTCTGTGGAATGTTCATGCGGTTATATAAGCTAGCATGTTCACAAGTGCATGTTTGCTACTAGTTTAGTGAAATGACAATGTGAACTAAGTGAAGTGACAGTCATAACTTAAAGCACTGACAGTGAAAACTGGTTAGTGTCACTATACTGGATGAGTCTTCCTAGTCTGTGGATTGAGAAGTTTCCCAGTGTTTTACAGGCTATGCCGTGAACACTGTCCATTGCATTGTGTCGTTATCAACTTCAGCCAAAATGACTACTTTGCACCACTGTGTGTAAAGTGACTTGCTCTTGTAAGGTAACAGTCTATGCATTGGACTTCAGTGGTGAAGGTCCCAGGTTCAAATACTGCCACTTGAAGGTACTTTTTATGTTTAGTAAATTTAACGTGAACTGATAGTTTGGCATGGAAATGTTGTTTCATTTAATTAGTTTAATTATGTGAATTTCATGAAAACACTTTTTAGAATATACGAGGTGCATCCAGAAAGTAAGTCCCGATGACCCATAAAGAGAACAAGAACATCACTAAGTAAGAAATATTTATTGGAATAATTACATAGACTCACTGGCTGCGGACATTGGCGGCAGAATCCTATGAGTTGGGCATACAATTAATGGTGTACTGTTACAATAAATGCCTCAACAATGGTGGTGACTCTGTATAGTCACTTCATTCTGCACCTCAGCGTTACTGTGAAAACGTTTTCCTGCCAGAAAACACTTCATGAGACGGAAGAAATGAAGGTCACTTGGAGCAAGATCGAGTCTGTAGGGTGGATGTTCGAAGACCTCCCATCCAAACTTATTCAACACATTTCGTGTGGCGTTGGCTGTATGGGGTCTTGCATTGCCATGCACAAGCGTAATGCTTCTGGCGTCACCAGTGACACACAGCCATTACGGTCTTCGTTCTGAATCTTGGTTCTTCCTTCCGTGAATTGCCTGCACCATTGTCTTACCATACTGTCACACATAATGCCCTGTCCATACACGTGACACAATTGACGATGGATTTCTGCTGGAGATTGCTTTTGAGCATGCAAAAATCGGATGACTGCACGAACCTCGCATTTGGCGGGAGACAATATTTGAGAAGCCATTTTCTCCTAGCACAGAGCAGTAACTACTGCCGTCACAAAACTGAAACTTCACTGCAATGTTACCATATACTTCCTCTCTTCTCCTGCACACGCGCATTCCTATCCGTTTGGTGGTGCCATCTCTGGATGCGGTCAGGACTTACTTTCTGGATGCACCTCGTACTTTAATGAACATCACAAATGAATTCATAATAACATTGTAACTATAACTTTCAAACGTAAGGCATTATTACATAATATTTTTCTATTTAAAACTATTCTTTCATACAAAAGAAAGTCAATAAATTGTTTTGAAAGGTTATAAAATGCAGTACGTACATACAAACATTGAGAAAGAACACGTGATTTGCTAGAATGCTCTTGAAACATGAACAGAAATGAATAAAAGCCTGATTTATTTGTAGGTGTGATTTGCACTTCAGACCTTCAACATGACTTTTCAGCATGTTAGCCATTGTGCTGCTAGAGTACGTTGACAAGGAGACTGGTGAATGTGGTGCCAGCACCTGTATTTCGCATTGTCTGTAAAATGCAGGATGAGAAGGCTCATACATTATACCCTGCCTGAAAAAAAGAGTTAAGCAACTAGAAGAAGTAGAGGGAATGAAATTAAACACTTGTTGAGCACTTATGTGACTGTATTTCAATGATTGCGTAACAGAGTGACTCATTCACGAGATTGGCATTAGAAGCCCACTTATAAGATGGTACACATCCTCTAGTAGCCTGGATGCATGTATGAATTTGGTTGTGCCTCTCAATGGCCTCTCTGAAACATAGGCAGCATGGCACCTCTCTTCAGGTGACTGCTATACTCGCAGACATTGCCACTATACTTGCAGATGATGGTCATCTGAGGTAATACCAAGATTTCTCACTAAACACAGTGTGATGCCACTCATCAGCAGTTCATGCTTCGTGGGCATGGCACCGCTTCTGTCATGGTGTAAACGGCAGCTTACACATGGGATAGTAATTCCGTAGTCTGTCTGCTGGTAGTCTCCGACCAGTGGTGCAGAAAGACATGGGCTGTTGCAGCAAGTCCATTGCTTATTCCCAAATGGCAGAAACAGATCTGAAGGGGTTGAGATGTACTTGGAGCAGAATACAGTGATGCTCCCTTGTAGTGGTCAGACATGGTTGATCAGAACCCTCATGACGAGCATGGTAACCCTCACAGCCTCAAACAGTCCAACATCGGGCTACTGTCACATTTGAATGCCTCACATGCTTTGATATTCTCCAATTCGATCAATTGGCCACACGGAGACACACAACGAGGCACTGTTCAAACTCCTTCAGGTGCAAATAATGTCATCTAACACGAGTACATGCCATTCTCTGTGCCCTTCACAGTAATCACCAACATCTACTAATCTAGAGTGTTGGTATTTAGGAACCAGAGGAGGCAGGGTTTCATGAAAGCATCCCCTATAGTTGCAGCGTTAAGGTGCTGCTGCGAAGGGCAGGAGTAGGTAAAGGATTTGGCCCAGCAGTTTCAGGCATGACCGAAGGCCTGCACTTTATCAGGCCCATTAACAGGGTCACATGGTGACAACAGTAATGCACTCAGGTGGACATAACTGTCAATGTGCATTGCAACTCTATAATCATCTGAATACCCACTGCACATGTATGGTGGTGTATTTCTTCCAGGTGCTTAACTTTTTTTTTGTCAGGTAGTGTAGATGTAAATATAAACAGGAAGTTGACCTACATCATTGCTGTGCAGTGTGTGTTGTTTCTCAAAAGAGGGCTGCAGAATAATTGGAAATTCTCCACATCCAGTGCATGTCAGTTGCCTAAACACTACCTACTGCCAAGTTGCATGTTTCTTCATTGTTTTTTATTTCTTACTTATTTTGTTTTTATTTTAACCTTTATTATAGTCATTTTAACCGAAAATCATATCACAACCTTACAATTGCTTGTACATAGAACATTGGAATTAGAATAAAACATATTTTTATACGTACAAAGTGTGATAAAAAAAGTAACAGGAATTTTTAAATTTTGCGGGCTTTATATATCTGATTTTCAAAACTTTTCTTTATCTTGTTGGTACACATGTTCCTCTTGTATGTTTGCATTTTCAGCTGTTTTGAATATTTAGTGTATTGTTGATAGTCAAAAAGGTTATATGTGTTTGCAAGTGTTCGGTGAATTTCAGCAAACTTTTGCTTTTGAAAAAGATGTATCAAAGAATTTGCATTAAGTTTTAATTTAAAAGTGGAATAAAGTGCGGTACCATATTCAAAATGTTGACTGTGGCTTCTGGGGAATCTATTGTGAGTAAGACAAGAATTTATGAGTGGTATAGACACTTCAAAGAGAGTCGAGAAGATGTTGAAGATGGCAACAGTCCTGGATGCCCTAGCACATCAGTTACTGATGAGAATGTGGAAGAAGTAAAGAAACTGGTTCTGGAAAATCGCTGAATCACCATCAGAGACATTACTGATGATGTCGGCTTATTCTTTCTTTGGCTCATGCCAAACAATTTTTTTGGTTGTTTTGGGCATGAAACATTTGGCAGTAAAGTTTGTTCTGAAATTGTTGAATTTTTACTAAAAATGATGTCGCAAGGACACCGCTCAGGAATTGCTGACTGAAGTCGACAGCAACCCAGAACTTCTAAAAGAAGGTTATAACAGGTGATGAAACATGGGTATATGGGCATGACATCGAAACCAAGGCCGAGTCGTCCCAATGGAAACTGCCTGAAGAGTCAAGACCAAAAAAAATTTGACAAATTCGATCACATGTGAAGGTTCTTCTGTTTTCTTCGATTACAATGGGATAGTACATTGTGAGTTCCTGCCTTATGTTCGTATGGTCAATAAGGAGTATTACCTGGAAGTTATGTGCTGATTGCATGAAGCAATCCAAAAAAACAACCAGAATTGTGTCAAAACCACTCGTGGAAATTGCATCATGCAATTGATAATGCTCCTGCTCACACCTCATTGCTTGTTCGTGATTTTCTGGCAAAATAGAAGACCGCTATGTTGCCTCAATCACCGTATTTGCCGGACATGGCCCCCTGCGACTTCTTTCTGTTCCCAAGGCTGAAGAGAACCATGAAAGGACATTGTTTTGCCACCATTGAGGAGATAAAGCAATCGTTGAAGAAGCTGAACACCATAACAAAAAGTGAGTTCCAGAAGTGCTTCCAAGATTGGAAAAAGTGCTGGCACAAGTGTATTATATCTGAGAGGGATTACTTTGAAGGGGACGATGTTGATGAATAAATAAAGATTCTTTAAGAAAAATAAAAATTCCCTTTACTTTTTGATAACCTTGTACTTCTACTTTTGAAGACCTGAATTAACCTGAGGCAATGAGAAGAGTTAAGCACTGACTGAAGTTCACTGGGTGTTTGTTAGTGCTGTAGCCATCAGTTGTAAAGTTGGCACTCAGTGCTAGAGTGTCAGTTGTGTATTACTTTGTTGGCAGATTAGAGTTTGGTCCTGAGTTATGTTTGTTCGTAGTTGCAATGTTAAAATCTAGTTTTGAATGGATTCCTCACAGGCAGTAGGGTTCCAGCACTTCACTTTATATTTCTAGTTTGCATTTAGAGATATCAAGCTATCTCATTTTCCACTCTTGAAGTATATTTTTTTTAACTTGAGCAATGATATTGCTGCACAGTTTAGGGAGTTTTGGTTTGCATAAGAGGAGTTTCATAGCCTTTTTGTTGCCTGGTCAGCCAAACTCATTTCCCTCAATTCCACAATGTGGAGGTATCCATATTAATATTACTGTTTGCCTTCACTGTTAAAAAAAGAAGAGGAGGAGAAGGAGAAGCTGGGTTTCTTTTGCAAGAATGCTGGATTTGAATTGTAAGCAGAAATTTTGAGGGAAAAAAGATCAAGAATGACTTTAGAGTTTCAGTTTGCAGTATATACAACACAGCTTGTTTAATTGCATAAGAGTTCACTAGAAAAAAAGGTGTAGAAATCAGTTAGTTTTAATAGTATACTGTGATCTGGGCAGATTATACTGAGTGATCAGCATAGAGCAGAACAGATTTCACAGCTCTCAGTCAGCTGGCAGTGAAACAAGGCTTCAGTGTGAGTTCAACACTTCCAAATATGGCATGTGTTTATTGGTGTGTGTGTGTGTGTGTGTGTGTGTGTGTGTGTGTGTGTGTGTGTGTGTGTGTGTGTGTGTCTGTGTCTGTGTCTGTGTCTGTGTCTGTGTCTGTGTCTGTGTCTGTGTCTGTGTCTGTGTCTGTGTCTGTGTCTGTGTCTGTGTCTGTGTCTGTGTCTGTGTCTGTGTCTGTGTCTGTGTCTGTGTGTGTCTCTGTGTGTCTGTGTGTGTCTCTGTGTGTCTCTGTGTGTCTCTGTGTGTCTCTGTGTGTCTCTGTGTGTCTCTGTGTGTCTCTGTGTGTCTCTGTGTGTCTCTGTGTGTCTCTGTGTGTCTCTGTGTGTCTCTGTGTGTCTCTGTGTGTCTCTGTGTGTCTCTGTGTGTCTCTGTGTGTCTCTGTGTGTGTCTCTGTGTGTGTCTCTGTGTGTGTCTCTGTGTGTGTCTCTGTGTGTGTCTCTGTGTGTGTCTCTGTGTGTCTAATGCTCAGAATTTGATAATAAAATCATTCTTCTTCTTGTCTCCCAATATTTAGAGACTAGAACTTCTTGATTTTGGAGAATTTCACATATAATTAGGTGATCAATGTACATTAAGTCATTTTTTTTACATAAACAGCACTGCGGGGAAATCATTAATCCAATCTTGAACAAATGTCCACTCAGACAATCATGGCTTGAGATTAATCTGAACATTGCAACTGATGATTTTCTTGGTGGATCTGGAATTGTTTTAAGTTTATTTTGGAGATCCTTCTAATTAAGTTCTGACAAAGAAGCAACATATTTATAATATTTTTTTGTGAAGATGTTTTTGATTAACCTTTTAACTGATTTATAGGAGATATTTTGTTTTGTTGTTTGAGCAATTTTGGAACCCTTCTTGGCCAACATGTCTGCTTGATCATTTCCAGAAATTCCACAGTGGGATGGGATCCATTGGAAAACAATACGTTTATTTAAATTTTGGAGATTTTTAATCATACTATAAATTTCCTTTATTTTACCCATTTTAGGGTACCCAGTTGAAATAATAGCTTGAATAGCCGCTTTGGAATCTGATAAGAAGACTATGTTGAAAAACTTATTTGACCAGGTGAACAGATTTTGTAAGGATGTATAAATTGCATCAATTTCTCCATCAAAACTTGTTAAGTAAATTCCAACATGCTTATAGAAAGAAAAAAATTTACAGGTAGCTCCTGCTCTTGCTCCATCTTCTTGATTGTAAAGAGAGCCATTTATAGATGTGAGTCCATTCATCAGCTGGGTATCTTACATTTATGGTTTCAAGGGCATATGTTTTAGCTTCTATAGATGAAATTTCTTTCTTTTTAAAATCTGCAGTTAAATCAAGGTAATATTCTAATTCAATGATGTTCACTGGGTTGTTAAGAGGCATGAGAGGTTCTATTTCAGATGGGTAATCTAGTTTATTTCTCAGTTGTTGAACTTTCTGTATGAAGCCTGATTGAGTTTTCAAGTTGAAGGTAGATGTGCATTGTTTTACCCATTTATTATTCTCTGGAAGTCTTAGAAGTTTTTCATATGTTAAAAGTGCTTGCATTTCTAAATCTGTCATTATGGGTCTATTACATGTAAATGCTTGTAAGGTCATTATACCAGTAGTTTTAATAGCACCAGTAATTAATCTAAGAGCTTGATTTTGTGTGTGCTCAAGTACAGCGAAAGTTGAAGGTGGCGCTGTTATCAGTACATCTCCACAATATTTAAGAACTGGCGTTATGTATGTATTATATGTAGCATTTAATGTAGAGCTTGAACAACCCCATTTAGTTCCTGCAAGTCTTTTCAGTATCTTAAAACGATTGGTTGCTTTGTCTTTAATTTTTTCAATGTGTTTTTTCCAGGTTAACCCCTTGTCAAGCAGTACTCCAAGATATTCAGCATTTTCTGTTCTGGTTAATTTTGTATTTTCATAACTTAAGGTAATATTGAGTTGTTTCTTTTTTAGGGAAAAGAGCTGAAAGTTACTTTTTGTTCACTTTCATGAGACTTTTAGAACACCATTGTTTAAGTGTATTTAGAGAATTTTGAACATTTGTCTTTAGAGTTTCAAGTTTGTCTGATTTCAATGATTTCCAAATTACTAAGTTATCTGCATACAATGCGGTGTTGATGCCTGTTTGTTGAAGTTGTTTGGGCAGATCATTTATATAGATATTGAACAAAGTGGTGCTAAGTACTGCACCCTGAGGTAAACCCAGTTGAGTTTTTTTGAATCTGGATAATCTGTTGTTGTTTTCTAGTGCCTTGCATCTGGCAATGAAGCCATTAGCATTCGTGCTTTCCAATACTTTTGAACTGTAGTTTCTTCTGATCTTAATGCTTCACAGGTCTTCAAGTGTTCTTCATTCATTTCTGCTGGATCGTTACACAGGACACATATTGGTGAGGCTGAGATACCTATTCTGTAGAGATGACTTGCCAAGCAGTCATGATTTGTCAATAGTCGGAAGGCTGCAACAGCTGTTTTCCTTGGTCTCTGGGGGATTATATCTGGATTGGAAAGTAGTGTAATCCATTTTTTATCTTTGGCATTTGTTTCTATTTCTTGTAGGTATGAATGACAAAAATTTTTAATGATCAAGCATTTTATTGAGGAATATGAGAAATTGAATTTAGACTTTTGTTTTATTGTTGTGCCTTTCTTTGCAAGTGAGTCTGCAGCTTCGTTCCCCATGACTCCACAGTGTGCTGGAATCCATTGGAGATGAACAGTCTTATTAACTTTTTGGAGTTGTGTTAACATTTTGTAGCATTCTCTAATTTTTGTTGACTTCTTTGTAGTATTTGAACATATTCCCTGAATTGCAGCTTTAGAATCTGAAAGAATTACTGCTTTGTTAAATTTATTTAAGGGAAGATTTAATAATTGTCGGAGAGCAATGTATATAGCCTCTATTTCTCCATCATAATTTGTTGTGTCTCTGCCAACAAAATGATAAAAGGAAAAATGTGAACATGTAACTCCAGCTCCAGTAAGGTTCTCCTTGGAGGATCCATCAGTATATATGTGCAGCCATTCTTCTGTGGGATACCTAGTATTGATTGTTTCCAGAGCTAGAAGTTTTTGTATTTCTTTTGGTGTGTCTGATTTACTTATTTCCTCTATTAATTCCAAATTGAAGGTAGGTTGCAATAATTCCACTGGATTTTCTCTTATAAGTAGATTTTCTCTGGTGTTAGGAATGTTCAATTTGGATTTAATCTGTGTTACCTTTTCTAGGAAACTACTATGAGTTTTAAGGATTGAAGGGGGGAGGTTCTCTTCTGTCCATTTAGAGTTTGGCAGTCGTAACATTTTCTCGTGTTGGAGCAATGCTTGTTCTTCTATTTTTGTTGTTATTGATGGGGTCCGTGTTAAGGCAAGCATGGCATCAATAGGTGTGGATTTAACTGCTCCAGTGATTAGGCGAAGAGCCTGATTTTGTAAGTAAGGGGTAGTAAGGGGTAGTGATGCGCCTCCTATAGCCTCTCCTACCCAATTCCCATCCTCATCCTGCCCGTGGTGCACCCTGCTTTTAACAGATGAGGCTCTGGGGACCGAATCACAGCGGTATAACTGTTTCATCTAAAATGGAGGAAATGTCATTTACATATGTGCTGGCCTATCACAGCACAACAGCGTCCCTCAGAGGCACATGAGGGGAAGGTCGGTGGATCTAAATATCATCTATTTAGTCCTCCCGGCTAGGTCCGATGGACCCGTTGACCAACGATAGGTGTGGTCCCCCTTGCAAAATGGGGGTTTAAGTCGGGTGATGTAACTGCCACATTGTAAAACTGGTGCCCGTTAAGAAAACAGTTACATGAAAGCCACATACATGAATATGAGTCCTAAAGATAAACATTCCGGAGTTAAAACTGTCCCCCAATCGGATCTCCGGGTGGGGACATCTTTAGGCAAATTTCATCACAACAATTCCAATACTTTATGAATCTGGATAATCTTGAACCATAAGAAGTTGCACAATATCTTTCTGAGACGAATTCTGATATTCAGTGAATCATATTATCTTTAATTCCCGTCTGTTGTAGCTTCCTGATAAGATTACATCTCCATACAGTATCATAAGTAGATTTCAGATTGACAAATACAGCTAGGGTATCATCTTTTCTATTAAATCCCTCTTTAATTTCTTGACTGAGTTTAATTACTTGTTCACTGGTTGTATGATTTTTGCGAAAGCCAGCTTGGCAAGGTGATAGAAGATTGTAGTGTTCAAGATACCAAATTTATCTGGCTGAAATCATTCTTTCCATAATTTTTGCCAGGACACTGATTAATGATATAGGTCTATAGTTATTTATATCATTTGGTGGTGTACCTGGTTTGAGTATTGGGATAGTTAAAGCTTTTTTCCACTTGGATGTAACCGAAGATTTCCAGACATGGTTGTAGAATTTGAGTAATGTAGCTTTAGCTTTTTTGCCTAAATGTTTTATGAATTCTGGATGAATTTTGTCTGGTCCTGGAGCTTATTATTAGGTGTTTTAAAGATTGCTAGATCAAGTTCAGAAGCTGTAAATTCACAGTAGAATATTTCATCTTTTGAAGCTAAATGATAAGGTTTACCGTTTTAACTTTCCTTTATTTCCTTCTTTATGTTCTTCTCTAGTTTTTTATACATTTTTGGAATTTTAGCTGATGTAAAATTTGAATTAAATGCATTGGCAATTTTTTGGTTATCTGTTAATTCTTTATCTCTTTATGTAATAGAATGTTTAGGAGCCTTATCATCTCTATATTGTGTTGATATGAACTTATATATGGCTTTATTATCTTTTCTATAATCAACAGATTCCACAAATTTACTATAGGCGTTCCTTTTAGCACATAGAATTTCCCTTTTGAATGTTGCAGCTTTGATTTTCCAAATGAGGATCTTTGTTGGTTTCAGATAACTTTATAGCCGATTCACGTTCATTTTTTAAGATCTCTAAATCTTTAGACCAAAAGGGTTTATAAGTTTTAACTTTTCCTTTAGGGATGTATTTTTTTGCAGTGTTTAGTAGAAGTTGGCATAGGTTATTATTAATTTTGTTACAAGAAATATTATTAGTTTTGATCATATAGGGCATTAATTTTTCTAATTCCAATTGGTATTCCTTCCAATTGGCTTTCGCCTTGTTTTTATTCAATGTTATTTTAGCAATTGTTGCTCTATGCTTGGAGCCCTTACTTTGAGAAATATTACATATCGTTCTATCTGTCAAGTCTGATGAAACAAATGAGATCTGGATTATATGAGGAACCATTATGATGGATACATGTACCAATATTGTCCTCACTAAAAATTAATTCTGTATTATTAAAATGTAGCCAGTCTTCTGTTAATTTCCCTGCTGGATTGGTATCTTTGTAGCCCCAACATTTGGAGTGAACATTGAAATCTCCGATTATGATAGTCTTTTGGGCTAGGTTCGAAAAACTCAATGTTTATTAGTTAATGCTGTACAGTGTGTATTAAGTGAAATGACTGTATTCAGGTACTGATATTGTTTCCCAAAAAGTATTCATTCATGATTCATATGTTTTTGTTTTTCTTTTTGTAGTGCTTAACACCCACTTTTACTACATAGGGCACTGCAGGCAGTAATTCATATGTCCATACAGTATCATACAGCCAACTTCCCCTTACAGGAAGTCCATGAAGTGTTTCAAGATAATTTTTTCACTAACAATGTATGGCCCCTGCATTTCTGCGATTTAACATCCTGTGATTTTTATCTCTGGAGGGGATGATTAAAAGAGAAAATTTACAAAACAAATCCACACATTTTAGAGGAACTTGAAAATAACATTTGTCAAGAAATTACTGTAATTTCTTAGGGGTAACTGTAGCATGTAATGGCCAATTTCGTAAGTAGGTGCCAGAAATGCTGGAACAAGGGAGTGTCACAGTATATTTTGCTCTGAAATGAAAAGGTATTGTGATTTACAATCATATATTTTTATATATATTTGGAAATGCCTAGTTTTCTTTTGCAAATTAGTCATTGCTGCTACCTTGAGAGCGTGCTTGAGTGGTTTGCTTCTAATTATAAGTGGTGATTCATCTGTTTCAATCTGCATATTGGGTTTTGGACTGAAACAAAAAGGTGTTATCCAAAGGGCAGTAGTTTGTACTGCACTTAAACATTTTAAGTTGACATTCTTGCAGCTTTGTAAAATGTTGCTGTAATCAAGTTTTCCTTTGATGAACACTTTGTAAATATTTAACAACACATGGTAGTCTGCTCCCCAGTATTTTTTTTTGCTAGAATCTTCAAGATATTTAATCCTCTGAGGCAATCATCTTTGAGATATTTAAGATGAGAGATTCAGTTTGATTATCAAAGTGTAAGTTTAAGATTTTAACCCTTCAATTTTGTAATTGTCAATGTCAGTTTTGGTTCAAACTCTTTGTGATATTTGTTTGTTTGTTTTTTGTTTTTTTGTGTGTGTGTGTGTGTGTGTTAAAGAAATACACTTGGATTTGGTCTTAGTAAGTTTCTAACTTTTAACTTTTGTTCACATTCGAACACTGAATTGACTGTGGTAGTAATTCTTTTGTTGCACTGGTGTGCTTTTCTGTACAGAATATTGTTAAATGATATACAGAAACAGGTAATGTTGCTGAATATGGGCTTCTTGATGTGCAATGTTGCCAAATCATGCCAACTTGACATGAAGAAATACACTACTGGACAAAGAGGTTGGCAACTACAAATCAGAGAGGAACATGGGTAATGGAATGGAAGCACAATCTAAAACTGAAACAATGGAATAGAAGTGCAAACTAAATAGTGTAATAATGTAAATATGATTTCATACTTATGTCAGGTTATATGATTCATAAATTAATTTTTTTGATCATAATATACGGGGATCCTTGGGTGACTCAGTTGGTTAGACACTGGCCTACTGATCCCAAGGTCGCAGGTTCAAATCTGGCCCAGACTGATGGCTTATAAGTGTACTTAAAAATGACAGCCCCATGTCAGCAGATTTACTGGCATGTAAAAGAATCCTGCAGGACAAAATTCTGGCACACCAGCGATGCTGATATGATCCTAGCAATGGACAGCATTGTTAAACATAATTTTAATATTTTTTTAAAGATGTTCATTTATTCTGTAGTTGTGGTACCCAGTGCTACATTTGGGAGATATTTTGGGTTGAATTGAGGAATGTGTGCGTAAGTAAAATAATTCCCCGGCTTTTAATAGTTACCAAAATTCATCATTATGAACAAGAATAGAGTTTCTCGCCTTTGTGTCTATGTCACCTATCTACACACATTGCCAGAAGTTATCTCTGTTCTTGTCTTGATGCATTTCCAACGTCATTCAAATGTTTTACTACCACTCGTTACTTTCATTTCTCATACGTTGGCACCACATACCTCATACACGGTCCCTAAGCCCGTATTTGGCAACATTACCCAGAAACACATGCTTTAACTGGTAGAGTGATGTTCGAAACAATATTGTTTGTGGCTATTAAAAAGAACGTTACATTGATAACTGAACCGTGGTGTACACTAAATTTTATAACTTGTCACTTTTTCTACTGTCCTTGTCTACAGAGGGAAAGGAAAGTCATTATACTAACTTCTGGTTCTAAATTACCATCCTCTCACCCCCCTGAAAGCCTTTTTTGGACAAACCGTCACCTATTTGACCTATTTCACAGTGAAGCTAGCAGTATTGGTTTATGACTATTGTAATTTCTACAAGAAAGGAAGAAGCAGCTTCAGCAAATGATTTTTCCCCTGCCTCATCTTGCTGTTTGGAAGGGATTTCTATTCCACCCAATTAGTCGACCAATGACAGAGTTAGTTAGAGGGGGTGAGTATTCTCTTTCTTCAGAACGAGTGCCAAGATAAAAGACAAGGGCTATACCCCCTTGTTTATAGTTACTTAGTTTGATAGGACTGCATTTACTCTGATTTGTCATCAATTTTGAAGAAAGTTCATTACAAAATGTATCATATTTCCTGGCACATTGTTTTTCATCAGTTTTTGTATAGTATTGTCTTTTCGGACAGTGTCATATGCTTTTTCAATATCTATGCTTACCTACAGGAGGTGCTGAGTATTGTGAAAAGTTCTGAATTTCAGCCCCCAGACATATTAGGCTCTCTGAGTTGAATGGGTTTCTCTAAATCTACTTTCTGCAAAGCTGAAGAAAATTCTCAAGATACCAGCATAGTCTCTTATTGATTACTTTTTCCAGTAATTTACACATTGCGTTTGCTAGCGCTGTGAGCCTATAGTTTTCTGGGATGGAGTTTCTTTATGTGTTTTTTGGTATTGGAACTTTAATGAATCTAAGCCATTATTTGGGAAACACATTTTAGCTCTGTATGTGATTACAAATTGCTAGAAGATAAAAATACAGTGAATGGAAGCTGCTTGACAAACTCATAATCCACCAATATCACAAATGTCTGTGGTCTCTACATTATTTGTGATATTGGTGGATTATATTTGCCTCACTGTTAATAGTTTAAGGTGTGTATACTAAAATATCATGAAGAATAGTTTGGGCCAGGGCAATTTACACAGTTCTTGTAGCTGTAGATTGTCATTAAGAGTGTGGTTTATATAAGCTGAGTCTAAATCCATACCTTCACTATTTTCCATCTGGCGATGAAGTTCATAGGTATGGTTTGAAAAATTGGAAATTTCAGCAAAGCGATTGGTTTTCACTGCTAGAGATTGGTTTTTATGTATAAAGGCTCCATTAGTTTGATTACTAAGTTTTGTAATTCTAAATTGGGTGAAATTGCCACTTACTCTTTGTATTTTATTCCACATTAGTTTTGCTATAGTTTGTGATGTTAAGAAAGAGACCAACGATAGCCATGGGTGTAGTTTATTGTGTTCAATTGGCTACCTATCACTCTGCATTTCTGATAGTTGATTTTGTTCTCAGTTGTTTTCTTTTGTAGAGGTAAAATGCCTGAAGACTAATTTGCATGATTCATTCCACTAGGGTATCCTTATCCTACAATAAGAGTATTGTCTTATGGGAATGCTTATGTCTGCTAGAGGTCTGCGCTGGTGCAGGCTCAGGCCTAGCCCATGCCCATGGGCAGGGTTTGGGCCTAATTTGAAAAATGTTTTGTCAGGCTTGATACCCGATACCCAGATTCCGAGAAAAGTACAATTATTGCAGCATTTCTTTTCTAGGAATTCTATATGATTATTCTGCTGATGTTTCAAATAATGATGATAATTAATATTAATAAAACAAAATTACACAATCTGGCCCAGGCACTATAACGTCTTCTTCGGCTTGGGCCGGTCTTCTTTTTTTTTTTTTTACATGCTGATAATACAAAATTTGTAATATCTCCTAATAAGTTTTATCAATAGGCGTTTTATATGAGATCTATAAATGAAATTTAAAAACCCATGTTATTAGTTAGGGACACTACCTGCCACTAGATCTTCCAATTTTTAGGAGACACAAAGTACTTAATGATGAACAATATGAATGAATTAGTTTTTTTATCCAGTGAAATATATGCTCAAAACATTTGTGTATAGAAAAAAAATATTACAATTAAATACATAATTTTTAATTTTTAAAACTTCAGTATATTGCAGATAAAATGTATCTTTCCACTCACTTTATTAAACTAGGTGGTTTGTAAGATCACAAAGAGCGTCAGCCCTCTAAGTTGAGTGCTTCCTGAGAAAAGTGTACCCAAAGCTGTGAAATTTAAACTTGTTGAAAAATGTAAAACCCTAAATTAATGTGTTTTTTGGGCCAAGTTGCCAAAATTTAAAACATTCCTACACCATAATCTCCTTCTTTCAATGAGTCTTGATTCCCACACTTCCTCTTAAAGCTTCTTTTCTTGATTCTAGCCTCTCTCGTCGATACTTGAGCAAATTTTTGTGAAGTTATAAAGTTATAGCAAATTTAATATTGATGGTGATACTGGTATTTAAAAGAGGGCATGACCCAGCAGATGCAGGGCAGTTTCCCTGTGGGGAGCTTGGAAAGACCTTACCCCCCCAAAGTTTTACAAGGATAGTTATGGGACAGTATCACTATTTCTTGCTACTCAATACCCATTCTGATTTTTAGGCACTGATTTTCATTACTCTATAAAAGGCTGTTAAAGCAATTTCTTGATGAATGTTATTTTCAAGTTATGAGGGCCATACTGAGAGGAGTGAGTAACAGTTTTTAAAAATTTGTTGTCATAGTCTACAGTCTCTTCTCTCACTTTTCAGCAGCCTCCATTTCTTTGCACACATTTTCCCCATCATTTTGCAAGTTTGAGAACACCCTTGTGATAGAACTTCGTTCCAGCTGCATGAAGATACTGATGCACTGCTTTTTTAATATTTTCCACCATCTCGTAGTGTTGGCCTCACATCTGTACCTTAAGAGAACCAAAAAGGTGGTAGTCGGAGGGTGCCAAGTTGGGAGGATGTGGAAGAGTTTCCCACCCAGATGTTCTGATTTTCTCCATTGTGCGCATTATCCTGTTGCAGGATGATCTTCTTTCCTGGACGCTTATCGCGCAATGCACGATGGAGCTTCCGAAGTGTCTGGATATAGTGGGTAGTATTTATGGTTTGTCCAGGTTCAAGGAAGTCAACCAGAATGTAACCCTGTGCATCCCAGAAGATGCTGCCCATAACCTTCCCAGCAAATTGCGTGGCTCATCTTGGATACTCATTTTCCCATCTTTGAAATGCTTCACCCATCTCCTAACACTGCTAGCACCCATGCAGACATCTCCATAGGCACGTTGAAGTCTCAGGTGAATTTCAGCAGCAGTTTTCCCCTCTTTAACAAGGAATTCAATTACAGCACACTGTCGAAATGAAACATTGATGTTTGCCATTTTGGAAATACTACCTGTGGTCACGTGAAAGAAGCTAATGATGTTACAATATGGCAACATGTGGCATAAGGTTTGTAGATTACAATCCTACAGTTATGTTTGTTCAATTGTTGGATTTTGAATTTTAACAATGAGTTGCTTACAACTTCCAGTATGACCCTTGTAATTCAAAGTGTGTGGTTTTGATGTGTAAACTTTCTCTTTTAATGCTCCCAGAGAGAAAACTCACAGAAGGGTTAAATGAGTATCCCCCTCATTCCCCTTGCTGGCTGCATGTCCCGAAACTGGTCCTGCCAAGGTTTGCCCACCCAATAGTTAAACATTGTGCTTTATCTTAATGGCATAGCGGTATTTAAATGTCCAATAATTAAAAGATAATTATGTGGCATCAAAGTACAAGGTATAAGCACAATGAAAGATAAAGAAACGTTATACACTTTCTGAAGTTTTTATTACCAGGTTTACTTGAAGAGGTTATTATGCATTTATTTCCCTCTGGTTTACTCTTTCATTTAATTTGAATGATTTATATGGCAGAGAAAACTTAATGGCGACTAATTGCTGATCACTACTATTCTTTCCTATTTTGGAAATAAATTTTGTAGGTGCAAATGATATTTATATCACTGGTTTTACAGCATGATTTCATAGCATGTTTAACTATACAGCACTGCAAGATGTGGCAAGCCTCTGATTGGATATTGTGTTGACCAGCTCCTCCTGCCACCTGCCATTAAATTTTGTATCAGCCATTATTACAACACAAGTACATATATGAATAAATAGTTCAAAATACTTAAATTTAGATCATAAGTTTCATAAAAGGAACAAAACAAATTTGTTTCAGGATGAAATGGAACAAGGAATTGGACACAATTTCTCTGTAACAGAGAGCAGCTACCCAACTTGGTGTGATCGTTGTGGAGATCTTTTGTGGGGACTGTACGAATCCCACTACCTACGCTGTTCCTGTAAGTACAAATGTTTATTCTTCATTTCCATCCTAGGGGGTGGCTAAAGATTGGTGTTAAGGAAATTTTGGGTTTACCCAAGAGCTCGCCAAAGGGCGTGGCTTGGCACTGACTGATTTAGGAAGATTGAGGGGAAAAGCTGTAACAGAGGAGAGAGAATTTTGAAATATTCCTACACATATATAAAGTTAGATAATAATAAATAAGAGAATACAGCAAATTCCAGAAAGATGTCATAGGAGGACAGAGTTCATTTGGGGGACGAAAAATGAGTTAGAACAAATTGGCATGAATATTTGGCTAGTATTCAATTTGGCCTTAGATTGGGTCCGGATGCCACCATTACGTTACAGCACATCTCTTGGTGTGAGCGAAAATAATTTGTTGCTACACCACATATATTATCACTTATTTCATACATTCAAATAATGAACTTGTTGAATAAATGCAATAATTCAACTTTCTAAGCATTTAAGTATGAGCTTAAATGTTTTACCTCTATTTATTGTCATGTGGTGGTTGTTACTTTGCCCGACTGCATTGTTTATGACAGTGAAGCAATGTTCTGGAGCCCATCCATTCTCTCAGTAATGCATGTGCAGTCATGATGGCGAAGTGTTCAGATCATCATTGTAGAGTAACATAATGCAGCAAGCCTCTAAAAGTTAGTGAAAATGCAATTGTATTAAAGGCCATTAACCTTTTATTTTAAGCTAATGACACCTTGGCTGTCATATTTATGTAACCAAATTGAGATCACAAGCAATTGGTGTATCTGTAAACAGTGTTGCAAATGCAATAATGGAAAGGAGACAAATGGAAATTGTAAAAGAGCCAAAAAAGAAAGGGGAAGAACCATTTAGTGTTTTAGGGCCAATGGATGATTTTGTTAAAAGTGCCATTTGCTTTAAAGTGCATAGTTTCTTTATAAACTATAAACCTGTACGACTCTTCAAGTGATACTACTACTTGTGAACCTGGCCTGGGTGTCGTGCCTCTTTCTGATGACTCAGATTAATGTAGATTTTTAGTCACAAAATTAATTTCATAAATTTTTTTTTGTCCATTTGCTAGATCAATTAATTTAGTTTATTTAGTATGAGCTGAGTGCTACTGCGATCAAAGGCAGCATGCTTTAGATAAGATTGAGTGGGACCTAAACAGTTGAGAGCCCTGAACAGCAATACATGTTCGTTGGGAGAGTGATACAGCCAGTGTTGTTTATGTGAGGAGCCACTCTAAGTCCAAAGGGACAGTACATAAAAACAATAACAGTAGATTTTGGAAAGAAGTAGAACTGAGGATGGAAGACAGAGAAACAAGAGATGTGGGCTAGTTTTGAGGATAAACGTTCTTTGACTTTGTATAAATAGTCAAAAATTCGGGAGAGGGAGAAGTATGTTACATATGCTCATTAGCTGGTAAGGCTAATTTGGTTTTCTTGACAGCAAGCCCTTTGTCAGATTAGAGCTGACTACAGTCACAGCTGCTCCTGTGTTCTCTAATATCTGGCACAGCTTTCCGTGTATCCAGCCATCTGCGACAGGCTGTTATCCACTCTCTACGCAAAGCATTACTCAAGGTGGTGTTGAATACTGTCCTTGCCGACCTTTGTTCATTTTCCACCTGCTCGTTGGCTTGGTTGTGGGCAGTCCTTTTTCCAGCACACAGCATTTGAAGATTGTTGTCTCTGAGTTTTTTCTCTCTCCCCATTGTATCTGATACTCCTGATCTTCCAGATGGGAGCAGATAATACCATGGCCACCTTTATTCTCAATGGGGCTGTTAATGCATTGTGGTTGTTTATAGTCGCCAAGCATTTGCCGCTGTCATATCTCGGTGTTACACACCCCTCAATAAAGGAGTAGGTAGCTTCCTGGAATACGTTATGGGCCAATAGGCTCACCAGAGCTTCGCTTACCAGCTGTTCATTTTCCAAAACGAACTCCTGCAGTGTCTTCACTGGCTGTTGCAGCCTTGACTTGAGCTGACTGTGGTAAGCCACAGCTAAGCGATAGTTCCTGAACTGTTTTTCAAGGACCTCCCAGATGTCTCTAGGCACCATGGATGTCAGAATTGCATTCAAACTCTATGCTGCTCGTCCCTGGAAGCTGGCTAGCACCTGTGTTGCTTCCTCATCTATTGACTGTCGGTATTAGACAGTGACAGCGGTGAATTATCAGTGGAGCAGTTGTCCTTCTGTCATATTTGAGTGACTTAATGTGCACAAACGTTGTGTCGCGTCCTGGTATCTCGACATTCAAATCCTTAAATCTTTTGTGGAGCATGTTTTATACCATGGTGTTCAGATCCTTGGCGCTGCCATCGAATTTTCCTTCCAGGATACCAAGCAGTACCCCAAAGTCCTCCAGGACATTAGCATCTTGGCTGAGGTCTTCCACCTTTCTGCCAAGCTCTTTGATGCCCTCCTTAATGCTGGCCAGTTGTTTGTCAATTTTGGTTGAAAGCTCCATCTAGATCATGGACATTTCTGTCTGCATCTTCTCTATTTTGGCTTCCACTTTCTCTTCCATCTTCTCCATCACAGAATTCACTGTCATTTCGTTTCCCAGCTTCTCTACTTTGAATTTAATTTCTATCTTTATAGTCTTCATTTTAGCTAATAATGCTTTCATCATCTCCATCATGGTGTTCAATCCTAATCCTGATATCAGTATGATAAATGATGGTTTCAAGTGCTGCAAAACAACTACGGGTTGCTTAGACGCTCAGCTGTACTCACCTCGGCTGTGTCAACTGCTCTTGATTTTCTCTCTTTGACTGACTGAATTCCCTGTCAACTCTGTCTCAACTGAACCTCAGCTGGGTACTAACAGTTACAAAGAGCACAGTGTGAGGAAACCAATCTTCTGTGGTAAAATCATTTATCAAAATGAAGGCTTTATACATTCAGATATTCATGACTGACGAAGTATCAAACAGAGATGTTGATCCTCTTTTGACTGTTTACTTACTGGAGCACAACTTGTGATGTGTGTACTGGATTACAGCTCATCACATTCATAACTTTGCCAAGAGTGTTACCATGCAGTCAGTTTCAATTTTTATAAAAACAAGAAGAATTGCAGAAAACTAGAATGTAAGGAATTTATTATGTGTGTGCTGGACACTAACATGGAGTCCTCCTCATTGCATATTGTTGCTTTTTGTTTAAAATACAAAGATGTGAATAAATAATTTTCAATTTTTCATCACAATAAGTACCTATTATTATTTTGCATGATACTGGGGGATTCCAACTTGAATGAAGAATGTTCTGAAGTCATGCCTTCTTAGTAAGCTTCTTAGCTTTTGAAAATATTTTTATTATTTTTGGATTACATTCCTTTAGCTACAAGTATAAAGATTGGACCACCACTTCACTTTGGAGGTGAGATGGAGTGGTGTCAGGAATATCTCTGAAACTAAGCAGGTGGGCAGTTTCCCTGTGGGGAGCTCAGAAAGAGCTTACGTCCCCAATGTTTATACAAGGATTGTTATGGGACAGTATCTATTTATTGATACTCAATACTGATTTTTAGGAACTGATTCTCATTATTCTATAAAAAGCTATGAAAGCAGCAGCTTGTGTACTGAATGATGTTCTTATTGGTACTTTTCTTTGTATAAACAATGTAAGAATTTTGTTTTTGCTCATCATTTTCAGATGTCTCAGCATCATGTTCAGATGAGGGGAAACTCATACATTGCTTTTTTCAGTAGAATTACTGTAAACTTCTCCCAGTGTATGAATGTAACATGCTTTTTTTAAATTTGTTGTATTGTGTGACTTACCACCATGCAAAAATGTTTTCCCGCATATTTTACACAATGTAATATTAAGAAAATGTAGATCTTGTTAAAACACACAAGTTATGTCAAAATGCATTTTTTGTGAAGTGAACCATTTCGGAGATATTTCTTATTTATGTGAGTTTTGCAATACTTGTACTTTTCTCAAATGGCAGGTTGCCATTCACTTTTTTATCTCTTAGCCATGCAAAGAGAACAGAGTTTCAAAGCCTTCATATAGCAACCAGCTTTAAGAGATTTGACCATCTTATAAAGCCTACTGTATTCCCATATTCCACTTGCACCTACAAGAAAATTAGCATAATCTCTGCAAATGTTTATCTCAACTAACATGAAAAAGATACAGGAATAAGAGTTTGTAAGAATAGTTAGCACAAGAGTAGAGAAAGTCATGTGAGTACAACACATCAGATTTTTCAGTAATAGGTCACATTTTGGCCAACATCTGCCATAATAGGTCATATTTTCGCCAATTTTTGCCAAAAATGCATATATTTATAATATCTTTTAAGGACACAAGAATAAAAACATGAAAATGTTGCTCACATGACAATGTTTCAGGTAATATTGTCACAAATAAACACCTCAATTACTACAAAGCTAGTAGAGAAGCTAAGCGAGGTCGACAAAATGCTCTCGGAGTCAATAAAGGTGACTTCCAACACAAACATTGCACACATGGTCGCACTATTCAGTTGGATACAAACTCAGTCTGGTTTAACATGCCGAAAGTAAAGTGCTCCAACAGCATGAAGTTGCGAGGTTTTATTCAGGATTTTAGAGTAATAAAAACATGGTTTTATTGTTTGGATAGGTGTGATAGTTTTCACAGTACATGTCTTCTTTTTTTTTCAGACACATGCAGACATTTAAAAAATAAGTGCTAACTAGTTTCAAACACCGCAAAAAAGTGAATACTATATTTAAAAGGTGGAATCAGTACTGAAAATTCAATGCCATAGCGGGGATTTGAACCACGGATCTTCCGCTTATCAAGCGGCTGCTTTAACCACTAAGCTACCATGGCTAACTTGCCAGTACAACATTAAATTCCCCAGCTGATTCGTACTTTTTCCCGGTTAGACCACAAGGGAATCTCACATCAGAGATAAATACCCCAAGGGTGACTTACAATTGTAAGTACTTTATGTCCCGGGTTTAAGTAACCTTTAAATGATAATTATTATTTATTTATGCCAACAAGCTTACTTCTGGTGCCCACACACGGCTTGTGTGTTTAAAAATCACTCTCTTCCTCACTATCATACCTAGTGCTTGACAGACCATCCACTTCCAGGTCTTCACTCTGTTTGGTCCATAGGTTCCTCTGCTCCCTGACAAGCGTTTGATCCTAGGCACTGGCTTGTAAGTCCTAGGGGGTGTAAGTCCTACATAAAGTGAAGGTAATCAGGTAAAGAAGAAGTTAACCGTAGGCTTTTAAGTTAATGCAATTAGAAAATTTAAAACCTTATTTATCTGTTTATTTTAATAAACACAATATTATCAGAGCTTTCAACAATTTATTACATTATGACAAAAGCAATATCATTATGTTATACAAAATAATATTATGTATAACAGCCCCCTGGTATAGTCTCTGCAACCAACACGGAATATTCTCAAAGGGGAGGGGGACTTCTGTCACATCTGTTGTCAAGGAAGTTTCCAGAACTGTGGGAAGCGTATATAAAGGTTTTGATCTGTGTCATTATTGTGCAGACCATTTGTTCAAAGGGGCCAACACACAACTGCAACAATTATGTAAAATGTTTGACATGCTTTCACTGTGGTGCTGCTGCTTGCATCTCATACACATGTCATATTCCAACAATCCAGCTGGTATGCACTCTACAGGTACAGCATCGGTCTGGGTAGCTCATTTGGTTAGACGCTGGCCTACTGATCCTAAGGCCGTGAGTTCAAATCCGGCCCAGACCAATGGTTTTTAACTGTGCTTACGAAATTCTGCCACACCAGCGACACTGATGTGATCCTGAAAATCGACAGTGTTGTTAAACAACAAAATAATTTTTACAGGTGCAGCCAGCTGGTAACTCGTGTATAACCTATTATTTTGTATTGTTTTACATTCCATGGTTGCAATTTCTGAACTGCAGTTTTACTTTTAGAAGTTGAGTGCTGTTCCAACCCAAGGTATGCAAAATTCATGATTGTTATGTAAGCTTTCTGAGATTCCTTTGACTTTGTTTTAACTTTTCTCTGATATCATAGATTTTTCTGTGTAAGAAGACAGTGATTTACTTTTGGTTTCTCATCAAGGATAGATACGTCTCCCTAAATCTGCTCACAAGATTATGAACTGTTTCTTTGTGAGGTGCTGGAGCAGCAGGAAATCTGTCTATAAATCACTGTCTCACTTCTGTACAGGAGTTTGGCACATATTGTTTAAGAAAAACTCAGAAAAATAAAAGATGACTGCAAATTTAAAAAGTGTACTTACCACCCTTAGGCTAATAAAAAATTATAAAAAATTTTTTAAAGAACATGGCAAGAACATTGGCTCCTCAAAATAAATATAATATAAAAAATGTGCTGAATTTTTCTAAAAAGGACAAAATTCTAAATTGCAAGAAGTCTGGCATTTATCAATTTGACTGTCTAGACTGTGATAAAGTTTACATTGGCAAGACAAAACGACACTTGGAAACCAGAAAAAAAGAACATTTTAGAAACATTAAATATAGACAGAAAAATCAGCTGTTGCAGATAATTTTTGGTCACTTAATCATGAAATAAATCCCAAGGTTAAATTATTAAAGCAATTAAACATACCCATTGAATTGATGGTGTGGGAAAAGTATTCATTTTGAAAAATAGGGACCACGTTATGAATTTTGAAATGTTGTTAGCTCATGCTGAATTTCTGACAATGAAGTCATTAATCCTCTTGCTCTCCAATATATTGAAGAGACTTAGCAGTAAATGTAACCGCTTTTTAGAGAGCACCATATTTTTATGTTTTGGCGGCCACATCGCTCTCTCACAACCCCCAGAATGTCTGGAGGACCACACCTGTCATTGGTTTACGGGTCTCACCGACCTGACCTGGAGAGTTATCAAAATAAATTCACTGACCATATCCTCTGATTATCAATCAGAGGACGTATTACATGCCATGACAGGTCAACATGTTAGGGGTTAAGGTTTTATAGAGAAATAAATTTTGAAATACCTTCTGCTATTCTGTTACAAAATTCGTATTGAGAGAAGGGGGGGTAATGATGTCATGGCAGGTGACATATACATGATGTCATCGTGAAGTTGTAACAGTTTTCGTAGCTAGTGTACAAGGCCAGTTTTGCCTGATGATGATACACAGGAGTATCAAAACGATTGTAAAGAGATATTGGGTTTAACTCAATTTATTGAAGTGAAGTGTGAGTCTCTACATACTTTGTGTTATTTGTGGATACGAATGAATAATTTTCAATTTTTCATCAAAATAAGTACCTATTAGACTTTGCATAACTTTTGAATTTGTGACAATGGTCTGCCACCTGCTAATGTTCCGACTTGATATCGACGGTCAATATGTGGTCCGCCCTTTTGTTACCATGAGGGAGAATGTGCTAGGTTGTATACGTACACTAATAAAATATACCTATGCTGTTTATATGGTATGGTGTATTACAGAAATTATTACACAAGTATAATGACAAAAGAAGAAAAAATTAAAATAAAAAAGTGGTTGACTTATCGAGAATTAAGTTATCAGGGTTCTACTGTACCGCTTTTGAAAGAAAATGAAAGGTCATGCATGGAAATGAGGTAGTGCAGCGAGTTTGACGTAAGTAGTAAGCAGTGCAACAGAAGGTTTTGGTATAAAAGCAAATATTGTATGAAAGTTTTTAACATTTGGAGACTTGTATGTTGCAACAAAGCGGAAGGCATCTGATATGTGAATAGAATGGAATGAATAGAGTGCACAATATAGACACAATAAGATGTGAAGCTGTTCTAGTAAGGGCAGCAGACTAAAGAATAATAATCTAGAACAGATGAAGAAGAGGAAAAAGCTGTTTGTGGTATTTGGTGAGAAGATTGCTTGCTAATGTTCTGGAAGGAACTATGAATGAGAAATTGTTTAGGGTAGAGATAAGCAGAGGTGGAAAGCAGTGAAGGATCTCCCTTGCGCAGGAAACTTTTGAGAGATTGATCAAATGATTGATGTATTTCATTGTGCAGTGACGTTTAGTATCCAATGATAAAATTGTTTCTTGTTCTCTAGTGTCCCACCATATAGAACAAGGTTCGAGTTGATAAGTCTAATGATATAATTCAGGAGCAGTAATGCAATGTAATGAATTGAGGGAATGTTGTCATGGAGTACTCATAAAACTATGTTAATGCCTCTCGTGGTGGTCTGACGCTATGCATTAGGAAGTTGTTCCATAAACGGCTGAGTCGCGGATACGTCCTTGAGCCAGGCGTCGAGTAAGGTGTTATGGAGTTTGTTTAGAAACTGCACAATTGGAAGGCGGAGGCGGTCCACTTGGGCCAAGAACAGCCACGCTGCCGCCAGGTGACTGGTAGCAGAGTGAGTTCTGTGCTGTGGTTCAGTTCGCGACTCGGCTACGCGAGGAGCGAGTGCATTACGGCAGGTGGTGCTAGTGTGCTATCGTCCCGCGAATTCGAGTGTCTTAGTGCTACGAAAATGTGAAATGTGCTGCCATGGTTATTAGCTTTCAGGTATATGTAACGAAGAATAGGTTATGACAAAGTGATAATTCCTCTAAACTCACATGTTGGTTCACATGTCAGCGGATTCTTTTAGTGTAGGTTCAGGAGAACTCCGTAATATGGTGAGACCTAGCAGATAATACATCTATTTACGTGTGTAGCACGTCTTAACAAGGTTTTTTCATTTTATTCTTCTGTTTTAGTTACCTTCTACCGCGTAGGTAAGTGTGAAAGGGGGGAGAGAGGAGATAAAATTCAGCACCTCTACTTCCGTTTTAATAACAAATGAAAACAAATTAAGTGTGAAAAATGATGTAAAATACTGATCTTTATTGCATAAAGTGAAAAAGAGAGGAACTTTTTACCTCTGACCGTGGTGAAATAGCGAATTTTGAGCCCTTATTAATTGGATGTAATCTTTCTAATAACGCCATTGCACAAAGACGGTTTACAGGGATAAAAATCACTATTATAAAGTATAATCCCAAATTAATATTCAAGAAAATCAACCAACATGTTAGAAACTGTAAAACAAAAATTTAATCCATTTAGTAGATTCTAAGATCTAAAGGGTATTTAATGAGACCAATGGTTTCATTTACTACGTTTCCATGGCGGATTCAAATGGATTTGAGTTCTTTTGACGGATTGAATACCGCATGGAAACGCGGATTTAAACGAAGCTCAACCACCGGATCCGATCCGCGTATTTAGTGGGGTCGTATGAAAATCTCATTGCATGAATGTTCGATCTCATTTCCGGAAATGGGAATGGACTCAAACCGAGTTCAATTCTGCATGGAAACGTAGTAATTATAAAATACCACAGAAATCAGATGCTAGAAGTAAATTATTAGCTTCAAGGGCGTGTGTAAATAAAGAACAGGAATGTACAAGACACATTTATTTTAGTACTTTAACCCAAGTACATTGAAATGCTTGCGTGAAGGTTTAAGTGTTTCTCTGCATGTGCTCGAACACAGAAGCGCGTGTTTACTAACAGCAATGTCGGTCACAGATGAAAATATGCATGCAATAATTTGTTAAAAATGTGGAGAGCTGGCCACTCGCCAAACTTTAAGAACATATCGGACTCATTACGTAACATGTAAGAAACTATATAGGTGCAGGTTATTGTTCGTGTCGTTTCACAGATCTGCTACCGAGAAGTTCAAATGTTGAATCACCTTTGTTGGCACATGCGAACTTCTGTCACATGCGGTATAAATAGGAAAGGACAAAATCCTAAATTTACGCATAGGGCTCAATTTCATGAGAGAGGTAATGTGGTTACGTTGATGAATTTACTGTTGTGTATAGTTTGGGAAATAATAAAAAAAAATTACATTTTTAGGAGATTCTTAGTATAAATAGTACAAGTTTCTTATGCAACATTTCATTCATGCATGTAGCTTTCGATAAATTGTACTTCACAGCAGCGAACATAACCACGCCCCCCCCCCCCCCCCCCACACACACGTAACTCGTCCAGAAGATGCTATTAGTCTTTCCAAAAACATCCGAATGTGTTATGTGAGAAAGTAGATACACTTTAACACTTGCACGTTTATTTATTAAAGATTATAGAGCGGGATGTCTCCACAGTAATGTGTGAGGCTCGTATTCGGAACGTCCTGGGTTTGATTTCCGGCAACCATCCACTTTGACCTTGCGTTTTCGTTGTTTTCCTTGGTCGATAGGCGAATGCTAGGGTGGTTTCTCATTTACCACTACCCACTTCCTTTGCGTAATGTCCTGTTCATTCCGTTTCTTCCTCATCTTTCAGGTGTGATTTTAGATTTCGTGGTGTGTGGCGGGGCCGAACAGATTGCGTGGATGCTTGCTCGAAGAAAAGAGTACCCCCGTGGTCGTGAGAGGGCTGCTTGATCGACGGGTCGTTCAACGCCCTCTCTAGGTAGCTCCAGCACTGAGACGGGACTTGGCATCTGAAACTGTAATAAACTTCCGCGCGTCTCTGTGGCCTCCTGTGGTATCTTCGCTTCATCCCTTCCTCCTTGTTGTGATAGTCACAATAGATCTATGTAGACTGTAGTGCGCGAGGTGTCCCACTTCATTGTATTACCTGTACCTATGTACTTAAGAATGCCTTGTGTTTGTATAGGTAGAAGATAAAGTATGACTTTTAATAAAACCTGTAGACTTATGTTCAAGGCTGTATGCAAACACACGCGTTAAAGCTTTCTTACAGGAACCCGTATAATCGATTTACAACACGGGCCCTCCCTCCTCAGTCCTGTCTGCAGAGTTGTAACATGTTAACACGCGCTTTACGGCTAATAAAAGAGAAAAGACCGGGAATTCAGAATTTTGGCAATTGAGACTCCACGTGGAGTCAACATGTAACTGTTACTCCCTTAAAATCAGGGTTGCTATTAGTCTTCAAGGACAGGGATAGAGGTTTGCCTTTTCTGAAGAGTGGAGATGATTTTATGGGAGCCATTAGTTGTGGGTAGCGCACATTTTCTTTGTGAAGCAACTGCACACGCGTTCACAGAACAGACTCTTAAGAATTTGCATTTTTCTCTCTGGAGATAACGGGACTTTACGCGGTTACAAAGTTGTGGACATAATTTGATATAGGTTTGCCCAGCTCATTTGCGATTCGCTAACGCTGCGAAATTTCCGAAAAGGTGTGCTTAATTAGTAGGGGCCGGATTTTGTAGACGTAATTTTTTTCCTGAATCTCAGGGTGAATTTTACAATTTATGCACGAATCAAGGTATTGTAGTGTAGCAAAAGTGCATTTTTATTGTGCATATAAAGTCATATTTACACCATTTTACTTTCTTTACCACGTGTAACTAGGGGAAGTATTATATTGAGCCAAAAATTCGATTTCGAGATTTTACCGGAGATATGTTTTGAGGCCCTCTGAATACAAAAAAGGCATTTCTAGAAAAAAAAAGTTCGTGTGAGTGAGTTAGTGAGAGAGAGAGAGAGAGAACATGTTTACAAAACGAACAGTTGGTTAAAAACCAAAGTTGGTATTTAAGTTTAAAGATATTTTTATGGCAAATGAAATGTATATTTTAAATGTTCTGGCTATGGCCTATGTAGTCCTGTTTACTCTTGATGAGTTTTGCATAACTAGTAAACCGTAAGAGATAGACCAAATCTTACTATACAAACAATTCAGATCATGTTAAAACACACCAGTTATGTCCGAATGCATTCGTTTGTGGAGTGAACCATTTCAGAGATATTCCTTGTTATTTGTGTGAGTTTTGCAAACTTTTCTTAAATGGAAATTAGTTATTCACTTGTTTATCTCTTATCTCTTCCGTCTTCATTAATCTCTATGTTGTTTTGAGGCTCTTAGGGGTATAAGTCCAGAAAGTCCAGACACTTCGGTACCTTAATATGTATACTTTTTGGTGTGTTAGTTATTTTTTCTCTTCGTCTAATAGTTTTCTCACAAGGTTTACTACCTGATGTTTTTTGCATGGTCGTAACTGCGCTGCGAGTTGAACAGCACCTGTCGCATATACCACCCGTTTTGCTTCACACCTCAAAGCGTAACCGACCGGCCTAGATAGCGCGAGGCCAGCCTTGCAGAAAGCGTTGGAACTCGGTTCCAGTACACCATTCGCTATCACGAGACCGGTCCATTGCGCGTCATGCCTTCTCACGCCTATTTGTAGGTACTAACCAACCTGAAAATATAATGATTTTAATAAGTGACGTTATAAGTTCGCAAATGAAGCAAATAGTGCTGTAATATTGTTAATTACACTGTCCTTAATTATCAGTTGAAATATCTGCACTTAAATCCCTGACATCCTGTATATTGTATTCTATAAACAGCGTAGAACGAATCTGTTTCGACTACGATTCGTGCTTTTGTTTACATTTGTGGATAAGCTGCTAGTTGTTAAGTTTCTGTGAATGCAGGGCGGGACAAACCGCGCAGTTGGCTGTTTTTATGCAAGTCAAGTTTTAGAACGTGGTTGATACAGCCTGTATTGTTATCCATGTTTAGGTTGGAAAGGATGCATCAGGTTTTCATAGGTCTGAATTTTGTAGCCTGTGGTGTTGGGCAACTGATGTTTGAATTCATAATCTCCGTGGTATTTGGTGATAACTGCTATGACCTCGTAGCACATGCCAACCAGCAAAAACAAAACACGTCTGTAGTTTTGATGCTTTCCGTGCCCTCGATATCAATCACCACATCTGCACAACGTTAGTGGGGCCATATTGGGTCTCTATGGAAGGAGTGAGTGTTCTGCTCTCTGGAGGGGAAAGGGTGACAGCAGCACAGCAGCTCACGATGTCATAATGTGTAGATCCACTATCTACATTAACTACTGTGTTCCTATCACGAGATTGTAGCTGTAAGGAATGTGTTTGTCATCAACAACTCGGGCGTTTTCTGAGAAAGATTATGGCTAGTGTTGTAATATATCAACAAGGTCTATCTTAAAAACACACGCTCTTGTGCGCAGATCATTGCTAGCACAAGAGGGTATGTTTTCTATAAGCCTTGTTGATATATTGAAACTCTAGCCGTACTCTTTCTCAGAAAACCCTACAGTTGTCAAACACATTCCTCACAGCTACATTCTCTTGAGAGGAATAGAGTATTTATCTCAGAATGGTCGTTCTTTGAAGTACTCGGAACGTTAAACCTAATTGCTGTCAGCTAAATGGGTAGTTGATTCCCAAGTGTTCCCTGTAGTGTGTAATGGGATTTGATTGTGGGACGACTCACCGCGACTGGACAGGGATATATTGCGGGTTACCACCCCCAGGGGGAAGGGATGAGGCGAAGGAAGACCCCAAGCCTGTCACAGTAGTATCTAAGAGTAAACTCTGTTTAATGAACGCGGGTACAATTGTTTTACAAAGGAAATGTGCGCTACCCACAACTAATGACTGTCATAAGTCCATCTCCACGCCCCAGAAGAAGGAAACTTCTATCCCTGTCCTTGAAGACCAATAGCAACCCTGATTTTAAGGGAATGACGGTTACGTGGTAACTCCACGTGGTGTCTCAGTTGCTCAAATTCTGAATTCCAGGTTTCTTTTTTCTGTTTCATTAGATGCAAAGGTTCATGTTAAGAGGTTGCAACTCTGCAGATAGGACTGAGGAGAAAGGGCCCGTGTTGCAAAACGATTATAAGAGTTCCTCAAATGATGCGACCTACCTCAGTCCGCATCCGCCGGAGGAACATAACGCGCTATCAGCCATACCTGAAAGATGACAAGGGAGTTAAGGGTACATATGACTGAGTTTTGACGATTTTTTGTAAAAAAATTGAATTTTTTTATTTTAGCGTTAATAAATATTACAATCTTTCCTCTATCATATACATCCATTATTTTTTCAGTTCCGCCATTTTTAAAGCTAACAGAAGCCATCCTTTAACTCCATGTGCGTGGTATTTAAATGTCCGTATACGCCCACTTTTACGATATAATGTTATTGTGCACTGTTACTGTGTCATTTCACTCCTATTTTGAAGTAGGTGAACAGCAACTTGCTAATGATTGGCTACTGCCATTTGTAATGTAATTGAAAACATCATCTGAAGCAAGAAACAAGAGATCTGAGGGGGAGACATATAGTCCAGGGCAATTCTGAGGTCAGTGTATTTTCTTTTGCCTTTTTCTCAGTTTGCAATTTTTTTCAGCATTTTGCTCTATACAAAATGTTCCTTGCAGAGCATTTCTTATCAGAATGGCTTGAAACTTGCACAGTATGTAGTAATATGTACTATAAATAAAAATTGTATTGGGTTTTGATATCAGATGGATTTTACTGTGTTTTTTATCCTTCAGAACAGGCTGTTACTCCATATTTTTTAAAAATTATGAAATATAAATCTTTACATTTTTCTGTAAGCCAAACAAATAACCAGATATAAAAACCCAATACAAGTCTAATTTATCCTTGTTTAAAGTGCATCTCTACAAAATTTTAGAATGATTGGATCAAAACTTTGTCGCAAGGGACTTTTTAAGTGCGACTATTAATTTATTTAAATAATTTGAAGTATCTCTTGAACCAAGCAACATACAGAGCTGAAACTTTGCACAGCATAATATGGTTACCATATAAATAGCCACACAAAATTTCATCAAAATTGATTTAAAAATATAGAAGTTGGAAAATTCAGTCATATGTACCCTTAAATGAGAAAGGAAAGGAATTCATTGAGCTACCATGGCCAACGTACCGGCACGACGTTAAATACTCCAATCCTGTCCTACACACGGCTATTGTGTGGAAGAACATTACTTACATTGATTGACCTTATAGTTGGTTAAACTAGAAGCCCGGGACTTAGTACTTCAAATATTGTAAGTCGCCATTAAGATAACTCTGCCACCGGGTAATACCCATTCGCAGAAAATATATACATATATACATCTCATATAAATTGAGATCTCCTTGTGTGGTTTACCGGGAATAATGCGAGTGAGTTGGAACATTTAATGTTGTGTCGGCATGTTGGCCATTTTAGCTCAGTGGTTAGAGTGGCCGAACGGAGACCGGAAGATTTGTGGTTCAAATCCCGGCTATGGCATTGAATTTTTCAGTTTCACTCTACCCTTTTAAATAAGGTATAGGCGTCCAAAGATTTGTTATAAAGAAGCTACACAGCAAAGGCCCGATATTTAAATCAACTTAGTACCTTGTGATTTGTTTTTGCTTCCAAAAATTCAAGATAAAAATGGGTGGAGTCACTCTTTCGCTATCCGATAAAGCAGTGCAGCATTAAAATAACATGGTTTCTGAAGTGCCTTAGGAAAAGTAACATCGTTGCTTCAGTAAGGATTAGTTTCATCAAATGCAAAAATGTGTTGTTAAACGGGAATATTTTGAAAAACAAATAATTTATGTTGTTCATTTTTATTTTCTCTACTACGCATAGTAAATAGAGGAAGTATTGTATACCACCCAAAACTTCGATCTCAAGATTTCACCGGAGATATGTTTTGAGGCTCCCTGAATCAAAAAATAGGATTTTTAGAAAAAGATCCGTGTGTGTGTGTCTGTGTCAGTCTATGGGCAGCATAACTTAAAAACCAAAGTTTTTATTTAAGTTGAACATCTTTTAAGGATGCGACACGAAGATTTTGAAGAGCCGCTTACGTGGAAACTTTTTCGAAAATTTTGATTTTCTCAAAACTGGCTCTAATGATTTTGATTAAAATGCCATATCGTTGAGATATTTTAGTGACAAATGAAATGTATATTTTGAATTTTCTAGCTATAGCCTATGTAGTCCTCTTTACTATGGATAACTTTTGCATAACTGGTAAACCAGGTGATAGACAAATCTTACTATACACAAAATGTAGATGTTGCTAAAACACACAATTTGTGTCCAAATAAATTTGTTGTAAAGTGAACCTTGTTATTTGCGTGAGTTTTGGTCAACTTAAAAACTTTCGTCAAATAGAAGATCGTGATTTAATTTTTTTATATGTTGGGCGTGCAAAGAACGGAATCCCAAAGCTTTAAAAGATTTGACTATCGCTCAAAGCCTGCTGTATTCCCATGTTCCCCTTGTACCTACAAGGAAATAAGCAATAAGATAAATTCTGCAAATGTTTATCTCAACTAACACGAAGAAGATATAGGAATAAGAGATTGTAAGAATGGTTAGTACAAGAGTAGAGGAAGTCATGTGAATACAACACACCAGATTTTTTTTAAATTCAACGTCTTCCTCGTATATCTTGAATTTTCTGGTAATAGGCTCTCAAGTCGTGTTCATTCGCAAGGAATTTTGTATGACTGGTATGCCAGACAAAAGTCTACTGCACTACAAATGTAGATATCTTTAAAACACAATTTATTGGAAATAACTTTTCTGTGTCGTCTACCATTTCCGAAATATTCGTTATTAATTAGTTGGATTTTTCGGTACTTTTGTCGTTTCAAAATGCTGTCACTATTGCGTTATTTCTCATGATATGGAAAAAATTGTGGAATTTCAAGGCCAGCGTATAGCCACTGGCATTTGAACATCTGGCCATCGATCGGTTTCCTTTATCCCTCTTGTCCACAGCGAAATGTGTAATGTAACTATTTTTAGAAAGACTGGTTTGGATTTACAGCACATAGATAGGAAAATAAGCTTTCGTAAGAAAGACTAAACGATGGTGTATAGACAAAGTCACGTGATTATAACACCACACTCTTTTGTTTTGTATAAAATGCTCCAGAGGTAACAGTTTTCGCTCAAACAAGTGGCAAATTGAGAGTGCGTAAGAAAAAATGTGATGTGTTGCACTCACATGACTTTCTCTACTCTTGAACTAACTGTTCTTACAAATTTATTCTTCTACTTCGTATTAGCTGTGATAAACATTTGCAGAAATTATCTTATTGCTTATTTTCTTGTAGGTGCAAGGGGAATATGGAATACAGTAGGCTTTGAGCGATAGTCAAATCTTTTAAAGCTTTGAGATTCCTTCTCTTTGCACAGCTGAGGTATAAAAAACCGAATAACGATGTTCCATTTAACGAAGGTTTAAATATTCCAAAAGTCACACAAATAACAAGGAATATCTCCGAAATGGTTCGCTCTACAAAAAGTTTATTGGGACATAAATTGTGTGTTTTAGCAAGATCTACATTTTTTGTACAGTAAGATTTGGTCTATCTCTAACGGTTTACCAGTCAGGCAAAAGTCATCCAGAGTAAACAGAACTACATGGACTATAGCCAGAAAATTCAAAATATACATTTCATTTGTCATGAAAAATCTTAAACATATGCCATTTTAATCGAAATCATTAGAGCCATTTTCGAGAAAATCAAAACTTTCGAAAAATTGTGCATTTAAAGGGTAGTTTAGGGTGAAGCAGTTTACTTAAAAATCTTCGTGTCACATCCTTGAAAGACGCTAAACTTAAATACCAACTTTGGTTTTTATCCGACCTTTCGTTTTTGAGTCATGCTGTCCACAGACACACACACACACACACACACACACACACACACACACACACACACACACACACACACACACACACACACACACCTTTTTCTAAAAATGCCTTTTTTGGACCCAGGGGGCCTCAAAACATGTATTTCCGATGAAATCTCAACATCGAATTTTTTAGTGGAATACAACACTTCCTCTCCTTACTATAAGGGAGTGGGGCAAGTAAAAGGGTCAATGTATTTGTCTGCTAACAGCTTGACTCAAAAACGAAAAGACGCATATATGTATGCAAAACTTTGTAATTCAGGTTCAGTACGTTTCAATTATGCGACAGAGTTTTTCAAGAAAGTGTTCCCATGCCGAACTATTATGTACAAGGAGCATTGTTGCAAAATTGTCAGCTTCTGAAAAGCGGCTCTTAACGATTTTGATAAAATATCATACATTAAAGAGATTTACAGGGTAAATAAATGTATATTTGGATTTTCTGGGAGTAGCCTATGAAGTTGGCTTCGTTCGAAAAGAATTTTATGTAATCTGGCATAACTGGTGAGCGTTAAGCGATAGACGAAAACCTGCCACACAAAAATGTAGATATCATTAAAATCCACTTTGTTTCAAATAGCTTTCGTATGCATCAACCATTTCGGAGACATTCGTTATCAATGGTTCGGAATTATTCAGTGCTTTGTCATTCTTTTTAAGTCCTTCGACATTCAGTTGTATGGAATTTTAAGGCCAGTCTACTTCTTAAACGCTGCCATCGCTGTTCCCTTTGTATCCATAACGAAATGTGTAATGTAGCTATTTCTGAAAAGGATTAGTTCAATTAAAATGAAGTAGAGTGTATACCCACTAATAAGCGATTGAATCTAGAGTTAGTGAATGTAACACGTATTTTTTCTATTTTAATTTTACCAAGATATCAAGCTTTTAATTCCAAATTTTGATTCATCAAGGAAAGATGACTCTCAGAAAAATTACATTCCAGGAACAATTATGTTAACATTAGAGCTTATTAAGATCAGTAAAGTTAACTTTGGATATTCTGGGGAAACACATAACTGCCAGAATAACACGTGTCTCAGCCATTTGTTAGATCACTGAAATAGTGAGCCTTTATGCGTATTTCATTGTAAAATATTCCTTAAATGAATGGCAACATTCTAATTCTTAATACGTGCTTGATTGTGATGCAATGGATAAATGTACTTTTCCAAAATGGTGTAGTCAAGCATAAATCAGCGTGGGAAAAACGTCAAGTTTCTAATTATAAAGACATTCGTAGCCATTAGAACACATAGGCAGCAAAATAATCAAGTAAAAGCATTTCAAAATAAAATTGACTCCCATTAAGGGGTGGCTCAAGGGGTAGTGCCTCCGTGTTTCCTTTAAAAAGGGGAAGTTGTTTATATACTCCGAATGCAGTTATACTGAATATTCCTCAAGCCGCAATGAAATGTCTTGCCTTTCAACAGAGGTGAAATTGATATACATGGTAAGACGTGCTTCTGATCTGCAGAACAAAACAGTGATAGTTGACTGCGTAGGATTTAAGTGGCACATTTACGCGAAAATTAAATGGTTATGTAATGTGAAGTAAAAAATGCTCAATTTTGCATGTGTTTGGCGGCGATAGCCACTGGTCAGAAAAAGGTGTGGTAGATTTAGTTCACGCGTGTGGAAACATTATGTAGATAAGTTGCTAGGTTAGCTAGTTGCAAATTTTGAGGTAGCTCAATATTTGCTTGAGAAATGCTCGTCCGCCGGAAGTGATTAGTTCCGCGTTCATTGTAGCTGACCCTTTGCGCCAGTCGATGTGAAGTGAAAAAAGTCACTCCCGTTCGTATATTGCAGGCGTGTCAAACAGCACTCGCCAAGTGTGAAAATACTTCCCTATTTTCCCTCCCTTCAAATCGGAAAACGAGAAAAACAAAGCGAAAACCGGTTCTACTAGCGCGTGCTACTGCATTTAAGGAGGGGTGGACTCCTATCTTCACACCCTCGGAGTGATGTTTGACAGGCCTGGTATATTACATCATATACCTAACTGAGCATTTTCAACAATTTCTTTCATTCACCATTGGATATCCCCTACCTGGATAAGGTTAAAGACGCTAATTAATCACCTTAAAATTAATAGTAGACAACTTTTAAAAACAATTTTAATTTTATTTTAATGCCCTAAAAAGAAGAAAAACTTTAAATTAAATCAAATCCATCGATTTATTACATTACACAATTTATAGG
This sequence comes from Tenodera sinensis, assembly GCA_030765045.1. NCBI lineage: Eukaryota > Metazoa > Arthropoda > Insecta > Mantodea > Mantidae > Tenodera > Tenodera sinensis. The sequence goes on from CM060964.1 coordinate 32,521,059, forward strand.
GTATAAAAGCTTGTCGCTTTTTATAAAAAAAAAACTTTTTTTTCTTAGAATTACTTATATCAGGTTAAAGTTACATATTGTATTGTTTATTTACACAGCCTAAATAGACAACGGCATGGTCGACAGCACTGCCCTGCATTTTGTGTACTGTGTAAGCCCAACATTCAGCAGTACCGTGACTGCATTTGCACTGTCTTTACTGAAGTCTATTCAGTATCATACATTTGTGCTCTCAGAGTCATATGATTGTTGTAATATTTCTATTGAGACATGACCCCGTTAAGTCTTACCGTTTAGCCGGGCAATAGTACACCATCACCTCGAAGAGCTCAACTCGAGCATATTTTTTTTTTTAATTTTATTTGTATCCTTCTCAACAAACCCTTTCATTTGATACCCATATCTTGGGAGTGCACAAAAAATAACTAGACCACCATTTTGGACGGTCCGCCATATTGGATGTTTAATGACGTCACAGCTAACCATGCATTGTCATCCAAACTAAACGTGTACGCAAAATTTCAGCTCAATTGGTTGACGATAACTGCTTTAAAATTCAGTTGCAAGATTTGACCCGAACATATAAAAGGTTCCAAATTATAAAAAACAAAAAACGGCGAAGTAGTGTTGACACTAGCAGTACATTCATACTTCAGCCGCCACTGTTCCCATTAAATGACCTGAGGCAATAACCGACTAAAATTGTGCTTTGTATACCATAAATATTAACTTTCACGAAAATTAAAAACAAAACAAACAAAAGGGAGTTTTTAAAAATGAGGTATGTTTCCTCACGTTGATATAAACCGAGAGCTGACACCTAGTCACTGATGAAGCGTGGTGTAATCGGAGACGCACTTGCAGTATGGAGGAGAATGTCCTAAAAACTCGATTCCATAACACGCCGCCTCTATCTGCACAACAAAACACTGGCAGCTGCTTCCGATCAAATTTCATTTCAAGAACCGCATGCTTTTAACTATTAATGGTTCTGCGGCTATACATAATAGAAAACAAGCTTTAGGACTTCGCCCCACATTCCATACTCTTGCCATGACATCTCAAGAAACAACTGAATATCGCAAGGACAAATCGCTTGATAAAATGAATCGAATGACAAGAGCGTTCGCCAAATTCGGATCAGTTGCCAGTATCTCGGAAATGGCTTACGCCACAAGAAAAGTTACTCAACATAAATCACGTGTTTTAAGGAGCTCTACATTTTTTGTGCAGCGTGTTATCGTCTATCGCTTAACGTTTTGCAGTTTTGCAAGATTATGTAAAATTCCTTAGGGATGAAGGCTTCACAGGCTGTTCCCAGAAACTTCAAGACATGCGTTTTATTTCTCGTGTAAATATAATTAAAAGTGTGGCGTTTTCAACAAAATCGTTTATTTTTGACAAAATCAATAATTTCTTAAAATGTTCCATGTGAAGTACATTTGAGGGTGGGGGATTTTCTTGAAAACCCATATATTTGAATGAAATAAGCCCATTGCAGGAGTGGCTCACTAGGAGGCTGTGACAGTAGTACGGAGTGACGCCTGTACAGAGAGGAAATTTGTTGGCATTTATACGCAGCCCAAAATATTCCCAGAAATGCCCAAGCATGAAAAATTTAGAAAATTGCAGTTGTAGCGAGACTAATCTGGTCCCGGCCTAATGCATTTCTTAGAACTCTGACTCGATAGCTGTAAGGGTTGGAACGCTTTGTTGGTTTGGGGGTGGCACTCGCTAAGAAAAGTTCATTACTACAGTTGATATCCTAGTGTCAAGTAGTGTGCGTGCTATCATTTTGGAGATATGGAGTTCAGCGAAACCACCGAAGGAAAACCTTTAGTAATTTAAATGGGCGTCGAAACGTATCTAAGGCAATTTTATACTACTTTGTGATGTCCTAATACGCCATTATCTAGAAATTACATCGCTAACATTTACTGCAAGTATATTCCTAAGTGAACCTTCTGTATTCTGCAACTATAAACAGTTTTCTAAGTTAAACTAGGTGTTATACATATGCATATTATACCTGCAAATTTTCATTCCAAAACCGGTTATTAACACTCATTAGTGGTCATTCCACTAGGTCGGTCTGGGTGGCTCAGTTGGTTAGACGCTGGCCTACGGATCCCAAGGTCGCGGGTTCAAACCCGGCCCAGGCCGATGGTTTTTAAGTGTGCTTAAAAACGACAGCTCCATGTCAGTAGATTTACTGGCATGTAAAAGAACTCCTGTGGGACAAAATTCCGGTACACCGGCGACGCTGATGTGATCCTGGCAATTGACAGCGTCGTTAAACAAGATGATGATGATGATGATAATAATAATAATAATAATAATAATAATAATAATAATAATAATAATCATTCCACTAGTGTCAACATTCCACTTGTGACTTATCAGGTAGAGGAAAAGGTACCGTACAAATATCTCTCCCCACAAGCGTCACTCCGTGCAAGTGCTCCAGCTCTGCTCACTAGGACATTCCAGTAGGGGAGCTCTAGCAAGTCTCAGCTAAAATACAGTTAAGGAAATATAAATATATTTGAACTTAAATACCAGGTTTGTGTTTGTCTGACTTTTGAGTTATAGTGTTCACACACACGCGCGCGTAACGTTTTATAAAACCACATTTTTGGGATTCAGGGTGCCTCAAAATATGTATTTTTGGTGGAATCTCGGTATTGAATTTTTGGGTGCAACGTAATACCTTTTGTATCTCCCGTATACGTGGTAGAGAAAGTAAAAATGTCGGTAAGGTCAGGAGTTGCGACTCACGGTCCTAAGGTTGCATGTTATTCAGCCATTATCTTTATTACGTCCTCGCCAGCATAAAAGGCACGTTCATAACCCTTGTTGTACACACGTAAGTAATCCGATATGGGTCTGCAAACCATTCGTTTCTCTTTCTGCATGCTACTGTTTTTGCCTCGTTCGGGTTTTGAAAAATATTAACACAGTTATACATCCCACAAAAGATAAACAAGCGTGTATACAGGATGGAAGGGAGGTAATTACATTCCTTCTAATATATGCTTCATAGAAGCATTACAAACAAAAAAGTCTAATGCCATTTTGTTATTTGATCAGCCGATTTCGAAAAAATAAATGGTTTTTGATCCAACCTGGATGCGCAATTTCACAGGAATGTACGAAGATAACAGTTTGTTAATTGTAACTTATTTCTGACATAACTTCTGTAGTAATTATGCGACATCACACAGGGTTTCCAAATAATTAATCACTTAAAAGACGCGAGGGAATACTCCAAGCAGCTTTTGCACACGTGCAGCAAGTCGACAACGTTGCGTTGAGGTTGGTCACGGAATTGAACTGGTTTGTGCATGTAACAGGTATGGCACTTTCGCTTTAGTGTTTTGGGAGCTAACGCTTGTGATTGGCCTACACTCGCGCGGTAAACACAGAAGGACAAGGCATGGTATTTGTCTGTGTTCTTAAGAAGCACCGTTATTGTGTTTATGTACTGAGCTAGGCAAAGTGACACCCACACAATCTGCAGTGTTGCCAGCTTGTTTTAGAGAAAACTAAAATATCTCAGTAGGAAATGGCCAGAGACAAAAACGTTAGATACAAAATGTGTTCCAAATATCGAGATCTAACTGGACTTCCCTTCCACCCGATAGGTATAAGTGAAGCATAATCTCAGGTACAACTTGTGTAAAATGCCCTTACGCTCCATATGCACCAGAAAGAACTGAGAAGAGTGATGGGTGGGGGGAGCAAAGGAATAAAGGTGTATCACAACTAGGAGGCGGTCACATAACGCGTTACACAGAAATTGAATTTAGTAAGATGCAAGGAGGCCTTCGTAGCTTATCCTTTCCCTGTCTTTACCCCTCTCCAATGACAGAGTATTCGTGCTACTCGTGGTTATAACCAATGACACGTCGGCATGAAAGGGAAGTATTGATTATTTCTGATTGCTCACTAAATCGTTACTCATTTAGCTACATGTTACCAGATTATTGGTCTATGATAAGCTGGTAACACAGTTCGTCAAATTTCAGAAACTGTGCAAATTCAAGAAATGTAATTAAATTTTAATGTCACCCAAGAAATGGGATATTAGAGGAAAAACTTTTATTCGAAAGCAGGAGCTGTATTGTAATATAATGTAATAGACAAACATGTTTAGAGCTAGTTGGATACTAATTTTAATTCCAGTATAAACATAGGGAAAATATGTAGAAGGATTTAAACTGTTTTTTTAGTATAATGTTGCATTATGTTTACTGTAAAGCTTTACACGTTTTTGTAATTCTAAAAACCAAGTTAAAGCTCTTCTTGTAACACAGAATCATTTAACTCAATAAATGCTGCTTATTTCAAGCAACACTTGCAGCATTTTCCATAATAGGCATTAAGAATTTGTAGATAAATCTTTTAAAAAAATTAAAACGTGGCTTTTCTACGAGGCCAGCTGTATCTACTTTCCCCCCTGCCTTTCCTTGTCCTTATTACAGCGCCACGCCTTTAGCTCCATATTACAACTGTCAACAGTGCATTGGTCAGTAGTTATGCCTCATCCTTGCGTGAGAGATGCTCCCTAACAGTGAATTTTAGTACACTCGTTCCTCACAGCAGGAAGAACATTGACTCCCACTTCAAGTGGACTAGTCAGTACTATTGCGCATCTTTGCTTCAAGAGTGAGGAACTGTCACAACGTCTTACACATACTGTAGTTCAATTTGAGACATAGCTATAGAAAGAAAATTGCCATTTCAAGGCGATAGACGTCAAAACTATTTTGTTTACATACAACGTAGGATTTGAAGCTATCAGCACGTTGCTACAGTGATTTTTATAAGGAAATCATTAATCAGTTTAAGAAATATTGTGGTGTACAAGTATTTCTTAAACATTCCCATTTCAATAAGATTCAGTAATATTTCACATAAAACTATTCACATTAAACACTTTATATACATATAACTAAACTAAATCCCGGCGCGACAGCCCACGAGGGGCCAAGGCCTACCGCCCAGCCGCTGCGTCCCCCACCTCTGTCCACTACAGACGTCATTGGTGAGGTGCAGTACCGAAGGGTGGGACGTGGTCAGCGCCCCGAGCCCTCCCTGCCAGTTATGCGGTCTTCTAGACCTGGGGCCGCTACTTCTCCATCAAGTAGCTCCTCAATTGGTCCCCCCGGGACCTAACGAGGCTGAGTGCACCCCGTGCCAGACCTCCCAGAGGGGATAAAATCCCCATGCTGGTACCGGGGATCGAACCCGGGTCCTCCGCGCCAGAGGCAAGCGCGCTACCAACTGCGCTACGGAGGCGGTCATATATATGTCCTAAATAGGTAGCGATCACTGTTATTTGTAAGAGGCTTTGACATGGTCAGTAACTCTGTTTTGTTTTCCAGATGGATATAAGGAAATGTTTTACTTTGACATTTTGGGCTAGTAATGCTGAAGTGTTTGATTTCATCTAAATAAGGGACAAATGCCTTAGTGGGTGTATTGACGGTGTCCAAAATGTCGTGACTGAAAAGTTAGTGAAATGAAAGAATCTGCTCATCTGTGTCGCTACAGCCATGGAAAGAATAATTGAGTGCATTAGAAGAGCAGAATAGTTCTAAGTCCCACGTCGTTTGCAGAGCGGTTTACACAGTTCGATATTTCCAACATGCAGCCTGAGTTTACTGATAGTCTTTGTTCTATGTTATCGTCTGTGTGACACAAATTCGCTGTCTTGAATCATCACTCGCATTTGTATTTATTCCTAATACGGAAAGGGACGGTGTAGCAAATTGCCTATTTGTGTGCTCTCCTAATGCGCTCGTCATTTTTTTCCAAGGCTGTACCAACAACTTAGATATACGGAAACTTAAGTGATTCTTTCAAATGCAAACGCTGGAGTGAAAGTGGCAAACTAATGGAAATAAGGACTTCAAAGTGATCGCCTGCTGGAGAGGAGTTGACACCAACTTTAGTTACATACTGTACCTCATCAGCAATATACTTCGCCCCATACGTTTCATAAAACCTAAGGGACCTGATTGAACGTTAATTCAATAAACGTGTTTCCCTAAAGGTTTTGTTGCTTCTTTCGGACGTAATAAATGATAATTGCTGCCCCACCCCCAGAAATTCACTGTGGACACCGTTGGATGAGAGTGCAGAAAATGCAACTTGTGTTGGTATTTTGACTATCTACAAAAGAAATAGAAAACAGCTGCAACACTTCGCGAGGGCATGAAGAAAGATTCACGTAAACATCTTCAGAATGGTGTTGAGAGGTCTACTTTATGTTTCTCGGATGCGTCCTTGAAAGATACGTGAGTGGTGGAAATTATACAGCACCTAGTCCCAGGGTAACAAAGTGCATTTGGACACATTTATACCTACAAGCAGTATAAAATGAACGATAATGTGGTTAGCAATATTGCAATGAAAATTCAGTATATTACGCTAAGTATGGCTTACCAATATGAAGATGCTGTTTTGATGTTCAAGCGCTCCCCTGGAATTGAGACACTTTACGAAACCAGACTGTTAAAATAATGTTTCGAATCATCCTACATAAGATCACAAAATTTAACATTTCAAAGTCAAACATTATTTTCCTGATGACTGAGTTATCAAACCATTCAGGCCTAAACCCGAGGCTGGGCAGCTGGTGCTCACCGAGCGCAGCCTACTCATAGCTTTGCACTGACACCTATGTGTAGCAGGTAAAAAATGAAGGTTGCTCAAGGTATCCCGCGAGCCGCTCTGGCCAGCATAAGCCTAACTCGGGAGTTCCTTTGAGAGAAGGCGTATCCAAAAAGATTCCAACATTTTGTGTCGAAAACGCAGTCGGAAACCTGCTGCTGGAACCGAGTGTGTGTTGCAGGTGAACATGCTTTTTTGAAATTTGGCGGACTCGCTGCCTCTAATCACTTATTTGTAGTTATGGGCACTTTGGTGCAGTTTCGCATGGGGACTTTTGCTACAAATCGTTTCGAGGAGGTTCTCAAAAGGAATGACTTAAATCTTAACCACTAGAATCCTTGAGCATCTGGCAATAATAACAATTATGAGAGTCAATGACTTTCACACCTAAAAATCGCCACGTAGAATTTTGTAGACAACTTAGAATCGGTTTGGCGCAGCATTGAGTTGTGGGAGTTATACTTGCTTCATTGTCTGTAATTTAGTGAAGTTGAGCTGACATAACGGAGGGTATTTAAACATGAATTTAACTAATATTTGTTTAGCTGGTTCATATCAGGAGATCTTTACAATATTGTTTGTTTTAAAGTAACGTCGATGCTTTTTCCAAAGTTTACAAGTTCTCCTAGTTTTTATACCATTGTTTAGTTGACTGATTGTGGTAGTACAAGTAGTGGCAAAGGTTCGGAAGTTCCCCTAACAAAATCCTAGCACTTGTAGAGGGGAATATATGTATCAGCTTTCATAAATAAACCTTAGATAAGTGTTTACTCTTCCGCTTTTGCTGGGTCAAAGAATGATTCCATCTGTATCTCAGGCTTACTCGTTTTGGTACTTAACGTTTGAGATTATATACAAACCAGAGGTGGCGCAAACAGGACTCGCCAGTCATCTGTATAGTACTCACAGGCGCTGGCCCTCCATTTGTGTTTCTCATGCGCTGAGTGGTGCATGTTCGGTGACTCGCAGAAGAAAGGAATTTTCGCTACCCTTGATCTAAACCATTCAGTCGATTCTTTTTAGGCAAGTTTAACGCTCGTTCTTACACCATCAGGCACCACAAACGCTGGACACTGATGATGTATATGAAATGATAATTCAGAAAGGAAATTTGCGAAGGAAACGTTCTAGGCAGAACGGTCCTGACGGGAGTTGAACAGTAGACCTTTCGTTCACAAGCCCGTGCCTTATTGACCTCGGCTGCTTGTATGGATCCATTCGGTCGAGGTGGCCCAGTTGCGGCCGATTTAACAGTATTTCACTTCTTCTGTGGGAGCGCATGCTGGGTCTGTTTATTACACCTTCCGGAACCAGGGGATGGACTGTTTGGCGAGTTCCGACTGTCAAAGACTTTTAACACACACTGAGTGTGATATTAGTGGATTTACCAATTAGATTGTTATTTATATATTTATGCTAGAAAACTATTGTGTCACTCTTTTCAGTGGATGTTACAAAATTAGAGAATGGTGATTCACTCTTTCGCCCAGCAGAAGCAGTAGATTTAAACATTTGGTTTGAGATGGTCGTACCCGTTTCCTCACGAGTTGGTTGCTCCTAGTAAATTGTATTGGGTGGTTTTGAACACCCTGTATATCGTAATTATCAATATGTGCGTCATGACTGCAGCGTAGGTTGGTTTAGAGTTCACTAAGCACCACGTGTTTGTTCTCATACAGCTATAATCAAGAAGTAGGGCTCTTCCCTTTCAAGTTGCGTTCCCAGATTCAAAACCTAGTTGAAAAACTTACCAGCCTAAAGATGAATCTTATCCGCTGCGCTTTGGTCACATCCGCGCCATCATAAGTGATAGATACATCCAACAATATTATTTTATTATGTATTATTATACTAATTATTATTATTATTATTATTATTATTATTATTATTATTATTATTATTATTATTATTATTATTATTATTCTACTACTATTATTATTATTATTATTATTATTATTATTATTATTATTATTATTATTATTATTATTATTATTATTTACCAATGTATCTGACGGCTTTTGGTTTTTCTCATTTTACGGAATCACGTGGGTGTAGAAAGGTCAATGTGCGGTGTTTTTCACTCCATGATAGCCTTACAGGAACCTAATTTAACAACACAACAAAACTGTTCAGAGCGTAAACTTTTACTATTTGGCTATTGCAGATAATTTGTGCACATTGCGTAGGTTCAGTTTGTGTGTGTGTGTGTGAGAGAGAGAGAGAGAGAGAGAGAGAGAGAGAGAGAGAGAGAGAGAGAGAGAGAGAGAGAAGGAGGGGTTAGCAAGCTTGAATAAATGCACTTCTCTGCCCAAGTCAAAATCCTTAAACTCGGAAAATATTTTTCTAAAGGAAGTTTTTCATTAACTAATGGAAATGAATTCTGCAAAGTTTTATTTTCTTATCTACAAATATTAAAATATTTTTGATCAGATGTGACGAAAATACGGAAGCATTTATACATACTAAAGGTGTATGGATGACCATGTCTGAAAAGCTGCGAAAAAAATGCGTTTGTGAGGGACATTTATCGCGTCATTATTTTGTGATGATAAGTAGATACGCTTAAAACTGTTACCAGTTTAAAATAAACTCAGTTTTTCGTCTACAGTGTCTATGTAAACCAACAACTTTTAAAAGTTGCATAGGGTAGGAATTTTGGTGACGCCTTCAACAGACAACTCCGGGCAGGGGGAGTCATGACCCTGACCTTACTCGTGCTACAAGGTAGTGGAGTAGGTGAAGCTGCGAGAAGTGGCAGAGCATGGCGTATAATAGTCGTATTTGGAAGAGTTGACAAATCGTGGCTCTTTACAAATTGTATCAAATGTATAAAACGTTAGACCTAGTCCACACCTGCACACACTTGCTCACAAACAAGCAAACAAATGTATGCACGAGTTTAAAACCTATTCAAATCTATTTGTGAACAATTACCTGAAGTTTGCAAACGAATGTTTGCCTTTAGATGGAAAACCAGTGGGACAACAATCATGAATACACAAGTCTGGACGTGTTTGTGGGCAAATGTACATGGCGCCAACGTATACCTACCCGCTGCAGTTCCTTTCACTTATCTGCAGACCAAATCGGGAAAAATTCCATATTTTGGAATGTGTGGACTATAACAAAACACTGTTACTGCAAATACTACATGCATGGGATGTGTAGAATGAAGTTTGGGTGTAGGAAAAAAGAAAGTATTAATTAATTCAGGCACTAAAACATCAATTTCGGCTGAGAAAAATAAATTAATGAATTAATGGATTCTTAGTGCAGTGGTTTTTCTTTAAACACACACACACACACACACACACACACACACACACACACACACACACACACACACACACACACACACCTGGTTTGAACGTGAAAAGCTGATGTTTTTACTCCAAGGTTTTACTAGATGCAGATAAATATGTTGTTGACAACAATGAAGTAAATTTTGTATTTGCTGTATTATTGACTGGCAAATTTATAATTGTGTATAGAAATGCTAGGGAGATAGGTAAATATTGCAATAAATAATTTCCGTACATTAGTATCAATGCATAATGCCATAAGCATGAGTTTAGTCATTAGTTAGGCAATGTAAATTTTTGTCATGAGCTCATTAGCGAGTTGCTTGGTAATTAGGGTTCTATTGAATTGAGTCGACCTGAAAACCATTAGCTTAAAGATACCTGCAATTTAGTAAATGTTAAAGAAGCCAGGCTGTTGCCAGGCCACATCGAGCAAGTTCGGAAAATAATAGAGACAAGGACATTCACGGAATTTTCAGATACGAATTAGCAGTTTAAGAAGGTGTATGATTTAATGAAAATCAAGAAAAACAACTTGTTTTATTTGAAATCTATAAAATAATTCAGACATTGTCGAATGCAAAAAATGCATAATTTGCCTCTTGACGCCATTTTTAAATGTTCTACTAAATGTTTAAACGTAGTCTGTATTTAAACTCTCAAGGTTACGCCCTTTTGTCCGCATCCACATTCTTAGGCTATTTCCTGTTCTTTAGTGCCAAATTTTCGGATTATGCCATGAATGTTGGATGTAGAATCGTCTTACAGAGCTGCAAGTTCACACTGGCAGTGAAATTTCTCATACATACAACGCCACACAAAACAGTATCTGTGTATATCTATGTATATTCTTGGCATTTGAATATACCACATGGTGCATCTAAACCTATATCAAACTTCTATTATGACGCAGTGATTTTAATATATAATACACTATAATACATTTTTAGAAGTCTGTATCTGTTTGAATGTTTCGTCATTCCACATCTAAAAGTGTTCAGGTCTGTTTAAGGAAGTTCTGGGTCTCCGAGGTCTTTCAAGTATATGAATAATTTCATTACTCAGCAATACCTCAACTACCTCTTCAATATCCATAATTATGTACAGCTAGAACCGCCATTTTACAACATACCATTAAACTGCTGTTAAGGGACACTGGGAGTGAAATTTGAAAGTTCCACATTTTTTGATAGATTTTTCTGAAATTTTTACTATATTTGTATTTATATGAGAATAGGAGGTACACCAAATTTCATTAAAATTGGATAAATCGTTTATGATATATAAATTATTTTATGAATTTAATAGGCACATTTTCAAAATAGAGCTCGCGTCTATTGACTTTTCAAAATTCATTTATATTGCCAGAACTGGTACTCTATAACATGGATAACAATTGTATGAAGAGATATTTCAAATACGTTTGCTGATTATGCTGTACATATTTTTTTAATAACAAAGAAAATTTAATCTTAAAAATTATTGATTTTTTTCATACAAAAAAAAATGTTTTTGGAATTCATGTTAATGATAACATCAATATTGAAGCATAGTTTTGTTTAGCTGCTATTTATGAATACTTTTGGAAATTTTCATTGAATTTGAAACAAAACTCAGGCGCGACCTTCTTTTGGAATGTGCAGAAATGTAGTTCTGAGAAAAACAGGCTTTTATATAGGAGCATCCTGTGTACGTTAAGGGAAGAGCGCTATTTGAAAGGGCCGTAATGGCCACATGGAGTGGGGGATATGAAAAATGTTAGCTGATCCAAATGCACAGGTGTTCCAGGAACATTTTAAGGTAAAAAAACAATTTTTGACTTTTTGACAATTTTGACCAAAATTTCACTGCCAGTGTCCCTTAAACAGAATACGAGTTCCAGTCAAGTTAAACTAAAGTTTACCTAAAGATACATTTTTATAATACAAGTATAGTTTAAACCTGACCGGGGGTTTAACCTTCCTTTGTAATATTGGACATAAAACTAATCAATCAATCAATCAATCAATCTATTTGTCCAAGATCATAATGACATAAGACTAGGACATTGTCAACAACAAAAAAACGTATACATAAATCAGTACTCAATTAGTACATTATAGTCATTAAAATCGTTAATGGAATAGAATGGCCTTTCAACTAGCCAATTAAAAAGCTTTCTTTTAAAAGCACTCCTGCTCAATGCTATAAATTTAATATCTAATTTATCCTTCGTTAGAGCAAACCTGCAATTTAGTATATTTAATTTACATTTATTTCTAGTGCCAATGCTATGAGTGTCTAGTCTTAATTATATAGATGCAAGTGAGCATGAACATATACCAGAACATGAAATATAAGCGGTTTGTAGTCAGTAATCGTAAATATACCTATGCAGTGTATTTTCAGTTTTCACAACAATCTTGCATAATACGCATGCCTTATGACCATTTTCAAAAACAAATTTCCAACAGTTTTTATGTAGTGTTGATAGCTTAAACTTGAATACTACATTCACACTACTTTTCCCAGAGAACACTTGGCGTTTTACTACGTTACTTCATTCTTTGCTAATCTTGTTATGTAGCCTCTTACGACAAGGGGTGTAAAACCTCCTCACTGACAAGTGTTGCCACACATTGCAGCGCAATCACTTTACACAAATTGTTGCAGACGTAACAGACGTAGCTCTTTTTTCCTGGGATTTATACGCAGTGCAAAGCTAATTATTCATCCCCCTTTCACCTTGCATACTAATTTTACTTTGGTACCTTAAAATTAAATGTATGCCCTTAGATTATGGTTACTCTATGAAATTGTTGAAGACATTCACAAAAGTATATGTGCATTAAACTGCCATGATTTCCTTAAAAGTGTTAGTTTTGTTCATTTTACCCATATGTCCTTTAAATGTCCACGTGAGCTGTGTATAGGTATTTAACCCACTAAAATACTGTGGTAAATTTGGAAGTGATACAGTTGGATACATTTATTGTAGAGGCGCCGGTTTAGTGTGATTCTTTGTTAAACATGTTAGTGGAAAATTCTCAAGTCCTCGAAAATTGTATAGGGTAATTAGTGGAGCCCTGATAAACAGAAAGGCCGCCACCATGCCAATGCCAAGCATTTACAGATAAGTGTAGACACTAACAACCTTCAGTCCACGTCGGCAACATTACTGTAACCCACATTTTTCTGCTAAGTTTCGTTGGATGAATAAATTATGCTAACCCTAAAGAAAGAAAGAAAGAAAAAAAAAAAAAAAAAAAAAAAAAAGGAGAGATGACGAACGGCAGAAACGATTCCAAATACATGACTTATTGTTTTCATTAATAAAAATTTTTTCGCTTCTTTCTCGGTTTAAAAATGTTATAAGTTTTTATTTGTGCTATTTTTAAATGTCTCTGCGACCTTTTAAACAGGAGAATGCACAGCATTTAAGTGCCCTTTAAATTTTAGTTTCTTCGTTTCCCAAAACATTTTTCTTCACGTAAGAACACCCTTGCAATGTAGTTTTGGTCAGATTGTTATGCAGTTAGGAATATAAGCTCCTTAGTGCCTTTATTTTAGTGTAGTCTGGATTGTTGAGCATGTAGATAAGTGTGTCAGTAAGTGGTAAATAGAAGTTGCAAATAAAAAAAATCCAGTACCTTTTGCTTTCATTACCAGTAAAATCCAGACCAAACTTTTATTTGCATATGTAGGTATTAAGCACATGCTAACCAAATATAATAACTGAAGCATGAAAACTACTCTGCAAAGAACATTTTGTATCGTATTAACCAAACAATTAATAAAGTGGAAACTAATTGGAGAAGAAGCCTCAAATTTTGCAGAGAGACTAACTTCGATGTGAGAGAGAAACACAACGTTTGAAAGCCCTAACTGTAAAAATGTGGAATTTAGGATCTTCTCTTGACTGCCCTCATAAAAGGGCGCTTGAAAAAGTTACTTAGAAGATATAAGCACAATGTTTGTGTCTAGTTATGTTCTTTACAACATTTCGAGTTAAAACTTAAGTAAAAGGTTTAATAAACACAAGCTGCTTCCTATTCTTTATCTTTGTAATGCCTGGTTTATTACACGAATGGCAATGAAGGTTTGATATAATTCTTTAGTATTCATCCTGTTAAAATGTTGGAAATCATACGTCTCATCAGAGATAGAGTGCTTATAAACTTTGTTATATATAATATATAAAGATTTTGAAAGTAAAACACGAGAGAGCTATTTGATTTAGCACTTCATCACTACCCTACCCTTGAGGTAAAAAGAGAGAAGGCCATTTGTACAGGGCGACACAAATGGGCATCATGTACACCGTGTATTACATCCTCATATTTTGTATATGTGGCGTCAACTTCGTTTTAAGTAATACATGCCTCACGTGAAGCATTTGTAGTACTGGCCTGTAAAGATTCAAGGTTTTACTCAGTGTATACCGGCGATTGACCAATGCGAAGTAAAGCGAGCCTTCTGGAATACTGGACCTAGACAGCTTTGAAGTATTGTCCAGAATTAGTGCGGTTCACGGTTAAGTCCTATCTGTATGGCATGCATGCTGAAAATATTTCTCTATTTTTAGCTCCAGTAGCGGCGCTTCTAACCCTACCAACTTTATAATTTATATATTCTTTCTGTACACTGAGGGTTTCAACATAAATTTCTTCCGTGCGCTAGTTAGATATGATTGCTAATGATTCGTACATCCCACCGTTTATCTTCCAACTGCGCCCATCTGCTATCCTGGCTCTTGGGGTGTGCAGGAGTTTGTCATGGGACGACTTGCCGATTGGCAACACACTGAACATCAGCTGTTTTCTCTGCCTACAGGCTCCTGAATTACAATGAACTAAATGAATAGAATAGTAAGTCGAAAATAAAGTACAGATGAAACAACAATTAAATCAAACTAAAAAACAATTAGCGTGAGTATATAAAATACAATACACAAGAGTTACAATTAAAATCAAACTAGAAAAATCAATAAGCGTTATTATATAAGAATATATACTATTGATGTTTTTTCCCCCCATATATTGCGATATACATACTCCACGAGAGAAAACGTTACTAAACAAAAATATAAATAGGGAAGCAGGATTTTTAAAGAATCTTTGATAATATCAATTACTATTATCATATAAACATTTTATTAGAAACGAGCTTTTTTAAATATGTCGACGTTAAATTTAGAATAGCTTCCTTACTCCCAAAAAGTAATCCGAGATGGACCAGTTTTCAATTGGGAGATGGTATTTCATGCTTCCAGCCAGTGCAACGATGTCCGCTCTTCTTGGTGAACCGTTAGATACGATACAATGAACTTCTTGTATACCCCCCAACTCATGGATTTGAGTGAAGAAGCCAAAGAGCCTGGTACCGTATGATGGGGATGATCCAAGCACGTGTTTCAATCTCGTTGCATTCTAGAAATCTACAGCGGGTTGTGCTGAAACGCGGTTTAGCGCGAACTGTGACTGTTGCTGCTTTGGCTCATTCAGAAGAGTAGAGTGCTTACTTGCCAGCTTTTACGATTTGTCCGTAAACTGTACGGGAGCGAAAAGCCTTTTACGGATTTGCTGAAAGGAGGCATTTTTTACGCTCTATGGATATCGAGCTCATTTGAGCATCGTTTCACCCATTTCGTTCATTCACCGTCCGATATGACACTAAGTTGGAGCACTTAATAGCAAAAAAGGTGTTTTTTACGGCTTTGTGGCCAAATTCGAGGATTTACACATGTTCTCCGTGGATATAACAAGGATTACTCGTAAATTACTTTGCAGTATATTGTGACCTAAAAGCGGCGCCGTGGCTGAGTGGTTAGACCATTCGCCTATCATCAAAGGGTGAACCCCTTCCCATCCCAGGGAACCGCATGTGGTATTCGTGGTGGACGAAGCGGCGGGTTTTCTCCGGTTTCCCCAGCCACTCATTCCACCAATTGCTCCATCATCAGCCTTCCAATCATCCATTTCGCCTGTATTTCATATCATCCGCTTCCTGGTGCTGGGCTGACCACCCGCTTCCAGGTCTTCACTCTGTTCGTCTGCTCCCCAACAGGCAGCACAGGCATGTATGTCCTCCATACGGGGAGGGTAATCAGATGATGAAGATGAAGATATTGTAACCTAAAATTACAGACTGGAGTTACCGCACTAATTGCTGTTTACCTGGCTTGAGGCCTGAGAACATTTAGAATTGTTATGCCTTCAGAAAAGCTTCAACTCTTAATAATATATTCAGTGTACATGAGCGATAGATTAGAACGTTTAAATCCCCTTTTTATTCTGATAAGCAAAGTTTCTTGCGAAGTTGTATTTTAATATAGTGAATTTCGTTTAACCATCAGTCCAACCGAGTGAGAGTTCATTCTAGGCATTGCCCTGCCGTGGGCATAGGGGACATCTCAACCTCAGAGTTACTTAAGTTGATTGGCTACAGATTTTCCTCAGTCCTTGGGATGCTAATTAGCTGCTTGGTTCCTTAGTATATTTGTAAAGTCACTGCTGGGCTGTCTAGTCAAAGGACGTTGCTCTTAAAATTAATAAAGTAATAAATAAAAATGAAAAGGACAAATAGAGTTGGCTCAATTTCAAGCAGTCACTGTGACTTTGTTACATTTGATCTGTTGCCTTCATTTGTTGCGCAACCCCTTTTATAAAAGCTGAACAACTAGATGTTGCTCATCATAGAACCCAAAGTCAACATGCAAGCAGAAACAAAGAGCTTACAAATGTATGCATTTGTTTCCAATTCATCAAAATGTATTTCTTTGGGTATAAATTAAACAGCGATGAAGCTAGCGTTGCTGTTTGGAGAGACAGAGAGAAAGAGAGGGGTTGGAGGGAGACCCAAGTTCCATCCCTCAAGCGGCATGGGAAAGGTACAGTTATTCTTGTGAAACTTTGGAGACAATGGTGTAACCATACAAAGTTGGTTTTCTCCTGCAGACCTGGGAGTTAAATGCTCAAAATAGAGTGCGTAGTTGAAAGAAGCTGCATCTTGCTTAACAATCCTAATGCAATATCTGAAGTAGAATATTGGAAATGATGGCATCCATTCGTTGTTTTAACTTAACTTGGCGATCCCAACTACCCCGACCCCATCTCAGCAAAGAGAGCCGTGCCCCTAAAGATTGCACACTACCGATATAAGTACGCAGAAGACCGTGCCAATGTATTAAACTCATTAGGGACATTAAATTGCATTATTTTATCAATATTGTCCGCTGAATATGACGTTCACAGTATAGTCTTTAAAAATCTGATGTATCGCACTCACATGACTTTCTCTACTCTTGTACTAACCACTCTTACAAACTCCTATTTCTTTATCTTCGTATTAGTTGAAATAAACATTTTCAGTAAATTATGGTATTGTTTATTTTGTAGGTACAAGGGGAATATGGGAATACAGTAGGCTTTAAGTGATAGCCAAATCTTTTGAAGCTTTGAGATCCGTTCTCTTTGCACGACTAAGATATAAAAGATGAATCACGATCTTCCGTTTGACGAAAGTTTGTTTTCCAAAACTCATACAAATAACAAGGAATATCTCCGAAATGGTTCACTTCACAAAAACTTAAATTGGGCATAAGTTGTATTTAGCAAGATCTACATTTGTGCAGTAAGATTTGGTGTATCTCTTACGGTTTACCATTTATGCAAAAGTCATCCAGAGTAAATAGGACTACATAGGCCATAACCAGACAATTCAAAATATACATTTCGTTTGCCATAAACATATCTCAAACATATGGCATTTTAATCAAAATCGTCAGTCATTTTTAAGAAAATCAAAGTTTTCGAAAAATGTTCCATGTAAAGGGTAGTTTAGGGTGGAGGAATTTTCTTCAAAATCTTCGTGTCGCGTCCTTACAAGACATTAAACTTAAATATCAGCTTTGACTTTTAACCTACTTGAGTTATGCTGCCCACTGACTGACTGACACACACACACGGAACTTCTTTAAAATTTTTTTTTTTTAATTCAGGGGGCCTCAAAACATATTTCCGGTGAAATCTCGACATCGAATTTTTGGGTGGAATACAATACTTCCTCTACTTACTCTACATAGTAGAGAAAGTAAAAATACCAGTGTTTGCCAATTGTCTAGTTTGAATACAGAGAAACAATGTGATGAAGGGAGGACTAGGGTTTGATTTACCGGAACTCGCGTTGTGAATTTGGCAGTCGTGGTGTCTCATGTTTCATCAGTTGAACGTGTCCATCAACAGCCATGACTGTTGTGGTTAAACTGTTTTCGGTGTGGATTTCATTCAGCCTACTGAAAGCTGTTTCACTTCCTGCTGTTGAGAAGGGCTAAGGGAATTTCTTCGCTCTCTGTGTGCTGTATACTTACCAACTAGGTAGATTTAAAGTAAACATGGAAGGCTAGTTATCTCTGAGCATTTCAGATATATGTTTCATATGTTGCAAACACAAACCTGCTATTGCGGTTGTTCACATGTTGATGAATATTTTTGTCAGTGTTCGCAACTTGTCATGTGGGACTTCAAAACTTAATCTGCTCAAACAACAATTCTGGAAGTGTTCTCCGAGTACTGAGCTGGCTTTTGAGCATCCCCTTGTTTTTTATCTTCTTTATGTCACGTGCTGTATTAAGTCAGTCCATTCCAAATCCTTCACCAATTCATCAGAAGAAAACCTTTAACTGTTGCGTTATCTTCGCCGCCCTCTGTTGTCGCTATGTTGCATTATTTCATATTGCTGGACATATTTTAAGGAATTTAAAACTGCCCTACCTGTGTACTAGAACGTCATGATGTCAACTACATAAGGCTATCAACTCATAAATATATCCATTCTTTTCTAAAAACGACGACTTTCAAAATTATTTTCGTTATAAAATCCATAGTGTTCAAGATGATTCCTTGAAATGTTGGATCACAATTCCTAACTACACCCTAACAGAGGCACAATTTTATGACAGTCGTGGCATGTTTTACCCCTGACTAGTTCTGGCGTGTCTATGAAAGATGCTACTCTAGATTTTTCATTTGATTGCTAACCTTTAACCTTTGTGCTAGAATTATAAAAAGCTCTGATATATAAGTGCAAAAAATCGTTGTTGGTGATGATTAAAGCCCGGATTTCTAAGCACAATAAAATAGTTAAATAAGCAAGAAAAATGCTGAAAATAAGCAAAAACCAATACACGCAAATATGATGATAAATAGTTTCACAGATTTTCTACCTTATTAAAGGCTATTACAGTACACAAAGAACGTCATCTTGAGATTTTCCTGTGTAAAACTCGGCGTCTATCAGTGAAAAATGGTTTGTATAGTGAAACTGTTCTTTCGACGTCGCATGACGTCACAAGCGCATGAGAAAAACACCACAGGTCTTCGGTGAATTCCTCTTCAATATGTGTTTCTTCGCCAGAAAGCTTTTTAGAAATTTGACACATTGTTTGGTAACCGGAATTTTTCTATATCACCTGATTGAGTTTATCAAACGCAATTTTTGCAACCCCGTGTGTTTCTTATGACAGTATTACTGACATTTCATTAATCGGATAAAGTGAATGTGCCAAAGAATCATTTCAAGCTTCCATCTGGTTTAAAATTTCAGGTATTTGGGAGAAATGATTAGAGATGTACTGTGTCTTTCTTTAATGCTGTTTTTAGCAATACATTCTTGTGCTCTGGCAATACTAACTGCATCTTCTGCATTTAGGGAATTCAAAATAGTTTTCACTTCACCGAAATGTTCTGCGTAGTATGAGACAGCCTCTAACCACGTTCCCCGCCGAGTTTAACACTGGCTGAGGAGGCACAGATAAATTTGAAAGGAATTTTTTAATTCTATCCGGTGACTTAACGAACACTTTCTTCATGCTAGAAACAAGAAGACCCACATGTTTATACTGCCTTCTGACAGTTTCAGCAACACGATGTCAACCATGAGCGAGGCACGTCAGGTTAAGTAATCTAGGATAAAGAGCTTTAATCCAGCCCCTGCTTTAACAATGTGGAGCAGTATCACTGACAAACAGCAATACAGTCATACCGTATCCCTTCTGGCCACAAGAAAGTTAACAATCGTTGAACAATTTGGCAACAGTGGCCGAGTGTTTGTATATTAAGAATAAATGATCTGCTGCGTGCTGTGCACTGTGCCGATGCATCTGTGGTTTCATCAATAGAAATGCTGATGTTTTCGTGCTTCAGTGTATTCCGATTTTTACCAATTACTTCTTCGAAACACTGTGACATAGTTTTTGGCAATGCAGATTCATCCGGCACCCTTTTATTTGTCTATTTTTCTAAAAATACACGGAAGTTTTTTTTCTTTGCACTATTATTTCACAGCACCTGGCTGTACCCTAGCATTTCACCAAAAAACGGCGAATCATTAATGAATCGCGGATAACTTGAAATATGCACTTTTAAATTTGCCGTTTTTGGTAAAATATGCTGTTTTTAATTAAACATCGTAAAACAAGTAAGCAAAAACGTTTTCCTGCGAAATAAGCATAAATAAGCACGAGCAAACATAGTTAAAACTGCCTTCCTACATTGATGTCTTTTGCGAAGATTAACCTTTCTGGTTATCCTTAAAAGTGTGGAAAAAGTTAGCTTTTTGCTTACAAATCCGGGCCTTGATGGTGGTGGTGGTGGCGGTGGCGGTGGCGGTGGTGATATGATATGATATGATATGATATGATATGATATGATATGATGGTGATGCTGATGATGATCATGATGGTGGTGGTGATGAGAAAATATCCACAACCGTGTTCAGTGCCAACCAGGGTTGCCAATATTTAAAAGTAAAATTACACTGGTCTACAAAAATTAACTTTTTCTCTTTCACAAGAATTAAAATAACAGATTCTAAAAGTATTTTTCGTGCTGAATTCAAATATAATTACAGTTTGTCCGCATCAGGCAGGAGTTTTGTGTGATATTCATTTGAATTTTTATAATATTCTAAAAAATCCGTAACTAGCTATCTAACTCAAAATTATAGCTACTGATTCTGACTTACCTAGAAAGTGGTAGATAGTGATTTTCGGGTATATTTTGCATCTGGAACGTCTCTCATTTTAGTCCAACAGTAGTCAGGCAGCATATTGGAACTCCACTTGCCTTGGTACCTCTTCTCTATCGTAGAAATTTGCTGATGAAAACGCTCACCGTGTTCATCGCTGACAGCTCCAAGGTTTTCGGGGAAGAAGTCCAAGTGAGAGTCCAAGAAGTGAATTTTTAAAGACATGTTGCATCCCATAGCTTTATAAGAATGCAGAAGATCAGCCACTATGTCACGATAGTTTTCTGCTTTATGGTTTCCAAGAAAATTGCAACATAAACTTTTGAAAGACTGCCAGGCTGCTCTCTCCAGTGGATTTAACAGTCCCACGAAATGTTCATCAGCCATTAATGATCGGATTTGTGGTCCTATAAAAACTCTTCTTTCAATTTAGCATCACTGACTTTGGGAAATTTCGATTTCAAGTACACGAATCCATCAGAAAGTTTATCCATAGCTTTGACGAAATTTTTCATAATTCCTAACTTAATATACAATGGGGGTAAAAATATTTTTTCAGGATTCACTAAAGGGACACATGCCACATTTTTCTGGCCAGGGAGAAGAGATTCACGTTTTGGCCATGACTTTCTAACGTAGTGAGACTTCTTATCTCTGCTGTCCCACTCGCACAAAAAACAGCAAAATTTGGTGAACCCAAGTTGCAAACCAAGCAATAAAGCAATGACCTTTAAATCACCACAGATATTCCATTCATATTTTCCATATTGTATTTTCTCTAAAATTAGTTTCATATTTTGATATGTCTCTTTCATAGCGGCATGCGCTACTGGTATTGATGGATGTTCATTGCCAATATGTAGCAGCACAGCCTTCAAACTTACTTTAGAGGAGTCTATGAACAATCGCCACTCATCTGGTTCATGTTGATGCCCAAGAGTTTCCATAAGTGAACAAATATTATTACAAAACACAACACCATATTATTCAGAGAAGTATTCTTTGAAAACACTATGGCGGCTACGATAACTACTTATTCTTACATCTTTTTGGAGTAAATTCCACCCTTTGAGTCTGGAAGTTAAAACTTCAGCTTGCAGTTTAGACAGATTTAAATCCCGAATCAGGTCATTAAGGTCTTGCTGATTGGGAAAGTATGGTTCTGATGAACAGCTTCTGGCTTCATATGTAAGATCATTTTTATTTTCATCTGAATCATTTTGAGTTTCAGTTAGGTCAGAATCAGAGTTATCACTTAAGGTTGTATCTACATATACTGGTACGGGGAACTCTTCACTGTGTAAGACAGGTCTCAATGCAGATTGCAAATTCGGATACTTAACTGTATATTTTGTTTTAGATGTGGTTCCTTTAATATTTGTCAAACAAAAATAACAGTCAGTTGAATGATCCTTCGGTTCCCTCCAAATCATGGGAATTGCAAATGGCATATGATGTGTACCATTTTTCCACCCAGTCAGCAGTCTAACACACGAAACACAGCATGTATTTGGGGCCCAGCTCTTATCAAAATCACCAACTTGACAGCCAAAGTAAAGATGATAACACTTCTTTACAAGTGGGGTCATATTTCGCCTCTGAGACTTGAAGGTCAGCTCACCACAAATATAGCAGAAATTATCTGCATGATTTACACACTTTCTTGGCATGATGAAAACATTAAGCACTGAAATACAACATGCACAACATACACAATACACTTCTAAACAGAAAGGAAGGAAATATTTCACTAGTGAACAATGTCACAGTCAGCTCAATACTGACACATAACAATGCCAGACAGGTCTGAGCATGTCTAAACATGAATGAACCTGCACAGTCTTGTTTTGTGGTGCTTCAGCGTGATATTACAAATAGTTTCAATAAATACGGCTTGAGTAAAATAGCTACATATGAGGTAAAGGTTCCTATGACAGGTCAAAGAAAACGCTAAAATCATATTTTGAAAAGTAGCTTTCACAGAAAAACTATGCCTGATGGGAAAATTCTGACTACATATCTGAATTCAGGATGAAAAAATGCACTAGATTCACTATTCAGATTTCTTGTGAAAAAAATCTTGTCGACCAGTGTTATCGTACCAGCCACTCAAAATTATAGATTTGGATTCAAAATTATCGTACATCATAAAGCAAATGCTACAACAATAAAAATATCAGTATAATACTTATGAAAATATAAGAGTAATGATGTTTATTATATCCACTTACAAGATTGATGACCTCAACAAATATTACAACTTTAGCACTTATGTTTCTCGCATTATTCATCTGAAAGTTCAGCTTTCTCAACCGTTGCAGCATTGCACCAATTTGTAGTTGAGATAAACCTTAACATCTTCTCGGTGACTTGCAGAGTTTAATATCTACCACGTTCTTTCATAAGTTGAGACGACAAAATGAATTCATTTACCGTATCTAGTGCCAATCTGTTTCTAACTTTGGTTTTTATTAAAGCTAGTTTAGAAAAAAATATTCTTTCACAAGAAGTGCTTCTGTAGGGCAAGGAAACCACTGATAATGCAATGGCCGCTAGTTCTTTGAAATTAGTATTTCCACCAAGGTGACATGTTTAACAGCACTCCAGAAACTGTCAGGTTCAGGCGTGTTCTTTATTTCACACGGAATAGCACGTATTCCGAGTTTTCTCCATTGATCGTCAATTTTCTGAACAGTGCCTTCTTCATTGAGATTATCAGACCTGGGCACACTGGCAATAAGAGGATAAGGGGTAGCAGGCTTAGTAGCTATGAGGTGGAGACAGACAATGAGGACAAAAGTGGTGTTATTTGTAATTAGTTTCACTTCGCTGGAGTTACAAACCAGTGAAAATGATATTTCGCCGATATCGAACTATCATACATTCAAATTATCGTACACCCCCATAATTATCGTACGAGTTGGCAACCCTAGTGCCAACCGCTTTAGGGGAGTGCCATAATTCTCTGCTTTAAACTCATTATTTTCCAAGCATGATATCAATTCGAGCAGCACTCACTTGTATATATCATCAAGCTGAAAGGATCGTAAATCATTCTTCCAGACGAAACCGAGATCACATCGCTATGACACATTCTCTTCCGTATAACATGACGTATACTGACATATGGCTTGGAGCTGGTTTTATCATTTATAGCTCATGAAACTCGAGCTTATGTTTATCAGGAAACTGCACACTTCGCCATTTGCCCTGATTTATGGCACCTCTGCTTTGCCCACGATCATTGTCAGTGTCAATGGCCGTAGCTCACCAAATCTTCAAATCTAGAGATGCTTTCTTTGAGTTTTATTGTCAGTTTCTCTGGCAACTTGTCCAGAGGGTGTTTAAATTGGGTATCAGGTAGATAATGGCGCAATACTGGCGCCTACCAGATGCTAGAGAATTTGCATTACTTAAAATAAAAAGGGCAATGGGAATAAGAAAAGTTACAGCCTGATTTCAGTGTCAGGCCCATCCTATATACTAAGTGAGCGATATATATGGGAACCGCAGTTTGGGCTCCGCAGCCTAGAGCAGTCAAACCGATTGCGCAGGCCTTTGCTTGATTGAGACACCGCTGCTTGAAGTTCAATTATGTTATAATTCCGTGTTTTATGTGCAGGATTGACCAGATTTTGTTAATTATATTGTGCGTACGGATTCGGCTTTGTGGCTTAGGAAACTGCAAGAAGAGAAATTCCTTGGCATTAACACCTAAGTCGAAATAAGGCTCAGAGTTTGGTAAATAAATTTCGTGAAAGTGAAGTGTTACAAGTGAACGAAAATAATGCAATGTGCCCAATGGAAGCAACTGTGCTGTGTTTCTCTCATGGGTATGTGGCTGTAAGGAATGAGTTAGACATCAACAACTGTGGTGTTTCCTGAGAAAGATTATGGCTAGAGCTCAACATATCAAAAAGGCTCAGGTTTTTTACAAAGAAAACATGCACTCTTGTGCTACCCACGGCCACGAACTGCTGGCAGGCTGAGGTTCAGCCCCACGAATTTTGCTGCGTACCTACCCCTAATAGGGTTTAACCGCAGATAGGAAATGTATTAGGAAGGGTATTTAAGGGTGTTGTTTTTATGGTTTGAGGTTGTTTTTGTTTAGAAGGGAGCTGTTGTGCCCCTTGACGATTGACTTACAGGACGCAGCAAGGTCTGCATTCTGATGGTGGAAAAGAGTTTTAAAATTGAGTATTTAAAAATTTTGAGTTTTTAATTTAGAATTTCGACGGGGGGTAATTTTGAGAGTCGATCAACTCTCTGTTGGGACTATAATTGAAGATCAGCTTTAGCTGCTGGTGGGTTGTCTCCTTGGTTATGGTTCGTGCCCTCAAGCCATGCGGGGAACCCTGTACGACCTAAAGCGGTGTGTTGAAGGGTCATAGTCCAGGGCGCTTGGGTGGATTGGTAACTTATTGTATAATTTTGCTGCCCGGCGCCTAATTTCATCCTACACGTATGGAAGAGATGAGGCTTCGTGAAGTAGTCTCACGGGGAAAGGTAGGGGAACAGAAAAGATGGACCGGAGTCCTCTGTTCTGTGCCCTTTGGAGCCACAGGAGCCAACTACCTGCTGCCATGCCCCACACTTCACAGGCGTAAAGCATGAGGGGGGTTGTAAGAGCTCGGAAGAGGTGTAACTTCAGGCGGACTGGCATCTCGGACCTCAGCATAGGGTACAGTGAGGCAATAGACCCTGCGTCCTCGCCGAGAGGTCTCTGATGTGTTCGCGGAGAGTTAGACCCCTATCCAGTTTGACTCCTAGGTAGGTGATGTTTCTCCACCCGATTCTTCGACCTCGAAATTGGAAGGTGGGGCAGTCTGCGGGGTTGTGGCGCCTCGTTAAGAGGATGGCACGACTCTTGTCCGGATTAACGGACATTCGCCAACGCCGACACCACCATGGGGTTGAAGGACTTGTGCTAGCAATGTGGGACACTAACTTGTGCGATCCATGTTTCTCCTTGACTTGACGTTAGCTCAAATGAACAGAACTTCCTTCTTGCCTACTGTATACACAAGAAGCTCCGTGTCAGAATTTACAATTCATGGGTCCGAGACTTCCTTGATACACTATGTATAAACATTTATAGTGCCTTAGCATGCGTAAGCAGTTGTTGGCTGCTAAACATCAAATTCTAGGCATTTGAGGAGATGCTAAATAGCAATTTATTAAGTGCTGAAGACGCCCACCGTTGTTGAAGTAAACAAGTGGGGTTAGCGATATAGCACGAAGTTTAAAGGTCGATCTGAGCTGATAAACTATGTGGCAGTTTCGTGCCGTCTGTTATCATTTGCTTCGCTAGCTAATGGCCTCATAATTAGACCAGTATCTTGGTATTTATCTACATTTGTTTTCTCTAATGTGTTCAAAGTTTTGTTCTGTACCTGAAATGTACATGTGTGTACTTTTACTCCTTTGCCATGGCTTTAATTGGAAAATTTGAGCCACTATATCGCACATAAATGTTCAGAAATGTCCCAAGCTACTAATGAGTTTGTGTCCCAAAGTTAACTTTTTTTTTTAAATTTGGGAAGGTCGTCCAACTCATTTATTTTTCATTCTATTCCTCTTCAGACACTCAGATTTTCAGTTGAAAATAAGAATTAAAAAACACACTTGGAAGGCTGCAATTAGGTGCAATACGTGAATTCATTGTTCTTATTTCAGACATGAATAAAGAACGGATGTCGTTGTCTAAAGGCCTAATTGAATAACGCATCACGTTTTGCTACCTTTGCTCTCAAAAGCAGGTTAAATTAAATTATTTTGTTATTTAACGACGCTGTCAATTGCCGGGATCACATCAGCGTCGCCGGTGTGCCGGAATTTTGTCCCGCAGGAGTTCTTTTACATGCCAATAAATCTACTGACATGGAGCTGTCGTTTTTAAGGGACACTGGGAGTGAAATTTCAAAGTTCCACATTTCTTGATAGATTTTTCTGAAATTTTTACTGTGTTTGCATTTATATGAGAATGAGAGCTACACCAAATTTCATTAAAATTGGATAATTCGTTTATGATATATAAACTATTTTATGAATTTAATAGGCACATTTTCAAAATAGAGCTCGCGTCTATTGACTTTTCAAAATTCATTTATATTGGCAGAACTGATACTCTAAAACATGGGTAACAATTGTATGAAGAGATATTTCAAATACGTTTGCTGATTATGCTGTACATATTTTTTTTATAACAAATAAAATTTAATCTTAAAAATTATTGATTTTTTTCGTACAAAAAAAATGGTTTTGGAATTCATGTTAATGATAACATCAATATTGAAGCATAGTTTTGTTTAGCTGCTATTTATTAATACTTTTGGAAATTTTCATTGAATTTGAAGCAAAACTCAGACGCGACCTTCTTTTGGAATGTGCAGAAATGTAGTTTTGAGAAAAACAGGCTTTTATATAGGAGCACTCTGTGTACGTTAAGGGAAGAGCGCTATTTGAAAGGGCCGTAATGACCACATGGAGTGGGGGATATGAAAAATGTTAGCTGATCCAAATGCACAGGAGTTCCAGGAACATTTTAAGGTAAAAAAAACAATTTTCGACTTTTTGACAATTTTGACCAAAATTTCACTCCCAGCACACTTAAAACCATCGGCCTGGGCAGGATTTGAACCCGCGACCTTGGGATCAGTAAGCCAGCGTCTAACCAACTGAGCCACCCAGACCGACCTCAAAGGCAGGGTCAGTGAATGTTAAAATCTATTTAATATAATAATTTCCTAGTTAACCACATGATTATTTAATTGCACCAGTTTCTCAATAGCCCTACTTGAGGGAGTAGCGACCCTGGCCACGCGATGCACCAGGTTGGCCTTCCCGAGGGGATAGTACCTGGAAAGGGGCCCTAGCCCAGGGATGCGGCTGAAGACTGAGGCATCAACTAGACAGTGAGATTGGCGAGGATAGCAGAGGGACCAACTCTCTCCTAACTTAAGGGAAGCTGGGTTTGAAGCTTAAGCCCCACCACAATTTTAATCAAAGGCGGAACAGCTATTTTTGAGGAAATCAGAAACAGCGATTTTTTTTATTTTTATTTTTTTTAAGAAGGTTGTTTGGAGTCGGGGGGGGGGGGGGGTTCTTCAAAATCTTCTTGTAACATCTTTGGACAGTAGTGAACTTCAATACCAAGTTATGATATTTATGGAATGTTTCGTTTTGGAGTTACGCTGTTCACAGATACTGGACCTTTTTCCAAAAATGTTTCTGTTTCTGATTCAGGGAGATTCAAAACGCATTCCCGGTGAAATCATAGCTTGAATTTCGAGTGTGAAATGCAATACTTTTTCTTGACTATGTAATTTATTCCAAATAACTTATGGATTGCCTCTGTGGTGTGATGGTTAACACGATGCTTCAAATCCAGAGGTTCTGGATTCGAGACTCGGCTGGAGGATGGGAATTTTTCTTTGCCCAGTATTATTCCTATTATTACAAAGACAACAGACGTCGATATGACCTAGATGTTAAAGGTGGCATATAACAAAACAAAAATAATTAAATACACATTTGGCTTTTGGTCTTCAAGGAGCATTTAGCCCTCAGTGTCATATTTCTATCACACATACACATGGACACACATGCACACATACACGCACACACACGCACGCACACATCCACACACACGCACACACACACTTATATTCATACTTCCAGACTAAGGAGGATGAGAAATAATCATCGTTAAACAAAGGTTCCCATCCTTCAGCCGAGAATCGAACCCGGGACCTCTGGATCTGGAAAATTAAACACTTCTTTACTACCATTAGGTAGTAGGTGGAGGAAGTAACAAATTGATCCTTTTCTAAAGGTTGTGGAATTTAAAGCTTCTTTATTAACTTACAAGAAAGCTTAGATTGCTGTGAAATAAAACAAAAGGCATCGCGCAGTGCTTTGACAAATTCTAGTTTACGTTGGCTAGACAGGAAAGATTATTCGCTGTGCTGTTGCTGGAAGACCAGTACTACATTCACGTAACTCCACTTAGTGAGTTTTACAAGTGCACGTGACAAATTTGAGGAAAGAAGTGCCCCCTACGCTCCGCCGAAACAAAACAGCTCACGGCGCCATGCGATCTTACAGGAACAGAGGCGAATCAATGTTACTCGTATTTAACTGACATTAATTACACATGTTTTGAATGTCCCCAGAATAAAAAAATAACATTTTTAGAAAAAGGTCGGCTTGTGTGTGTGTGTGTGTGTGTGTGTGTGTGTGTGTGTGTGTGTGTGTGTGTGTGTGTGTGTGCATGTGCATGTGTGTGCGCAATGTTTTATGAAATTATTTGTTAAAATTAGAAAAGTAATACTTCAAGCAGTTTGAAATATCTAATTAGTTGCGAGAAAATTAGGGAGATGGTCACAGATCTATTATCTAATGGGATTTTGTCCTAAGATGTCATAACTTGGGTAGCTGTTGAGGTATTAAATCCGCTTTATTTCTCTCCCCCTCTGTATGTGTGATCTTCCTTTGTTTTCTCTCTACCAGTATGAGTTGAATACTTGTTTCAGAGAATATCACGAATGAAAAGCTGTTCGTTTTTATTTTGGTCCTTTAAAACTTTGTAATCTTTAAAACAACAATATAAACGCCAGTTTTGTGGCGGGACACAAAAGGCGTTATGTTCGGGAGGTTCATGTTGATTTAACTGTTTTTGCACCTTGGCCAAACTAGACAATTTTGAACCATTCCTTTAGGTAAAGTACACGGAAGTATTTAAACGAATTTTTACAAGGCCAATAAGTTTACGTCACTTCCGAAGGATGGCGAGCTTTCACATCACAAATATTTCTTGACCTCGATTGGAAGTGAACTCACGGACCTTGAAGTCGGAAGCCATAGTCATCGCTCCAGGATGAGATGTTATGACACCATTCTGCACCTCCCCTTTCACTAATTTGTTGTTAGTTTGCTGCATACTGATCACCATTGGATATAAGGGGCATGAAGTAAGAGCTTAGTTCAGCAGCTCAGTAGAAGAACTAAACTGGAGCTAAAGATTCCAGACTCTATGGTGGATGGGGAATAATCTAGCTAAGGGAAAATTCCCATCCTCCAGTTAGGAATTGAACCCGGCACCTCTGCATTGCCTTAGGTTACAGCTGCATGTACAATGGTTTTAGAGACGTTTAAGAGGGGATGCGTGTCAAATTCCGAATTCTTATGAAACACTAACTTTTCGGTTCTTTGCCAAAAGCAATGCTTTCAGTTCTATTTTATACTGTGACAAAACCGACAGAAGTCCAATCCAGTTATTTTTCTCACTTTGTTCTCCTTTAAAACTTTTGCACAAATACAGTCATCTTTTACTGAGTTAATACAGTCTCCAGTCCTTCATGGTATTACAACTCAACTGTTTTCCTTTCGTATCTCTGACTCACCCCTTTCTGTCTTTCAGCTTCTCTGTCTCTCAGACAGCTGTCTTTGACAATACAATCACTCAACGCTCATTAACTGCTTCGCTATCTTCCTCCAAGACGGATCCTCGCACATACACACGCAGTTCACGCGCACACACACACACACACACACACACACACACACACACACACACACACTAAAAGCTGAACTAACTCCCGCCGCCTCACCTCCTTATATAGCGGGGATGACGTAACACGGTTCTTTCTCGAACTTCTACAAATACGCCGGTCGCCGGACACTTCTCGAATGATCTGGAAAACCCCTTGTGGTTCTGCCGCTCTGATTGTTGGCACGTGTTTACAACAGTCGTGCGAAGCAGCCTGACCTTGAGAGCGCCTGTGATATGCGCCACGCCAGTGGGGTGAGGTAACCCGGTCCCGACCGTCCTTTGTTGTGCGCCGCTGCCCACGTCACAATATATTGCTGGAATAATGCAACACTCCGTCGGTGTTGATAATTTAGATGTTATAGGCACATTATATTCGCGTGGCTTGTGTTTAGTTCATTTAGAACAATCCTCTGCCGATAAGCCACGTTCACATGCTCTGTTGTGGCCAGTAATATTTCGGTTTGTCATATCGCTGTGAAAAGTTCAATGCAAACGTTCAGTTGATTGCCAGTGAGAGAACGTCTGTATGAAAGTTTTTAAAAGGATTTTAAAAGCTTAAAGAGATGTTTGACGCAACTCTAGCCCAAAAAGTAAACAAGGACCCTCCTTGGTTGCCTGCTGACACACACACGCACACGCACACGCACACGCACACGCACACACACACACACACGCGCGCGCGCGAGTCGTCCATTACCTACTATAGGTAACTGTCAGAGAAAGTAGAAAAGAAATAAAGAAAGAAAACCAAAGAAAAAATCGAAAAGAAAAGCCTTATGAAAACCGATCATAAGACACGCAGAATGCCCTACATTGTTTGATTTGGTCATTTTCATACTGTTTTAAGTGGGAGTGATTAACAGTCTCAGATATCAATGCACAATAATTTGTCACTCTTAATGTGGGTATGTGCATCAAAATTAATGTAAGCATGGTGTGGTGCATGTTTGACAATAAATGATATTTTCATATTATTATTATTATTATTATTATTATTATTATTATTATTATTATTATTATTATTATTATTATTATTATTATTATTATCATTATCACCATTATCATCATTATTATCATCATCATCGCCCGCCTCTGTAGCGTGATGGTTAGCGTGTCTGCCTCACGTTCAAGAGGTCGCGAGTTCGAATCTCGCTTAGAGTAAGTTATCCGGGTAAGGTTTTTTTTCCGAGGTTTTCCCTACCCTGAGAAGACGAATGTCGGGTAACTTAAAGCTCCATGGATCTCGGGCTCATTTGAGCATCATTTCACCCATTTCATTTCATTCATTCGTCCGATACGACACAATGTTGGAGGACGTTAATTTAAATAAAAAAAATAAAAATAAAAAAATTAAAAAAATCATTATTATTATTATTATTATTATTATTATTATTATTATTATTATTATTATTATTATTATTATTATTATTATTATTATTATTATTATTATTATTATTATTATTATTATTATTAAAAGATACAACGTAATGGTGAACCAAATGAACTAGTTACATAAGTAAAAACATTAAAAGCGCATTCGTCCCTAAGCTACATCTCTCCATGTTGTCTCCAAAATAGCTCAGTATTTTTGGGGAGACATTTGGAATCAACAGCTGAAAAGGGTGGTACTTTTTGTCATTTTAATGTTGTTTATAGCCCATTTTTGCAACATACGCCATGAAAGGTGTTGACTATTGGTGTCACATGAAATGATACCTGGGAAAATAAATTTGGGAAGGAAATGTCCAGGGTCCCGGCATTTGCCAGTTATGGCTGCGGAAAGCGTGAAAGAAACTGTCAGGGAGGACGTTCCTGGTGAATGTAACATTGGCCAAGTGTGTCACGTGGGGAGGGACTTTGCGCTGAGACGTCACAACCCAAATATCCATTCCACCAGTTGTTTGTGTTGCTCACGATGACAGTGCACGATCAAGATTTGCCAGCAATCGATTATCGTCAACACAAATTCCTTCCTTGATTGTGCTCCGCTAACTTCTTGGACACAACTTGTCATCTACAGCATGAAATGTTGAGTGGTCTAATCCTGAGCAGAAAACAGGATAGTATTCCAGTTCAAGGATTGTTTGTCCGCGTTTGGAAAGGCAAATTATGAAACACCAACGGCCATTTCTGTAGCCTATCATTCTGATACACATATATAGCAGCATACATCAGTTGTAAACAAAAACATAGGTACATATATCATAAAGGTAACTGCGCATACAAACATGTTCCGTGTGAGGATTGTTACTCGTTTCAAACCAGTTACATAAATCAAGGTCATCAGTTCGAGTTTTGTATGAATGTCATATCTACAGAACCAATTATTAGTAGGTGCGATCTTGATGGACGGAACCCCAAGAAAAGCAGTCAAAGACACTGAAGATAAAACCATGAGACTGGCCGTTTATGTAAGTCCGAATAAAACACAGCTATGCAAATTATTTAATAGATTTTCTAATATTGCGGGAAAATGTTAGCCCTGATATTATGTGCCATATTGTTCTTCTGCAGAGATGCTACTAAGATGCAAATCTCCATGTGGATTTAACATGTGAGTTAACTTGCATTCTCATATACATATGTATTTTCTGTGCCTGAAGTGAAAAGGCATTTGTGAGAATAACTTTTATCGCGTGTTTTATGCTTTTATAATTCATCGTCCATTGTGAAATTCTTGACCTACAGAGACGAGTGAAATAGTCATTGAACGCTCAAATATTGGGTCACTTATCGTCCGAACAACTAGGCAGACGTGTGACCTAATTATATACTGATTGTAGAACGGAAAAGAAACAAGTTTAAAAAGAACATATACTAGTTCTGTACCTGAATTGAGAACTAATATGGGTGTGTAGAGACATTTCTATAGATTGTAACTCTTCTGCGATGTCTGTAAGGAAATGCAATTTCTCTAGTACGTACACTGTTGCATTTCATCCTAAAATTCGAAATCGAGAGTTTACCTGAATATATATTTTGAGGCCCATAAATCAAAAATGGGGCATTTTTAGAAAAACAGTTCCACGTGTGCTTGTGAATAGCTTAACTCAAAAACGAAAATTCTGATAAATACCGAATTTGACTCGGCTACTTCCAATGATTTTCAAGAAAATACCCCATTCAAAACTACCCTTTGCATGGAAGATTTTTGGAAATGTTTGATCTTCTAAAAATGGCTCCTTAACGATTTTGATTAATGTAGTGTATGTTCAAATGTTCAAATTATTTTTCCACTTCCAAATAACTTAGACACACTGTTGCAGCCAACTTATCAGCTGCCAACTGGACTCGACTGTCTCTCACAGAACTGAAATCCACTGAGCGCTAACTGCCTCTCCTATAGTCCTCACAACAATGGTGAAATGTTCTTAAACAGGGGTGACTTCTGTCACACCTACTGCCAAGGAAGTTTTCAGATCTGTGGGGAGCGCAAATAAAGGGTTTGTTACGCGGGCCATTTGATCTAAAGGCCGCCATGCAGACCATTCGTTCTAAGGGGCTGGTAAACAGCTCTAACAATCCAGGGGCCTATGTAAAGTGGCCCGCGTGCTTCCATAGGTACGGCCAGACGGCAACTCGCGCACCTGGTCACAATATCTTTAATTTTGTGGGAATATCCCGTGAAGTTCTCTTCATCTGGAAGTAATTTTGTATAATTTTGTACAACTGCTAAACGTGAAAAGATAATAAGTGTATATCGCCATAAATGTAAATTCTTTAAAACAAATAATTTATTTTAAATAACATTTTGTGGCAATAGCCATTCCTGATATCCATTTTTTGTTTTGAATTGTTCAGTCTCTATCAGCTTTTTAATGTACTGTCATTAAGTCGTTTCTGGCGATGTCAAGGCAAATGTGGAATTTAAAGGTCAGAGTATAGCCACTCGCTTTTAAACATGTTGGCTATCTATTCAGCTTCCCTTATTACCCTTGTACCTACATCGAAATGGGTAATATAACTACTTTTTTAATTTCACAAGTTCTTGTTCTGTGCGTGTAGGAAATTTGGGCAACTTGCTTATGTAGATATATTGGAATCTGATGTACTTGCACCTCCATTGTGTTCCTATCACATATGGTCTTACTTTGAACCGCTGAAACTAAAATAAAACTAATATCAGGAAAGAACAAAGCAAACACGCGGTACGTAAAGGATTGTGACCAATGCCAAGATTAGACTGCGAGTTTAATTTGGCACCAAAATACCGGTCTGCCCGGACTATTTTAATTGTCGTTTCATCAGCTAAGATTCGCTTGTTGTTCATCGTATTCGTTATCAGCATGTTGCATGGGCCACAGATTTAAAATTTGATGGAGTTATTACTATCGTGACTTGGCCAGGAATGTCTTAAAAATTGTCCCACCTATTCTTTCAAGTTGGGAACAAATGCCCGTACTTCGTCTCAGAATTTGGCAAAACTCCTACTTCTCCCTGGCCCGTGTAATCTTTAGCACTTAGAAATACGCCTTCACATTACTAATTAAAAAATAAAAATAAAGACATAATCGTCGCTGCTGAACTGTACATGTGGGTGATTTATTTAACCGTTAGAATCGATTTAGAAGTCTTCACTAGTTGCTCAGCTGGAAAGTTCCGCCGCTTTTTGAAAGAAATTTGGAATAGTGCATGAAATTGCTGTGAAAAAAAGTGTTTTGATCTAAGGAGAAAGCAATGTCATGACAGAGTAGGGAATCATCAAGTTTCTGCTGAACTTCATTATTATTCAGTTTTTACTCACGAAAATATTTTCCCATCAGTTTAAATGATTTTCGGGTATTATATAAAATGAATGCTCTTCCAGTTACATATAATATTTATGACAATAGAGTTAAAAGCAAGGTGGTGTCGTGGCCGAGTGGTTAGACAGTTCGCCATCACCAAGGCGGCCCGAGTTCGATCCCAGGGACCCGCACGTGGTATTCATGGTGGACGAAGCGGCGTCTGGGTGGGCTTTCTCCGGGTTCTCCGGTTTCCCCCGCCACTCATTCCACCAACGGCTCCATCATCACCTTTCCAATCATCAATTTCGCCTGCATTTCATATTACCCTGTTCCTCACTCTTATACCTGGTGCTTGGCTGACCACCCGCAGGCGTCTGACCCTAGGCACAGGCATGCGAGTCCTAGAAGATATCTTTCCTCCATACGAGGAGGGTAACCAGATGAAGAAGTGTTAAAAGCAGGGTTTTATGTTGCGAGTAGGAATGCTTGTGAAACATTCCTAGGCGGAGTGTAACAATCCTAAGGCAAAATAAAATCATCTTTAACATGTGTAGCAGCCTTGAATATTTTAAAATAATAAAATACTACATTGACTCGAGACCTATATGCAACTAAGAGAAATGGCGCCTTGAGTGAGGTCAACAGACGTGTGCAGCGAGAATCTAGGTGCTCTGATGTTTGTAGAATAAATAAATTTTAAACATCTGGCATATTAGCCCTGGTTTAAGTAATTAGGTGCCAGGGTTATTATACATATTTTTATTTTATCCCCCCTCCCTCCTGATGGATAAGCTAAATCCCTCTCATGTAAGCTGGACAGGGGTGTAACATAACGCGAGCACATCAGAGCCCTCTCCGCACGGACCCAGGGGGCAATTGCCTCTCTGTGCCCCATGCTGAGGTCTGAGACACCTTTTCCGAGTCGCCATTACCCCCTTATGCTACCCGCCTGCCAGATCTGGGGCGATGCCTCATCTCTTCCATACGCGGAGGATGAGCAACAAAAGTGTACGCCAAATTATCAACACACCAAAGTGCCCTAATTAGGTCTCTTGGGGATTATGACCCCAGAATACGCCGCTTCAGACGATATCGGATTTCCTGCATGGCTTGCGGCCACACCAGATAACACTGAACTCTACACTAATCCCATGCAAGAGCTGCTCGGCTCTCAAAATTATTCCCATCATCGAAATTAAACATTAAACATTTTTTTCACATCCGCCAGGGTGTAGAGAACTGCTGCATTCTAAAAGACAGTTGTCGAGGAGCAAAAGCTTCTTTCTTAACCCCAAATCAACCTAAACAGAAAACTATCCACACTAAGTAACCTATCCTGCCAATCCCTGTCTGCGGTTAAACCCTATTGAGGGTGGGTACGCAGCAAAACCATCAGGCTGAACCTCAGTCTGCCAGCAGCACGGACGGACGGACAATAACAAGCAAATTAATATCAGCAGATACAAATTGTAACAGCAAAGTTTGTACAATATTTGTGCTTTGAAATTAACAATAGTAACAATGTCCTTTCACCAGAGTTACAATTCTTTGTTCAAATCCCTTCTAAGTAGTAACTAATTCCTATTGAAAAGTAGTCAAAACTTGAAAGATGAATTACATAGGCTTCCCTTACGAGAAGTAATGAATGTTCTGGATGGTAACATTTAGAATTAAATGATTATAATATTAGACACTATTTTATTATTAGGAGTGAAACTGGCCTGCTTCAGGCGTCCTACTGTGAAGGAGGCGAATGAAAACAATCCTGAATGAAGAATAAGCAAGATTTGACGTCACTGAGCTGGTAGTCCAAGTACATTTCTTGCAATCGCTCATGTGTAGGGAATGTATCGAATATCACCCTGCCACGCGATACCTTGTTGAAATCAGAACTGCTAGTGTAGTCGTACCAAAATGTTCCGTTTTAAAGAAGGGAACATGTGAACGGCAAACTGAGTTCTGGCGTATCAGAATTTAAAAACCTTCACCTTAAAACAGCACACTTTATGTTAGGCGAGAATACTTGTTTACAAAACCATTATTTGAAGAGTGTAAACTTGGAAAGGATGCATTACCTTACTTGTGCATAAGAAATCTGGGTAGTAGATGGAGCAAATTAACAAAATGGTTGAAACAGCTGTCAATAAAATTTCAATGGGTTAATATGCACATAACCTTCAGTTGGCCACGATGCGAGTAGGTTTGAGCGAGGACGCCACTGTTTTGTTGACAATACCTAACGCCGTCAAGGCTCCGAGAAGAGTGAAGGGCAAGGTGATATGTACAGTTGCACTACATCGACACGCCTTTGCCTCATTAGTAAATGCAACTCGGAACTGCGGATGTTTTCTTTGCCCTACTGCACTTCCAGTGCCCCGCCCACTGTTCAGTAACGTTAGTTCCTTTTCACACTGAACGCATCACATCGTAGCCGACTATTAAGCAATTATAGAATGATAGACCTACAAAATAAAATTAACTTGAATAGTATGAACCAAGATACTATACCTACAGGATTGCCACTAATACATAATGATCCCTGTAAAACAGTTAGAGAGCTATTAGTGCAGAGTAACGTTTTGGAGCAAAGTAAACTCAGGGTAAGATCGGTAAGATTGGTAACATTGTGGGAATAGGAGAACACTATCGTCAAGTTCAGTGCAGATAGTGCCTTGATTTCTTAAATACTGTTGCTTTGGAACAAAGTGGTAGCTAGAACAATATTAGCAATTCATACTCAGACCCACAATTTAACTCTTTTTTGCCTACTAAACGTACAGAGGTCGTGAGCAGGCTGCTCTCAGAGAGCAGCAGTTCCGCAGCCCTGGTATTGACGCTTTTACAAGAAGTAGTAGTAGTAGACGTGACTTTCTCTACCCACTGTTGTTTTTATATATCTACAAACTGTTATTGCAAAAATATATTCTTCTGTCTGTTTCATCTGAATTGCGACAAACGTTTACATAAATTGTTTCATGACACATTCAATTATAGGTACAAAAGTAATGGCAATAGTCAACTGATCGCTATATACTGACGTTGAAATCCCATACTCTTCCATGAACTGAAGTTTAGCAGTACTTAAAATGACAAAACATTCAAAATTCAAACCTATACCTTGGAAATGACTTATGTCAAAAAAGGGTTCCAAATAAATTATGTTTTGAAGAGACCATCATTTTTCGTGTAGAACGTTTTTGTCCATGTGTTATGGTGCATCAGTCATACAAAATTATTTAAAATTCTCTGCGAATGAAAACTTCACAGGCCATTGCAAACAAATGTAATTTATACGTGTTCTTTTTAATATAAATATCCTAAATATAAGTGTTTTAAACCAAAATCTATAGAGCCATTGTTGAGAAAATCGAACCGTTCGAAAACTGTTGAATGTAAAAGGTAGTTTGGGCTGGGAGAATATTCTGGAAAAGCTTTGGAGGATGTTGAATTTAAATACCAATTTTGCCATTTATCGGTCATTGCGTTTGTTATGCTGTTCACGCATGCGCGCGCGTACGGACGTTTTTGTATTCTTATTCAGGGGGCCTCAAAACATATTTCTGGTGGAATTCCGACATATAGTTCTTATGTGGAGTGCCAAACTTGCTCTGCCTGTTATGTGCATGGTAGGGGAAGGTAATTAAAAGTAATATACTAGCAGAGTAAATGATCAAGAAACATTGCTGAGTTGGTGGTATACATGCACATATGTAAGTATCTCATATGAAACAATGAAAATATTTAAGAGTTTGGTCTAAAGAGGAACGTGTATTCTGTTAAGAATAAACTCCTCCCTTTACTACGAAGTAAAGTCTCAAACCAGGCATTTGAACAGATGTTTCCATACAGATTATCCTCATAATGATAATCACAAAGTCACTGATGACGTTCTGCAAAGTACCTTTATTTATTATTGTTAAAGCCCGGATTTCTAAGCAAAATGCTTAACTGTGTGCACACTTTTAAGGATAAGCAAAAAGGTTATACCTCGTAAAACACTTCTAGATGAGCAGTTTTAACTATGTGTTTATTTATGCTTATTTCTCAGCAAAACGTTTTTGCTTACTTATTTTACAATGTTTAACTAAAAGCCTATTTTACGCAAAACTATAAATTTAAAAGTGCATATTTCACAGTTATTCATGATTTATCAGTGATTCGCCATTTTCTCGGCGAAATGCGTAAGAAACAAATGCTTGAGAAGGAGAAACAGGAGAACAGCGGGGAACGTGGTTAGAGGCTGTCTCATACTACGCAGAACATTTCAGTGAAGTGAAAACTGTTTTGAATTCCCTAAATGCAGAAGAAGCAGTCAGTATTGCCACAGCACAGTAATATTTTGCTAAAAACGACACTAAAGAAAATATACAGTACATCCATAACAATTTCTCCAAAATGCCTAAACTTCTAAAGTAGATGGAAGCTCGAAATATCCCTTGGATCATTCGCTTTCTCTGATGGACGAAATTTCAGTTATACTGTCGTCAGAAACACACGGAGTTGGAAAAATTGCGTTTGACAAACTCATTCAGATGCCACAGAAAAATTCCGGTTTCAAAACACTTCTAAAAAGCTTTCTGGCGAAGAAACACATATTGAGGAGGAATTCACCGAAGAACCGTGAGGATTTTCTTATACGCCAGTGACGTCATGCGACGTCGAAAGAACATTTTCATTATACAAATAATTTTTGCTGATAGACGCAGGAGTTTTACACAGGAAAATCTCAAGATGACCTTCCATATATATTAGAACAGCCTTCAATGAAGTAAGAGTTCTGTGAAAATATATTTGCGTGTATTCGTTTTTGCTTAATTTGGTGCTTATTTTCATCATTTTTCGTGCTTATTTACTTGCTTATTTTACTATTTTATTGTGCTTAGTAATCCGGGCTTTACTTATTATCTTACATAGTCATAAATTAGTAATTCAGCCACAGTAACTAGATAACGGGGGTTATGACCTCAGACGTCGCTGTACGTAAAGCAATTAACCGGTTTTGACATGAAGCTGACAACATTTAAACAGTTATTTTGACCGATAGCCTCATTGCAACCTTGTAAATGTGTGATGTCAGACTTCATATTATTTCTGTTGTTACTCCGCCTAGAAAAAGCACTTAGATATTGTGAATTTTGTGTACCCCTAGGGAAACAGGTTTTAGCATACAGAACGTAAGACTTTTAATTTAGCTCTGAAAACGTTGAAGTATCTTAAATATATTACCAATCGATATTAACAAGAAATTCGCCCAATAAACCACGCTCAGTTTTTGGATCACTAAGGAAACGTGCTAAAATTCCCAATAGTATTTACATGACGCAATACAGTAAAGCAGGGTTTGCAAAAATACGGCCAGCGGCCAAATCCGTCCCGCGAGCTGCTTTTGTTGGGCCCACCTACAAACTTACAACATATGTAAGTTTATTGCAGCACTAGGAATATATGCATTTGTACTAGCCACTGAAGTTTGACCCAGGCCACTGTTCAAGTGGGCAGTCCAATTTAAGTTATAAACAACATACTGCAATTACTACTAAGCTCTTACACAAAAGTTTATAAGATATTGTTCTTTTTACACTGCATTTCCACTTATTTCTCACTTTTTCTAAATATTTGCGCATGTTCTTGCGGTTTTTATCTATAATTTTATTTATATCAGATTCCCTATTTAGTTTTGATCCCACACACTTTCTTTTCTCCATCTCTCAGTTTCCTTACATTCAAATACTATGTTAAACATCCTCTTTTCCCCCTCATAATCTGCATTCGCCTTGTGGATACCCAATTTCTTGTCCTTATAACCTCCATATTCCTGCTCTTAACTATGCTATTCCCCTGCTTTCTCCCTGACGAGTATTATCTATATACCTTTCTCTTTACCAGGTGTTTTTTTTTTGGGGGGGGGGGGGGGGAATAAAACAAGTGATATCTTCTCTGATAGCTGAGTAAACAATTTTTTAATCTCTGTATCTTCAAATCTTTTTCATACTTCTAGAAACCTTTCTAGTTCATTTCTCCTTTTCATTTCATTCGCTTTTGCTATTGGGAACCCCAAAACTTCCTTACAGAACAT
The DNA here is from genome assembly GCA_030765045.1 of Tenodera sinensis. Taxonomy (NCBI): domain Eukaryota; kingdom Metazoa; phylum Arthropoda; class Insecta; order Mantodea; family Mantidae; genus Tenodera; species Tenodera sinensis. Next base: position 32,562,399 of record CM060964.1, read on the forward strand.
TCTGTGGACAAAATCTACAATTTCCCATCCATTCTCTATACCATATAGCATTCTTGTCTCGACCATTGAATTTTCAACCATTTCACTTCCATCTCTAGCATTTTAAATAAAGATCCTCTCATTACCATCATTGTAGTTTTTTTATTTTGATAATGCTGATTTCTTTTGTTTCTCCTGCATCTATTTTTATTCCTAAGTAGGTGTAATTACGCACCAACTTATATTCTTTGCTTCCTTTCTTATATTTCTCATGCTTACTCAGTTTAGATCCCTTTTGAATACTACAGTTTGGATGTTTTCTCTATTTACATTTAGTCCCATTCTAAACAGTAATTCTTTACTTCCTGTATAGACAATAATTGTAGACCATTTACGGTAATGGAATCCACTACCAAGTCATCTGCAACAAGGGATTTGGACATGCAGCACAAAATGTATACAGTTATAACCAGGAAAGTCCGTTTCATCCTTCCATTGAATATGAACTCCTATTAACGCAGGAATACTTAATGGAACAATGTTATGGTAGACACAAAATTTAATGGCGGCTGATAGCTGACCACTACTGTTCTTTTTCCCGTTGTCCAAATACGAGACACTTTGTGGGCTCAAATTATATTATATCACCAGCTTCACAGTGTGTTTAACTATACAACACAACACCGCAAGGGGTAGTAAGCCTCTGATTGGATATTGTGTTGATCAGCTCCTCCTGTCGCCTGACATTAAATGTTGTGCCAGCCATAATATATATTGCCTATGAGCTACGTTTACACACGTAGTGTGAATGAAATACTCGTCTTTTTTATTTAAATATGTCAATTATTAACATGCAAGTGTAGATGTTAGTTCATTAAACACTGTGGTTGAAAACTAATGTGGTATGTGAGAATCACGTCTGTAAGTGTATGGTTCCTGTATTAAACCATATGGCTTCGCCCTCGATTCATTCGCTACGTTATGAAAAGAGCAAGGGGTCCCAGGTTCGATTTCTGGCTGGAAGGGTGAGAATGTGTCTTTAATTAGGATTATTAGGATTATGAATAGGAGCATGAATATGTGTGTGAATATAATGTAATAAATCCAAAGTAATAGAAATCACCGTTAAGCGAATGAACACCATTGCTATTGAGCAATTGTTCCAAGAGGTCAAAAGCGGTCGATATGACCTTGGATGTTAAAGGCGGCATATAAATGGAATATAAAAAAGAACATTATGCTGTACAAGTGTTGATTTTCAGTATTTTGCGCTTAATGAGATATATAATACTAGGAAAGCTACACTCAAGTTTGGTCTTTTTCATCCTCGGTACTTTCAAAATTAAATTTCATGCATTTTATAGAGGCTTTTATTTTTTTGTTTTTTAGCTTCTTCTAACACGTACATAAACAGGCAGAGCAGTTTGAATTCCACCCAGAAATTCGGTACTGAAATGTCACATGCATGTTTTGAGGCCCCTAAATGCAAAATAACCAGTTTTGGCAGAAGGTCCATATGTATCTGTGGAAGCATAAATCAAAAACGAAAAGTGGAATAAATGCCGAACGAGGTATGTTGAGTATCTTCCAGAAATGCTGTACAATTTTCAAGTAAATCCTCCCACCCCAAGCTACACATTACATTAAATAGGTATATTTACATGAAATAGTGTATATCTTGAATTTTATGGGAATAGTCTGAGAAGCCCTATTTATTCAGAAGGAAGTTTGTATAATCTTGTATAAGAGGTAAATGTTAAGCAATAGACGAGTATGTAATTACTTTAAAACACACACATTATTTATAAGTTTTTCTGTGTCATCGGCTATTTCTGAGATATCCATTATTAATGGTTCAAATTGATCAATACTTTGTCATTCTTTTAAAGTCCTATTGATATTCAGCTGTTTCTCGCGATTGTATGGAAAGAATATGAAATTTTAAGGCCAGCATATAGCGTCAGGTCTTAAACATTTGAATATGGCTATTCCCTTTGTAACATAACGAAATGTGTAATGTACCTATTTTTGCCAAAGTTTATCACGATTGAAATTAAGTGGATAGAAAAATAAATTCTCGTAAGAATAGTTTATGTACCCACCAATAAACGATAGGCGGTAGAGAGAGCTGCATTTATTTGTGGCAATGGAAATGTGATTTAAAGTGCCGGAGAAATAACTACGAAGTCGAGATTAGCTCTCTTTTGTCAGAAATTTCGGAGTCGAGGAATAAATGTTTCGCACTCGTTTGTTTAAGGAATCACAGGCATACTGATTTAAACTCGGTAGAAATGTATAGGAAAATCAGTATCAGCGTATGAGAGATTATACAGTTTGCTGAAATTTGCCTCCACAGAGGTTAGCTTCTTGTGAAATGCATTTACACGGTTTTCGTGACAGTGTTTGATAACATAACGAGTTATAACATTTCCTTACGTTTGTATAAATAGTCATTTCAGTGCTCCCTTTCTTTCCCAATATCGTGTCCGCTCTTTAAAGAGAATGCAAAAATATCTTTATAGATCTCTTTTGTTTCCCCACACCTGGTGCTAAGAGCAGTGGAACGCGAGACTTCTTGATAGGCAGCCAGCTTCATTCAAGGCTTCCGTTCCAAAACAAAAATACACAGGCTAATTACCGTGGTCACACTCTCCCCGAAATGATTATAAATAAGTCTCATTGGGTAAGCATCAATAAAAAAATTTCGAGAATTGTTGGGGAATGTTTTCTAGTTAGAAAACAGCAAACAATATAATCTAGTGGCAGTTTCTACAACCGTTAGCGTTGCGGTTGCACTGCTGATTGCAGTGCGATGGGAGCTAGGTTCGATTCCCAGAATCGTTGGGGCAGTTTTTCCCTTGCTGGGAAGCTTATTACTGGATACACTCAGTCTTGTGAGGTTCTCGTTTTCCAACTGAGGATGCTGAGGATATAGATGAGTGGCTAGCACGTAAACGTGTTGAGGTCGTTTCAAAACCTCCAGAGTAAAGCTGCCTAGCATATACAGGGTGTTTAAAATGTGTCCGATATTGCAACAGGAGTTGGGGTTGGTCAAAACTAGAACAAATGTTCCTATATACATATATCGGGAAACAAATACGTGTTGAGATACGACCCATTTTAGAAAAACGTCCAACGTATCCACATACAGCAATGTCCCCATAGCGCCCGCCTCCATAGCGTGATGGTTAGCTTGTCTGCCTCACGTTCAAGAGGTCGCGAGTTCGAATCTCGCTTAGGGTAAGTTATCCGGGTAAGGTTTTTTCCGAGGTTTTCCCTACCCTGAGAAGACGAATGTCGGGTAACTTAAAGCTCCATGGACCTCGGGCTCATTTGAGCATCATTTCACCCATTTCATTCACTTACCGTCCGATATGACGTTACGTTGGAGGACGTTAACTTAAAAAAAAAAATAAATAAATAAAATAAATAAATAAATAAAAAAAAAAATGTCCCCATAGCCAGAAATCCAATGGATTGAGGTCCGGCGAACGCGGAGACCATGCTACTGGACCTCCTTGACCAATCCATCGTTCGTTAAGTGTTTGGTTTTAGTATTAGGATCGCTGTAGTTCCAACGTGTGTGCAGGAATTGTGGGTGACAGACTCCCTAGGACCATACATTTTACCCAACAGATCAACAGGTGCTGTGTATCGATGAGTTACCCGTGCTTTTGGACTTGTGCTTGTGGAAAGGCGACGTATGTGGTTCATGCATGACGGGGCACTACCCCTATTTGCACGTATCGTTAATTAATAATGCATTAATAATATTTCTTTGAGGAGGGAAGCCAAAGATTGTACTGTTTTTGCCACAACAGCACTTCCAACCATAGATCTGCCTTAACACAAAGCATTCTCTCTCCGTTTCTGGATTTTTAAAGACATTGGTGCCTAAATTGGTTTTAATCTCCCTGCCGTTTAGTGTAGTGCGCGTCCGTGCGTTGGCTTCCAACAGTAGACTAAATCTAAAGTTCTGTCTAAGTAAGTCGGACAGCGTATAGACAGGCAAAGTAAAGCTTTTCATGAATTTCTTCAAACCGCTTCTTCCAAGACTGCGGGGGAAATGGCAATAAGGATTTGGAGGAAGATGCTGAATGCTTGAGATATTGGCCAATTAGTTTAATTATATGCCGAATGAGTCACCTAACACTTCCACAGCAGGAATCTGAAGTTAAAATAGGAATCAAAAAACGACTTTCACAGGCGTGGAACTAGGGAAGGGGCTCATTAAGATAGACGATATAGGTCATTCTAAAATGTAAGTAAAAGTGATTTTCAACATAAGTTTGCTTAAATGGGAAACCGCTATTATTTTCGATGCAGTTGAAAACATCGAAAATAATATTAATAGGTAAATTATGCCCCAAGAAATTGTAGCGTAGGCACATTCCGCGTCGCTGAGTGCCGAGCGTTAACTTAATATAGTTAGTGCTAGTTAATCGCGATGAGATTGACGCATTAGTGTTACTAAAGCTGATTTTAATGTTATTTTCGCTGTTACTAATTACTCTGAAAGTAACACAGACGTCCGGGCCGCGCCGTGTGCGAATGGTTAGAACATTCGCCTCTCCAAAAAGTGACCGGGGTTCGATACCAAGCTACCGCATGTGGGATTTGTGGTGGACAAAGCGGCGCAGGGGTTCACCGGTTTCCTCCGCTATCTCATTCCACCGGTGCGCCAGCTTCATTCTTAGTGTCATCAGTGTCACCGCCTGCGGTGCCGCATGTAGTAAAAGCGGGCGTTAAACACTACCAGAAAACCCACTGATGTCCAGTTACAAAAGGGAGAGTAAATTACCACTTTCATTGCATCTCACGTTACGATTTCTCGGAATTTAATTGATCTATTACGAGGGAATGAACCCCTTCCATAATGTTATTTTCCATGTTATCAATTGCATCAAACTAACTCAGGTGTTGCATTAAAATATCACAAAAATATGTGTTGCCCATATTATCTGTTTTAACGAGTACCTCCCCTTCCTTCATGCTTTTAAGCGCCATTTTTCAATTCCTGTATTTGTTCGAGATATTTGCGGTGGAAGTTTTAGGCGACTCGCCCTATATAAATAGCTCGTGCTCTTCGATGCAATATAACTGGAGAAACGAAAAAGACAAAAACAACAAAACAAAATGATTTAGAGCTCATTCATAATAACGTTTTATGTCCAGGAACATTTTCATGACATTAATGGTTTCCGAAATATCGCAGTTAAATGAGTATGCTTCGCATATTTTCACTGGGTCAAAGTTTTATGTTTGAAAATAAGCCCTTGTTTTATTTTTCACTTTCCTTTTTCGCATGAGTTCACGACAAATATAATCCAGCTTATAATGCAAATATTTAATTTTTTTTTCTCAATATCTTGCATGTGATCATATGCGTATTACCTAATTTAAAAGCGTTTTGGGCAAATGTATTCCGATTAATGCAAAGCGGATAGACATGCCTTTTGTGTTGATGTTACGAGGTATAAAGAATACCTATCAAGTAATAATGGGTGGAGATCGTAGAGCGAGTATTACACATCCAAATCATTTATCTTGCATTGCACACTTAAATTACTGATCGTTTTTTACGTTATTTAAGAATTGAAGATATTTGAGAGGTAGAACTGGAACTTAAAAATTTAATGCCACAAGACCTTCCGCTTACCGGGTGCTGCTCTACCACTGAGCTATTGTGACAAACTACCTCTCAAACTTTGCCCACACACGGCTTGTGTGTTTAAAAACACCAACAGTAAGTTTGTTGGCATAAATAAATAATAATTACCATCTGAAGGTTATTTAATCCTGGGATATAAAGTACTTACAATAGTAAGTCACCATTGGGGTAATTTGTCTCTGATGTGAGACTGCCTTTGTGGTTTACCAGGAGAAATACGAACTGGTTTGAGAATTTAATGCCATTCTGGCAGTTTGTCACAATAGCTCAGTGGTTAGAGCGTCCGCCCGGCAAGCGGAAGGTCTGTGGTTCAAATCCCAGTTGTGGCATTGAATGTTTAAGTTCGAGTTCTACCTCTCAAACTTTGCCCACACACGGCTTGTGTGTTTAAAAACACCAACAGTAAGTTTGTTGGCATAAATAAATAATAATTACCATCTGAAGGTTATTTAATCCTGGGATATAAAGTACTTACAATAGTAAGTCACCATTGGGGTAATTTGTCTCTGATGTGAGACTGCCTTTGTGGTTTACCAGGAGAAATACGAACTGGTTTGAGAATTTAATGCCATTCTGGCAGTTTGTCACAATAGCTCAGTGGTTAGAGCGTCCGCCCGGCAAGCGGAAGGTCTGTGGTTCAAATCCCAGTTGTGGCATTGAATGTTTAAGTTCCAGTTCTACCTCTCAAACTTTGCCCACACACGACTTGTGTGTTTAAAAACACCAACAGTAAGTTTGTTGGCATAAATAAATAATAATTACCATGTGAAGGTTATTTAATCCTGGGATATAAAGTACTTACAATAGTAAGTCACCATTGGGGTAATTTGTCTCTGATGTGAGACTGCCTTTGTGGTTTACCAGGAGAAATACGAACTGGTTTGAGAATTTAATGCCATTCTGGCAGTTTGTCACAATAGCTCAGTGGTTAGAGCGTCCGCCCGGCAAGCGGAAGGTCTGTGGTTCAAATCCCAGTTGTGGCATTGAATGTTTAAGTTCGAGTTCTACCTCTCAAACTTTGCCCACACACGGCTTGTGTGTTTAAAAACACCAACAGTAAGTTTGTTGGCATAAATAAATAATAATTACCATCTGAAGGTTATTTAATCCTGGGATATAAAGTACTTACAATAGTAAGTCACCATTGGGGTAATTTGTCTCTGATGTGAGACTGCCTTTGTGGTTTACCAGGAGAAATACGAACTGGTTTGAGAATTTAATGCCATTCTGGCAGTTTGTCACAATAGCTCAGTGGTTAGAGCGTCCGCCCGGCAAGCGGAAGGTCTGTGGTTCAAATCCCAGTTGTGGCATTGAATGTTTAAGTTCGAGTTCTACCTCTCAAACTTTGCCCACACACGGCTTGTGTGTTTAAAAACACCAACAGTAAGTTTGTTGGCATAAATAAATAATAATTACCATCTGAAGGTTATTTAATCCTGGGATATAAAGTACTTACAATAGTAAGTCACCATTGGGGTAATTTGTCTCTGATGTGAGACTGCCTTTGTGGTTTACCAGGAGAAATACGAACTGGTTTGAGAATTTAATGCCATTCTGGCAGTTTGTCACAATAGCTCAGTGGTTAGAGCGTCCGCCCGGCAAGCGGAAGGTCTGTGGTTCAAATCCCAGTTGTGGCATTGAATGTTTAAGTTCGAGTTCTACCTCTCAAACTTTGCCCACACACGGCTTGTGTGTTTAAAAACACCAACAGTAAGTTTGTTGGCATAAATAAATAATAATTACCATCTGAAGGTTATTTAATCCTGGGATATAAAGTACTTACAATAGTAAGTCACCATTGGGGTAATTTGTCTCTGATGTGAGACTGCCTTTGTGGTTTACCAGGAGAAATACGAACTGGTTTGAGAATTTAATGCCATTCTGGCAGTTTGTCACAATAGCTCAGTGGTTAGAGCGTCCGCCCGGCAAGCGGAAGGTCTGTGGTTCAAATCCCAGTTGTGGCATTGAATGTTTAAGTTCCAGTTCTACCTCTCAAACTTTGCCCACACACGGCTTGTGTGTTTAAAAACACCAACAGTAAGTTTGTTGGCATAAATAAATAATAATTACCATCTGAAGGTTATTTAATCCTGGGATATAAAGTACTTACAATAGTAAGTCACCATTGGGGTAATTTGTCTCTGATGTGAGACTGCCTTTGTGGTTTACCAGGAGAAATACGAACTGGTTTGAGAATTTAATGCCATTCTGGCAGTTTGTCACAATAGCTCAGTGGTTAGAGCGTCCGCCCGGCAAGCGGAAGGTCTGTGGTTCAAATCCCAGTTGTGGCATTGAATGTTTAAGTTCCAGTTCTACCTCTCAAACTTTGCCCACACACGACTTGTGTGTTTAAAAACACCAACAGTAAGTTTGTTGGCATAAATAAATAATAATTACCATGTGAAGGTTATTTAATCCTGGGATATAAAGTACTTACAATAGTAAGTCACCATTGGGGTAATTTGTCTCTGATGTGAGACTGCCTTTGTGGTTTACCAGGAGAAATACGAACTGGTTTGAGAATTTAATGCCATTCTGGCAGTTTGTCACAATAGCTCAGTGGTTAGAGCGTCCGCCCGGCAAGCGGAAGGTCTGTGGTTCAAATCCCAGTTGTGGCATTGAATGTTTAAGTTCGAGTTCTACCTCTCAAACTTTGTCCACACACGGCTTGTGTGTTTAAAAACACCAACAGTAAGTTTGTTGGCATAAATAAATAATTGAAGATATTGTTTATATTAACAGACTGCAATCGAACTACTACCAAAAATTGGAAACGAGTGGACATTAGGTGTTTGCAATATTCTTGCATAACAAAATTTGCACATCGAGAAAGATGAGAGGTGATGAAGGTATGGTAAGATATTTGAACAAAGTATCCGGCAATATTTATTTATCTTTAAAGGAGTGTGTTTAAGGAGTCGAGGACTGTATTTGCTTGGCAGGTATCCAAAAGTTGTCGTTCTGTAATGCCCGGTGTTTTGCCCCCGAGTTCTTAGTTTATGAAGGATACGGCCATAAACTGTCAGCGTGTTATGCGCCAATGAAGCGATTCACTGGTGATCTGTTTAGAAGTGCGACTGCTCTGAATAAAGTGCTGCGTTATACGTTAGTTATGACTTGGTAGCAGGAATAAACAAATAGTTTGTGTAGCACCTTCCATAACCATAAATAATCAGTTTAAGACATTATGTAAATTAGGTTTCATTCTGAAGCTGTCAGGTGCAAAACACATTTTATGGAATGCAATTCTATTTCGCACTGTTTTCAGATTCATTTTAGAATTGTAATATTCACGACCAAAATTACTGTCGATTACATTACAAGCATCTGATCCCATAAAAGACTTAAACTTTTCATTTCATTAACTTAATGAAAACATTAGGAAATAAATGTTAACCATGAACAAATATATCAGTAGTGAGAAGAAGAGTATTACTTGTATCCTCAAACCTATGTCAATTTGCATCATAGCTCATCTGGATCTTGACACGAGTTGTTACACAGCTGTGAGTGCAGGAGAGATCAAATGGACCGTGCTCCAGTTATATCAGTAAGGGCTAACTTCGCACACTTACTGCCTCCCACATTTCGCATTGCAGCAGTCCTCTCGCTTAAATTCCAACTGCTTCAACTCAGAGGTCTTTTTTGTCGGCAAATATAAAGGTAAGCATCTTTACTGTGAGCAGGTGTAAATAACGTGAGTGTGAACTGGCCAGTTTGAAGGTTCGATCATGTGGCCTGTTTGGAATGACTGAAACTTAAATAGCTTAGAAGATAGCACAATAAAAATGTATCAGTGATAACGCCGAGAAGTTCAGAAGTCAGGACAATCAAGTGAGATGGCTTAGGGTAACACCGGGAAGTTCAGAAGCCAGGACAATCAAGAGAGATGGTTTAGGGTAACGCCGGGAAGTTCAGAAGTCAGGACAATCAAGAGAGATGTATCAGGGTAACGCCGAGAAGTTCAGAAGTCAGGACAATCAAGAGAGATGTATCAGGGTAACGCCGAGAAGTTCAGAAGTCAGGACAATCAAGTGAGATGTATCAGGGTAACGCCGAGAAGTTCAGAAGTCAGGACAATCAAGAGAGATGTATCAGGGTAACGCCGAGAAGTTCAGAAGTCAGGACAATCAAGAGAGATGGCTTAGGGTAACGCCGGGAAGTTCAGAAGTCAGGACAATCAAGAGAGATGTATCAGGGTAACGCCGGGAAGTTCAGAAGTCAGGACAATCAAGTGAGATGTATCAGGGTAACGCCGAGAAATTCAGAAGTCAGGACAATCAAGAGAGATGTATCAGGGTAACGCCGAGAAGTTCAGAAGTCAGGACAATCAAGAGAGATGTATCAGGGTAACGCCGAGAAGTTCAGAAGTCAGGACAATCAAGAGAGATGTATCAGGGTAACGCCGAGAAGTTCAGAAGTCAGGACAATCAAGTGAGATGTATCAGAGTAACGCCGGGAAGTTCAGAAGTCAGGACAATCAAGAGAGATGTATCAGGGTAACGCCGAGAAGTTCAGAAGTCAGGACAATCAAGTGAGATGGCTTAGGGTAACGCCGGGAAGTTCAGAAGTCAGGACAATCAAGTGAGATGGCTTAGGGTAACACCGGGAAGTTCAGAAGTCAGGACAATCAAGAGAGATGGCTTAGGGTAACGCCGGGAAGTTCAGAAGTCAGGACAATCAAGAGAGATGTATCAGGGTAACGCCGAGAAGTTCAGAAGTCAGGACAATCAAGTGAGATGTATCAGAGTAACGCCGGGAAGTTCAGAAGTCAGGACAATCAAGAGAGATGTATCAGGGTAACGCCGAGAAGTTCAGAAGTCAGGACAATCAAGAGAGATGTATCAGGGTAACGCCGAGAAGTTCAGAAGTCAGGACAATCAAGTGAGATGGCTTAGGGTAACGCCGGGAAGTTCAGAAGTCAGGACAATCAAGTGAGATGGCTTAGGGTAACGCCGAGAAGTTCAGAAGTCAGGACAATCAAGTGAGATGTATCAGAGTAACGCCGAGAAGTTCAGAAGTCAGGACAATCAAGTGAGAGGTATCAGGGTAATGCCGGGAAGTTCAGAAGTCAGGACAATCAAGTGAGATGGCTCAGGTTAACGCCGGGAAGTTCAGAAGTCAGGACAATCAAGTGAGATGGCTTAGGGTAACGCCGGGAAGTTCAGAAGTCAGGACAATCAAGTGAGATGTATCAGGGTAACGCCGAGAAATTCAGAAGTCAGGACAATCAAGAGAGATGTATCAGGGTAACGCCGAGAAGTTCAGAAGTCAGGACAATCAAGAGAGACGTATCAGGGTAACGCCGAGAAGTTCAGAAGTCAGGACAATCAAGAGAGATGTATCAGGGTAACGCCGAGAAGTTCAGAAGTCAGGACAATCAAGTGAGATGTATCAGAGTAACGCCGGGAAGTTCAGAAGTCAGGACAATCAAGAGAGATGTATCAGGGTAACGCCGAGAAGTTCAGAAGTCAGGACAATCAAGTGAGATGGCTTAGGGTAACGCCGGGAAGTTCAGAAGTCAGGACAATCAAGTGAGATGGCTTAGGGTAACACCGGGAAGTTCAGAAGTCAGGACAATCAAGAGAGATGGCTTAGGGTAACGCCGGGAAGTTCAGAAGTCAGGACAATCAAGAGAGATGTATCAGGGTAACGCCGAGAAGTTCAGAAGTCAGGACAATCAAGTGAGATGTATCAGAGTAACGCCGGGAAGTTCAGAAGTCAGGACAATCAAGAGAGATGTATCAGGGTAACGCCGAGAAGTTCAGAAGTCAGGACAATCAAGAGAGATGTATCAGGGTAACGCCGAGAAGTTCAGAAGTCAGGACAATCAAGTGAGATGGCTTAGGGTAACGCCGGGAAGTTCAGAAGTCAGGACAATCAAGTGAGATGGCTTAGGGTAACGCCGAGAAGTTCAGAAGTCAGGACAATCAAGTGAGATGTATCAGAGTAACGCCGAGAAGTTCAGAAGTCAGGACAATCAAGTGAGAGGTATCAGGGTAATGCCGGGAAGTTCAGAAGTCAGGACAATCAAGTGAGATGGCTCAGGTTAACGCCGGGAAGTTCAGAAGTCAGGACAATCAAGTGAGATGGCTTAGGGTAACGCCGGGAAGTTCAGAAGTCAGGACAATCAAGTGAGATGGCTCAGGGTAACGCCGGGAAGTTCAGAAGTCAGGATAACCAAGTGAGATGGCTCAGGGTAACGCCGAGAAGTTCAGAAGTCAGGATAACCAAGTGAGATGTATCAGAGTAACGCCGAGAAGTCAGGACAACCAAGCAATATAGCAGTAAGAGTTGACAAAGTTCGTTGCGTATTCCATTTATTTATTTATTTTTATTTATTTATTCTTATGAACATAACAGGCTTGGAAGCCCAATTACAATGTTCATCATACATAGATGTTTACATAAAATACAATACAATAAAATACAAGAAAAACATAAATGAACATAAACTAATATAAGGAATAGAAACAATTATAAAAAAAGAAGAAGAAAGAAAGAAAAAAAAAGTGAAGGTGGTATGGTAAGTAATTTTTTTACTATTCCTAATTACAGCAACGATACTACTATTACCAATTTAGTTGTAGCATTTTTAAATTGAGTTTCAGACATGTTGAAAATATCTACATCGAAATGATGAAGCTTGTTATATAAATACATAACTCTGTGTAATGGTGAATTTTTATGGATTTCCGTATTTACTCTGGAGGTGAAAAAAAGCCTCCTGAATCTGCTTATTTTATTGGGTACATAAAATGATACATTTGTTGTAATATTAATATCATCAATAATCGAATGCAATACCTTATACAGAAATATTAACCCTGCAATGTCTCTTCTAAATTTCAAAGTTTTAAGTTTAAATATTTCCAAAAGGGTTTCATAGTTTGTATAAGTAGGATAATACCCAGATCTTTTAAATAGTATGTATTTTAGAAATTTTGATTGTACTTTTTCTATTGCGGTGACATGCATTATCATCTTAGGATTCCAAATAATAGATGCATATTCGAGTTTTTGTCTTACAAATGAATTATAAAGTTGAATTAAAGTTTTTTCTTTAAATGAATAGGAATTTCGAATAATAAAGCCAAGGCATTTTAGCGATTTGGATACAATTAAGTCAATGTGTCTATTGAATCTAAGATCTATTGTAAAATGTACCCCTAGATCCTTTTTTTCAATCATTGATCTCATTACTGTTAAACATCTTACAAATGCATGAAAAATGTGGATAATATAAAATATTTTATCACGAAAATGTGTGTAAAATTGTCAAAGAGGTTTCTTAGAAGGGAGCACTGTGACATTGCCTCTTCAAATTCCAACAGAACTCCTACAATACTAGCAAATAATATGAGGCGCCCATGCGTTTTGCAAAGTCTGGAACAGCCATCAATTTGATGGCGATTTCCTTTGCACATTCACCAGTGACGTAGGTTGTAGCGGTCTTGAACTTGCGAGACGGGAATATGCCAGTATCGGCATGGGGAAGGTGGAAGCTTACAGCATTAGTATTTGATACCGCCTCACCGTGTATGTGATTGTAGCAGCAGGATATAAACGGTTTGAAACAGGAGTTAATGTTCCACCGACACAGGTGGCCGAAGTCGTTAAGACAGGTAAATGGGAGCTTCGCTTATGAAATTCTCCAGGACCGTCCTTTCCTATTAAGAATTTTCCCAGGTTTTCCTCAGTCCTCATAACTGGCAAATATTAAGGAGGTACCCTAAGCTGTGGCTTGGAATTTTCCTTCCCAAATTTCCTTTCCCAATGTAACTTCATTCATAGAGTATTAGTGTTCACCGCCCGTGGTGCCTTCTAGTAGACAAACCATTCTAAAATATCTAAAAATGCTCTAATTCAGTGTTCCATTTAAATTCGTAACATCGGTGTTTGCGTTTTATGTATATATGTGTAACACTCCCTCAGCCACAGCAATTCCTTTTCCCTGTAATTTATATACTCATTTAGTAATCTGCGGATTGTACAATAGAATTTGAAGCACTTACACACGTGAGACTTGGAAGAGTGTGATGGTGAAACATGCATTATACCGTTGGTCTTCATAGATAGTTGCTGTATCACAAAATGAGTCTAAATCGGCAACACTTAATCAATATTTTGGAAGAAAAGGAATCTCTGAAAGCTGGAGAAAATATTCGAAACAGCCATTTTCGGCTGTGCAGTCGGGTATACTAACCGCAAGACTATTAAGATAGTAGATGACCTGTCATTTTCCTGACACAAGTTTAAATAAACAGTTACCTGCCATTCTATCGTGTTGAGAATCACACCCAGAGATTCCTAAAGTTGCCTTCATTATCACCCCTCCCAACACCAACGCTTTCTTTTTATACAGTTCCTGGAAGCTTTCCTTCTTCCTTCTTTTGTTTGTTTGGTTTTGCATATTTTGTTCTATTTCTGGCTGGCACATACAAATTTAATACAGAGATGGATAGGTAACTTGCGAGTTTCTGATTTACGTTTAAACATGCTAGAAATATGCATTAGCCTGTAAAGGCAGAGCAAACTATCATTTTTATAAACATAAATTATGAAACAAAAGACGTTTTTGTTGTAAGAAATATGTCAAATTTTAAACGTTATCGTTATAAGGCATTTATTTACAAAAGGAAACGTGAAATTCTTTACCGTTCACACTATTGCTCTGTGGTTAAAACAGTACACGAGTGCTTAGCATGACCGGGGGCGACCATGTATCGAGAGAGATCGGAAACTCCGAGCTCCGAAATCGTTTTTTACGCTGTTTTACAGTTCACTATACCATCGTCATTTCGGTGGGAGTGACGTTCAGTAAGTTCTTCCAATAGGTCAAGAAATGTCGCTAAATGGGAATCGACTTGTATCTATGTGAAATAAGTGTGCGACCCAACACAGGATAGCATATTCTCTGTGTTTCGACTGATGCCCATCTTCCATAACAGGTTAGTAACTGGGTGATTACGTCTGCCTGTCATTCTCCTACGTCTCTCTTGTTTTCGTGGTGGTTTTCTGTATTTACACTCATATACACAGACATTAACAAACACCCATGCCCGAGACGGAATTCGAACTCGCGATCTTATGCACCACGAAACACCAAAGCTAGGCACTTCAGTGAGCACGGTCATGGGGAACGGCACATAGGAATAGGAGAAATCCGGAAGGGGTTCGGCACTCAAGCTAGGCTTATTGTATCTATGCCTCCAAGGGGGCAACCCCGGGAGGAAGGAAGGAAGGATGAGGTGAGAGGAGACACCGGGCGGCCAGATCCAGACTAATGGTACAGACATTGACAGAGTCCTTAAGGTTCCCTAAGTTTGACAACACCTCGAATTCTTTAGGTCTTCTGGGGCCTTCTTAGGGGGACCCCGGCATCCAACGCCCCCATATGCTGTCCCCCTACCCGGATCTTATGGACAAGGAGGGACGCAAAGAGTTCCTATGCGCATATCATCCCTGCCGAGCTGCACCTAATGCCATCGCTGACACTTACGACCCTAAAAGAACCAAGGAGATGAACGATGAATGAAATGATTAATGAAGCGAAATGGAAGGACAGGAAAGTAGGGGGATGTAATTATCCTTACCAGCATTCACCTGGTGACCCGACTAAACCCGAAAAAACGCATGGATCAGGAAGGTTGGTCACGGGAATCTAACCCACGACCTCCCGAATGCGAGCGCCACACTTTACCACGGAGCCATCTCGCTCGGTGGGACCGCCGCAGGTTCAAGTCCTAGTGTCTGTGAGACCTGTTCTGGGTTTCAAGGTGATGGGTGCAAAGTCTAATCCGTTAAAAATAAACAAGCAAATAAATAATTGTGGAACCATGACCGCCCATCTCTTGTGAACTCTTATTAGGGACACCCAGCCTTAAAACATATACTATACTGTGTTTCTCGTGCGAGAATGTGGCTTAAAGAGTATGTTTGATATCAATTCCATTGTTTTCTTAGAAAAATCACGGCTATCTCTGCTTGTGCTTTGCTAGCACACGAGCGTATGTTTTAAGTGGCCTAAACCTTGTTGATATGTGGGAACTCTAGCCCAGGAATTGGCAATTGGTACTCCGAGCGCAGCCCGCTCAGGCCTTGCATCGATAACTGTATGTTTAGCAAGTAAAAAAGATGAGGCTCGCTCAAACTATTCCCGAGTTTCCCAGGCCTACCCTAGCCATAATCTTTCTCAGAAAACGCCGGAGTTGATGTCAAACGCATTCCTTACAGCCACTTTCTCTTGAGAGGAACACGGTACCTACAAAGTGAACTGTCATCTGTCGCATCTGGGCATGCGCAAGTAATTCTTTACTTTGCTAAGAAACAACGGACAAATATGTACAAAAACACTTGCCCGCTGTCACGTCAGTTTCATATTAAACTTACGACACTGAATTTCCATTAAATGATGAGTTCATCTAAACTGCTGAGTTTGAGTCGAATTATTGTACTTATGGAGTGTATTTTGTAGCAGGTCTTCAGTACGAGTGTTTCTGTTTTACACTAGTTGCCTGTTAGACCATGCGGCACATTCCAGGGAAACAAGAGTGTATCGTGTAGCTTATCCCTGGCCTACAACGTGATGGGATAACTTTACTAACAAATGTTCTCTTAATGTTTATTGTGCACGCGATAAAGAACTGCCCGGTAAGGGCAGTCTGAATGATTTCCGGCAGGTGATGTCTTAGTTGCATATTGCACAGAAATCTCAGCCAGTGACGAGCACGAAGATGCGCGAGTTTTTCTAGCAGTAAGGCGGACCAAACATTCCGAAAATAGACGGACTGAATGCGCTCCACATTCTGTGCCCAAGCGATTGAACCTGACGAACTACCAAGAGCCAATGATTGCAATTTTCAGGGACAATGCCCTATTCTTCACTGTCTTGCGAATCCGTGAGCTCAAGTGCAAGAGAAACAATGGTATAATAATATCAATTAATAATTCTTTTGCACAATCCCTATGTAGGACAAGGTTGGAAAGGTACTTATACAATGCCGTTGACGGGATTTGGACCACGGATCTTCCGGTCTCCGTCCGGTTAATCTAACCATTGAGCTATCATGGCAACTTGCCGACACGACATTAAAGTCCCCAACTGACTCGGATTTTTCCGGTTGGCCAAAGGATCTCAAATCCATTTTGAGGTGATACTCCAATGGCGTAAGTACTTCAAGTCCCTATGAGGACCCCGTTGATCCCAGTGAAGGTGATGTTTAATTTCAAAAAATATTTTGAAGATACCTCGTGGTAGAGTGGTTGATTTCTTTGCCGAAGTACAATCAAGAAAGAAAAGGTTCAAATCTCAAATTTAATTATATTTTTACTGTTAAATAAATATATTTTCCTGATAATATTTGTAATATATTTTTGTGAAATTTATTACTTTAAATCGTCCTTTAAAATTGTTTTAAATTTACTAAAATAATGCTGCTAACGTTTTTAATAACATTTAGCTATTTTAATTTTATCAAAAGTCCAATTAACTTGGCCATCGGTAAATCACCCTGGATAGATCAAGTGCTTTTTATTTTAGAAATATTGTTATTTTAATTTGCTAAGACCTTAAATCCAAAATAACACCCGTTGTTCCTCAAATATATAAAACTATGTATTACGTTTGCATAAGTGTTTATTAATGGTTAAATCTAAATTTGTGTGATGCTTATATAATCCTGAATTCACGTTTGACTGTAAAATTAGGGACCCTATTTGTCTTGGGGCCTCTGAGATCTAGTTACGTCACTGCAAGTGAGCTTTTGTTAGTTTCGAAGTACAGGTGTATTTTGCTGCAGTTTGGTGGCTAGTCTCCGAGAGCGTGTATTGGATTTGTTCTATTATGTAGTTAATTGACTAAGTTGGGAAGTTAGCATCTATCTTATTGCAGGGACTGTCGGTGCAACATGCAATGGCAGCTTGTCAAGGAAACCGGAATACATGTGTGAGCTCAGTATTACCATGATAGACAGAAATGTTGTAATGGTGTTGACGACGTAACAAAGAGTTAGGAGGCGTGTGTATGTGGATGGAGTGGAGGTGACGAAGTGTGGCTCAAAGATGTGTTGACGCGTCGGCTTCGTATGGGTAACGCAGAACATGGGTTTGAAGGAAAGTACGCAAAAGAAAAGTGAACATGTTTGGAAATCGCCCGCAAGGGGACAAACCTTCAGGAGACAGAAGTCTGCACCTGCTGAGGGAAGCAGTAAAAGACAACGCAATGGTGGTGTCGGCACTCCACAAGCAGTCGATGATGAAACTGCTAGAGTCGCGGTCCTGCCCGACGGTTCCTGTTCTTTCTTCAAGATACGACGAAGTTCCTTACCACCAGATTATTCCGCCTCGCTGTATCCTACGCTCGTGGAAGATCTACATGAAGGTATTGTGGTCGTTTAACAGTACTAACCCTGCCTTACTAACCCACTATTGCTGCTGTGTATACCTAACACTTCTGCCACTAATGCACTTGATGTATGTTTGAAATAAGTTTGCGTGTTACGGTTGCTCTTGATTCAGGAAACTAACACCTCCTTTACCTGATAAATTAAAAGACTACAAGTTATTTAGTTTTAATGTTTAAGGTATCCAAACTTAGCTTATCATTCTTGTGTCATTCACATCTTCAAGGTGCAAGACAGTACAAAGTGCACCACAAATTATATACGCGGAACTGATTTAAAATTACTGACTTAGATTACGAATATTTAAATGAATAAAGATAAAGCGTCATATTGTTGCATCGTAAAAAAGAAACGATCTCAATATTATGTAGAACTAAATATATGACGAGCAGGAATATAAATTGTTTTAAGGAACTGCTCAGTGTTGCGATCAATAAAGATTCCCGAACTCTGATGAGAATTGCTGGCGAATTATGAATGTCATCACTGACTGCGATGATGGTGCGCTGGAGACGGTCCCAGAGAAAGAAAGCGGTGGGATTGACCGGTGTGGACAGGGTACAGTAGAACTGTCTATTGGACTGGGTAGGACTCGATTCATATATTTTAGTGCGTTCACAGCGTAATGCGCAGTAGCTCCGTCGTGTTGGAAATGCAGCTAAGCACCATCAAGCAGCACTTGAAAATGGGCAGCAACAGTGACTATGTAACTGTATTCGGTGTTCAGAATCAGCCCATTCCCGCTGAGCGTGGCCTCCTAGGTGTCAATGCCATAGAAGAAAACCTCGTGACTCGTTTCTTCACTTACGTATTTTATTCCTTCTATGTTATATTTTAACATTAATTTAATGTTCAGCGTTGCAGCAATTTTTTTCCCCTTTCTCCCCCCCCCCCTTCCCCCCCCCCCCCCACAATTTCTTTACTTGCGATAAGTTTTGCTCTTCCACACTTACCGTGTTTAAGCTAAAGCTGGAAAGGTAGAATCAGAATGAAAAATTAAATGCCATGGCCAGGATTTGAAACACGGATGTTTGGCTTTCCCTGCAGCACTGAGCTACCACGGCAACATGCCAGTACGACATTAAGTTCCAAATTCACAGCTAATAGTGGTTAACTATGGAGCTAAGGACTTAAGCCTGGTTCAAACCACCGGCAACGGTAACGACAAGCAGAACGAAAAGGTTGAAATACGTATATGTATTCAAATGGGAGTGTTCACAAACGACGGGAAGCTTTCTTGGGCTCCGGGAACGGCAAGGAAGACATGGCCAGGTTTTAACTTTCTTGTTTCCGTTACGGGTACGGTATGTTAGATTCATATTGTGCATATTAGACTTCGTTTTAGCGATTATTCAAGACGGCCGCGCCGCAAGCTAGAAAAATATCATTGGTCAGTTAGAAACAAATGAATTCCCAATGCGTAATAGCGACCTCCACTTTCTCTCGATAAGCTGGCCGAGAATGTCTTCCCGCCCTTGTTGTTGGGCTGTGTGAACCAAAATGTTGAGTGCGGACCTGCTTCCCGTTGTCGTTGCCGTTCTGATTACCGTTACCGGGTGGTTGTGAAGCAACCTAAGTATTTAAGAGATTGTAAGTCGTCATTAGGGTATCTCATTTCAAAATGAATTTGAGATCTCTTGGTGATTACCGAGAAAAATGAATGTCATTTGGGCAATTTAATGTCATATGGCATGTTGTCGCGGTAGCTCAGTTACAGTAACAGCACGGAAAGATCTGTGGTTCAAATTTCCACTGTGGCATTATTATTATTATTATTATTATTATTATTATTATTATTATTATTATTATTATTATTATTATTATTATTATTATTATTATTATTATTATTATTATTATTATTATTATTATTATTATTATTATTATTATTATTATTATTATTATTATTATTATTATTATTATTATTATTATTATTATTATTATTGTTGTTGTTGTTTTTTTTTTTGTTTTTTTTTCATTTTGATTCTAATTTATTTATTTACGTTTCCATAATACCTTTTCCCGTGAATGGCAATTAAAATAACTGAAAACTAAGAACTTGAAGGTGTGATTATTTTGAAAATGAAACAACGAAATACACGCTTGCTACGAAATTAATATACCTATTGCTCGCCTTCCATTCCAGTTGAAGTAACGGCAGTCAGTGGCGTGGTATCTTTTGGAAATATTGAGTACATACATATTGATATTCTTTTTGAGGCATCAAAATTTATTGCAAAATCTCGATTTGGTAAAATTATGTTTAAGCAACCACCTGAATTTCAGAGCGACAGTACTGCTTGTTTACGTTAAAACGAATCCTGCGAGATGTCCGAAATTCGTAGGCATCAGATTAGTAATGGATTTGATGCACTACACCTCCTTTTGACATTCAGAGCTAAAGATAGATTTTGTGAGAGATCTGTTCAGTAATTGTAAAAATCCGATGTGTTGCACTCATGTGACGTTCTCTACTCTTGTGCTAGCCGTCTTCGAACTCTTATTCCTATATATTCTTCATCTTAGTTGAGATAAGCATTTTCAGAAACTATCTTCTTGTAGGTACAAGGAGAATATGGGACTACAGTACACGTTGAGCGATAGTCAAATCTTTTAAAGCTTTCAAATTCCGTTCTCTTTGCACGGCTGCCATATAAAAATATTAATAACGATGTTCCATTTAACAGAAGTATGTTTTCCAAATCACACAAATAACAAGGAATATCTCCGAAATGGTTCACTCTACAAAAAAAAATATTGAGACAGAAATTGTGTGTTTTGGTAAGATCTACTTTTTTGTATAGTAAGATTTGGTCTATCTCTTAGGAATTACCAGTTATGCAAAAGTCATCCAGAGTAAATAGGACTGCAATGGTTATAGTCAGAAATTCAAGATCTACACTTCATTTACCATAAAAATATCTCAAACATATGACACTTAAATCAAAATGTTAGAGCCATTTTCAAGAAAATCAAAATTATCGAACGATTTTCCATGTAAAGGGTAGTTTAGGGTGGAGGAATTTTCTTCAAAAACCTTTAAAGACATTAAACTTAAATACCAATTTTGGTTTTTAACCGACTTTTCGTTTTTGAGTTATGCTGTTCACAGACTGACACACACACACACACACACACACACACACACACACACACACACACACACACACACACACACACACACACACACACACACACATGCGCGCGGACCTTTTTCTAAAAATGCTTTTTTTTTGGATTCAGGGGGCCTCAAAACATATTTCCGGTGAAATCTCGACATCGAATTTTTGGGTAGAATACAATACTTCTACCTTACTATACGTAGTATAGCAACAGCCCGTTCAGGGCCAAGGCCTACCGCCCGACCGCTGCATTCCCCACCTCTGCCCATTACAGGCGTCATGAGTGGGGTGCAGTACTGGAGGGTGGTACGTGTTCAGCGGCCCGATCCCTTCCGGACGGTTAAGCGGTCTACACAACCAGGGCCGCTACTTCTCAATCAAGTAACTCCTCAGTTGGCAGCTCAGGGACCTAACGAGGCTGAGTGCACCCCGGACTAGGTCTCCCAGCGGGAGGAAATCCCCACGCCGGTACCGGGAATCGAACCCGGGTCTCCCTCTTGGTAAGCAGCAGCGCTACCACCGCGCTAAGGAAACAACCCAGTAAATAGCTATATCAAATATGCGGGCAGTGTAAGTTGGTTTTTTTTTTTTTTTTTTTTTTTTTTTTCCGCACTGTAATTTAGTAGTTAGTGAAGGAATCAATGGCCTGGAAACACTATATAGGGAAAACAGCTTATCGGCATTTCCCAAGGATTCAACATGGCCGACACTACACTAAACTGCAGACGACATTATACCAAAAAACAGTACTGCCAACCTACATAATAAAAGCATAATTTCTAACCTCATATATCACAGGATTAAAGTAACATGCTTTCACGCGGTAATAATGCTTGAACATTGTTACCACACAACACATGATGAACCTACTCACCTTCGACAAATCTTGTTCTGCAATAACAC
Source organism: Tenodera sinensis (assembly GCA_030765045.1). Lineage (NCBI taxonomy): Eukaryota > Metazoa > Arthropoda > Insecta > Mantodea > Mantidae > Tenodera > Tenodera sinensis. The sequence continues at coordinate 32,584,475 of CM060964.1, forward strand.
TTGAATAAAATCACTTCCGAACGTTAAATACCGTAATATATATTTAATACACTACTATATTGCGAACACAAAAATGACAACAGTAAATATAACTGCACACACTGCTCTAAAACAATTCAAGATAAAACCACGCACACGTGAGCAATACAATGGCGTCTACAGTTTGATTAATTAATACGGCGTCTAAACAGAATATTGTTTTAAAATCTACCGGTTGGCTTCTCTGCAACGGGTTAAAAAACAAGTGTTTCTGTGGCAACATAACGGATGCAATAACTCCAACTATGGCCGTAGCTTTACCGTGGTTATATTTTATGAACAGTTGACTGTGCAAATGCAACCTAACAGATGAAATATCACCAGATATAACCAGACCGCGCCATAATGGGGCGGGGGAGATGTCACAGTTGGTTTTTGGAGCATTCCAATAAGGTGAAACCGGAATACTTTAAAAATATTATCAGTAATAAAGCACTTCCGACGTATGCCTATCCATCTCATGAAGGGTAGAAGAGAAGAGAAGACGTAAGCCAAGAAAATGTCCTTTTACAGGACGGTTTGTTAGAAGTTTGCGCGTTCCACCCGTCTAACCTGCATATCGCAAGTAAGAATGCTAATTTCTTAGTAATGCATTGCTAGTCGCAGTAGTGTTCTTAAAGCATATAATACGAGGCAACAGGAGCAGTTATTTCAAGTAATGGCCATTTTGCAATAAAACAACTAGTACTAAATATTTTGGCATAATCCTCCTGTATCCAGGGTTGCCAGGTGTACTGATTTTGCAGATGATCTACTTTTTTGCAAATCTACTGATCTACTGCTAAAAACTGAACGCACTTCAAAATCTTTTAGGTATTTTCCATTTTTAAACACTATTTTCCTTAACATCATATAATTCGCTCTTCCGAAAAAAGATTTTCTGGCAAGGCATTTCCCTCATGTATAAAAACAAAAGATTAATATAATCACCTGTATACATAAACAGTACCTACCTCACTGTTGTTTCTGCATTGCAAACTATCCTTGACTGCTACATTAAACCTGAACATTTAAATTCCACTGAAATAGATAAAGTTGAATACAGGGATCCAAAAGTATTTCTTCCTGTGGAAAATGTGTTTTGGTGCCAAATTTCAAATATCTCTGGCAAAATCATCCCTGCCCGACAAATAGGTATATACAAGTTTTCAAATTACGCAGTGTTGATTTTTACGCTGGGTCAGTTCGCGACATACTAAGTCGTTTTTCGCTAAGGGATCCCCTTCTTATAATGTTGGAAGTGTTAGAACCAGCTAAAATCCAAACAATTCAGTCAATTGCACCACTTGCTTCTCGGTTTCCTAATTTGGTGAAAGCAGAAGAAATCCAACAAATGCATACAGAATGGAGGCTATTGCGCAATACTGACATTGCATGTGGCAGTAACTCTACAGCGCAAGAATTTTGGAGCTATTATTATTATTATTATTATTATTATTATTATTATTATTATTATTATTATTATTATTATTATTATTATTATTATTATTATTATTATTATTATTATTATTATTATTGTTATTATTATTATTATTATTACTATTACTATTACTATTATTATTTATCATTAATTATTATTGTTATCATAAATATGTATACACTAAGCAAAATTGCCGTTTAAAAATGTACTGTTTTCTCCTGCTTTTTTCAAATGAAATGTTGTGCTTTTACTTCGGCAGACATGGCAACACTGCCTGTATGCTCTGATATTCGTATTTGGTCTTCCCTGATAGGACTCCGCCGCCTCTCCTGACTTTCGTCTCGAGACTGTCATAAGAAAGCTCATTAGCGGGATTGGTTTGCTTTATGATGATCTGTCATTGCTAGGACCCGGATATTGATGACACCGAAACTCGTATTTTAAAACATAAGAGTTGAGTGACTTGAAATCATGGAGGATGACTCGGAAGTTACATGAAACTTCCTTATTGCAGATGCAATACAGACATTGTTTTTCTCAGAACTGAGAACTGAACTCAATGGCGCGACAACAAAATGCAAGCCAGAGCCTACCGTAGGACCGCTGCATCCTCTGCCTCCATTCTCAGAGGACATTATGAGCAGACAGCTTACCCGGAAGGTGGCTAGGTGGCTTCAAGTTATCTGCACTACAAAGATTGCAAAACAAGAGAGGCCAAGGGTCAGTGTTCGAATGCTGTCTGCAAACGCCAGAAGATTACGAGGAGGGGTTGTTACCTGTGACGATCTAGCCTACAGTCCAATAATAATTTATGTTCTTCCGTACTGACTTTAGTGCCTAGAAGTTCCTACCCCTGCTCATGAGGCTAAGTACATCCCGTACCAGATCTCCCAGCAAGAGAGGTACTGGGCATCGAACCCAGGGACCCTAGAATTGCAAACAGCAACGATATTGTAAGAATACGTGTTCGTCCATTTTGGCACTACGAAGCCCTTCAATTTGGTATTAGTTCCAAGAGTAGAATTCTTGTAGACGTCATGGCATCATGCAGTTGAATCGACATTGTTGCAGCTTCATATTTGCAATGTGCTAGTTAACAAGAAGAAGTAAGAAGGAAAAAGCGAAACTATGCCACTGGCTAATGACCACAACAGTTGTGCTCCCTAAAGCACCCCCCCCCCCCCACTACTGCTATGCCACAGATGTCGTTCGTTCGTGGGCTGCGTCTTTGTATAAAACCGAAATGAGGTAAGACAAAGTATAAACAGCATATTTTTGCTGCAATCTGTTCTCATTATTAATTCAATGTTGTTATTCCGTAAATACAATTTAATAGAATGCTTTCGTTGGATACGGAATACCTATTTGAAGCAGTCTGAAGCAACAATTACAAAAATGCTTTTCGTAAGGTCGGACTGTAATATGTCGATTTTCTGCTAGTGGTGACAGCTGCCAAAGTTTCTGTTTAACAATACACTCAACTTGCACCTCCAGTATAATCAGGGGCGCAGCGTCAATGGATGTGGGTGATGTGTTGCATACTCTGCCAATTTTCCTTAGTTAACTTTTTCTATTATGTTTATGCTAATCCAATTGTTATAATGCTCGCTCAAAAGTACGTTTCGAATAACAATCTGCTGTGAATTAGTGTTAGCGTATCACGCCAAGCATTGAAACAGAGCGGCTGGTGGTTGTGTTCACCTCACGCCAAACGGTGTGCGTGCGCAGTGGATGCAATGCAGAAAAGTGCATCTCGCTTGTTAATGTTAACGAGGTTTAAAACTAATTTATTCGGTGCTTTATTTGCCAGTGAAGGTTAGTTGCATATTTTAATCTCTTCTGTACGTATCATGAGTGCAACAAGCAGCATTTTGAACTGTAATATGTGAACGTGTAGGGAAAAAACACACCTGGAAACCGAAGGCAGGATATGCACTCTGCTCATGTGCATCCACGTGGTCCACTACGAGGAAAACACGTGCTGTAGAGAGAAGCTGCATTTTCTGGAAACCTACTGCCCCGAATATGGAGTCAAGAGTGCTTGTGATCAACAAACTGGGAATGCAGAAAAAATAGTGGGAGTGATCGTTCTGTAACTTTAATATTTACCAGTTGGTGAATTATAAACTTCTATAAAAGCTATAAAAATAGTGAAAAAATTATTTTTTCAACGTTAATAATTTGTATTTAATAAACCAAAGTATTATAAAATTTTTGATTCCCAACATTCCTTTGATATCTATAACAGAATGATATTTAAGTTATCAAAATTTTGAAATCTTCATCGTGTGGAGCATTTTAGGTACGCTGCTAAAACAATAGCTAGGAAAGAGAATACATTTAACGGTGTTGAAGATATTACAGTGAAAATTTGAGTGTACAGTATGTCTGATGAAAATTCGCTAATAATTGTAGATTTTAGAAATGTCACCTCTGCGTACCCTTAACACGAGTTCAAAGTTCATACCCAAGTCCACACACGACGCTACGCCACTGAGTATAATCTAATGGATCCATGATACATAGTTAATGTGGCAGTGTTTAGATTTTCCCATTTTTGTGCTTAAAGATACATATGGAGCACTTTTCTATCATTGCAGGAAATCAGTCGAGACTTCCACCGTTCTCACAACGTCGCATTCCTCGAAGTACTAAAACAGAGTTGATTAGGACAACATTTATACTATAGCCTTTGGTGTTTTAGCAAAATGTCGAGCATAACCAGCTGCACTTTAATACAATGTACCTTTAAAAAGGCCGCGGAGTGAAGATGCCGAAACAAGGAGAATATGCAGCTGATTGAAAGCATCTGTTATGAGTCTCATTTAGTTTATTTTAACAGACGCTGAATTTATATATAAACTCCAATTAGATTGAATCTCAAATTATATCAAAATTATAGGCAGCTTGACTGAATGTCTATTCATCGGTTTGTACAATGTTTGTGCGATAGACGTCACAGTGCCAACAAAACCGATACTGTGATATTCCCCCTGTGCTATTTGTTTGGTTTTCATCCAGACAATGCACCCTCTAGTAGGATCTAAGCTTGCTCAACTGTAGTTACTGTATTGACTCAATGACAATTTGCGTGGCACCCCCCGGGAGGATGGATGAGGTGAATGGATCGGAAGGGCGGCTGGAACGTTGCCACGATAAAGGAGAGGGTACGGTCCCCACATTTTCCCAGTTAGAAGCACCCCGGCAGAGGTTGACTCAGCCCGGTTCTTCTCCCACCCACCAAGGGGGGCACTGGACTCGGAGAGTGATTACCCTCGACCGAATGGCGATCTTCTGATTTCCAGAGCACATTTGTTCCCCCAGCCGTGATGCTGCCGCGACGTTCACCGACGCTTCCAATCCCAACGGGATGAAAGGTGAAATGAAATGATTAATTCGCCTGGCGACCCAGAAAACCTCCGATAAAAACCTATGGGTCAGGAAGGTCGGCCACGGGGATCGAACCCGCGACCTCTCGAATGCTGGCCACAGACGTTACCACCCGAGCCATTCCGCTCGGTTGGTTAATGTATTGGTGGATTTTAAATTTATTTTAGATAGAATGTAGTAATGTTTTAGAGGTGACCGTTCCTTTTTATCACAAATATGATTTAGGCAGAGCAGAAGGAAGAGAGCAACGAATTTGTGTGAACTTCCATATGGGGAAAGCATACAGAACTGGTGATCATTTTGAAGAGTATCTTGCAATAAATGTTAAAAGGTCGAATGCTGTTAAAACAGGCGCGTGGAACTAGCAATATTTTGTTGGCAGCCTTAGGCATGACGACGAAATTGACCGTGACGTAATGACGCGGAGCTGGCGAGCGTCTGGATGTTGAGAGGACACTATCTTTAGTGCAGTTTTTCTCTCCGCGGAGAATGTTCAAGTCGTCTCTAGTTTTGCGGCTGTCCAAGCCGAGTACGTGCGTATATCTCGCGTACTGTCCGCGAGATGGGTGCTTCAAAGTGGCTTGCATTGTGGAGGGTACGTACTAGACGCTGTTCGGTCCTATCTGATCGAGGTTTTCTTCAGCCTTAACTGCCTACTGACAGTATCATGTTATTGTGATGTGTCGATATCTGACGGATATTTTCATGAAAAAGAAAGTAGAGTTTCTTTATCAAGTTCAAAACAACTTCGCTTGAACCAAGTAAGATGTTCTTCCAGTTGTGCAAGGTCCGTTGAACGAATACCGCGATGCCATCTTAACGTAGTCGTAGGTATTCTGAGAACGCACATACGACAGGGAAGGCAAGAGAAACTAATCTTCCCTTATATAATTAGATGTTTGATATACAACTACATTTAAAGAGGAAAAGTTTGACGAAACGTTCTTAGAAATATTGTACTCCCTCTGAAAGTTGTAAAATCGAAGTCACTGACCTCAGCGGCGAGTAGTGACATCTGTGGCGAATACAGTAATGACTTCGTCAACAATCGAAGAATAAGCATACAAGCCGTCAGTCTTCTTTTGTTTTTCTTTCTTTCTTTCTTTCTTGCCATGTAAACAGAAATGATAAGTTGAATGTTTAAAAGTGGCTCCTATAATCTGAGCCTGAAATTTCATACCCCTTCCCATGATATCGTGAGAAAGAACCAAAGGTGACAACTATAAAAGATCACAAGAGTATTGAACATTTCAAACCAGTAATAAAGAATATTTCTAAAATGGTTGATAACCAAATTAATTAGTTGCAATAGATTGTCTGCCTGTCTGGTTTTTGTCTTCCTCTTATGATTTACCAGTTATATAGTTCCATCTGAATGAAGAGGACTTCACAGGCTATTCAAGGAAGATTCAGGATATGCATTTCATGTGCTATTAATGGCATTTTAATAAAAATTGTTAGTTTAAAAAAAAAAAAAAAAAAAAAAAAAAAAGTAAAATAACATATTTTTCCATATAAAGTGTAGTTTGGGATGGGGCAACATGCATGCCACACCTTTGGAAAATGCTGAGCTAAAATACCAATTTTGTGCTACCTATTGTTTTTGAGTTCTGCTATTTACAGACATATTCACACAACTTTTTGTAAAATTGTTTTTCTTCACACACCTTTTTCTAAAATGTTTTTCTTGGGTTTAGGGGGTCTCAAAACATGTTCTGAGTGAAACTTTGACATCACGTTTTTGGGTAGAATGCAACACTTCCTCTACTTATTAGGTACGTGGTAGAAAAGGTAAAACTAGCTTGGTATCTAAGGCTCAGGCTGCAGGAGTTTTGGTTTTGGACAGGCACATACCATTTTTGGTTTGTTAACGTCCTCCAATGCAGTGTCATATTGGTGAATGAATGAAATGGGTGAGATGATGCTCAAATGAGCCTGAGGTCCATAGAGCTTTAAGTTACCCGACATTTGTCCTCTAAGGATAAGGGAAAACCTCGGAGAAAGCCTTATCCGGATAACTCACCCTAAATGAGATTCGAACTTGCAACCTCTTGGACGTGAGGCAGACATGTTACAGAGGCAGCCTAGGCACGTACAGGCTTGGCTGCTAGCACAGCCCATGAGCAGCCACTGCCAGCACGCCAGGAATGACCTCCCTTTTCACCTTCTTGTTCTATAGTTATAAATATTTATCTGAAATAACACTATGAGTTTAATTTTATAAAAGAAAATGTATCACTAATTTAAAATTCTATAACATATACAATAATAAGTATTTGAAATTATATAATAGAATTAAAACACAATGAAAAATTTGGTCAGCTTGGTAAACTAAACTTGCCCTTGTTCAAATAATTATTAAGTATGTAAATTCAGGCTTTTTTTAAATACATTCTTGTATTTACAAACCATCTAGTGATGTGCTGGCAGTGCACAACAGAATATCAAAAGTTAGTGTATATTCAGTTTTGAACTATATTAATAGGCTAATATAATTAGGCACAAATAAATTCATGAACTGTGAAATATGCAACTCTGATACATTTCTCTTGGTTGATCATTTCCTCTTTTAGTCTGTTTATTTGTACTGAGTGTTGTTCATCTTTATATTGAACATAACCAATACTATGATAAATAATACAGTATCATTTTAGGTTGAATCTTTTCAATTGGCTCAAGATTTTAAGACAAGTTAAACATTCTGCAAATCTGTCAGCTCAATAAATAAGAATACTACTTCCCATTGATTTTAAAATGACAAAGTCGAAAGCCTCTACTTCATACCATCTGCCATAGGTTGTTGCTGATTGCTTGTGACCACATTATTTTGTTTCCAGTAGTGTTGGCTTTTTAGATCTTGATAGAAGGAATGTCATCAGAGAAGACCCACACAGAGGACTGATACTATGTTGCATGTCTTGGGCGTATATCTGTCAATCATTGTCACATTTTTAAGAACTTCTCATGACACTATTCTGCTCTTGCAATTTTCTGACTTTCAGTGATGTCCTCATGGATGGAGGCAGAGGATGAAGCAGTCATGCTGTACACTGACACACCAAGGTCTGGTGTGCCACAGAGTTGAAATTTATCAAAGGGAAAATAATATTAGTAAAAAGTGTAATTTAAGATTAAGATCTTGATTGCCTCTCTGGGTTCTTGAGAATTTTATACTTCATAAGCTCATGTCAAATTATGGTTTTCAGACTGTCACTACACCTGCCATCAACAATGTCATGGTTTGGTCACTTTGGACTGCCGGGGAGATATGGCATCCAGTGAGAGTAAAGAAGAAACTCAAGTGGGCCTGGAGGAAATACAGGATCCAGAGCCAGAACAATTGCTCATAGAGGTAGGAACTTACATTTAAATTAATATCAAAATCACTGATGAAGTTGCATCAATGGTGGCGCTGCCATTGTCTTAACTGTTGCTGCAGAAAGCTCCCCCATCACCTTTTAGTGCATGTGAAACTACCTGTCTGGATGCTATAGAAGTTTAATTTCCTCATAGTTCCACATATGCTGTATGGAAGTAAGAAAAACCCTGGACCTATGGACTAGTATTTCTTCTCTGTATTGCAGTTTAGTCCCATTGCTTCAGGTTGCTAAAGAACAAGGCTGAAATATGCATGAATAGCAAGATATGGTCAAGTGGCTCACCCCTTGTTGGTCCTTCTAATGATGGAATGTAAACCAGGAAGTAACATGAATATTTAAGGGGAGATTAAAAGCCTTATCCTACCAAAGTTATATTTACTAATTTTGTGACCCATTATCTCAGGAGTTATTAGATATATCAGACTGAACTTCGTACAGAATGTAGATGTATGCCTTCTTGATTCACTGATCTACTTTTACACAATAATCTGATTTATTAAGGAAGATAAGATTTTGTTCTTACTTACACACATTTGTTTACTAAAATTTATCAGCAAAAGGTTTTTTAAAACATAGCCACTCAAGTTAATCAATAACACCATTAAGATGTTGGTTTTTATTGTATCAAGATTTTATTTATCTTCAATAGTTCTTGAAAGAAGTCATTTATATCAGAAAATGTCATTCAGAGAAAAACATTGTTCAAATTAAAAATGGAGAAAAGTAACCTCATATATATTTATAAAGCAAAAATCATGTTGTTGACATATGAAAGCTGCCATTTCTAGAAATTGTACCACTTTGTAGAGCAAAACCTCGTAAGTTGAGCTAAAGTGTACGTCTGTGTCCCAAAAGGTGTAGGTATTTTTTTCTGTGAAGAGGTTCGGAATGCAGAATATAAAATGGCAGATAATCTTATATTTTTAAAAAATATTTAAAATATAGTATTGTGATCACAATGAAAGATTATATATAAAATCAAACAGAAATTTCAACTTTTAAGACTACTCGAGAAACTTTAATTTTTTTTTTCCTGCCATGTAGTCTCCTCTAACATGTGAGGTCTTTCGATTTATTTATACTATTCTGCAAACCAATTTGAACTGCATTACTGCTATTCAAGAGCGAGATTTCATTGTACGATTGGCCTCTGTTACGTCTGAGGATTTGAGAAGTTGGAAATACTGCATTGTATGGGCAGCATCAGATTCTGAACTTGAGAATTAGGTACCAACTTTTTGGATGTAAAATTATTGAACTGAAAGAACCAACTCTAGCTTTATTACATTTTCAATTTCTTTTCATTTACTTGTGTTAAGTTATTGAATTTAGGACTTTTCTTGCAAAGTCTACAACAGTTTTAAGTGTTATTGCCAGGTTTTCTCTTTTCAACATTCATTATTCTAACATAAAACTAAAATACAAAGTGAATAAATGATAAGGAAAACATATGATGCTTGGAAAAGTGTTGAAATGATTTGTGTGGTTACCTGCATAAATAGCAGCCAACAGAAAAGAGATTAATTTACTGTACAGCAGTGTAGCTGTATATTACACTTCAGGGTTAACAGTGTAGCTATCTGTGAAGTTATCTTTACAGTTTCAATATCATTTTCAACCATGAAAATGCAGTGTTCGCTTGCAATTTCCATCTTACTGGTAGTATAGATATTTACCATGCAGCCCCCATTATGGATCCAAAGGTTCAAGGGTCTAGAATCTGCTCTTAGAGACATTCTTGTTTGCACCACATAACCACTTCAATACAGGTGTACCAAGTAACATTTGCAACCTCTTGTAATTGTCTTGCAGGAAAGTTCAAATGAGCTTTATCAACTTTTATAACTACAATAGATATGCTTTTTTTTTTTTTTTTTTTTTTTTTAAATTAACGTCCTCCAACATTGTGTCATATCGGACGAAGATATGCTGACTTCAATCGAAGTCCACACAAGAGTGGAAGCTCTCTCTCTCTAAACACCAGGGAGAAGTTGCAACCTCTCCGTGGCCCTTTCCTCGAGGCAATATCTTATTTGCTCCCTGCTTTCACACAAGTGGAAGTGTATACACCACTTATGCACCAACCCATCCAGGAAGATTACCAGTAATCTTGTAGGCCATCAATGATCTAGCACACCAGCTACTAGCTAATCAGGCTACTACCAGTAATCTTGTGAGCCATCAATGATCTAGCACACCAGCTACTAGCTAATCAGGCTACTACCAGTAATCTTGTGAGCCATCAATGATCTAGCACACCAGCTACTAGCTAGTCAGGCTACTGCCAGAGATTCTCAGGATGTCTCACAGCCCCTCTTGGGCATATGCAACCTCCCATGGGTTTCGGTAACACACTGCCCCACTGAGTTCAACCCAAACCGAACAACTCCCTTTTTGGGGGGGGGGGGGGGGGGGCCTTGAATATTTGGCTCTGCACACTTCTGGTAATGTCAGAAGTACCACGAGTGCTGAGGATCTACAGCGCCCACACCATGACAGCTGAAAGAATCTGGATCCCTCCCCTATAGTGACAAATCAACTCTCACCCTATGCCACCTATGTTCTTTGAGCATAATTTTAGCCACAAATTGGCAGGGTGCTTTGACTCCCCCAAAATATGTTCAAACTGCTGAAGAGTAACATCACAAGTTAGTTCTCCATGTTCTCAGTAGCGGAGTAAAGTGAAATAAAATACAATAAAGATATAGAAATAATGTTATTGATAAAATTTCCCATATAAATATTATAACTGTTATCTAGTTTAGCGACACATACAAATAATTCTTCAGCTCTTCCTGTAGGAGGCCAAATTATCTTCTATTGGTTAAGCCTCTTTCGTGTACCAATTGTAGTGAAACTCTTTCATAAAAGTTGTATTTGAACCACCCGTTCATTTCACATGGATTATAACGTCATTCTGTGGTTTGTTTTCATGTCCCTGAACTGCTTTCAGGCCAGTCACACACAGAACTGACACCAGCAGGGTGGAGTCAATTTTTGGTTACCTGAAGATGGAGATCTCACTGAGAGAAAAGCTTTTTTGGGATCTAAGGGAATGGGCAACTTTTATGCATGTCAGTGTATATGAGCTTTATTATTCAATATAAAAGGTATCGTTTAAAAGATATGTTGACTCTTGTTTTATCTTTTCAGGATGAAGAAAGTTCAAGCTGGAAAATTAATCGGGAAGAGCTGCAGCAGTACATTTTGGAGTACAATGCTTCTATTCCATCTGGTCTCGACATGACACTTGTGAGCATCACATGATCATCGTTATTATTGTTAGGAGGTGCAGACTACATTTGTAAAAACCGGAGGTAGAATTTTCCCATACCTGTAATTTCCATTTATTAATATAAATCGTGCATGTTTCACCATAAACTCAGAAAATATAAAGGCTTGCCAACCCAGTTACAAAAATTATCCCCTTCTAATTAATTGACAATGAACTTTGATATATGCACACTTACTTCTCACCTATAAATTTTACTCAATTTTCTTTAGGTATAAAGTTATGATGTAGATCCATAACATAGCTCTCCTTCTCTTCACACATTAGTCTTCACTGCTACCACTGCACATGGGTCAAAGTTTAAATCTAGGTGTACAAAATTATTTTTGTGCTCTAACCATAAATTAGTGTACAAATTGAGCATATAAGTAATTCAATCAGGGCAGACACTAAATGCCATTTTGGAAGACCAGAACATTAGAGGATATAGTAGTTCTGAAATTTGATATAGTCGTGTATTATAATTAGTCATGGAAATTCGTCATACATAGTAAACAGAGTAAATTCAAGAAAGCATAAGAAAATCTAAAGTATGTGTTAGAGTTGTCCCTGTAGAGTTTGGGATTCTTGTACAACAGCAGGTAACACAACCTTCTTCATGCTCTGCATCCGTCAACTTAGTCATTCAAAAAATGTGTAATGGCCTATGCTGTTGATGACGTTGTAGTGAAAACAGGAGGATTTCTGGTCTCTCATAACACCAAATGCATATATTCTTCTGCTGTACTGTGAGTCATAGCTGGCTTGTATTCAAGCACTGTGCTGTAAGTTCTTCGTGCATTCTCAAAGTTCAAATTGGTATTGGAATATATACCATTTTCAAATTGTGAAGTAATGTGAGTACCACCTAATTGCAGTGTCTCTCTGTCCACTGCAGCATCATGAGTTGGGTGCAGTACTGGAGGATCGGACATGCCGGTTATGTGGTCTTCACAAGGGACCAGTGCTTAAGTAATGGTAGAGCAAAAAAGTTCCAAACGGGCTGCATGGGTTTTGCATGTCTGCATCCTTGGTGCTTGTTGCCATCTGCTGCTATCATAGAAAGGCACAGATGAAACCATGCAACATGTTTAAAACTACTTTGAAAGGCTTTACTTACCAACTTTATGAAAGGAGATGCTAAAACTGCCCACCATTGTTGTCCATAAATTTTTGACACCTCTGTAGGAAACACCTGCCATATTTCATGTTGAGAAATGCTGGCAGCTTCCTGGCGGATATTTTGTTGTAATTCCTTCAGGGCATGTGGTTTTGTCTTGTACATTTTGTTTTAAATTACCCCAGAGATAGAAATCGCAGGGGGTTAGGTCGGGGGACTGAGGGGGTCACAAATCTCCACAAATAATTCTGTCCTGAAACACACTTTCAATTGTTCTTATCAAAAGATTGGCCATGTGAGCTGTTGCAGAGTCGTGTTGAAAAAAGCCAAAATCGTGCTCCCTGTCCGTTCTCTAAACAACATGGGACAAAATTGTATTCATGTATGTACGGGGGTGAACTGTTGACTCAAAAATGAATTGGCCCTATAACTCAGAACCTAATATTGTTCATGAAGTACCCCTCCATAACAAAAAAATTTGTATATGGTGCGCCATTAGCAGAGAAAAGTTTCTCAGAACTCCAATAACTGATTTCTATCTCTATGCGAACTTAAAATATAAAGTGTATAAGACAAATCCGCACATCCAGGAAAAATTAAAACAGAGTATCAGCCAGGAAACTGCCAGCATTTCTCAACGTGAACTATGGCGAATGATGATAATTTCCTAAAGAGGTGCAAAGAATATATGGACAACGACAGTGGCCTGCTTCAGCATCTCCTTTAAAAGTAGTTTTAAACATGTTGTATGATTTCATCTGTGCTTTACTATGACAGTGGCAGACGGCAATGAACACCAAGAATGCTAAGACGCAAAGCACCACACAGCCTGTTTGGAAATGTTTTGCTCTCCCCATATTTAACATGCTTAAAAGCCTACAAAGAAAATAATAAAATTGAAAGCATGTATCCTCATAAGATATTCTATATAGGCATTTTCAATGGACAGACAGGCAATATTAAGCAATTCATTTTTACTTTTCAAACGCCTCAGAAAAGTAAAATAAACTTAATACAAGAAATGTACGAGCTTCCAGACAGAAGTGCAATGTCAGCTCTATATCAGCTTGAATTTCTATGTATTGTGGGTTAGCACAGCACTTATTCTATTTATATCACGGAACTGATAGATTTTATGGTTTGTTACTAAAAAAAATTAATTTTGTCCTCCAAAGTTTCAATTATGACCCACTGTGCATTGTTACGTTAATTTTAAAACCATCACAACATAACTTCACCAAGCACATGCAACTTTACATACACAGTATCTTTAGATGTCGTTGCTCTTTCTGTTGAACCAACCAGTTGTTTATTCATTTGAAGCTCAAACATCCACGTTTGTGCTGTTTCAGGCAATTGAAAACTTAAAACACAGAGAAATACAAATAATAAAATGCAGGCCTAAACCTTTTGGTTTTACCACTGCATTTAAAAAAAATGATAAAGCTACAAACTATATTTTTGCATGTACACCAAAGTATCATGACATTTTGATCGTGCTAATGCTTTTGTGTCCTGTGGTACTATGGGGTAAGGTGTTGAGCTCTGGTTCCCAGCTATGGAATGCTTCTGGGTTTCATCCCATCCACGGGGTGCAGATTTTAAGTTCCACCATAGGAACAGTGCCCACCCAATACCTTGAGCAAATAGAGGAATTGACGGGGGGATGCATAATGCTGACCATATCACCTCCCCATATTGGTTCCATGATCACCCACCTCTGCCAGGCGGAAGTGAGTGAATGAGTAAGTGGAGTTTAAGGGCCTGTCGATAGCAAGGTCATTTGGGTCCTACAGTGCAAAAGAGGTCATGAGGGAAGCAGTCAGGTTGGCAGGCCCAGGCCTTTCACAGCCTGTAGCGCTGCAGGATTTGTTTTCATATAACACTTTTAGGGATTTTTGGAAGCATCATAACACTCTTGCCATTAAAAATTTGGTCACTGTATACCTATATTACAAGTTTGGTACTTATAGCTAACCACAACCTATTTTATACCAGGCTTTGGATTTTCATAAGTAATGTATACAAAGCAATCAACTCAAATTATTTTAAAATTGCCATAATGCACTGCAAGATTATCTTAGTTCTCTGTGAAAAGATGTAAGATGATAGCAAAGTTGTTCTATTCCTCAATAAAAGAATGATTATCAACAGTAGGAGTGTTCAGCTTTTCAAAAGCAACCAAACAGGTAACAGATTCCATAAAAACAGTGACTACAAACTGGTCAGTTCATAACATATTCTCATATTAAATTAACTTTATACAAGTAATGCGTTTTACTGTCTGTTTGTAAAATATGTGAGAACAGAGGTCTTTTTTTCGACTCCAAGATGATATTTTTACACTTTGTGGCCAGATTGAAAGCGTTACAGATTTATATTTACAAACCAGTGCTCAAATTTGTTAGTTCAACTTCTTTTCCAAAGATGAATTTTCTTTTGTTTTTTCAGCAACTTTAGTAGCTTGTGATCATTGATTCAAATTCATGGTTGTCTTGTTGATTTCTTCCCAGAAGCTCAGATGGAGTAGAGAATAAATATTAACATCAACCGTGAATGAAGCATGGAGCTAGTAATATAGATAGCACATTTTGCATGCACATTTTCCCTTCCTCCATGTTAACTAGCCTGAAAAAACATTTCAGACAGATATTCCATCAGGTAAAGTTACTGAATATGGGCCTAAGAACCACATAATGCAGGGTGCCAATGCTGAAAGTAGCCAGCAGAAGTAGCACAGAAGTTGCAGGACGTTGGAATTGTGTAGTTGGCAATGTGTATCACATCAGAATGATAACTACCAGCAATATGTAGGTGAGAAACTATTCTCGTTCAAAATGGCAAATTTCGACAACTTGCACATGTTCCATTTCATATTAGGATGAAACAAATTAATTCATGTATGTATGTGTGCGTGTGTGCGTGTGTGCGTGTGTGCGTGTGTGCGTGCGTGCGTGTGTGCGTGTGTGCGTGCGTGCGTGCGTGCGTGCGTGCGTGCGTGCGTGCGGGTGGGTGGGTGGGTGGGTGGGTGGGTGTGTGGGGGTGGGGGTGTGGGGGTGTGGGTGTGTGTGGGGGTGTGTGTGTGTGTTCACCATAAGAATTTTTTTACAAATTCATGGCTTCGTCAATTTTTAAATAGGGAATACAAATAATTAATATTGGTTTAAACAATATCATGAATACAAATAATAATAAGAGAGACAGTGTTACAGTAATATGAGTGTAAGTTATATATATAGAGGCTACAGATTAAACACAGATAAAATTATTCAGAGAATGAGTCAAAGAACTCCTGCACACTGTAGAAGGTTTGCTCAATTAGAAAATCACATAACCTGAAATAACTATGAAACCATAAGCTCATGTAGTTGTGCAATACATAGATAACCTAAAATGAGAATATATTTCATAAATACATGTTTATGAAGAAATACAAAGTTGCATTTTAGAGGTATAAACAGTATAACCTGAAATAACTATGAAATCATAAGCTCATGCATTTGTGCTGTACGTAAATAACCTTAAATGCAGTGAGCGAAATCCCGGGGGAGTGGGCAGGATTGCCTCCCACCCCCTACCAATGATTTTATACCCAGAATTTCCCCCCACTAAAATATCATGGGAGAGGGTGGTTTATATAACAAGACAAATAGTGAAACACACTACTAAAATGCTTTTCCCCCACCAACTTTTAACGATTTCGCACCCTATGTAAATGGGAATATATTTCATTATGCACGTTTATGAAACAAATTCATACTTTTATAAGAATTACATGTGGCAGATGATTGACAAATGGAATGCTTTAAACATTGGATTTTACTGAAAATAATTGTTGGAAATTACTGGTGATTTCAATGTTTTAAATATAGATTTCCATTGATGATAACAGCCAAAAGGAATGAGGAAAAAGGAAATCTTCACTTTGTAACACTTTCTGCTAGCATTATGTCTCCTTTCTTTACATTATTCCACTATTTAGTTTGTGCTTATATTTCATTGTTTCAGTGTTAGATAGCGCTTCCGTTCCATTACCCATATTCCTCTCTGATTCGTAGGTGCCAACCTCTTTGTCTAGTAGTGCATTTCTTCATGTCAAATTGGCATGGTTTTTCACCATTGCGCATCACGAAGCCTGTATACAGCAACTTTACCTTTCCATTATATCTATGAGTGCAAGAAAGCTTAAAGGCTTATTCACAATAACCTAAGAACGGAAACCAAAATGGGAACAAGAATAGAAAGCAAAACAGCATATAACATTTTGGTTCACAATCTGATAACAAGAACAGGAATGAATGTCAATGACCATCTCGATAATAACATATAAAGTCAGTTTTACACATTGGGTTTTCACTTGATTCTGACCAGTCTTACACCTGCTTCCGATTGAGCCAACATAATAGGGGTTAACCAACATCAAAATTTAATAGAGTTGTTGTTTGTTGTTAGCTAATGCTGGATTTCTGACAATGAAATCATTAATCCTCTTGCTCTCCAATGTTTTTCACTGATGATATTGAAGAGAACAATAGCAGTAATAGTAACCGCTTTTTAGAGAGCACCATATTTTTATGTTTTGGCGGTCACATCGCTCTCTCACAACCCCCAGAATGTCTGGAGGACCACACCTGTCGTTGGTTCACGGGTCTCACCGACCTGACCGGGAGTATTATCAAAATAAGTTCACTGACCATATCCTCTGCTCACCAATCAGAGGACGTATTACATGCCATGACAGGTCAGCATGTTAGGGGTTAAGATTTTATAGAGAAATGGAGAGGTTGGAAAAATAAAGACTCCCTAGCCCTCGGGAACCCTAATAGCATTGGGGTCGGAAGAGAACAAGAGATGACCAAGGTAAGGTCAGATAGAAAAGTTACAGTGAGGAGCAAAACACCAGTAAGTGGAAGTAATGTTCTGCTCAGCTTGGGTACCTTGTGGTCGCTATTCACATATCCCCTAGACAGAGCCTCCTGAGTCTATTAAGCTACTGTGACAACCCGCCAGTATGACACTGAATTCCCCAACTGATTCGCATTCCTCCCGGTAGACCACAAAGGGAATCTGACATCAGAGGTAAACACCCCAAGGGCGACTTACAACCTTAAGTACTGTATGTCCTGGGATTAAATAACCTTTAGATATTAATTATGTGAGATTCCCTTTGTAGTCTACTGGGAAAACTACAAATCAGTTGGAGAACCCAACGTCATACTGGCAGGTTGTAACAGTAGCTTAATGGTTAAAGCAGCTACACCTAAAGTGGAAGGTTTGTGGCTCAAATCCCAGCTGTGGCACCGAATCCCTCAGTTCTGATTCTATCTCTCAAACATTGTCCACACACAGCTTGTGTGTTTAAAAACACTATTGTACGACCAGTGATCTCTGGCCCTGACATTTCACAGCTCCGATGAGTTGGAGAGGGAAGGTTAACGTTGCCAACATATAGTAATGAGTTTTGGAAAAATGGATTCTCAAAATTATCTTAAAAATTAAAGTATATGATATTTATTAAGGTTAAAACATTGAAATACGGTTTCACTTTTATTTTCATGCAATATCTTCATTACACCACTATCCTGTTCAAAGATTATCTTTCTATCTGTTATGGACAGTAGCTGTTACTTTTGGCAATACTCAAAGCGAGTAACACACCAGATGTTAAAACTTTCTGCTAGCACCAATCAGTGAACTCACTGGTAGGCATGGCTTCCAAATGTAGCACCATGTTGCCAACTCGTTTTACAAGGACCACGTGGTTTCAATTGCTTTGGTGTTTGTGCAGGTTTTTTTCTGGTAGGTAAACAGTATAACAATTGTTTCCATATTCTACTATTATGCATACTGTCCACGTAAATTTACAAAGTAGCGATGCAATCTGCAGATGTGTAGTTGCATATAAGCAAATTATAGGAGACACTTTTGCTAAAAGAACCAACACTCAATGGCTCTGCAGGTGTCAGCATCCGAGGTCAGAATGCACCTATGCCAGAATCTCTTTGAGTTTTATTTCACCACCTTGTGAATGAAGAAAGATGTAGCGGTGTTCTGTGTCATGGCAGCCTTGAATAATTTCTTCAGCGAAGAGTCTAATATGCAGAATATGGCTCTTATATGCCATATCCAGCAGTGAGAATGAGAAATAGAAAGTTAACCTTAGCCAAATCTTTCCTGGCATGAAAAGCATGATTTTCTAACGCTCTGTTCTCACAAAAACAATCACACCTAACTGCATGCTAGAAACTTGAGCAAGTAGGTAGGACATTTAATCAGATTGTTTTCTTTCATATAGTTATCTATCAGTCACTTTAACCACCATTTGAAAATTGCATTCATTATTACTGATAAGTAAAATTAACTCTTTACAGATTACTGAATATAGTGTAGCAATAAGTTTTCTTGAATGATGAAATAAAATGCCTTGAATCCTATGAGATTAAAATATCTAGAGTTCTTCAGTATGTAATGTCATACTGTCAACTCATTATATACATGCAATGGAATTTCTTCCACATAGCATATCATTAAATTTAACACTTTCTTGTCTAACTGCGGGCTATACTCACAGTGAAGTATACAACGTTCGCAACGTGTTATGGGTTATGCTCAGAGTGAAGTATACAATGTTCGCAACGTGTTACGGGATATGCTCATAGTGAAGTACACGACGTTTGCGACGTGTTACAGACTATGCTCGCAGTGAAGTATTAAAAGAAATGGTAAAGGAAGGAGACAACATACTACTGCCCAATGTGTATGCCGAACTGTTTTAAAACATTCCATACCAAGGCCAGTTATGTGTAGAGATCCTAATATTTACAAGTTACTTTTATAAAATATGTGCATTAAGTAATGTTCGTTGTCTGTGTTACAGTAATTAGATTGATCACCATACGCATTTTTTTTCTGTTTACAAAATATTGATTTATGATTCATTTCAGTTCCAGTTCATTAATTCAATCCTTCATTATAGTTTTCTTTAGTTTAAAATATTGTTTTTCTCCTAGAGGTAAGAAATGCCTAAGTTTTGTTTGTATAAGTTTGCTTGTATGAGCTTTTCTTTTTTCAAAAAGCACTGTTCAATTTTTTTTTGTTTTCAAATTTTTATGTAATGTCTAAGAACATTGTGTTTGCATTCATTATTTAATTTACACAGCAATAAAAATTAAAAAAGAAAATTCAGTGAATTATCTGAAATGGTTCAGGAGTTACCACTAAAAAACACCCCTTAAAACACCCAATCAGGAAGGTAAAACTGTCTAAATGAGCCCCAGACCAGAATGTGTTAACTGTTACCAAGTATATTAAATGTTTGAAATTAATTGTGTATTTAAAAAAGCCTTAATAGGAAAGGATAAATTCATACAGAAATACTTTTTTCATCTTTAACATTAAATAATTTAGATAGCAGTGGAAGGTCTTCACAGGAAATCGGGTACTACATCTATGTTTTTGTATCTGTCCAATCTGCAGATTATAGTCACAGTCTACAGTCATGAAGCTTGATGTGGTTTTTGTAGCTTGTAGCGTACAATTCTTGCTGAAATTTCAAGTTCAAAATTCTATGTCTGAAGCCTTTGATATTAAAAACATGTGAACAATACACCTTTGAAATGTGTCCTGCCAATAACTTACCGAGTGGAGAGCTATGTGTGTTTAATGTCAATTTATGTTATATCATTTAAAGATTTACTTCTTTCATTGTATCTCAAGTGTCAAATTCAAGCTATGATTTCTGGAAAGTAATTGACTTATTGCAATGCAACAAATACCATTCTTAATTTCATTTTCCATGTTATCAATTGCATGAAAGCTAAAACAGGGCTTCCATTTAAAATATCCCAAGCATATGTTGCACATTGTATTTGTTTCCATTTCTTAGTGTATTTGATGGCATGATCATCGCCATTGCATAATGGTCATGTCGTGTATTATAGGTAAGCAATTAGAACATTGCACTACATAACCATCACGTTAATATTCCAGGAGTTCACTATTGAGAAATGCTGAAAAATAACATGTCGTCACTGCTAACTACCAAGTTCATGGGATAGAATCTATGCAGCATATTGTAACATATTCCTCATTGTCAATGTCATAAGTTTGCTCACTTCCAAGATGGTGACCAGCCCATCAATGAATCTGATTGGATCAAGTACCTAAAGCACAGGAATTAGCAGATGTGGCTAAGCGATAAGCGAATGAAACAGTGAAACATGTGAACCTTTTGGTTAGCACACACCAAGTCAATAACCATCTTATTCTTTGATTATGTACAGCTGTTTGTTTCTATAGTTATGCTAGCGAGTGCTTATTTTGTAAAATACCAGTATGGGGAAATACACAACTTATTCAGCAGGTTTTAAACTAGGAGTAATTGCATTCACGGAACAGAATTGTAACTGAGCTGCAGAAAGGGAGTTAGCCAAATTATGAACTTGTTCAGTAATCCGATAATATTGACTCCAGTTAAGAAGTACACGCGGTTTAACAGTATATCATAAATACTTTTGTAAGAGTCTTAATTCACTAAATCCAGCCACATCTCTTTTTCTTTTTTTAAATACTGGATAAGGTGTTTGTATTGCAATGTCAGCATCACTTTTGTTTCCCCTCCTCCCCATCTTGTTTCTTTTCAACTATGAATAGCGTAACATGGCCATACTTCAATACACTCAGACTCACTCTTCCTCCCATTACTGCACACTAGCTGCTGAAAGCTAATATGGCCAATCTTAAATATTTATTCTTCACATAATGGTCACACTGTTTATTTATATTTTATGAAGAAAGCATAAAAAGTGTGATGGCTATGCAATGAAATATGGCACTTAAATGAGTCTCTCCCCTGTCTTAATTGCTGTGAAAGTTGTTTTTCGATTCCTATTTTTGTTTCAAAGATATTTATGGTGAAAGTTTAGGTGGCTTGTCCGCTTAAGGTTGCTTCATCCACATTCACAACATGCAGTGGAAAATCTAGGTGTATACTCATTCTGCTTGCACATCAGTCTGTAAACACATTTTAAGGGAATGTAACAACTGTGGTCATACTTTGCAGCAACAGTACACAAATTTATTTTACTGTGATACAGGCATCAAACATAAGTTCTTCACTACCTTGATATGTATGAAGAAATTGAGAGCCATACATCTGTTTGTATTATGATAAAGCTATAATTTTGATGAACCACTCATAGTCACTTGTCATAAGGACTGTGGCTGTTATCAGAGGTATCAAACACCGTTAGTATGCTTACTGTAACCAGTGAAGCATATCATCTAAGGCTGAGCTGTGGACCATATTGAAGGTGCTGTACATTTTTCAACTAGCGCATATAAAGCATCCTTTAATGTCCCTACTTTTTAGAATCCTTATTAATTCAATTTTTTTCCATAAATAAGAAATCAAAGTTGAAGTGTAACATGTAGTTCTAAACTTTATTTCTTCTAAACTTACTCCACATGTAAACATACCAAATTGTGTTACTCCATGTCACCTAGTCCTCATTGACTAAAGCTGTTCATGCTTTAAGGTGAGCATTTCCTCACATGCCGAGGCCATGGGACCAATATGTGACATAACTGCAATTGAACTGTATCAACTTGCACTCATACAAATGACATTTTGTAAGCATGCAGTTGTAAAGTATTATTAAATAATATTTAGCTTTACAGTTACAGAGTGCTTGCTAGTCTAGTGGCACAATTCTTTCACTGTTTGAGTCTAATTCGATGCCAGTTTCACTATTGGAAGAACTTTCCAGTTGCTTAAATTTCCTTTCGGCTTACTAACGCCTGCACCCTCAAATTGAATTATGAATTCCTCAGTTTGTATATACCAGTAGAACAAAAGACTTAAACTGACTGTGCAGTGTTTTGCCTCTCCGCTTCCTTGGTGCTCCTTACCATCTGTCAATGTCATAGAAAGGAACGGATGAAACCATAGAACATTTTAAAAACTACTTTTAAAGGCGTTACTTACCAACTTTATGAAAGGAGATGCTGAAACTGACCACCGTCAGTCTCCATACATTTTTGGCACCTCTTTAGGAAACTGTCCACCACTCGCTGTACTTAACGTTGGAAAGCACTGGCCATTTCCATTTTAATTCTTCCAGGGCATGTGGGTTTGTCTTGTACACTCTATGTTTTGATTTTTTTTTAATTGATTAACGTCCTCCAACATAGTGCCATATCTGATGATGAATGAATGAAATGGGTGGAATTATGCTCAAATGAGCCCGAGGTCCATAGAGCTTTAAGTTACCCAACGTTTGCCTTCTCAGGATAAGGGAAAACCTGGAAAAAAACCTTATCCGGATAACTCACCCTAAGCAAGATTTAAACTTGCGACCTCTTGGACATGAGGCAGAAATGCTATCACCACGCTACAGAGGCAGGCTTTATGTTTTAAGTTATCTCAGAGATAGGAATAGCTTTTGGAGCTCTGAGAAACCTTTCTCCACCGATGACACACCATACACCAATTTTTTTGTTATGCAGGGGTACTTCATGAACCATATTAGGTTCTGAGTTATAGGGCCAATTTTTTTCGAGTCAACTGTTGACATCCATACATACGTGAATACAACCTTGCCTCTTTTTTTAGAGAATTAACAGACAGGGAGTGTAATTTTGCCTTTTTTCAATAAGACTCTGCAACAGCTCATATGGCCAATCTTTCGATGAGAACAATTGAAAGTGTGTTTCAGGACAGAATTATTAGTAGAGATTTGTGACCCCTGACCTAACCCCCCTACGATTTCTGTCTCTGAGTTAACTTAAAACATAAAGTGTACAAGACAAGCCCTCACACCCTGGAAGAATTAAAACAAAATATCCTGCAGGAAATCGCCAGCATTTCTCACCGTGAACTACAGCAAATGATAGTTTCAAAAAGAGATACCAAAAATGTATGGACAACGATGGTGGCCAGTTTCAGCATCTCCTTTCATAAAGTTGGTAAGTAAAGCCATTAAAAGTAGTTTTAAAAATGTTATATGGTTTCATTCGCACATTTCTCTGATTGCGGCAGACGGCGAGTACCGAGGATGCAGACAGGCAAAACAGTGTGCAGCTAGTTCGTAAGTTTTTTGCTCTCCCCATTGTAGAGTAAAATTTCTTTCCAAAGGGGCATTAAAGACATGTAACAAGATTTTTTGCTTACCAGTACATAAGTTTTCCTAGCGATATTTGAGCCCAGAGATACATATAGTCCTGCTATTATACAGAATTGATATACAATGTATGAAAAACTCACACACTTTCAGACGCCATTGAATAACAGTCAATGTTGGTGATCTTCAACTTTATACTTAACTGAGGTGTTAAATTTCTGATCAAGCACCAAACAGTAAACAACCTCTGTTTATCTAATCAAGCCACACATGCCTTCTACAACATGAGCCAAGTTCAAACACAAGAGGTAACTTCCCACAAATTTCATAATACTGTGGTGTTAATGTACAAAAGAGTCAATGCCTCTATGTGTTGATCTTAAT
Source organism: Tenodera sinensis (assembly GCA_030765045.1). Lineage (NCBI taxonomy): Eukaryota > Metazoa > Arthropoda > Insecta > Mantodea > Mantidae > Tenodera > Tenodera sinensis. The sequence goes on from CM060964.1 coordinate 32,608,599, forward strand.
GCATTTGCATACAATAAATATAATTTTCTTGTGATTTATCAAATATATGAAGGTAAACAAACCACTGTTTTAAACAGAACTAATTTCTATTGTAATAAGTGGTTATGTATCCAGCAACAAATATAAGAAGACTAGATGCACACGCTTTTGATTACATGCGGAGTAAAAGAAGAGGAAACTGGGTAGAGAAACTTGTTTCTTCATGGGCACTAATTTACGTTGATTGCTTAAATTTATTCATCCAAAAATTTAATTTTGCTTTTTCCTTAGGATTCCCTGCAGCCATCTAGCTTTTGTGTAACATTTATGTTTCAAGTCCCTTTGTACATATACCTCCGGTTTGATTTAGTGGCTATTTATGTTTAGTTTAAAACTAGACTATTTAATTTGTTGTAGTGCTGTCCTACATTAGTGTGTACCTACATAAACCTATTGATGTAGTTGAAAATATTCAGGTTTTAAAAGTACTTGGTACTGAATTTGCTGACTTCCACAAATTTCAACTTATTTAGTTGAAATTTTTATCAGAGTTGCACAACATAATTATAACAGATCATTAATTTTTATGACACTATGCAACTTATTTTCCAAAAATGAAAATGGAGTCTCTTCTGAAATGTCCCTTTGGTTAAAAATTTGAAAATTTAAGATTTTTCATATTATTATTTGAATATAGCTCTATAAAATCAAAATTAAAGTTTTATGTGACATTAAAATCTTTCTGGGAAAGAATTAAAGTATGTAATACCTTTAGATTCTTTAAAATAAATCGTGTATTAAATTATTGAGATCTTAAATCCAAAACTATCCTTGATATCAAGAAGTAGTTATGTACATTTCTTCATCTGCCTTCAAAAGTGTATACTGAAAATTTGAAAGTAACTGAATAAAATACATCGTCTGGAGTATAAATGTAAGAAAATAGGGTTACTAGGAAATCAAGTTTCTACATTTCAAGCACCATTTGCTCACGCTTATGCACTTCCATTTAAACTTTGCATTTGGACCTTTAAATGGCCAGAGAGGCAACTCTGTGATTATTCCTAGTTCTGCAATGTTTGAGAATATTTTCCAAGGAAATTTTAAAAAAAGTATGTTTTTTTTTAACTGTTATCAAATTCATTATCAAGTACCTTTAAGAGAAAAGCATGTAATTGGACAGACTTGGTTTCCCCTAACATTGAAACATAATATTAATGTGGAATCCTTACTTTTTATTTTATTAATTTTTTGCAAACACTTGTTCTTTAGGTAATAAAGAATATGTGTTACAGCATAAAATTGTTTTATAGGTTATATCAAGGATGAGGAGGTATATATTCACTAACAAAGACTTTGATCCAGACCACAGTCCCAGAAGGAAGACATAAGTGACATTTTCTACGTAAATATCAGGATTGTTTATACTTGCTGGTCATCTGAATGTTGACATGGCTTCTGTGGGCGTTCTATGAATGCAGAGTGGAACAAACAGAATGCCCACAATGCTAACAAAAAGTCAGTGTGAGCTTTGTCAATATTCAACACAGTGGGAGACGAAGTGGTGATTTTAAGTCAGCCCTTTCCAAGCCTTCACTTCTGATTAGCTGATTAGCTCATGTCAAGTATCCCCAAGGCCCAATGTACAGTACATTTACTACAAAACTTGACTGGCAAGTGCACAGCCTGTGTGATCTTCATTGCATTTCCCCATGCATACCAGTCATAACACGTGCATCAGTCTTCTGTTATGTAGTTGTTTTGCGCTGTTCTGGTCCTGTTTACATGTGAATAACATTAGGAGTGTTTAGAAGTGTTCAGTTTTGCTTTAAGTGTTTTCAAAATGAATCAATTGCAGTATACAGTACAACAAAGAGTGTTTGTGTATGATACATGTGTGCTTACATCATCTTGTAGGGAAGTTACAAGGCAATTTGAAACTAAATTTCCTGGCATGCATGTTCCGAGTAAAGGCACCATTCGTTTGCTTGTAAATAAATTCAGGGAGACGGGATCAATTCATGATAGGAAAAGAAATATAAGACAGCACGTGCTTACGGAACAGAAATTAGTCGAAATTGGAGAAAGATTAGAATGGTCACCTCGAAAATCTCTTAGGCACCTCGCACAACACTTAATTAAAATAAAATATCAGGAGAGAAACATTATTTCAGAAGCTGATGTAATGCATGTGAATGAAAATTTCCTCAGAAGATGCTGTAGATGCATTGATGCATATGGATGGCATTTCTAACATCTCCTGTGATAAGGTATGTTTTGTATTTATTCTGATAATTGTTAATGTGATTTGAGATTTGATTTGGCGTCCTGCATGTGTGACCGGGAGATTGACTGTGCAACTGCCAGCCTAGTTATACAGTATGTGTCTAGGAGATGGTCTGTGTGCCTGTCAGCCAAGTTTTGTAGTAAACGTACTGTAGTTTGAAGTCTACGGTAAAAGCTGTAGGTCTTCTCACTCCACTGCCATCATCATCCCCTCATCAGAGGCAGTAGATTCTGCTCTCTGGATGCCTCCAATTAATTAATGGGTCCATACAGTGCTTGGTAAAACAAGGTTTCCTTGGAGGTCATAGACCATATGGGGAGTGTTGTAAACCAACAAATCAACATTCAACAGCATTAGTTTGTTCTGGGCAACCAGAGGAGTCGACTCAATCAGGTATGGGACATAACAATGATGTGTCCACATTGTATATCAGAATTCAACTCATCAGAACATTTGTTCTTAAGTGAAGGGAATACAAATATTGTGACACCAAATGCAACTGCAATGAACAAAATATAAATATTTAACCATATAAAATTGTAAAGAGTGTAGCTTAGAATGGTTATAATAATACAGTATGATTTTAAACTACTGTAAGCTTGAAGTCGAAGCATTTCTCTTATTCTGGATGATTTTCGTATTCATGTTATGGCTTACAATAATGTTTGAGCAAACACGTAAACTACATCCACACAGGTGTCACATTGTGTGTGGGGTTGCGTAATTTGGGGAGTTGTGAAATTTCAAACAGGAGGAGGTATTAAAATACTTCAGTTACAATAAATGCTTTCAGAGAAGTAATTTTTTCCTATCACTTCAAAATGGCATTTTACAATGTGCGTATCTACAGATAAACAAATTTCTCTCATATTGCCCTGCATAAAACTTCTATTGTCAGTACATTGGAATTGTCGTATTCCTGTTTGCTTTTACAAGTTTGCTTATAAGGATTCATTTCAGAAAGAAGTAACTTGATGGGACTGGGAAGAATATGGCTTACTGGCAGTTAAAGGCCTTATATAAATGTCTATTTCACAAAAAATAATCATTGGGTCTCAGTGAAATTTTGACTGTGAATGGCACATACTACGCTGAACACTAACCCAAGTTTTCATAAGTATGTGCTATTGATTGCAAGTGATAAAAATAAATATTTCATAAAAAATATATTTAAAAAGTGTGATGAAATAAATATCTTCCATAAGTATTTATTTTCCATAAAAAACTAAGGTAATTGTTATGTCAATTTCATGTACATTCTTCTTACATTTTACAGAAGCTTTATTTAGGTTCTGAAATTAATTTCTCAATAATAACACTGGTTCAATAATGAGAACAAATAAATAATTTTAGCTGATTCTTACATATTTGCATGTACCAAAACCAAAAATGAAGTCAGAACTGATTTATCTCGTGCCAATTTTTTGTACTTTTAAAAGAACTGTGTTCAAGTTTATTAGCACAGTGCTAAATATAATTTTATTTCACTATGAGCCATCAAGTAAGTCTTGATACTTGGCAGTACTGAAGCTCATATGCAACACAATCAATAGGTCATGTCACACCAGTCAATCCCCACCTTGTCTGGTCATAGCCGTTCCCTCACAGTATGAAGGTCGCTGTTGCAGTTCGCAGAATCGAGTTCAGGTTATATTAAATTGAGTGTAAATTTATTATTTTGTATCTATTAAAGATTTATAAAACAACCTACTAAGTCACAGAAAGGAAACCACTTCAAAACATTTAACTACTAATAGATTCAGAAACTCAATTCTGAAAATATCAATACAGGCTTGCAATCATTCTCCAGTTAAAGCCGGTTATTCATTTCAGTGTTGTGGTGCTTGTATATGGTAAAGGCCTTGTTTTTGTCGTATTCATTGCATAAATACATACAGGTGGAAGGTACTGCTTTGGCCAGAATAACCTGGCTAATAGATGCAGTTGTAAAAAATATAAAATACTGAGTTTCGTTTCGGTAGGTTTAATCGTTTTGTAAAACTGTTCATTTTTTTGCAGTGTAAATGGCAATGCTGAGCTGATGGGTTCAGTCCTTGCACACCCCAACGACCTGTGTTGTACCCGACCTGCGTGTGCTTCCAGGCCAGTGCTGCCTCAGATGTAAACAACATGCCCAACTGGCGTGCACCTCGTGGCCAGCACTGCTTCAGTTGTAAACAAAACACTCACTGAATGTGCTTTGATGTAAACAAAACACTCGCTCAGTGCACTTGCTGTACCGCTTAAGCAGGCCACTTTCGGCAAATCGACAGGAATTGAAATGTTATGAATGTAACTGAAATTATGCATTCGTTCAAGTAATAATGAACATTCATTTTTCCGCACTTAAGAAGGCAGCAAAATGAATCATTTGAAACCACTTATTTTAGGCATAAAACAATGCTGTTATAAAGGGATACAGATTTTCCTATAATAATGGACCTTTTTTATTATTATTATTATTATTATTATTATTATTATTATTATTATTATTATTATTATTATTATTATTATTATTATTATTATTATTATTGTGATTATGATTATTATGATTATTATGATTACTATGATTACTATTATTATTATTATTATTATTATTATTATTATTATTATTATTATTATTATTATTATTATTATTATGCGTTAGAACTAAAACAATAGTAGTTGCCTTTAATATACAAATAAATCAAAGTCTTCCTCTTCATTTTCGTTAAACATTTGCGTTCTTTTGTAGATTACCGGGCTGAAATAAAACTAATGATGTCCTTGTCATAAACGACGGCTAAAGTTGCCACCCACCTACCTGTTCTTACGCCTGGCCCGTGAATTTGTCGCCTGTCCTACCCTTCCTCCTCACTTTCAGTAACGCTAGGCGACATCTCCCCTAACCTGCCCTCCATCGGAACATGCCCACCGTGATAACGAGCTGAGCGTACGCGACGTGGCGTTGTCACATTTCTTTTACAAATTAAACGTCGCATGATATGTTAACATTAAATTGTAGCTAAATTCGTTCTTACTAGGATAAAAAGGCATCACAGCATTGTTCACACAATATTCACGCGACAATTAGTGAAATAAAACATTTATATCCATTCGTCAAGAAGCTAGATGGCTCCTAATGTTTGAGAATTTTTTTCGGCGAAACAGCTCCTAATTGATAATAATTGTATTGCCATATTTGTTACACTCATATAGAATCCCTGGTTAACGTGTGGCAGTACCTTCCTCCCGGTATATTTCAGGTATGTAGTAAAGTCAGGGCGTCGCCCCAGTACTTTCTCTGGACCATGGGAGCACCTTTTTACGTCCTTTACCTGATTACCCTCCTCTAATGTAGCCTGTACCTAGGGTCAGATTCCTGTCGGGGAGCAGAGGAACCTATGGACCGGACAGAGTGAAGACCTGGAAGCGGGAGGTCAACCAAGTACCAGGTATGATAGTGAGGAAGAGGATGATATGAAATGCAGGCGAAATCGATGATTGGAAAGATGATAATGGAGCAATTGTTGGAATGAGTGGCGGGGGAAACCAGAGAACCCGGAGAAAACCCGTCCTGCCGCCGCTTCGTCACGAATACCATATGCGGATCCCTGGGATCGAACCCGGGCCGCGTAGTTGTAGACGAAAGCTCTAACCGCTCGGCCACGGCGCCGCCACCTTTTTACTTATACTTTAAAAAATAATACTTATCAGTTTACATTTCATTGCTGACCAACCATCAACACGAATACGTATTTTTTTTTTTTTTTTCTTTTTCTTTTACGACTACACCCCTGTGCATATTAAAGGCATTATTAATTGCTGGCATCAGAAAACAGCTTTACATTTTACGTCCAAATATACACGTCGATTTGTTTACTAATGTTGCGTTCACAGGATAAATGCCCGTTATCTTGTTGACGGAAACGGAAGCAGGAAATAGAGTTGTTTCGTTCGAGAACTTTGTGGCAGTGGTGTTAGAAACGTCCAAAGGTTTGGTAGTATTTTGAGCAGCGGAAATGTCCATGCTACGAAATATGTTACGAAGGAAGGGGCTGAAGGTGCAGGATATTCCAGACAAATTGTTTCTTGGAGACTGGGTACGTTACATACAAATATGTGAATTTCTCCATGGTTATATTGTGTTCGTAGAAAATGTTGATGTTCCAACACGATAAACATGCAAGCCTAGACACATTTCCTAACTTAGGAAATGAAACTCGGTTACGCGCAAGTTGTGGAAACATTATTTGGCTATTTATATAACAAACCGGGCGTTTAGGTGGTTGAAAATATGAAATAAGCCCAAAGAGCTTTAACATTACCCGATATCCGTCTTAAGAGATACCCACGGATTAAAAAAAAAAAAAAAAAAAAAAAAAAAAAAAAAAACCGCCTCATTCACGTAACGGAGATTCGAACTCGGGCTCTCTGAATTATGAGTCAACCTACACATCCATCGCGGAGGTGAGATTGTTGGCATATGTTTGTCGTAAACTATCCGAGAAAAGAAGAATATCGCATTTTCATGTATTCATAGGTTTAAACTTAACTACGAAAACTTAGCTTTACAAAATTAATTTCAGAAAGAGTTTGTACTACCAAAGTTATTTTTTGACAAGCAGTATATATTTTAATTATTTCTACATTTGTTCCATTATAAGTAAAGCAAATCAACATTTTGTCGCAGTGATTTTAGAAACGAAAATGCACATGGCAGTGGCTTAAATGTGAACGCTTACACATCCAGTCTACCTTTTTAATACACTTTCTTATATAGTAAGTCCAACGCTTTATGTCAATAAAGTATCTGCACCATTTCGTTAATATTTACTGTAATTGCGCAGAAGAAACTGCCAAACCAATTGCATTAGCGCACGTTTTCCTTCTTCTAACACAGTCGTTAAGAATTTAACTGTATGGTCTGTATGCATCATTAAGAAGATATAGGCTAGCGTGTACAAGTTCGTTGTCGCCTCGTTTAAGCCGGGATTACAATGAACTTAATGTGACTTAACTTCAACGCAACGTAACATGAAGCCGATTTAAATTGCAGGGCTGGCTTAGTGTGATGTAAATTGAAGAGTGTAGCAGTGTCAAACTTCTCGTTCCCTTGCGTTATTTGTAGTCACGCGGTAATTCGAACCAATCGGCGTGAAGCAGTAGCACGAAGTAATTAAGAGCTGTCAATCAAGAGACATTCTTGTAGGGCATCTTTGTTAGACCCTTTCTTTTGTTTCAGCTTTTGTTAACTTCACATTGCTCCCCGTCATGTACCTTATGGTACATCTCAAAACACAGGGCCCTGTCGATTCATTGCACTGCGCTACTAGAGGTGACGCAACTCAAGCTTGCCAACGAGAGCTGCGCGAAACTTCGACACTGCTCGGGTTACCTCACTCAATTGAAGGCCATATGCCATTTCCACTCCCCGCATTGTACTTGTCGGTCCCTCGTCTACTCTCTGTCCATTCACTGCGATATACACACCTCGAGACGTTAGATACTATAGCCCGTAATAGGGATACTGTCGCCCTGCAACAGACGTGCTCTACGGTATGTTTACGAAAATAGTCTTCTGCGCATCCTGCAGATTGGTAGGCTTCAGTTGCGCCAGCTCTACCTCAAGGCTTCCGCTTGCCTCATACTCGTTTTTTATTTTATATTTTTCTTTCTCTTTTGTTTAATGGCACTCTTGAATATTAATTACATTAATTTAGCATCCTCATTTCAATCTCGTGTTTTTGCACAAATTTTGGTGGCACCAATAAGCACCAACTAACACCAAACAGTAAACTTATTGGCTAAGTAGACAAACCCTATTTTATTAGTTATGCCAGTATCTGAAACGTATGAGATTTTAATCAATGTCATTATAACCAAATCAAACAGAAATGGTTACATTTTAAGGGATGCTTCAGGCAAAGGAAATTTCCTGAAAATCTCCTTGCATCCACTAAAGCAACTACTTCTGTACCTAGTTTGGTGTTAACCCTTTATTTTTTTAGTTGCATCATTCTCTCTTTCACACACACACTGGTGTGGGTGGCTCAGTTGGTTAGATGCTGGTCTACTGATCCCAAGACCGTGAGCTCAAATCCAGCCCAGACTGATGTATTATTAAGTATTCCCAAGAACTCTGCAGACCTGTAGTACTAATAGTAAAGAATATCACTAACATGTAGAGCAAGAGCAAACATCAAACAAATGGGTGAAACTAAAGTCTTATAAGGCAACTAAGTTAGGAATTACAGCCATGTAATACGGATGAAGCATGGTTTTCATTTACATAGACATGAAGAATGAATGTATATTAATGCAGATTTTGTTAGAAGATGTGAGAGATGTGTGGTGGTGAAAGGACATCACTTTCAAAATCTTCTATGACAAAGGCATGCTGTTAATGTAGTGATAATTTGTATGATAAATCTATGCACTTGACTTTAAGGGTCCACAAACATGCAACTCTGGTAAACAGCGTGCTTCCTGGTGCCAGGTAAATTCCTATTAGGCCAGTCACGCCTTCAAATAAAGGCTTTGTGATTTATCATTAAAGACTGTACTGAGGTATTTTTTAGACATGGCAAATGACAAAAGTTGCCCAGTAGTTTATAGTTGAGTTTAATTTTATGTTTATAAGATCATAGGTTGTCAGGTTAGTATCGCTCCGACTTCCATGTGGTGAACATTGTGCGAGTACATGTTTAAGTACAATGCCCACTTGCATTATCAGCAGCCTCTTATTTATGAAACCGAGACATTACCCCCACCATCAATTTGCGTTATGTCACTCGTGCAGATCTTAGCAAGGTCACTCGCCATGTCTAAAACATACCCCTGTACTTCATTGCAGCACACATTGGGCTCCTTAATAATAGGACATGGTATAAAATCCATAAAAGAGGCATATGGAATTGAAACAATACTGTATACTATCCTAGAATCCATTTCTTCTTCAACTGCCACAATTAGTCTGTGTCATCCAAAGATTTTGTAATTAGCTGTTCACTTGTTTGCCTACAATAAGGCTGATATAATGTGGAAAGGGAACCAATACCTCTGCTCTCTCTTGCATCTCTAGTTCTCTAGTTCTGCAGTTCTATTTCTCTAAAATAAAAGAACCTGAACTATTATATCGGGTCTTCAGATTTATTCGGTCTTTACTGAGACAGTTTAAATTCATTTATCATATCATTCATGATGTCATTAGTTTGGCAAGCTTTTTATCTAATAGGGGAGGACTGCGTGCATTCCCGACTTTGTAAAGAAGTTAATATACTGTGGCAGTTCACAAAAGTTTTTCACTATGATATTTTGCACATCCTTTGCATGCGAGATGGAAGTGACCACCAATCACAGAATTTGCATGGTTGAATGCTACTTCTGAACTGGAAATATATGAGGGGGAGAGTCCATTGTTAATATGGGCCATTGTGTGAATGATTTTCCCTGTTCTTGCCCAGAGTGTTATCAAGTCATGAAATAAAACATGATAAAAGGAACAAAAAGATTAGACAATATGTACCTAAGATTACTAATCTGATGTTAACATTTTCATGTATTGATATAGTGCTCCAACTGCTTTGTAGTTTTCATCACAATACCATTATTTTGCTTTTGTGTGATGTTTTCTTAATTTATTCTTTGTAGGTCAGTTTTCATTAACTGCTGACAGAAAGCTTTTTTATAATGGAAAAGCATGGCCCTCTACGCTACAAAAACATTCCAGTGATTTGGGTATCAGTATACATGCTGAGATTTTGAGTTTAGGAGACAGGCACAAAAAAGTTCCAAATGTAAATACTGGAAGGGTATGACACAAGTGCCATTTCACTAAGGTGACTTTGAAACTGTTGACATCCACCCTTTGCATTCATCTTCCTAGACCTCTGCCACAGTCACTAGTTATAAGCCTACTTCCAAGTACAGATGTCATGAGCAGACAATTGACTGGCAGAACAAATCTAAAGACCCTGTATAAATGTGCTGACAACATGAGTTAGAAAAAGACATTATATATAAAGAATAATAAAATGATGGAAAAGGGGTAAAATCATATTAATTAACAGCAAAGGACTTTAATTAACTTGAAACAATTTATTAATAATAATTATATCTAAAACATTAATTACTTGAATGGAGGAAATAGGAATAGAATTAATTACATGATTTCTTATATTGTTTTGGCTTTATCTTCAAAATACACTTACACCACATTTTCACCATAATTAGGATGTACATTTCTTACCTTGCACCATTGATGAATTCTGTTATATGCAATTTTGACTTGTGGCAGCAATTCTGATGTTACTTTTCTCCACTGTCTATAAAATTCAGATTCTGTCTTAGATAATCTTCACATGTCAGGAAACCTAAGTTGGTAATCCTGTTGTGTTATAACTATATACCACTCAGTGGCATAATTTTCTCCTTTAAATTAATATCATAAATTGTTAAAAGCACTTCTTTTACCTTCGACTGTCTAAAAATGTATTTAAAACTTATTTTCTTAACTTGCTAGCTTGAAACTGTTCCCAGAACTTGCATTAAAGTCCACTTTGTTGCAACAAGTAAAATATGTTTGAATATACTTAATTTCAAAAACTCATTTGAGCTGAATTAATTTCTTGCTCAGAATATCAAAAAGAATGCTTTGTGTTGCAATAGGAGGAAGATGGTTCAACCTTCCGTGGTTTCATCCGTGTGCACATGAATCTTTCACGACCAATCAGTGTGGTAGCTGGCACACGACCTCCGTCTATATATGACATTCTTAAGGATGACGAGACCATGGAGAAGACCTTAACATCATTTTACCTGCCTAGGGATACCGTGAAGGCACTGCATGTTACTAGGTATAGTATCACGTATTTTGTAGCACTGTAATAACAATTTCTGGAGCGTCATTGTAGTTTTGGGAAGTAAGTAATCTGTTCGAGCATGTTTTCTTCTTTCTCACAAACCAGAGCAGTATTATGCAATATACAGAATGATAAATTCTCCCAAGGTTACTCTTCAGTTCAAAAATGATTGGGTATTGTTTTATGAACAGTAGTTATCACTGATTAGGAAGTTTACATAGTAAACAAAATTATTTGGCAATATGCTATATGGGCTTCATGCAGAAAATGGCTTATACATACATTATGTAAAATTCTAATTTGGCAGCAGTAAATACAGTTGTAATATGAACTCCTTCACTGGCAACGGAATGAGAATTTGCTGAGCTAATGCCATCAGTTCCCTGATATTGGCATATTTTTATGCTTTGTACATGCTTGTACTTTACTATACAGTAAATGAACAGATACCCATTGCATTTATGTTACTATGCACAAATGGCTTTTTAATCAGTCCTGTACCATTTAGGTAAAGCACTGCGTTGAACTTTAAACAGCATTTTTCCTTTTCAAAGTGCTCCTTGGACCACAGTTAATAACTTATTAGCTTGAAATTTGTAGGGGAGCTTCAGGAATTGTGGATTTAAAAATTGTTATGCACTAGTTAAAAATATGAAATAGTTCAAATAAAATTAATTATACTCCATAACTTAGTTTGAAAAAGGTTGAAAAATTTGATTACGTGTGAACAAAAAAGGATATCTTTCTCTTCAACTAATTAATATTAAGAAATACCTGCACAAGCAATTTCTTTATATTTGTATAGACAGTAAACCAATTGGAATCCAAAGAGCATTTTACATTGCCATATCAAAAAGTAATTAATAATGAACAAAAAAATTAATATGTTAACAATGGTTTCACATAAGCTGTCAAAATATTGTGTGCACTGTATGTTTTGTGGGTGTATAGTAAATTGGAATTTTTGTATTTTCACATATGCAGTGCCTTAATGAGGTAGACAGGAAAATGAGCTTTTGGACGAACAATTTGTAAAAGCTATATATAAATTTATGATGCCAAGCACAGAAAGTCATCAGAATGCAACACAGATTTATTAATTTTTTTAATTGGTTCGGACTTATGAAAACTTGCAAAACTGACTTCTTTGTGGAACACATGGTCATTTATCTCTACTTCACTATAATTAATTTATGCAACTGTCTTATTAGCTATGTTGACTCAACTTAGAGTGCACCTATGTGACAGGACTGAGAGGTGGCAACTACAATTTTGTATGAAATGCACTAATCTACAAAGATTACAATTGTGTACACAATTTTGAATCTAAATTGTAAAAACCAAATTGATTTTAGGAAACAAAAGCAACGTAAAACATTATTCAACTTCTTTTAAACTGTACATAGGTTTAAGTGTGTAATGATATACTGAGGCATCATGACATACAGACATGATACAATTCTGGCAGTCTGATTGTTTATGGCAAGTGTAGTGCTCAGATAAAAAATTTTATTACAATATTTCATTCAGTATACATACTGAGTGTGCTTTCACTCTGTATACATATGTTAATTTTATAAAAACTTCTAATTATATGGGGAGAGCAAAAAAGTTCCAAATAGTTTGCGCAATGTTTTGTCTGTCTGTGTTCTCAGCAGTCGTTGCCATCTGCCGCTACCAGAGAAAGGCACAACTGAAACTATGCAACATTTTTAAAACTACTTTTGAAGGCTTTACTTACCAACTTTATTAACGAAGATGCTGAAACTGCCACCATCATTGTCCATACATTTTTGGCACCTGTTTTGGAAACTATCCATCACTTGCCATAGTTCACGTTGAGAAATGCTGGCAATTTCCTGGTAGATATTTTGTTTTAATTCTTCCAGGGTGTGTGTGTGTTTGTCTTGTACACTTTGTTTTAGGTTACCCTAGATGTTGAAAATGCAGTGGGTTAGGTCGGGGTACCCAGGGGGCCACAATCTCTGCTAATAATTCTGTGCTGAAAGACACTTTCAGTTCTTCTCATTAAAAGATTGGTCTTATGAAGTGTTGCAGAGTCTTGTTGAAAAAGGGCAAAATCATGCTCAGTCTGTTAATTCTCTAAAACAAGGGACAAAATCGTATTCATGTATGTACGGGTGTCAATGTTGACTAGGGAAAAAAAAAATTGGCACCATAACTCAGAACTAAATATTCTTCATGAAGCACCCCTTCATAATGAAAAAATTGGTGTATGGTGCACCATTAGCAGAGAAAGGTTTCTCAGAGCTCCAATAAGTGATTTCTATCTCTGGGGTAACTTAAAGCATAAAGTGTATAAGACAAACCCACACACCCTGGAAGAATTAAAACAAAGTATCTCCAGGAAATTGCCAGCATTTTTCGACGTGAACTATGGCAAATGATGGATAGTTTCCTAAAAAAAGTGCCAAAAATGTATGGACAACAACGGCGGTCAGTTTTAACATCTCCTTTCATAAAGCTGGTAAGTAAAGCCTTTAAAAGTAGTTTTAAAAATGCTGTGTGGTTTCATCCACGTTTTTCTATGATAGTGGCAGACGGCAACAAGCACCGAGAACATGGACAGGCAAAGCACCACATAGCCCGTTAGGAACTTGTTTGCTCTTCTGATACAACTCAAAACCGGCTCTTGCCTACAGAACAATAGCAAAAGCTACATAGAATACAAAACCCAGTGGAAGTTAACAAAGAAAAACAAACACTTCAGTACACGCTGTTAATAAAAGAATGAAACTTAGTATGACTAGAGGAATCAGAAATAGTAATGAATCAGCATACTGCACTCAGAAAGTGTGTGCTCTATTAAAATCTTTGGCCAGTTACAAAAAAATGAAATCTCAATATGCAAAATCTATTTTCCACTATATTATCAATATAGTCATTGATATGCATTCCTGTTCTTGTAACCATGCTATTAGAACCAGAATGTTCTACACTGTTTTGTTGCCTGTTCTCATTTCCATTTTGGTTTCCATTCTTGTGTATTGTGAACTAGCCTTTACATGCTGATTGTATTGCTGTTGGAAAATATTTTAATTCTGGAGTGCACACTACAGTCTGTGAGGTTTAAGTTATTTTTTCTACTGTCCTTGTCTGACACAAAGTGCTCCCCTTGTCTAGCACAGGATAGTGAATATAGGTGGGACAGCAACCATTTCTTTGTCGTGATTCATAGAAATTTCAGACCCTTAGAATCTAGCAACCTTCACTTCCATTGTATGTTGAGTGTAGGTTTATGAGCTGTGTGAGCATGTACAATACAGTGAACGTTTTACTGGGAAAGAGATGTTCTGATACATGAAGTTACAGACAGATTATTCATAAATTTAGAAGAATTGGAATCGGAAGATGAAAATGAAAATTTGTTTGAAATTTCATGCTGTGAATCAGGGAATGAACAATCAGACAGTCACTCGCCATTGATGCGTGTTTGGCTGGTGTATTTGCTTTGCCAGCATTACCATAGAGTGAGATGGCATTTATTCCTTCCTCTGTCTAAGGGGGACACTACAAGTTAAACCTCACAGACTGTAGTGCATTTTAATTAGTGTACATAACCGGAATTCCATGCATTTTGGAACATTAAAGTTCATCATTTTATAATAACTTGACTGTATTAATAGTGAGTAGCAAAGCAAGTAATATATTGGAATCTATATGTAAGAAAGAAATTTTAGCCATAATTCTCTTAAAAACATGCAGTGACAGTCTCCCCAAAATATGTACTATAATAATTATACTTCTTTCTGTGCAGTGAGACCACAACTCATGAAGTGATTAAAGGCTTGCTGAAAAAGTTCAAAGTGGTGGACAACCCTGGGAAGTTTGCTTTGTATGAACGATACTATGAGCAAGGAGAAACCGCAAAAGGTATAGCCCATCGAAGATGCACGTTGAATGATTTTTATCATAAGTAGTGTTAGGTTCGCAATAGTCAAATTAGTTTTATGGAAAACCAAAGCACCAATGTGCTAGAAGTATATGTGACAATTATGTCTTCTCTTTTCCTTTCTGATTGTTGTTCATGTTGCTTTTGTGTATTGTTATAAAATAAAATTTGCAGTGTGCAAAATAATAGTAAGAGTAATAATGAAGATAATGCATTACTAAATTGTAAAACCTAACTATTAATTGATAGTATTTTATTTGTAACTGTTTGCTATCATCATCAATTTATCTTGATACTTGTATGTTTTGAGAACTGTGCCTTTTGACTTTTTATAACAAAATTCATCATAGGGCAAAGTATGTGTTTAGTTACATAGACGTTGATTCTGCCATTGACATAGCTGATCTCCCGGAGAATTCTGTGATTTTGGGAATGTATTGAAATATGCATGCATAGTTATAATGATATCACTGTTCATCATTAACTCTCTGTTTTATTCTGACTTTCACCTGTTGCTCATACTCTACCTAATATAGTTGTTGCTTCTTTCGGAAAAGTATTATCAGGTGAGAACATTTCTGCTTTAATGCAGGCCAACTATAGAGTTATTGAGAAGTTGCACTGCAGCTCTCGTGTAACCAAGATTTCCCTAGAGATGGGAATTCCAGTGGCAGCACTGGCTGCCACGAGCGTATGGTTATCACATTCTGCAAAATAAAAAATCTGATAGATTCACATCTGTAATTCATGAAAGGTAATGCAGATAAACAGCAGTACCAACGTTATGTTGAGTAGTAGGCATCGCCACAGTGTAGAGGAATTGATAACCATTTATTTTTCCATAATTTTCAATTTATTCTGATCAGCTTAAATTTTGACCACAACTTGAGGATATTTTCATAAGCCCAGTATGTGAGTTTTCTATAAGCTGTGTCTTCCAAGAGCTATATCTGTCTCTTCATTCATGGCTCAAATTAACTTGATCCCTAAATAGAATATTTCAGAATTATTAATTGTGGGATTTGATTTAGTATAAAAATTGTTTGATACTTTGGGGCTGTATTACTCAAGTATTTTATATAGTTCCAAGCTCAAAACTTGATTGATGTAATATTGTAATAAGCAAAAGGAAGCACAAAACAATCCTGTTTGTGTGATTTGTTGGCATTTGCTTATAAGCACACTGATATTACTCTGTCATGTATATTGTAGTATTCCTGGGTTTTGATCCCTCCATTGGGGTGAAGATTGTCAGTCCCAGGTATAGGGCTGGGCCCCATTTTAGCATCGTAGAAATTGCGGAGCCGGCCATGAAAGCCAACATTCTGGTAGGGGAAAGTGTGGCGCTGACCTCATCACCTCCCCATATCATTTGAATCATTCACCTGTGGCGTGTGTAAATGGACATGAGTATGGCAGTCGGGTTGGTGAGTCTCTGGTTCAACTCCAATAAATAATGCATTCAATTCAATAAATCAATAAATTATGCATTTACTTATACCTACTTATTAGTGATGGGACGATACCACTATTTCTCAATGCTCTACCGATACTGACTTTTAAGCTCCAATACTTGATGCTTGATACTCATTTTATAAACAGCTGTAAAGGTAATAGCTTGTTCATGGAATTATGTTCTTAGTTTTCTATGTATAGATGCATGTAGCAAAATTTGTTTTGCTCATCTCGGTGTGATGTTCTGCCAGTGATGAGAAGCTGGTACATTGCTTTTCCAATAGAAGTTCTGTAAACTTCACTCGGTGTATAAATGTAACACATGCAAAAATGTTTTTCTGCATATTTTACACTCTGCTCTGTTATTACTAGGATTATTTACTTCAAGGTACTTCCAGTAGTTCAATATTACTGTTGTAGATTGCTGGCATAAAATATTTGTGGAAATTAATTTGTATGGTATACCTGTAAGATATGCTCTAAACTGAGTTTGACTTGCATAAACACAGACCAATAGATGGAGGGAAAGAACAAATATTTCCATGTGCTGCATTATCTCGTGTCTTTAGTTCTGATTTGTTTTTGCTGAATTTACAGAGTTTGGTCACTGGAGTAGGTAAATGTATTGGCCGAGAGTCAATCACTAAGTCAGGCTATTGGAGAAACATGATTTAATGCATCAGCTAAACAAGCTTTATTCCTAATTCAGTTAATGCTGCATGTTACATGAGTGCCTCAGCCTTCTCCCATTGTTTTGCATGTTTTCATGTAGACACAAGACTATGGAATATTGCATTCATTCATTCACAGGAAACACAGTCAAGATTTATCAGGAACTATAGTCCGGCAACCCTGGGGACGCTGTGGGGCAAACTGTAACAACTTTCAATAATGCAAAACTTAAACAATTAATAATATTGAAAAGGTATTGAAGATTATCTCAAAGTATTACATACTGCTATACCACTGAGTACCAAGAATGTCAAGGTATTGACAGTATCGACATCCCATCTCTACTATTTATCAACAGCTCTTAAATGTGGTTAACCATTCTGGCATTTTACTTCTATGTAGCAGCTCTTCACTGTAGCAGATGTGTTTTAAATTGCATTCGTTGCTTCCGTAAAGTGATTGAGCTCATAAAGTAAATAATGCTTTAAGGAATTCACATTAAGCTTTTCAAAGTATTTCACAGCAGACCAGCTATTTTGTACTGCAGATATAAACAAATTTTGTAAAAATGTCATCAAGAAATCTGCAAGTACTAAGCATCTGCAGTTATAAAATACAAATTTTTATTTTATTCAGAGATGTCTAACATATATTTTTATAATTACAGTGAAAATGCGACGAATTTCAGAGAATGAGAAACCCTTGGTTTTAGCTCTTAAATGGAGTAGAGAGGTCAACTGCAATAAAATGTTTGTTCTGCAAGAAAATGACACAGGAGACATTCTGGTAAGAATATGGTTTGCATTTTTCAGGAATAACTCATTACGCAAAAATAATTATCTAAAAGGAGGAAGTATCCTGTTCTTTGCCATGAAAAAAAGCTGTAAAAGCTCATTTAAAACTCTAAACATACCTTTAGATGCATGAATGAATGTATAAAATATGCAATAAAGTATCATAAAGCTGCAAAAGATATTAATATACTTGATCATACTCCTCTGTAGTGCAGTGGTAGTGCGCCAGCCTCTGGCACAGAAAAAAAAATTATTTTGTTGTTCAACAAAGCTGTCAATTGCCAGGATCACATCAGCATTGCCTCTGGTACAGAGGACCTGGGTTCGATTCCCAGTAGTAGCGTGGGGATTTTCCCCCTGCTGGGAGGTCTGGCACAGGGTGCACTCGGCCTGTCTCTGTAGCGTGTCTGCTTCAAGTCCAAGAGGTCACAAGTTCGAATCTCACTGGAGTGAGTTATCCGAATAAGGTTTCTCCTTATCCTGAGAAGACGAATGTGGGGTAACTTAAAGCTCTATGGACCCTGGGCTCATTTGAGCATCATTTCACTGATTTTATTCAATCACCATCCAATATGACACTACTTTGGAGGACGTTAACAAAAAAAAAGGGGGGGCTGCACTCAGTCTCATTAGGTCCCTGAGGATCCAGTTGAGGAGCTACTTGATAAAGAAGTAGCGAACCCAGGTTGTGAAGTGGGGTCGCAAAGGCTGCATAACTGGCCGGAAGGGCTCGGGGCACTGAGCACATCCCACTCTCCAGTTCTGCACCCCACTCATGACACGAAGGTGGGAGACGCATCAGCTGAGCGGTAAACCTTGGCTCACAAAGGGCTGTTGTGCAAGGAGTTATTTTGTTTAATCATAATACTAGAACAAGCCAAAATTACTTCAGAAACACAGTACAGGGATCATTCACCAATAAGCGTGTAGAAAATAAGTCTAAAGAATTATAGAATCACAAATAAAAGATCTAAAGGATGAAGGAAAAAAATTAAAGCCATAACATCCTCCCCTATTCAAAATGCCTTCTATTTGCTAGAAGAGTATAATAGTGGTAGTAGTAGTCATTTCTGTCTCCTGGACTTTCAGTTGTATATATGTATGTATATATTTCTGTTAAATGAAAGTTTAAATTTAAACATGTATTTTCTAATGTTTTTGACAAACTGATGGTGAGTGAAGTCTGATTTGGGTTATAGCTGCTGCATCACAGTATGTTAATCAAACTTGGATGAGCTAGGATGTTATAACACAGTTGCTTTATATTAATAACTAGCTAACGCCCAACACCACGCATGTGTACGCAGTACTACTAAACTTTAAGTTTATATACAGTGAGTTAAGCAAATGGGAGTATGTAGTACAAATAGTTTGAAAATATAATGTACAACTATAGATAGAAGTAATGAATGGGTTATTAATAATAGATTGAGATAGTAGTGTTACTTAATATCTTGTATGGCCTGGAGTAGAACCAGAGTTAATTTTGAGCCACATGGATTTTGTAAAGGGTTTAGTATTTAAAAAATTGTATGATATATAATGGATATTTTGTATTTATAAGAAGTTGTTATAAATTGCATGTAATTGAATATGATTGGCAAAGAGTTTGAGCTGAATCCCTAGTCATATCTATAATTTGATAACTTAGCATTAATAAATGAAGTAGCTGGAAGTACTTTAGTTAGCATATATTGGAGGAACTATTTCCAAAGTTTCACTCTGATAACTTAAAAGTTGCATCATAATAAGCATTTTAAATATTGTATAATTCCTAAAACATTGCAGCTAAAAAAAAAATGCATTGGTAAATTTACTTTAAAAACTGGCCTGAAATTCTGGTTATGTATTTCTTTATTAAACTATATATATTTTTGCTTACTCATTAACATGTGTACAACTCATTTTGCAAAAAAATTTCAATAAATTGTAGGGAAAATGTAAGAAATGTAAAAATAGAAGGTACCTGAAATGCAGGATCACACGCTCAGGATTATTTAAACCATCACGTCTCTTTCATTTTCACTTCAATAACAAAAATACCGGGTAGAAGGGAAGTCATTACATTAATTTAAACCAGCGGTAGATCTCGGTATTTGGAGCCATTTCGTATCTTACATTTTTGTCTCTGACCATTTCCCACAGAGATATTTTAGTTTTATCTAAAACAAGCTGGCAACACTGCAGATTGTTTGGATGGCACTTTCCCTAGCTCCGTACATAAACAAACACCGTAGCAGTGCGTTTTGAAAACAAACTCATACCCTGCCTTGTCCTTCCATGTTTACTATGTGCATGTAGGCCAGTCACAGGCATTAGGTCCCAAACTATTACATGAAAGCAAAAGCGCCCAACCCGTTTACATCCACAAACCAGGTCAACTCCCTGACCTACCTCAACACAACGTTGTCGACATACCTCACATGCTCAGAGTATTCCTTCACATCTTTTAAGTGATTAATTATTTCGTATCCCTATGTGATGTCCCATAATTACTACCGAAGCTATGTCAGAAATAAGTTACTCTAGGCATCTTACAAGTAACAAACTGTTATCTTCATCCATTCTTCTGCAATTATGCATCCAATTTGGATCCAACACTATTTATTTTATTATTTATTTATGCCAACAAACTTACTGTTGGTGTTTTTAAACACACAAGCCGTGTGTGGGCAAAGTTTAAACCATTCTGGCAGTTTGTCACAATAGCTCAGTGGTTAGAGCGTCTGCCCGGCAAGCGGAAGGTCTGTGGTTCAAATCCCAGTTGTGGCATTGAATTTTTAAGTTCCAGTTCTACCTCTTAAACTATTTATTTTTTTTGAAATTGGTTGATCAAAGGACAAAAGGCCATTCAACTTTTTTGTTTGTAATGCTTCTATGAGGCACATATTAGAAGGAATGTAATGACTTCCCTTCCACTCTGTATATGCTACATAGAAATGTTCGTAGTGGAAAAAGCCTGATCTATATTATTTTGTCATTTTTTACCAATCACTACCTTAGTGCACTATTAGTGCACCTTTCTGGCACAGGGGATCTGGGTTTGATCCCCGGTACCAGCATGGGGATTTTTTCCCACTGGGAGGTCTTATCCGGGGTGTACTCAGCCTCATGATGCCAACTAAGTAACTGTCCTGATGGAACGGTAGCATCCCTAAAAGGCCAACTAGTTGTGTTACGTCAGGGCCAGCCCCAACCTGCACCCCTCTGTAGCCTTGGCTGCAGCTGGAGGTATCCTCTGTACAGGGGAGACGCCAAGGGATTATTATCATCTTTGATCAGTTTTTACCACTCGGTCCCCTTAAACTGTATGGAAGCAATACTTAGTTGTTTGAAAAGAGACAGTGAGAGAGATACTTCTTATCCCAAATCGCTTCTCTCATAGGAACTTCATGGTAAGATTCAACATATAGGATGTAATATGTCTCAATAAAACACTTACAGCAATGCATAGTAATACATTTTAATTTGGAAGTAAGTGTGCTAATTTCCTATTTCTTTTTTTGCAGTGGGATGCATTCTCCCTTCCAGAACTGAATAACTTTCTAAGGATTTTAGACCGTGAAGAAGAGGAATATAAGAAAATGGTCATGTATAAATACGAGGTGATAGGCAGGAAAATACAAGAAGCTATGGACAGACTGCGTCCATCCACTCCATCCAAAGTTCCACAGTATGATGCTCACCACAGCGGTTCTTGAACAAAATGTACCTTTTGGAAACTTAAGGAAGAAAGCTCATTGCACTGAACTGATTATTTTACAAGGTACATAGATGTTCAGTGATATGAATAAGAACAACTGTACTGTCTATTTGTCTACAAAGATAAATTCTTAGTGATACAATTAAACTGTGAAGTTTAGTCTACAGTTTTGTTGTTTTCAGCATAAGCCAAAGTATATAAATGTTCAGTCACTCTCTAATTTATATGTATATGCATAATCTCTAGGTTTATTCTCTAAAGCTACTTTTATTTATATATTCCTGTTTATATGCTTTAGATTTTTAATGTTAAAAAAGGATGCTTAAAGCAGCATCAGTAACATTTGGAACGTCTAAATTAATAATTTGCATAGACTAAAATCAAAATAGAGAAAAAGAGTCTAGTGTATTGTTACAAAAGAAAAAAGTAGGTCTTTCATTGTTAAAACACGTGATAACTAGTAGTTAAGATGCTACCAGTATTTACAGTACTGAGTTTGGATGTCAGGAAACTCAGTATATTGGAAGATAACTTCCAAAATTGCAAGGCCTGTGATAAAAATCTTGAGGCAATTTAATTGTTAATTACGACAAATTGTTGAAATTACCTTATCTGAATTTACTGCAGTTGGATGGATGAAAGAGAAAATTTGACATGTGTTATTCTTCATCTTCGTGTGGAGAAAAAAATTATTTTGATCTAATAAATTTGTTATCTGCACCCTCTTATAGTTCATGTTTACCACATCTTTGAACCGTAGAAAGTTGTTTGAATCATATTACATCATGCATGACTCTTGACATGGGCCCTTAAACCCCCCCATGACTCTTGACAGGCTAAATAGTAGCTCAGCAATTTACATAAAGGTATTACTAAACCAGAATGTGAGCAAATGTAACCCTAATTGCTTCACTAAAAACATACTGTACAAGTTTCATAGGCAACATCCCCTACAAGACTAAGTTTTTAGTGAAGCAGTTCAAATGTTCATTCAACTCATGTGGTGACATTAGCTCAGAACGCTTTCAGAACTGCTTGCTGGAACAGGCCTACAGGTTGGAACATTACTTGCACCATCATTAATCTCTAATATTGAATAACTGTGTACACATAGTAGGCTATTAATCTATATGATTTGTGCATGTCCAGAATTTGCGGCTCCTGCTTTTGACCAAGAACCGATTTCACTGGTTCCAAACTAGTTCCCAAAATGCTGCAACAGCAAGTTGGAAATTCAAAACCAGGGCTGAAGGATTTTCTGTCATGTTTGGAACACTGCTTAGCTACTGCACATGCTCAGATAACAGAACTGAATCCGGATCGTGTGGGAACAATCCTTGTATAGCCTACAATGCGTGCTCAGATTATTCAGAATCACAGATTAATAATGGTTCAAGTAATGTTGCAACCCTACAAACTTCCAAACTAATAAGGAAAATTGAAGCTATTAACAATGAAGCAACAAGATTCTAAAGTAAGAACAAATTAGAAACTAAAAACTTCACTTATCTTAGTAATGTTGCACGTTTTTTTCCACAAACTGACCCAGGGTCAGTTGGAGACAACTTGAAACCCTGGGTCAGTTTGTGCAAAAAGAACATGCAACATTACTAAGATAAGTGAAGTTTTTAGTTTCTAATTTGTTCTTACTTTAGATTCCAAACTAATTCTGAGAGTATGCTCAGTTGTGCATGTGCGTAAGAAAATGTTGGTATTAGTTCAGAAGGCATTCAGAACGCACTCAAAACTGCTTGTGGGAACAAACCTTTTATTTGCCCTTCGCTGTGTGCCACTTGGGTCATATATCCTGAAGTACATAAAAAGTGGCCCATAATGGAATGAGCTGTTTATGTTGCTAATGGCAAATTTAGCCCTATCCTCTGCCACATGATCTACTTTGTTCCTTGAGCATAATTTATAGCCACTGAATTGATAGTGTGCTTTACCTGCCCCAAAATATGGCCAAACTCCCAAGGATAACATTACAAGCTATATGTTCTCTCTAGCTGAGTACCATTAAGGCAATGCTTTGTTGAATTTAGGAGCAAAAATAAAGTATAAATTAATAAAAGTGCATGTACAAATATCAAAAACCTTTTCACTTCATCTCCAAGTCACAGATGAAAGCTGTCAAGTAAAAGTTGTTACTGTCTTCAGTTTAACCACACATAACTAATTCATCACGCATTTCTACAGAAGTCAAAACTATGTTGAATTGGTCTGGCCAATTTCCATTCGTAATAACGGTCATGAAACTCATTCAAAGATGCACTATCCGAACTACTGCTTCATTCCGCATTGATTATAATATCGTTCCATGGGTTTTTCAGACCAGTCATAAATATTTTTCTTTTCTTTAGCTGTACTAGTTCTCAAATTGTGTACTTATGATATGAGTTTTATTAACAGTGGGGGAAAGCTGTCAGAGTTGCTAGTTACTTAAAACTACCACCAAATTACCTCCCACAACATTATCAGGACAGTAAAGTGAAATAATATACAACCAAATTAGTATTGTAAGCAAAAACATGTTTATTAACAAACAGTGGATATAACAATCCAGCCAACTTTAGATTGTGGGGTTAGCTTAAAGAACGAGTTCTCCTGACACATTCAACTGTTTCTTGCAAGAAATTGCCAATATGCACAGATGTTATCTGCAAAATGCTGTGCATGATGTCACAAACATTGAATAAAGAAACAATGTATATCTCCTCAATGTTTTGTAAACCCCCATTATTCATCCAACACTGTGATATTTTGGTTCTTTTCTATCTCAAATATTATTATATTTATAGCAGTTTAATATTTAAACTTACTTTTGAAAGACCCCATATATTCATATTTTAAAATTAATTTTTATAAGCTGTTGAATACTATTGAATGTAAAAAAAATTATTGACACAGGCAGCAGAGGTCATTAAGGCATGGATTCATGAACAGGACATCTGCAGTTCTAATCCCACCAGAAATGTCCTTTCTAACAATTTATTTTTAGGTTTACCTCAGCTCTTGTAACTGACAATGCCGGGTAGATAATCCTAATTATAGGTCTGGAGCATTTCCTTTCCAAACTTTTGTTTCTTAATTACCATTTCATTTCATGTATCATTAGTGTTGCTGCCTATAGTGCCCTCTGCAGTAAGAACAGCCATTAAATACGAATAAAACAAGTATGTATATATATTGATGACATAGACTGCTGATAGCTTTCCACTGTTACTAAACCCATGATTCATTTCCTTCCCACGTAAAATCACATTTATCATAACTCCATCTGAAGGCAACAAATTGTAATTTAATATTTTTAGTAGTTTTTTTGTTAAGGAAGATAAAATACAAGTTGTTTATTTCAGGATAAATTACAAAGTGCAAATTACTTTTATAGTTACATTTGTTTCTTAGGAACGTTTTTGTGTAATATGTTCGTATTCCTTTGAATGAGAATATTATTTAATTTTGCTGAAGGCAGGTGATAGATTTCCTTTCCATACTTGGTGGCAGAAATTCCACTCATCAAAGGTTGTCTTAGTTTGATGTCCCTCCATATAGCTCAGCTTTGATTTTTGTAGAAAATTTATGTTCTCCCAATGGGGTACATAGTTTGAGTATAGAAACATGGGTGCTAATGAAGGATTAGAGCGATGAAATTTGTTTTCTAGAGTATGATTTGAAAAAAGCATAAGATAGCTTACACAATTATATGTTGTTATATAATCTCCTCCTCTTTAAAATATTGACTATTTTATTTTCACGTTGCTTCACTTATGTGACTTAGTTCAGTTTTAACTATTTTAGCACTTTTCTTCACATGCAGCAGTATAATGAAACAAATGCGAAGCAGTCTTCTATCATGTGCCCTGCACTCGCTGTACATCACAACTGTCGTCACCTCCTCGTTCGTAGAACACACTGAGTAACCTGCATTGTGTCTCATTAACCCTAAAACTCACTAACTACACACTGTAATGAGCACTTGCCGATATACATAGTTGTCATAGTTTCAAGAGTGTTCACGGGAGGTAGGGGGGCCAAAACGTGCAGAATAATGTCCTTGCACCTTAATTGCACTCCTGGTATTTACATCAGAGAGAGCACCAGCCTGCTTATCTCTCTGTTTGACCCTTAGCAACTGTTTCATAATATTTGTATATTATTCTTCAGAGTACTCATAGAAACATTGACCTTATAGTTATACTTTGTATTTTACCTTAGTTTAAGAGGGTATGCCAAGTTGAATAGGGCTTTATACATATTGGAAACAATCCAAAACTAATTACGTTTATCAGAAACATATTAATGGAAAGAATATCCTTTATTTCACAGGACAGAGAATTTGCTTCAAGTATGAATGAAATTGTGATACTGTTATTACTATCATTATAATTGCTTAAAGGGTCACACACTGAAAGGATCTTAATAGAAAAATATAAACCAGAATGCAGTAAGAAGTTTAAAATATACAGGATTTTACTATAATATTTTACAAAATCATTGCAACAAGTTCTTAAAGGTAGGTAAACCACCACCATTATTATTGTTTAACACAACTAATGCAAAACAGTTGCATAGACATTGGAATCAGTGGTAACATGTGACATTGAAACCTAATGTGCAGTATAATTTCTTCAAAACAAATGCCATGAATTTTCATCCCTTAATCCTCAATTTGTGTTCCAGTTTAGGCCAATGAAAAGCACAAATGTAAATTAGTAAACAAATTTATTTTTAAATTAGAGTTTAAACTTTGTGAAAGGCACTGCCATAAATGCTTTTAGGACTGAAATTAGATGTGTAAGCACAGTGTTCATTATATGAACTCCAGAAAGTCAGGCGCAATACCTATTGTTACGTGTTCGGGCGCAATATATTTGAGAGATACCACGTACATATCTGCCTCTGTGCTGTCTGAAATTCCTCCTAAATGTGAAATATTTGTATTTTATTGTGTTTTAATTATGTTATTTTCAAAGTATTACAATACATCATACTACAATTCAAAAACATGAGTTATGTATGTTGCAGAAAATAAACTAATACTGCGAATGTACAAAATATGAAAGGGTAATTATTCTTATATTTGAACATAAAGTTAACAATAAACATCATCAGTTTTTATGAAATTATGAACATTATTACAATTAATCGGTTATTTGAACTAAATTGTATGTGCGTGTGTCTGTAATGTACTTTAGAGTTTTCACTGCAAATTCTCAGCACAGTTCTTGCAAACCTGTCCGGCATGCTCTAAACAATAGTACATTTCACATTTCTTGCAGCAATATCTTGAAAGTCGCTTCTTTTTTGAGTCTACAAGGCAAGTTTTGCAAACTTTGCACTTATTTTCAGCAGAAGGACCTGAAGAATCTTCATCACGGACTTCTGTCGCAGCTTCGCAATCTGTGTC
This sequence comes from Tenodera sinensis, assembly GCA_030765045.1. Lineage (NCBI taxonomy): Eukaryota > Metazoa > Arthropoda > Insecta > Mantodea > Mantidae > Tenodera > Tenodera sinensis. The sequence continues at coordinate 32,635,652 of CM060964.1, forward strand.
ACTTTCATAATCAACAAAATCTTCATTATTATCTTCGTTTTCATCCCAGAGTATTGCCAGGGCTTTCTGTAGGTCGTTAGGTTTACACAGATTGAACACATCTTGCTTCTTAGACATTATGGGACGTAAAAACGTGACCAGCAGAAAAGAAGACCACAGAAACAATGAGGTACGTGAGCGGGCGCAATGTATCTCACATATACTTTTGCTTGATAATCGAACGAAACAACAAGCAGCGGGCCAATAATGAACCAGGAAGTGCTACAGTGTGTTTTAGGAAGCTACAATGACTTGCATTAATTTCGCATAAACAGTTACGTCATATTGTTTAAAAAGGCGGGAGAGGTATCTCTCATATATTGTGCCCGACGGAGGGTTAAATAGAATAAACAACATGTCAGTGATGGAAGGAATTTTATATTGCATTTAGGGATGCACAAAGTTACCAAGTTTCTCATTGTTCAAGAAATAATTTAACTTCCTGTAAATATTTTAAAGTTGGTTGGGAATACCATTGCAAAGTAGCAACCAAATTCTTTTAGGTGATGCCAAATATTTATTGTGACTTCAGACCATACAGTTGTATAGGAAGTTAGTGGAAAACATACATAATTCCATTTGAGTAATAACTTCTACTGTTTTTGATGTTGTCAATCACTTCTCCAGTCATTAAAAGAAATTTCTGTTTGTTTTTAAACCTTACGCATCAATTCTGAACCCCCAACAAGTGACGGTGGGAAGCCCCTGTTCATCACAAAGTCAGAGGTGGCCCTCTTTGATTGAAATGTTCCTCCTAATTTATAAAACAGTTGGAAGGTACTGAAATGTGGTTAGGTGCAGATAGTATAAAATAATATATTACGGTAGATATATATACATGCTGTTCTGATACCTTATTGTATAGGCCCTTCCTGGGCTCCCAACATGTCTGTTCTTGGCCCCCTTTATGGGCAGTTCCATTTGTAACAGATTCTAAAAATGTTATTCTATTTACAAAGGCCTTCTTATTATGAGATTTTTAACTTTCTCTTTAAAGCAAAAATCATTCGGTCAAGAGAATGGGGAATTTCCTTTGCCACCAAGCCCTGAAATAAAGATGTACTTTAAAATATTAATGATCATTTATATTAACATACTGACAGTTTATACTGGAGTCAAATAAACAGCAGGAAGAGCATTGGGGTATAGTGAGTAACTGCTGTGGTTAAATATTTTTAATGCAGTTATTAAGTATGATGAAGTACACCAAATTTGAATTTTGTTTTGTTTTATTTTAAAAATCTTGACAAATAACTGGTCCTATATCTTTTTTTACATTTATCTCTTAGGCATTATCAAATGTTTTTTTAAAAACAGGGCCACAGCAATGATAGTATTCTGCAAATTGAAAATAGACATCACACAAGTATCCAATGGGTATAATAGGTGCAGGATTTGTTCCCATACCTTCCATTCATAGAAACCCATTAGCAACAAAATTTAAAAACGTTCAAGTGTAAGTGCCTCCAAGATTTTTGGGGAAAGTATCAGTGACATTTCATTTGATAGTATTTAAACAAAGAATTCTGGCCAGCGCACAATGCAGATTTGTTAACAGCAACAGGACTAGTATTGCAACACTTATGACACTGTATGTACAGGCTGCAAGGTAATTTGTAAGTCTGTTTTCAGTATACAGTCACAACATACAGCATAAGAGGAGGGTATTCGTTTCCTGTTTCTGTTACATGCAGAATGCAAATAACTGTGTAAAGCCACCAGAAAAGTCATGCATGGTGTTAATTATACATCGATATTGATAATGATGTATGTTAAACTTGATGATTGTTTGTAACCATTTGATGGCCTATGTTAAATACTAAGTGTTTCTTATAAATGTTGTTAAATTCTTAAGTTCCTATTTAATATTATTTGTAATCAATGTATGAATTTTTAGAAATATTCAAAAGTGCAATATGATTAATAGTGTTATGTTCAGCAGAAAAAAAAATATTATACTAAGACTGTTAGATTTAGATATTGTTGGTCTGGAAATAAAAACACATCTTATTCTACTGTGAAACTATTTTTTTGCTGTCCATTTTCCACTTACAAAATAATTGGTTTTATCCTTATAAATAAGATTTGATCAATCAAGACTGAAAAATTCAGTGCCATAGATGGGATTTGAACCAAGGATCTACTGCTTCACTTGTGGCTGCTCTAACCACTGAGCTACCATGGCAGCTTGCCAGTATGACATTAAATTCCCCAACTGGTTCATATTTTCCCGGTAGACCTCTAGGGAATCTCACATCATAGATAAGTACCCCAAGGGTAATCCCAAAAGTAAGGTCTCAAAAGCACTGGGGCCACAGGAAAACTGTTTGCATGGCTGTTGGCCACACTGGTTTTTTCCTTCCTCCCTCCACGCTATTCAGAAACCACTACACATCTGCAAGAGCTCTCAGTCTTGGCTTGGCAGCCAGCTGTAATAGAGTTCCAGTTAGCCACTACCGCCAGGTGCAAAGTTTGCACAGTTACTCTGTTTTTTAGTGCAAAAGGTGTTAAACCAGTCAGAATTCATCAAAAGTTGACGTAAGTGTATGGAGAGTCGTGTATGGATGTCAAAAATGTCTGCAAGTGGTGTAAAGAGTTTGCAGATGGTTGTACTGAAATTCATGATGAGGAAAGAAGCAGGAGACCATCAATTCCCAAAGAGACAATTGCAAAGGTTGAACAAATTGTGCTTCAAGATCGGCAGATCACTCTCAATGAGCTCTGCATCGTTCCTGAGATTTCCCAAAGCACCATTCACCAGACTTTGAAGTGTTGAAATTTCGGAATGTTGAGCAAGGACGTAAGCCTTCTACATGACAATGTTCACCCCCACACTGTCCATCAAACTGTAGATCTAGATCTTCTGCAACAGTTTGGATGGGACATCATCATTCATCTACCTATAGTCTGGACTTAGCGCCCATTGACTACCACTTGTTTCCCTGGTTGAAAGAACACTGGCTGGAAGGCACTTCAGTGACAGGTCAAATGCTTCTTCAAAAGCATGGAGGTGAGCTGGTATGATAGGACATACTAAAACTGCGACAGCGTTTACAAAAATGCATCGGTCAAAATGGTAAAACAGAAAAATGTTCAGGCTTAAAAACTATGTATAATTTATTGTAAATAAACTTTGTTTATATATGTTTAAAAAAATTGTACACCTTACTTTTGGGATCACCCTCTTACTTGTCCAGGGTTTAAATAACCTTTAGATGGTATATGTTATTTTATGCTAACCAACTTACTGCTGATTTTTAAAACAAACCATGTGTGGGCAATGTTTGAGAGGTAGAATCAGAACTGAAAAATTCAATGCCATAGCCAGGATTTGAACCATGGATCCTCCGCTTCACGTGCAGCTGCTCTAACCACTGAGCTACCATGGCAACTTGCCAGTATGACAAGGCTACGGCATCAAATTTTCAGTCCTGATTCTACCTCTCAAACATTGTGCACATATGGCTTGTGTGTTTAAAAACCAGCAGAAAGTTGCTTGGCATAAAATAAGATTTGACTGTTTTACAATAAAACAGATTCATTTGTTCATAGTTAGGAGAATGGAAAATGCTGATTTAAGAGTAGGATTGACCTGTTAACTTACTAACAAGTTATATAATTTCTATATTGCCCAAACAAGAAGATTATTCAGTATCAGATACAAAGAACATATGAAGGTCAATCATAAAGCAGACAACTAATCTAATTTTGTAGAGAATATGCTTACAGAAGATCAAAGCTACAAACACATACAGACATGGAAATACTATACTTCATGCAGCAAAACCAGTAACTAAACTCCCTCAAACAATTTGAAATTTACAAGCACAGAAAGCTATTTCCAGATTCTATACAGAACAGCCATCTCAACTTCAGATTCCACACCCTGTTTTATATTACCCATAACACAATCTTCCCCGTCTCTTCCAAGAACCTAGCTATTCTAAAATAAAACCAAGACCTCAGTCGTTCCACAGATGATGTGAGTAACCCCACGAAATAGCTGTCCAAGTTTACTCAACTAAAAATAATATGAGGAAGTCTATTTTTCTGGTCTTTAATACAGTGCAAAGTGGACAATATATTAATGATTTAACCTAATTATAACAAAAAGGGGCACATTTTCTTCTACAACTGGCATGCAGAAGTGATCCAGCTTCTGAATGAACACCCTACTTCAGTTAATGCAATGTAATAAAACTGAGTGCTTATTCAGTTCACGGACAAAAGAAAGAGAATATTAGCAATGAGTATATAAGAAATGCTGTATCTTTCTAGTTAAATGAAGGTGGGAAGAAAGGTCGTTCATTGAACAATGTGCGTAGAAGATTTTGTTTGGTGACGTCAGCGACCACTATAAATGTGGGAGAAATAATTGGAAATTGCACTGTTAACTCTTACTGAGCATAAACAATTTTGTATGGTAAACTATTTGCACGCTTTGTAGAAACAAGAGCAAAGAAAAATGCAACCAACAAAGATTTGAAGCTCTGGGCTTTGCAAATTTAAAAAAAGAACTGTTTATTTTGAAGAGTTCAGGAGCATTGTGAGTTATGGATGTGAAACATGGACCTTATCAAAGAGAACTGAAACAATGCTCTTGTTGGGTCTCTTGCTTTAAAAGACCCCATAAAATTAAAAGTGGGAAGATAAAATTAATTTCACAAGCATTCATAAAAGAAAAAGACAAAGTAGCCGAAAGGTTTTTGGAAACTAGCGAGAGAGTGACTATCAGATTATACCTCTTCCTGTGTTTATAATACCGATCCAAGCAATTTTGAGTGCAAAATGAGAGTAAAAAGGACATTATCTTTTGCTGGGGAGAAACATGCACAAACTGTTGCACAATCTATTAGTGCCCTGACCCATTCACACACTATTATCTATGTCCACTATTAGTATAAATGGGTCTATTTTTCCTAAATTATTTGTTGTGCTGTAGGAAAATATTGGCAGTTTTGGGCCTAAAGTTTCAAGGCAGACATTTAGGGCTGAAAATATAATTGTGAAGGCAACGAAATGGGTAAAAACATTGAACTGCAGATTCCTCCCGCAACCACGGGGAAACTTCGACCTTTGGATAATTTTTCTTGCTGCAGTGGAAATCTCATTGCCATCTAACTGAAATTTTGATATCTAATGAGAACACTTATTTCAAGGTTTCTCAGCGAGATAATATTTTTTAAAATGCTGTCATTTATTCATTACCAAATGTCATCTCAGTGGTTCCAGGACATGGTTAAATATTTATAGTTTGTAATCAGATATATAATGGAACGATCCTCCGAGTTCATTGTACCTGCTAATTTCTGTCTCCAAACAAGTGTGGGAATATCTGAAGAATGCGAAAATGACAATTATTTGTTGTGTATAGTGCAGAGCGAATTTGTGTTTTAATCACTGCATCAATCTCACTCACTTCTGCTTTGCTTTCATCCTTGCAAAACACTAGTTGGGTGGTCATTTCTGTGTACTTGTGACACGGTCATGTAGGTAAGGGATGCCCAACTGCTGATGTTCCACTGGCATATTCCAGGTTCGATTTTGGGTGCTTCAGGTTGAAAACAGCAGCTAGTTTTGGAACGATCCTCTTATAGCACAAAGATGACACAGTGAAACTTTCAAGGTGTTTGCAATGTGAGCTTATTGATAGGTTCCTTGTTAGCATCCTGATAAGCTGATTACCAGACACAAAAATTTCTAAGCACTAAGGCCAGACCAGAAGGAAATAATGTTGAACTGTCACTGAACTATAGGCAAGTTTGTCATAGATAACAAACCACCCCCTCATCTCTTGTATGGTATTTGCAAACATTTTACCTGCCTGTCAGTTACCCTTGGTCCCTCTTATTTTGCGTTCTTTGTAGCGCAGAAGGTTTGGATGTAGATAACGTGAATCCAACCTCTTAAGAATTTCTTTGCCTACCAATTATACACACTAATCTTGACAGGTTACTTCAATCAAATTAAAAACTTAATGCAGTTAGTGTTAACTGTTTCCACAACAAGAAACTTTCAGATCCTGAGGAGTTTATCACAGAAAAGATGAGTTGTTTATGAGCTTGTGTATAATACAATTATTCATACAATACTGTAACGTTCACCCAGGAATGGTTACAAATCATCCCCAAATACATAGTAGTAGTTAGGGATGCTCAGGAGGGAGTAGTTCAGAGGCATTGGGCGTTAAGGGGCTGGAGTGGTGAAGGTTACTGACATGTAGTTCTAGGGTTTAACAAATATATCTTTTAAGAAGTATATTTTCCCAATGTAAGAAAGAGGTACATTAGACTCAAAAATGCCTTAAATTATAAAATTTACAGAGAGAGAGACTATAGAGAGCCAGCTGTAGTTGTTACCTGGAGGGGAGTTGTTGACATTAGCAGCTCCATTCTCCAAAGTTGTCTTCGCAAATCAGAGTGTGGCAGGTTCCGGTGGCAAGCCCAAAATCGACCCCCGAGTGGTCAGAATTCGAAGTTTAAATACTTCAAGCCAGATTACTCAGCGCTTGCCTAACGATTTGTCAGCACAGCTGATGGGTTAACGACCAGAGCAATGGCCGGTTCGTAACCTTACTCTGTAACGTATGCTTTTAGACCATACTTCCGCGTGAGCGAAGAGTAAATGGCCTGTCCGGACTTTAATAACTTTTTGTTCCAAATGTATAACTTTTAGAAGTTTAGCTTTAATAAATGTTTGCCGAAATTATCAACGTTGCAATACTATTTTACAAATATTTATGACAAAGTTTTACAGAAGTAAAAAAGTTTCTTCACTTTTATGCACTCCGTTTAAAAAAAAAATAAATAAATAAATAAATAATAAAAAGAACAAATTCTTTTATATTATTTATTTTAAGTACTATGTTTTGAAACAGTGATCAATGTCTCTTGCAAGATGCAGCTCTGCACATGGTAGAAACTGATGCACAAAATGAAATAATTTGCAAGAAAATATTCCAGGCTTAAGTTTTGGTACCTCCCTGAAATTGGCCAGTTATGAGGACTGAAGAAAGCCTGGAAAAGAAATGTCGTCCATATCTTGACTGGCTCCTAATGTTGGTAAAGCAGTACGAGTACAGAGAAACTAAAGTGGTAAACTAATCACACTGAGTGGCAACTTCCCCTATGCTGTAGAAATTAAATTATGTCAGCAGGATTAAATAGTAACAGTTGCTTTCAGTGTATCTGCCCATATAATAACCTCATGTTCATTTGTCATACAGGTCGATCTATTCAAGTAACTAGAAACAGGAATAACTTTGTAGTCAATGGCAGAAATGTTCAGAATGATAGTCTCTTCAAACTAAATGCAGCTGGTCCTCTCACATAAACTAAGACCATGCACATGGCATTTGTGCTCTGCACTAGAGCAGTTGCCTCAGTCAAACGTATGTCATGCGTGGCCATGCTGCTTCAAGCATGTATGCAATCTTATATGAACTCTTACCTTATAATTATGCTGGAAGTGTTGTCCTTCCTGGCTTATACAGGCGTTGTATCCACTTTCTGGCTGATGCAAGCGAGTTCTACCACTGTAAGGATTTCTTACAGTTCCTCCAATGTGTGCAGATTTGTTCGATACACTTTCTTTTAATGTATACCACAAGTAAACCGTATTTGTGCTAATTTTGCAAAAGATTTATTCAGCAACCACTCCAAGATTCACACCTGTCATCTAGCTTTTTCTCTGTTAAAGCTATTCATGTGCACATGCTTTTTATTGAACACTGAGCCAATAATTTCAAATTTATTTACAATTATGTGAGTGTGCATGTGAAGGTGGCACTTCACCAGGAAATTGTTGAACAAATGCATTGAGTCGATTTGTACTTCAACTTTTACGTAAGAAAACAGTGTTACAATGATAACCGTCTCAACAATGTTAACAGCTGAAATGCAGTCTGGCAACTGACTTGCTAGGTCAGGAACTAAGCACACACCCTTTTTTTTTTTTTGAGGGGGGAGGTCTGGCCCCTCCTCTGCCGGCCCTGGTAGCAATCATCCGAAAGGGATCTACATCGCCTTCCCTACCATGCACTACATCTACTCTACGAGGATGGTGAGAAGGTGGTATGGCTGAGTCAGGTACCACCAAAGCAAACCTGATGTTTGTGGGTGACTGTTAAATAGGCACCTGCACACAAGGGAGTATGCAGGCAGAGTGGGGTTAGGTACAGGTATTGACACGTGGCCCAGGCCTGAAACCAAAGTGTTATTGGAGGGTTTGCATGCTGAAGGCAGTATTCTAGAGGTGAGGTGTCATGCTTAAATTGAGTTCATTGCCTGAGTTGAGGCTGCAGCTGGAGAGGGAGCTGTGGTGTTTCACACACCTCCAATACTGCACCTTATGTATCAAAGTAACCAGCCACTTGGGCAGTCATGGTTTCTATTGGAGACCCTGTGTGCTATTCAATTCTACATTTTTCAGATGTAATTATATTTTAGAGTCAAAACTTTTTTGTCCATTAGTATTTCATTCAATTATAAGTCTTTCGGTTATATATTTTCTTGTTAATACATCATATTTTTCTGGTCCCCATGTATAAAACGTATTCATTTATGTATTTATATATTATGATTTATGCTAGGTTAAGATATATCACACATGGATTCTGTATACTTTAGGCTTCTGTTTCTTGCTGTCACAGAAAAAAAACTAGGCATGTAGGTGAGGCATCAGTGTTTACGGAATGCTTTATTGCTATGCACATGTTAATACAGTCAGGCAATGTTAACGCTTCCCCAGGTTGATGTGGTAGTGATTTATTAAGTAGACCTAAAACTGTTCCTAGCATGCACCAGGCAATTCAAGCTCTGGACATCACACAATTCTGCCCACTTTCAGACATACAGGCATCAGGCTAATGAGTATGTTACAGTGCATTGAGTTAGGGCTGCCTGTTGTACATTAAAATAATGAAGACTGATGTCATGGAAGTAAATACTACCAAATTATGACATAACCTTTCTTATCATTCAAGACCAACAAGAAGGCCTTCTAGATGCAGGTTTAAGTCATTCAACTACTAGGTCATCAAAGACAGCCTTCTAGAACAAATACAGAATTTTAACTGAAAAAACGCTTACAGAATTAAAAATAATGGCTTCTGCAGTGTTGTCATTAAAATTACTTAAAATCAAGGAACATAGATGAAAATCATATCAAAATAAAGAAAGATCTAAATATTAACATTATACAAAAAGTAAAGTTTGACCCCCTTAGGCTCTCATACTCCCCTTAAATGGATTAAATAGATTTCCGAGATTAGTGCACATAATCAATGTAAGACTGTGTGTAAAAATCAAAGCAGCAAAGAAAAATTAATCTTTTAAAACATTGTGTAGCATCAGTACTCTAAGTATTTAGTTTGAATTGTGAACAACAATACTGACATGCTTGCAAGTACTCTAATGTATTAGGTATGTTTATTATTTGTGTATTTAATTTATTTACTTTATTAAATACATAATTAGTTTGAGTAATCTAAAGTTTGTTCCATAAGAAAATTCACTTCATTGTTTTCTCATTTATACATTATTTGAGCCATCTCCTTTTGAAAATGTTTAACTGAGGTTATACTGTATTCCTTTATGGGGCTTTGGTACAGCTGTAGAAAAAATGATTGAGCGCATTAGGAGAGAAAAATATTTTTAAATTTTACGTCATGTGGCAGTGCAGTTTGCACAAGTCGAAATTCGAACATACACCTGAGTTTATTGATAGTCTGATACATATTTTGTCTGTCCAGCACTCAAGTAATCTGTCTCTTGAATTATCACTGGCATTTGTATACATACTCGCAAATATAAATGTGAGTCGCAATTCAATACACAGCATATTTGAGTGTCCAATAGATGATGACATATGGATCGGAGACTATCAAACTCAGCTGCATGTTGGAAATGTCAACTTGTGCAAACTGCACTGCCACACGACGTGGAACTTAAAAATATTCTGCTCGCCTAATGCGCTCAATTTTTTCCATGGCTGTACATTCATTGCTTGTGCTTGATTGTGTAACTAAGTTCGAATAGGAGAAACTTACTCATACTTCATAAAATCCTTCAAAACTATCAAAACAAAATTTCCAGAAATTATCTTTCCTTCTTTTTTCTTCATATTGTATTGCTTTATTCACTGAATAGAAGTTTGTAACAATCATGGCTTCATCAAGTACAATATAGTAAAACAATCCATGAAATACCATCTAAGTATAATCTAATTCAACACATCACAGTTTAAACAATTGGTTAAGTAATTGACATTCTCCTACCTATTGTATACAGGAGGAAATGCCTAACAGCATAACAGTCTCATTTACATTTGGTTAAAGAACAAAGTCTTGCAGATATAAAAACACTGGTGAACTAAAAAAATCTCTTAACCTGCTTTCTGAATTTATGTGGCTGCTTGTCATTTATTTTTGTTGAAATTAAATTATACATCTGGATTCCTGTATATAAAATGGAATGAACCTTATGTTCTGCTGCTTGAATATGAATGCTATTCCTATTTCTAGTGAAATGCTCATGTAGTAAAAGTGGTTAATATTATTATAGGTTAGGTTTTCCATAATATAACCTTGCTCTAATGTTAAAAACCATAATAAGGCAGGACATTATTTATTTCAAGCATATTTTCCATTAAATGTGTCTACTATTCAAACAATTACAGCATATAAATATTGTGTATAATAAAAATAACCTGTGTTAAGGAACACGAAAATAATAAAATTTATTTGCAGCATTTTTGTATTTGAGCTACTAAATAGAGTATCTAACTTTATAACGGCTTTTTTAAAATCTCATCCTAAAAGTGATCAAATAATTTCAAGCTAAAATAATTTCTAATACCTATGTACTTTTGCAGATAATTTAAGTCAATGCCGAAATAGAAATTCCCTATGCAAAAATAAATATGCAGGAAAATAGTGACATTGTTTACATTAAGGGGCTCATTCTTCCAAATATGTATTACAAGGCAGACTGTAGGAGCGATGCTGTCGTCTAAAATGCTTTTTCAAAGAATGTTGACGACCCAGCCAACTAGCTACAACTGACTTATTCCAGAACTGTGCTGAATCCCATGGAGTGCGCCCAGTAGAGTCCTTTGCATCTAGGTCTGCCAACCAGTCATCAACCATCAATCTTACTACTTGCAAGTGACCCTGTCTTGCTGCAAGATGCAAAGGCGTTTCCTCATTAGAGTTGCGAGCCTTAATTTGAGCACCACGTCCAAGCAACAGGCGACATATCTGTAAAGCAAAACAGTATTACTACTGGCAAGTGACCCTGCCGTGGTGTGAGATGCAAAGTTGTTTCTGAGCACTACATCCAGAGGTAGAGAGGTAAGGTAAAGTATTTATGGAGGAGATTCCACGCTGAGCTGAGGCTATTGTATGTCACAACCCACGAGGAAGGGTTGAAGTGCAAGCATTCTATGGGCATGTGCTGGAACCCAGGCGAGTAGCTCAAGCCAGTGCGAGGGTCCCTGAATGTGCGATGGAAATTCATCTTGACACCAGGGTTTGCCAAGCAGCCACCAGTTAGGTAGTTACAATGCCACCCATCTGCCAAGAGCAGCTGTTATAGTTCTCAAGTCCTGACATAGCAGTGCCAAATTTGTTCATTTCCACACATTGAAATTAGGTGAAAGGAAATGCGGGAAGGGAATTTGGGAGATGTAATTATCCTTCCCAGCATTTGTCTGGTGACCCAGGAAAACCCCCAAGAAAGACCCATGGTCAGGAAGGTCAGCCACAGGAATCGAACCTATGACCTCCCAAATGTAAGCCTCACATGTTACCACAGAGCCATCTTACTTGGTTCGCACCACGTCCAAGTAACAGGCAACAACATTAAATATTGTTAAATTAAACAATATTACTACTTGCAAGTAACCCTGTCTTGCTGCAAGATCCATGGTGTTTCTGAGCACCACGTCCAAGCAACAGGCAACATACCTGCAAAGTAAAACAGTTGTTACTACTTGCAAACAGGGTTGGGCAAGTAAATTATTTGTATGTATTTTATGCATAATTCACATATAAAATATGTAACATAGAAAACTGTTCTCTACACAAAGTAAAAACCTAACATTTATTGATTTTCACAATCTAAACATCAATTACTTCATTCCTTTTAAGTTTATTAATGCTGTGACATATTCTAATAAGCCACGCTTCTCAAATCTTTGATGATTAGTCATTTAGCACATAAAATTTGGAACATTATATTAAATGAGCCATTAACAATAACGTAGAAATCTTATTTCTTTAAACTAGTATACTGTACCTCTTATTGGTTTGAAATAAAGATCACTACTTGTAGCAAATTACTACTCCTTTCCAATTTTCTTCTAGTAACAAAACATGTCTTGATATACAAAAAGTTCACATAAGAATTTGGTCCCCATTAGGTTTCAAACCAGATTCTTTTGCAAAAATGTCATCTGAATTCCAGCATGCTCTAGTTATAAATGTTTAAAAAGATTTAAAAATACTACACATTCGTGTTATCTAGTCAATTACCATAACTTGATCTCATTTTATGCAAGTAATAAACAAGTACTAACATATCCAGTGTTTCAAATGCTGATGGTTTCCATTAGCATTATGTATGAAAGATCATGTGGAAAATACCCTCTCCAGTTGTGCAAACAAAGCTGGAAAGTTCAGTAATTTGTTAGCCAAATCTGTTCTGTAAATATTCTAAATTCATCTGCCACCTTGATCCATAATTAGATTTTTTCAGCAAAGATTAGATTAGATAGCACTAAGTTTGCTTTGACTAGGAAAGCCAATGAAGGTAGAATTTGTTGAAGTGGTACATGTATGGCTATGTTTGCATGCTACGAGAACATGTGTAGGTTAGAACAACATAATATCATTCGGCTTATGAGGCCTGTATGCCACTGCACAATATTTCACTTGCTCCATAAAGCATATGTACATCCTTATTTGCATGCACATATAAACAAAGTTATACAAATTTGTTGTTAAGATATACAGGTACAATATTATTTCATTTGACAAACTGTTACCACAACAGAGGCGTACGAATAAACAGTGAAGGAACACTGAAGGAAAAAAGCTGAAATATGGGAAGATTTCTATATCACAGATACAATGACCAAGGAAGATTGGAAGGGCCCAAACTATGAACCAAGGCATCTTGTAACAAGGTTTGCAGCACTTGATATGCAAGAAAAAAGACACGAGCCAGGCAAAGAGTGCATGTGTGCGTTATGTGAGAAACAAGGCACAAGATAACACGTGGAAGTGTGTGAAAAGAAAACAATATCCCTAAGAAAATTTTGCTGTGGGGACAAATAGACAAAGCAAAAGTGAAATAAAACACGAAAGACAATAAATGGAACAATTATAGATGAACAGGACAAGCTGCACGTAATATTGTTTTAAAGTACCTGTATCAATGCACATTGTGCGACTTCCTAATCTGAAGTTAAATTATTTCATTAATAGATGAACTTCAGATGATAGTTTTGTAATTATGTATATCATAATTACTACTAGCAGTTGTATAAAACTAAGATGATTGTATTATGTACAAAAAAAAATATATAATTCATGTATAATAAAACCACACTTGGCTTTTATAGCCTGTACATTGCTGGATGGTTGCTCATAAGCACATACATGTCAGCATTTGAATACATGTTTACAAATATGTTACAGTGAATAACACATCAATCCTAAGTAAACATGCAAGTACAACAGCTGCGGCCCAAGTGGGATATTTAAGGAGAGTAGTTAGGTTTACCAGGAGAGACCAAGTCAGGAATAATACTGTAAGAGAAAGTTTATTTTAAAGTATAATAGAGACAATAGAGAGGAATCGACTAAGATGGCTCGGGCACATATTAAGAATGAATGAAGAAGGGATACCAAGAAGTATATATAAGACGAGGAGAGAGGGGTGTGTAGGTAGACCAAGATGAATGGAGAAAGTATATGGTAAAGTGGCAGCCAGTCCGGGAAAGACACAGAAGTACATATAATTGCACAGGACAGTAATGAATTCAGGAAGTGGCTGAAGAAACCCAACACCTAAAGGCATAAGGGATAGAGAAAGAATAATACAATATTAATTCTTAAGACACTGTTAGATTTGTCACTGAAGTACTCTTCCATGGAGTAAAATGATTTCTGACATACATCTCTCTAAGGGAAGCCTTAAGTCTTGAAATTGCTAACTTTTTCCTTGAGTTTACTGGGGAGAACATTAAGCATCTTGATTGTTTTATACTACATTCCTTTCTGGAAGCAACGAAGATCTGAAGTGGAATGATAAATATTTCCTTTCTGTCTAGTGTTAATGCTATGAATTTCCATGTTTGTTATAAAGCTATGCCAGTTAAGTGCATAGAATTTTAAAATGCATGATAATCAAGAAAAAGTGAGTATGCCCAATCTTTGAAACAGTCTCTTGCCTAATTGTCTGCTACAAGCTTTACAGATTATTCATATTGTCTTTTATAAACAGAATATGCATTTTCTATCCACTGAATCACCCCAGAATATTATCCCATATTCAATAACTGAATTGAAGTAGGCAAAGTACACTAATTTAAGGGTATTTTGAGTGAAACTTAGCTAATGCTTGGAGAGCATCACATGCTGAGCTAAGTTTAGTTGTAATGTAGTTAATATGCAACTTCCAATCCAAATGCTTGTCTACCTAAAGACCTAGAAATTTGACCTCATTTGGACGTCCTAACAATGTATCATTAATTCCTATGTTTGTGGTGAGCAATTATTACTAAGATCTGCTAAGTCTGATTCTATTCAGATTCAGGTAGTTCACTCAGTTCTCAGAAGGTTCTGATTATTCTCCAAGCTCTTAGGGGAGGAAAAAGAACTTAAGGTAATGGACTATTTTGAAAATAGCTTGGAGTTTTCTTCCTTGTTTCCGAAGAGGAGGAAATGCTTGGATCAGCATCTCAGTCAGTGCAATATGACCAGCTTCATGACTCAGTTTTTGTTTACAGCATAATGCATCAATGGTTACCTCTTATTATACTTTTTACACCCAAGTCTACAACACTACATATTACAATGGCTGTTAACTGTTACTATATACCACCATCCAGTGGCGGCTGGTGATGAGGGGCTGCAGTGCTGCAGTACCCCCAGGTGTTTGACTAAATGGCTCACCTTATGTTTTGTAATACAGATTTGTATTCTGCTTTTAAAAATAGTTTTAAATGTTGCACCCATCGAGTTAAATGCAGTTGATTAGTATCGAAGTACTGCTTACATCAGCTACTTCCTCCTGTGCAACTGGCAAAACCATTTCCTCCCCTGGCGCTGCCAGGCTAAAAGAGTTGACTCTCCGCCCACATTCCTTCAGTTTCCTCCTCCTCCAGGACCCCTGCATTACCTTTGGAACAAGCTGCAAAACATGCAGCTCTCAATGCTTGGAGAAGTCGGGAGCGGGCAGTTAGAGCACTGTTTCATGTGTTCTAAGTGCATGTAGTAACTACAATAGTGTCGCCAACAATGATTAATTCCATACAATATTTGCAGTCTATTCACTTCAGTACATTAACATTACAGGAGAAATGTGAAATTAAGCATCGTGGAAGGCCTACACCCATGCTAGACATTAAGCAATCATCTACAAGCCGACAAAAAGAATATGCGAGGAATTTTAACAGCAAAGTGTACAAATAGTTTGAATGACTGTCCGGCTGTGATATTAAAAACACATTATTTTGTTTTCCAGGTAACTTGTTTGGTGGGGACTCTAGTTGGACTTGGAAAGGTATAACTGATCTTAGAAAACTGCTTGAAAAGATAAAAAAAACATGCAAAATTTGATAAACACTGAACTTGGCTATGTTGGGAAGAGTTTTAGTTCAGCTCATAAAGAAGCCATTGAATGCCATAATAATGAGGTAAGGAAAAACAGAGGTGTTAAGAATTATCGATTGTCTTAAGTTTTGTGGAATCAATGAGTTGGCATTAAGAGGGCATAATGAAAATGCAGATTCCAACAATCAAGGTATATTTCTCATTTTGTTCAAATATACGGGTGAAATTGATTCATTGTTTAAGTCACATTTGGAGAGTTCTTCACCTTTTAAAGGCTTATCAAAGACGATTCAAAATGAGCTCCTTGAATGTATGCTGGAAGTATGCACAGAGGAAATTTTATCTGAGATTGAAGAAACTGAATTTGTCTATTCTTGCCAATGAAGCCAGATGTCTCAGAAATATTTCTGCTTGTGATCATTCTTCGTTATTGTAACAAAGAAGGAAAAGCCGTCGAGAGATCCTACGGTTTCTTCAACGCAACCAGTCAAGATGCCAATTCAATGTCGGAGTGCATACTTTCGCAGTTAGAAATAATTCTTAAAAGGAAGAAATATGAGCTGATTGGACAGAGTTACAATGAAGTAGCTGTGATGAGTGGTGTATTAAATGGGGTACAAGCAAAAATCAGGGACTGCTACAAATGTGCATTTTGTACATTGCTACGACCATCAATTCAATTGGATAATAGAAAAAGCAGCTAAACAAAATACAAGAGCACGGATATTTTTTGCTAACTTGTCAAGTATTCCTGTTTTCTTCTCACAATCTCCATATAGGCAGTCTGTATTAGATGCATGTGTTTCAAAGAACACCATCAGCTGGGGCTACAAGATGGAATTCCAAAACAAGAATAGTAAATGTAGTCTATGAGAGGGAACAGCCATTACTGGAATGTTTTCAGACTATAATGGAATCTGAAACATCAAATAACATTACAATAAATGGGGCAAGTACCCTGATACGTTTTCTTGAAGATGCTGAATTCAACTTCTGGCTCACCTTTTTTCCATTTACTAATGCCTTATGTAGACATTTTATACAACCAACTGCAATATTGCCAGTTAGATGTTTCTAAGGCACAAGGCTGCATATCAAGGTTTCGGCATGCTGTACAGACTGTACAGAACAGTGTAGAGGTTAGTAGAGAGGAGTGTGAAGATGAAAACTCCAGCAAACGCCGCAAGGTTGATGGCAATCAGACACGGGTTGCGGCTGTGAAAGAAGTGTGTAATCTCATTATATCATAAACCAACACCCAATTCCAGTTCACAGACCATCTGATAGTGTCTTCCATTCTATGTGAAGACAAATTTTGAAATCAAACTTTTCCCGAAAGTGACCTAAATATCTGTTTGAAGCTTTTCCCAATGCTCGAGAAAGACAGACTGAAAATGGAACTTGCTGTATTGTACCAGAGACCAGAATTCAGAAACATCGGTGGCACTGTCAAGCTCTTGCAGTTTCTTCTATCTCAGAATTTACAAGCCTCGTTCTCAGAAGTTGTAACATTACTGCGAATAGCGGTCACTATACCAATGACAACTTCTGAACCAGAACGGTGCTTCTCATGTTTGAAAATGGTAAAATCCTACCTCAGAAATACAATGGGAGAAGAGAGGTTGACCACGTTAGCTATGCTGTCTATTGAGAAGTCTATGGTTAACAACATTCTGGACTTCAATAACAACGTGATTCAGAAGTTCACAACCTACAACAGGAGGAGCATAGAACTAATCTATAAATAAGTTAAGATGCATTGTCAATAGTTCTTATAATTTTTGTATGCAGCACCCCTGTATTCGACGTCCATGAGCTGCCACTGCCAACATCACAACTTTTAAGCAGTAACTAAGGTAGAATTTTCCTGAATAGGCTCCAGTTCTTGAGTGTGAGATGTGAACTGTACAAAGACTTTAAAGTTGCAGAGTTTTACATATTTTATATTTATTACATCAATTAGATGTTATTTACACATAAGGCCTACTGCAAGTGCAAATGTGTTTCCTTGTTACAATTGCAAGCCTTAATTTGGACACTAAGCCTGAGTAACAGGTAACTTATCTGTAAAATGAAATCTATAATACAAGCAGTCAACAGAAATTTGACTGTTGCAAGTTACCCATGTCTTGCTGCCAGATTAAGATGTGCCTCCTGATTACAGTTAGTAAAGAGGAACGAGAGGGGATTGCATGATTAATGATCAGGTATTTGGAGAAAAAAAGGTTTTAGAAATGGTATATGCCAGGACCAATGTCATGGTGTGACAATATATGGCAATGAGGATATTGAACATATTACATTTGAATATTAAGGGACGAACATGGAGTAAAGCATTTCTACCTGGGAAATAGTTTAAAGTTAGCAGAAAACGTATCAGTGGTTTGTTCTGTAAAGAACGTAAGAAATCAGTTTTTAGATAAAGAAAAAAACAAGTTGATTTGGATAGTAAAAAGAGAAATAGATACCTACAGCAGGGTGTAGATTTTATATAAACAAAAACGTTTTTAAAATGCAAGTAAGGATATGACAGGCAACAAGTCTGAGCTAAAGCCATATCATATTCAAATGCAATTTGCTTAGCATAAATAAATTAGTTGCAAGGCTGAGCATCATATTTGAGCAAATGGCAAAACACATTGTCAAAACCAACAATGTTACTGGCAAAAATCAAACCTAGTTGCAAGCAGCATTCACTTACAGCCAGTGTTCCAGTCAGACTTTCTGACGAAGGGGGGAAACTTAAGTTTGTGCTATATTAATGACAAAAGTAGTAATACCAGCTATAGCAGTATTGGTGTTCTATGCATAAAACGCAGCAGCTGCAGCAGCAATATGCATTTTACTGTTTCAAAGAGCACTGTGATTTTGTATTTCTGAACAGTACTTTCATATAACTTTCCCAAAACTGTTTGATGAAAATCAGGGGCAATTTGTTCTCTATTTTGCAAACCTTGTTTTGTATACACATCCCCCCATTTTCAGGATTTTCGTTGGCACATGTCACTTCCGATGCTGCAGTTTTCACCTTAGAAGCTGTAATATTAATATTACTTGACGAAGCCCAAGATTCAAACTGGGGTACATCACTGTCATTACTTTCTGTAACTTTTCGCTTTCTTGTTGACGAACAATAGAACAGTGAGTTGCAAGAAGCTGAACTGAATACCACAAGCTGCAATCATCATTGTTGATGCAGATATGCTGGAATTGTGACCCTGAATGCCAACCAACTAATGAACCTGAGAATTGTCTATTGTCTTGCTTACGATTAAAATGTTGTAGTTTAACGATGCTGTCAATTGCCAGGATCACATTAGCGTTGCTGGTGTTATCCTTATAAGGTACTTAATGACCTGACATATTAAAAAAACAGCTATTTTCTACATTCTTGTAGTAACTGTACATATAGGGGGATAATTCTGGAGGCAACATATATATTTAAATGACCAATTCTTGTATGTGTATATATATATCGATTCTGCACATCTTGGAAACAGCACCGATTTTGATAAAATTTTGTATTCAGATAACGTTTTGCTTTAAGTTTATCTATATAGGTGTCATTTCTGAAGAAAAAAAATGGAATTTTACGTGTAACAATCACAATTAGTCGAAACATTATTTTGGCCATAATTTCTCTGATAATCGATTTCAGCAAACGAGCTAGCATTTTAAAGTCCTCTTCCAGGGCTATCAGAATACAGTAAGGAAATTGATATAGCTATATTAGTTTTTATGTGTTACAGCTCGTCCTGTCTATATGTTTGAAATAAAAATACAATGTATTACATTCATGCTATTTTCTCTACTCACTTTTGTTTTACGTACCAATTCACATGTTATTCTCTATCATTTATCAACTTCATACACACTAACACCTATACTATGTTGAAAAGTGAGTAACCTGCAAAACTAGTTGACCGATCGCCATGAAAATTTGCATATCTAAGTGTTTTTTCCATGGAGAAGGTTTTTATGCAATCCATTTTACCACACAACGTATTACACTCACATGGTTTTCTCTGCTCCCTTTTCTTTTACGTAACACACTACTCCCTCTTCTGCAAACAATACACAATCAAATTTCTTTCACTACTCCCTCTTCGACAAATAATTCATACAATTTTCTATATGATTGAAATAAATGCGTATTACATTCACAAGGCTTTATCAGCTATCTTTTCTTCCTGTAGTATTTGTTATTGTTCGACAGTGCTTTTGCTTAGTGTCATTCCGGTGTTTTATTACAAAATGAAGAATTAGTTAAAAAGTAAAGTTGGTGTCAGGAGTGCGATGAAAACCATGATATGGAACAGTTGATGAAACAGATTTTAACCAAGATAGACGTAATGGGAAATGAAATGAATTCCAGAATGTGGCAGAGGAAACATATGAAAGCCAAACTGAAAAATGTAAACTAAGGAACGGAAAATATGGAAACAGAAATAGACCAAATAGAAACATTTAGAAACATTTTTGGAAGCCAAATTGAAAATGTAAACTCTGAAATGGAAAAGATGAAAATGAGAATGTCCAATATGAAGATACAGCTATCAGAGAATACTAACAAGTGACTGGCCAGGATTAAGGAAGCTGTGGAAGAACTTGACGGAAAGATGAAGGACCTTGGCCAACGTGTTAGCACCCTGGAAGATAGTCAACTGCAGCACCAAAGAACTGAACTCCATAATGGAACAAATGCACGACGAAAACCTCAAACTAGATGAATATCTACGGGGGAGGCCGGTGTTCAGCAGTAGATGTTTTACAGCTGAAATGGTGCTTATGAAATATTTGTATGTATCTCTGTATCTCTTGTATCTTGGAAATGACTTAACAAATGTGATATAAAATGTTATTTAGTTTAAGAGGTAGAACCGGAACTTAAAAATTCAATGCCACAACTGGGATTTGAACCACAGACCTTCCGCTTGCCGGGCGGATGCTCTACCACTGAGCTATTGTGACAAACTGCCAGAATGGCATTAAATTCTCAAGCCAGTTCGTATTTTTCCTGGTAAACCACAAAGGCAGTCTCACATCAGAGACAATTACCCCAATGGTGACTTACTATCGCAAGTACTGGCAGTTTGTCACAATAGCTCAGTGGTAGAGCGTCCGCCCGGCAAGCGGAAGGTCTGTGGTTCAAATCCCAGTTGTGGCATTGAATTTTTAAGTTCCGGTTCTACCTCTTAAACTTTGCCCACACACGGCTTGTGTGTTTAAAAACACCAACAGTAAGTTTGTTGGCATAAATAAATAATAATTACCATGTTATTTAGTTAACGTTTTGCTTTTCAACATTATCTAAATAAGCATCTTCTCCCAAAGAACAAGATTTCACAGAAAAAAGGGGAGAGGGAATGCCGAGTGAAGCTCGGTCACCCAGGTACTGTACCATTAAACAGGAAGGAGAGGGCAAGTAGGTGTGGTCAGTCTGTATGCCACCAAACTGAGGAGCTTGGAGAATAAGGTATTAACAGATTTAATAATTGTAGTTACAAATGCATGGTGTGTTAATTTTTAATTGTGAATGTATTTACAAAAAGTGTTTCCATTAAATATCCCTAATGACGTGTCTTATAAAGACATTTGTTTTTCATAATTGTGCAATGAAAAGCAACGTATAGGTATATTTTGTTACACACAAGAGGATAGTTATGTCACATGTTTACATTCATTCACTCGGTTGACAAAGCTACCCCAGACAGGTAGTAGTATAGAATGGTGCAACAATAATGGCTTCATACAATTTCACGAATGGTGGAATGTACAATTTTTGGGTGTCAGAAAGAATTCATTAGCCAGTATGCTAACATTGCAAGTTATGTATCAGAAGTAACTTGGAGTGTGTTACCTTTGGGAAACTGCTGACATTCTATCAGGTTATTCCACTGCCCAAGATATATTCCTTAGGTAGCATGTAGGGATAGCTAAACTATCTTTTTTGAACTTGTGGTGCTACCCCAGGGTATTGCAAGGCAAATCCATGTCTCTGCTCTCTGAAGGTATCTTCACACAAAGTATCAATTCTATAAGTTTACCATCGTGACTCCACCATAACTAAGTCACAGAATACATGGAAGATGTACTGTGACCTTAATTTTAATTGTGTTTAATCTTAGCAAATCTTTACTGTACATTTTTTTGTTTTTTTACATATTTAATATTCTTTTATATTCTATACTGTGTAAATAATTTTAGACTTATTTTAATCCTTAAGTTGTAATTATATATGTATTGACGAGTCACCAATTTATGAGCACCTGCTCACCCATGTAAGTGTAATGTGATGAATAAAGTACTATTACTATAATTGCCCATTGAACAGGCGAGTGTTTTACGATTATATTAATCATGGTATTAGGGTGAAGTTATGAGTAAAAAGGATTCTTGAGAGTAAATATTTGAGTTTTCTTTGGGATATAAACCAGCAAGCAACCCACAGGCAATACGATGTGTGCATCCTCTTGCATAGCCAAGTTGAGCTAAAACTTCCCTCTGATTCTTCATAGTCCTAGGGGTAGCCACCACTCATCACCCTCCTATAACCTGAGCTGCAACCACCAGGGCACTGACCATCCCCTTTAAGGGAAGTGCATGATTATTTCTCCCTCCACAGCCAAAATCTCCTGCAGCATTTCCTTGTACAAATCTTTAATTCGGCCAAAAATTAGCACATCTTTAGAAAACAAACAGAAACAATTATATTATCAGAAATAATATTCAGGACATTTAGCAGTGTACATGGATTCATAGCTCATATTTACATATGTACCCTGCACATCCTTTATACAGAGTCGTTTCTCCTTTGGCAGCAAATAAATGCAATATTCTATGTATTTGTTTATGTATGTGACAAGAATTAAACAGTTATGAAATGCATCCTTTCAATTTTAATAATTCTACTGGACAACAGTACTTTATAAAGAAAAACTGAAGATAATTGTACATTTAACCTGGTTCTTGATATTGACACTTGCATAAATGAAATATTGTTTTCACATAGTGAGCTAATTCCTATCTTTTGTAATAAATTAAAACATACCTTGGCATGTCCCCAGAAAGCAGCAACATGTAACGGTGTTGAGTTGACCCAATCTTGAACTTCTAACCCAGCACCAGAATCTAGAAGGGCTCGAGCAGATTCCATACAGCCCCAAGAGGCAGCCAAGTGTAGAGGAGTGAACTTAAACACATCAACAACTGGCACATCTAGAAATCTTCCTCCTCCCCAAAAAGCTGCCAGTCGCCTTATTGTCAGCGTATCCTCACGCCTAGTTGCACACAGTAGAGTAGAACGCACATTCTCTTGCTGCAACAAACATTCCATTACCAATTATCAGAGAAGATACAACAGGAAATTCCCTGACACTGCACCCAACTACTTTAAACAAACTCAAATACAAAATAGCATATAAAACCAATACTCAAAAAACACCTCACCACAAACAAAACTAAATAGGAGTGTACAACTGAAATGTCAAGTTTGTCCCATCTTCTATATTGCCCAAACAGGAAAATTATTCAACATCAGATAATTTTGCAGAGTACATACATGCAGATCACAGCCACAAAACAGGCAGACGTGAAAGTAAATGCACAAAAACCAAAACTGAACACCTTCAAATGATTTGAGGTTTACAAAGCATGTGTAACTATTTCTCAGTTCCATATAGAACAGCCATCTCAATTTCAAACTCCACATTCTATTTGGTATAACACCATAACCTACCCTTCCTGGCCCCTGCCCCACTGCAAACTGGTCACTCTGAAATAAATCTAAGACCTCAGTTGACCAACAACCACTGAAAATGTGTTAGTAACCCCATGAAACAGCTTAACGATAAAAACAATATGCACATGTGAACATATAGGTTTCTGGTCATATAATAGTGTAAAAGTTAACCAAATGAGAATTGAAATTTCATCCTAATTAAAATGAACTGAAATAGAAATTTGACTGAGTAATAGGAGGGGGACTGCAAACAAAACTACCATTTAAAAGCAATACATAAATTTCAATTGTTCCATAAATGTAGAGTCTATTAAGCAACGACTGAATAATATTCTTCCAATTTTGTGACCATTTCCTTTGCAATTTAGAAAGTTCCTTATAATGACCATATGTCTTGTGTAATATAAAAATAGGGTAAAAATTTAAGCCCACGTGTCACTTGTCCTTGGATTCAAAACAGTTGATAAATTCTACTTCAAAGGTATGCTCTAATGAAACTTCTAACCTTCATATCCATTACCAATTCTTTTTATGTACACAAGTCTTTTAGTAGTGTCTTGTTGCACTTGAGAAGGAATTCATCATAATTAAGAGCATTTTCCTGCTGCACCTAGTAATTGCTTAATCATAGTTAGTATTGAGATTTGTGTGAAGCCCTTCATCTCAGATGACAAAGAATTGGAACTGAATAGACAATGTTTGCTAATAGAATGGAGGTTGAACCATCAAGCTGCCGAAGTCCACCACCGTAGATTTGGAATACAAATCCACTAGACCACAATACTTCTGCAAAGTGTTTCTATATACAGACCAATGCTCAACATGTTCTTTGCAATATTCACAAATTCCTTCCAGTTAGAGGGACTCATTGGTTTGGGAAAAATGGGGATGTTTTCACACAAGACTACAATTGCAGGTTACTAAAACCTAGGAGCTGCTGATTTACCTGGTACTAGGGATGGGACCTTGTTACTGCTGATACCTTGATACCCAGTAGTATCAAAGTATACAATACTTTGACATATACCTTAAATACTTGTTCCATACTTTTAAATTTTCAAGTTTTGTATTATTGAAAGTTGTTGCATTTAGCTTTATGCTAAATAAGAAGTGAAAGGAATCAGACTCCACACTATTGCCTCACATGTGCCCCCAAAGAGTTGGACAACAGTTCTTTTTAGACCTTGACCATCTTCTATGAGTGAGTGAATGAATGAATAAAGGAATACAACATTCCATAGACTCGTGTATAAGATGAGAGGTACTGATGGAACATGCAGCGAGTTGTGAATAAGCTAATTTAGGTGACTATCACATTTCTGCAATAGCCTGGCTTGGTGACTTACTCTTGGCCATTAGATTTACCTACTCTGGTGACCAAAATCTGTGAATCCAGCAGAAAAAAATCAAAACTTAAGACATGTGAGAATACAGAGCATGGAAATATTTGTCCTTTCCATCTGCGTGTGTGTTGCAAGTCAAACTTGGGGTCATGATTGTACCTTACACGCAAACCATATAACTAATTTCCATAAATATTTTGTTTTACCAATGTACAATGGAGATATTGAACAAAACCTTAGTAAAGTGTAGAAACTCTGAAGTATAACTGAATAAGTAATAACAGCAGTTTATAAAATATGTAGAAAATGTTTTTCATGCAGTGGTTAGTCACACAATATAACAAATTTATAGAAGTATGTTGCTTTCATACACAGAGTGAAGTTTACAGAACCTCTATTGTAAAACCGATACACGAGTTCCTCATTGCTAACTGAGCATGTCATGACATCTGAAAATGATGACCAAAAATAAAAATGGTTAAATGCATTTATACACTGAAGACTGCTAATAAACATAATTTAGTGAACAAGCTATCACATTTACGACTTTTTATAAAGTGAGAATTGAGCATTGGTCCGTAATATATCGGATAATGAACGAATGAAAATGGATGAAATGATGCTCAAATGAGCCTGAGGTCCATAGATCTTAAAGTTACCCAACATTCATCTTCTCAAAATAAGGGAAAACCTTATCTGGATAACTCACCCTAATCAAGATTTGAACATGGAACCTCTTGAATGTGACAGACACGCTACCACCAAGCTACAGAAGCAGGCTAAATAGTGGTCTTGTACCATCACTATGCAGTACTATGTGAATTTCAAGTGTAGTATCTTTACTCAGTACTCTCAAAGTAATTCTTTATACATTTTAATACAAAAATGAGTACTTATAATTGCTCCACTCTAAGGTCCCAACTTGATGTAAACACCAGTTATCAACTAACCCGTGATATGTCGAAACCAAACCACACCACAAAATATAATACCTTAAATATTGGCAATTATCTGTGATGTTTCAAGATGTGTGATAACCCTGGTAAGGCTACTTGAATGTAACGCTATTGCTGAAACTCGCGAGTAAATATTGTTCTGTTGCATCATAAACACAAAGCAAGAGTCCACATGACATTTGTATTAGTCACAGCTGATATGGTTATCATGGAGGAAGACAAAGTCTGGGTCTAAGGTGGATGGAGTATAATTCTTTTCATACTACCATAATTTTAAAGACATCTTTATTTATTTCTGATCTTCAATTTATCATCTTTTCTTTTGTTGGCACAAGATATAGGAGTCAAAAATAAATGGTGGAACTGGAATGGCATGTATTATTAGATTAGATTGGGTTCACAATTAGCAAGTTCACAATTAGCCATGGAGGCCGGTGAACATTGAACATGTCAATAAATTGAAGGAGTACACCATTTTAATTCTTGGGTATTACTTCTGAGAACATTTAGAAAATACCTCCCTGCAATTTAAGCTTTTCTTTAAACTTGCTAGCTCTAACTGTGAAGCCTGTGCTCTACCCCATTATTGATAAAAAGATAAAACAAACTAATCTTCTAAAACTTGTATTTCTGTTTCCAGCTTTCTCTTGGTGTTAATTGGGAAAGACACAATTTACATATATGTTACTTACCTGCAGTCTTTGGGGAATGCCCTGGTTCTTCTTCCAACGAGGCAGTAGGGACTTTTGTTGGGATTTTAAGTCCTCTACTCGCACCTTCTTCACACGGCCTACACACAGAGTTGGTGACAAGCAACGTTTTGTAGACATTTCACATTTCACAGCTTCATCAGTTACATCTGGCAGTGGAAGTGATGAAGGGACTGCCATAGACTGATGATCTGGCTTCCAGGAGGCACCAACATTATGTTGTACAGGTGATCTGTCAGTGTCTGTCTCCCTTTCCTGCTTCATATAATTCTGCTTTGATGCCCGCAATAGCCTCCTTTTGGGTATAGCACCCTTCAAGGTTACTCTGGGACTGAGCTTCTCAAATTCCTCAACTGCAGCTTTTACAGCACTAGTTCGAGGAATAGCTAGCGTTTTGACAGAGTCACTGGCAACCTTTCCTTCATTTGTGGCCTCCACAAAAACATTATCATCAACCTTTGCCTCAGGGGTGCTTGCTGCAGTAGGAGACTCATATATTGGTTCTATTGCAGCAAAACGAATTTGGCCAGTTGAACGTCTAGCCTTTAAGATTTTGCCTCGCTCTCTAGGGCTTGTAGAATATCTCAAGTGTTTCAAAACTGAAGATTTTCCTTGTTTGATTGATCTTCGGTTAATACCACAGTCCATGTAGGGCTTACGTTTCTGAATGAGAACTTGATCAGCTGAGAAACTTCGGGCACGTGGTATTCTTGAATATGACTGGACACTTGGAGTGATCACCCATTTTGACTCCATGCCTGTCAGCTGACCTTCCACCTAAAACATATGAACAAGACTTTGTATTGAACACATTTTTGGCAATTTTCCCTTTGCCCAAGATCAAACAGGTCCAGCATGAGTCTGCTGTACAAGCTGCATAATCTATCGCCAGGCAAGCATGAATCATTGGTGCTATACACAGTGCAGAAACATGGCACATACAAAGCAATTGGGCAGCTAGACTCATGCTTTGAGGGTTACAAGTTGAGCATTTCAGCACTTCATCTAGTGAGTGGAATTTCAGTGTGGCTGACTTAATTCGCACCAGCCATTAAAGTAGATTAGTTGCCAGTATTGTTGATATGCTACGCATTCACAGCAACAAAAATTTACTGAATTGTAATGTAACAGTATGACACCGAGAACCAAATGTAAACACGTAAAATTAGTGTGATGTTTTTTTCCTATTAGATTATTTTTCTTTGTTCTTTCTGCTCCCATCTCTGCTCCCATCTCCCCCCTATATAAGGCGATTTATTGGGTGAGATATAAATTACTGAAGAGGAACCCAAGTACGGGTTAATGTAGCTGTTTATAAAACAGCTAACCTAAGCATATTCTATACCAACAGTAATGGCTACCGGCGGAAGAATAAGCCAAGGTAATGTTACAACTACTGCTACTGCTACTAGAACTAGTTATGCTACTGTTACACGATCATTACCAACCAAAGATCAGGCAATAGTTATAGAAGCCATAGACCAGATTCCATTAAAGGAATATGTTATAGGTATTGGAAAAATCACAGATCCAAACAACATTAGGTTTGTTTCCCTAATATCAAACTCGAGGATATGCATGTATCTAGCAAACAGAACTATAGCTGAAGATATAGTAAGCAAGCACCCAAAAGTCAAAATAAACAATATCCTTCTAGAAGTGAGACCCCTTATCACACAACATATCCAAGTTGTGATTTCCAATGTCAGTCCAGTGATCCCTGATCATGTAATAGAGGAGTATTTATCAAAGCAAGCCGACATTAATCCGGTTTCCCACCTACAGCCCATACAAGCAGGGATTACAGAACATGGTTTCACTCATATTCTCAGCTTTAGAAGGCAGATGTTTATAAAGCCTAGTGACCTAGAAAAACTACCCAATAGCATGCAAATCAGATTTGATGATACAAACTATTGGGTTTATTTCACTACTGATACAACAATTACTTGCTTCCTGTGTAAGCAAGAAGGCCATGTAGCAAAACAATGTAGAAGCAATTCCAATGAAGAAACAACAGAGCGTAAACAAACACAATCTGTACCAATAGAGGAGGCCAGAAACCCA
This sequence comes from Tenodera sinensis, assembly GCA_030765045.1. Classification (NCBI taxonomy): domain Eukaryota; kingdom Metazoa; phylum Arthropoda; class Insecta; order Mantodea; family Mantidae; genus Tenodera; species Tenodera sinensis. The sequence continues at coordinate 32,664,346 of CM060964.1, forward strand.
GGTATTTCTGATTTTCCAGTGCTTACTAGCACAAAAGGCCCTCATAACTTCAACCAAACAAACACTGATGCACAGACCCCTATACTGAAGTGTCAAACCATCAAACAAGGCAACATAGAACCTTCTATACCTCCTGTACAATCCAGATCTGTACTTCAGGAAGGAAGTGCTATTCAGAAAACTAACAAATAGCCCAGAAATTGATACACAGAAGACAGCAGCAAAACTAAAAAGAACACACCCATCTAATAGCCCCTACACTTCAGTTGAAGACAACTTTGATAATTCATGCTCTGATACAACTGTTGAGGAGCAGTCAAAGAGGGAAGCAGCAGTAAGCCTTCTAAGTGTGTGAACAAGAGAGTAAAACCTATTGATAAGAAAGCTCAATTTCTGCAGAAAAGAAAGTTATTGAGGTTGAAAGAAATTTGCATTTTAAAAAATTAAATAATATTGAACTTAGGTTATATGACTTACATTTAAAATTAACTAGTATTTTAGGAAACTTAATTTGGGTTAATTTTGAATCAAAATTGTTTGAGTATCTAAATTTTAGCATGAAAAGAAAAACTAATAGGTTAAAAAATAAGTTAAATAGATTATGCCAAAAACAACAGAAATTGAATATAAATGAACCAAATAATCGAAAAAATAATGTAATTAATTTATCAAATTGTAACTTTAACGAGAAAGAAATAAATTTTCTAAACAAAGGTATGAAAACTTTTTTAAGTTTTTCAAAAAACATAGATGATTTTGTTGCAGATATTGAAATTGCCAGTCAAGATTTAAATGACATTAATAAATCTTTGATTAAAGTGAGATGCACTAAAATTTTGAAAGATATAAATAAAAATCATCCTAAAAGTAATTATAATAATCAGATTATTAAATCATTGAAAGAAAAGGATGTAATTTATACTAAAGCCGACAAAGGCAACAAAATTGTAATTTTAGATCAAGCTGATTATATTAATAGAGTAGAACTTTTGCTTGAAAGTAAAGATTATTTAAAAATTGATAATGATCCTTTAAAATCATGTATTTCAACTTTTAATAAAACTCTTAATGAATTAAAAATGATACCTAAAAAAGAAAAAAGTATTTTAAAAGTCAATAATCCTGTTTTACCCAGGTTATATGCACTTCCAAAAATACATAAACCAGGAAATAAAATGAGACCCATAATAAATTCAATTAATTCACCTACATATAATTTAGCTAAATGGTTAACTAAAAAATTTAGTAATTTTGAAACATTTGAGAGTTTAAGTATTAAAAATTCTTTTGAACTAGTAAAAAAGATTAATAACCTAATATTATCTGAGAATGATAAACTAGTTTCTTTTGATATAGTTTCTTTATTTCCTAGCATTCCTAGAAAAAAGCTTTTGATTTTTTTAAAAAAATGGTTAAATTCTTTAGAATTAGACAATGACTTAGTAGATGATTTTGTAAAACTTACAAATCTTTGTTTAGATCAAAATTTCTTTAGTTTTAATGGTAATTTTTTTCAACAAACTTCTGGCTTGGCAATGGGTAGTCCACTTTCGCCATTTCTTGCTAATCTTTTCACGAGTTTTTTTGAAACTCAAATTACAAAATCATTCCCTCTAATTTTTAAAATATGGTATAGATATGTGGATGACATTTTTGCTGTTGTCCCTAATAAACAGATAAATGATGCTTTAAAACTTTTAAATTTACAAGATAAAGCTATACAATTCACTTTGGAAACTGAGAATAATGGATTCCTTTCATTTTTGGACTTAAAAATTAAAAGACAAAAATAAATTGAAATTTTGTATATACAGAAAATCTACTCACACTGATAATTACATAAAATATAAAAGTTTTAATACTTTTGCACATAAATTTGCGGTTTTTAATAGTTTAATTTATAGATTAATAAATATACCCCTTAATAAAGATGAATTTGACATAGAATATAAACATATTATTAACACTGCAGTAATTAATGGTTTTAATACAGATTTTATACATAAAAGGATAGGGGAATTTAAATATCAAAAAGCTGTCAAAGAAGTTTCAACCCTTAAAAAAATAAAAGATAATTGTATTTTTAAAGAGTTTACTTACCATCCATGGGCTAATAAAAACTTTACAAGGAGTTTTAAAGAATATGGAATAAATTTGGTCCCTCAAAATAAATTTAATATACAAAATTTACTTAATTTTTCAAAAAAAGATAAAATACCAAATTATAAAAAATCTGGCATTTATCAATTTAGCTGTTCAGATTGTGATAAAGTTTATATTGGTAAAACTAAACGTCATCTAGAAACCAGAATAAAAGAACATTTTAGAAATATTAAATATAAACAAACTGATAAATCAGCTGTGGCAGATCATTTTTGGTCATTTAATCATGAAATTAATTCAGAGGTTAAATTACTAAAACAATTAAGTAATCCGATAGATTTAATGGTTTGGGAAAAAATTTTTATTTTAAAAAACAGGAACCATGTTATGAACTTCGAATTACCTTCTATAGATTGTATTTATAAATTTTTGTTTTCAGAGATTGGTAAATAAAAAATTGAATAAGAATAATTGTTTTTCAGAAAAAATAAAAGATTGTAGCTTGGCAACGGGTTTGTTTATATGGCTTTGAGAATGAGCTGGACATAGGTTGAAACCCCTGGGTTAGCAAAAGAGAAAAAAGTATCAACATTACTAAGATAAGTGAAGTTTTTAGTTTCTAATTTTTTCTTATTTTAGAATCTTGTTGCTTCACTGTTAATAGCTTCAATTTTTCCTTAAATTAATCAATGTGTTCTAACCACTTTTTCAGTGTTATTGCTACTGAACGATATCCAAGGAACCACAAACAGAAGTTTGCTTAGGTTAACACCCGAGTTACCCAGAATATTGACAGGTAACAATTTTATTCCATATGTGCATTATGTGTTTAGCGAGCATACATTATTTAGAAAAAATAACGTTAGTTTTGATAATCAGGGAGTGTTATTTTAACATTTATTCTATGTGAGTAAATATGAAACATTTTAATCTCTCCATTTTTAAGGTTTATTAGTAAGTAGGGCCCCCAATATTTATTTGCAGGGGGGGGGGGGCCAAAACCTTAGCTACACTACTGTCACCCAGGTTATTCAAACATGAAGTGCTCAAGTCTGGACACAAATTAACGAACATAGTGAAGATTGAAGTTGCCTCTCACTTAAAAACAGCTTCATGTTTAAAGCTATCTCTCTGTTCACTACATTACCAAACATTTCAATATGGCTCATGTAAATTTATTTTTTTATAACCTGTAGCACAATTAACTTTTAGCATATGTGGCATTTCCCCTTATTTGGTTATTTGAATATCAAGGCACATGTTACACTATGCCATAATGACATAATTACATAACCTTCAAAATGGAGACATCAATATGTCATTTGACAAGGTTGCAAACTGTGCCTGGCAAACACTGCAGTGGTTTAATAATTTTGAAAGTTAAAGAAGAAAACTTTCTCTATTGAACAAATGTACACTTTGTTTTATGGAAATGTTAATTACCAGCAATTGATTAATCTGCACCCATGTATTGCGGTTTGTAATAAAATTATAATTATAATGGCAAGTACTGTAGTAAGCCAAATGAGAAATTGTAACAAAAATTAAAGGAAGGCAACAATGGTTGTCTAACTAGGATGCATTTTAGAATTTTTAGCTCTTAAGTTACATAGAACTTAATGTATATGTTTCATATTAGTTACATCCATATTATTGTGTTCTTGCTCTTAAACATTGAAAATTTTGAATTCTTCGGTAATAGGATGATTAAGAAATAAATTTGGATTAATTGCATACTTGAGATACTACACAAAGAACGTTTCCCCTTTTAGGTCCAGAATGGTTCATATTTATTGTTAAGCAATTTATATGAAGGTGTTCTTTTCCCTTTAGCTGCAATGTTTCAAGAATTTGAGCTTGGTCAGACAGCTCAAACATTAAAAAGGGGAAGTTCCTATGCCACAACATGGTGGATTGCAGCAACGGAATGTGCATGGTGCTATCAGCTACCAGATATACTTGAGGAGCTACAATAGTATCTGTAGGTAACCAAAACCAACATGGGGAAGCATGATGCTGATCACATCTCCTCATATCCCCTGGATGATATTCAACCCCTGCCATGTGCATGTGGATGTGGACTGCACAAGATTGGCATCACGTTTGTAGGCCAAGGTATGCAAGATGTGTCATGCTAAATATTTACTTTTCTTTACCTTTAAAGGAAAGATCCTCACCAGAAAATACAAAGTTGAGTAATTACTGAGTTACCACCTATAACATTTTGGAAAACGTGTATCAACAGTCAGTGGTCCCAATTAGGTTTATTTTCCAGGTTCAACATTAAGGTCAGACAACACAAGTGAAGAATGTGAAGCAAAAGCCTACAAAATGTCAAAAGCTTGTTAGAAGTTTCAAAATTAATTCCTGGTACTTCAGAGACAGCTCAGCTGCCATTTTATGAGGATTTTATAAATTGCATTTGTGGTACTTAGCTCTGTCCTGGGTACAAGGGTACCATAAAATTAGCACATTCAAACATACCTCATGAAGCTTCATTGTCATTTTCTGCAACTGACGTTGAAGCTCTGAAACATTTCGCATTGCTTCATCTTGCAAGCGTTGCTCCTCCAGAACTGATGCTTGCAGCTCTGCCTTGATGGTTTCCAGCTTCTGGATTTGGGCTGACTGTTTTATGCTTCGACTTAAAGCTTCTGTTATTTTTGTTTTTAAAGCAGTCATTTTCTCTTTCTCCTAAAGTATAAATATACACCTTAAAAATGTTATACAAATGAATGTCAAAAATACAGGGGTACACCAAAAGTTAATGTGTTACAAAAACTCAAGTCAAAAATTATTTATTTTGTTGATCCAACTCTTTCTGCAATTTGGCAAACAGTATTTGAAGTAATCTAGTGTAGAATAAGGATCAAATTGCATGGAATTCTGTATTAAAGTAAGGATATACAATATGTGTGTATCACTGCAATAATCCTGCATGAGCTGATGTGCCCCTGGAGAATATTGGATCCTCTGGCCTGCCATAACAGTGTTGGTTGGGATGACCAGTCTTAAGGAGGTAACAGTGTCACAGCTACATGTGTCTAGTTTTAGCTAATGACTGCTCTCCTGCAGAACAATAGCTATTGCGTACTGCTTCCCTACCCCCAAAGGTTCATTTTGGCAGTTTTCAGCAGGATCCTTTACTAGAATGTTCCACTTGTATTCAGGGCATATACAGAATGTCCCAAAATTAAACAAACATTGGGAGCTGATAGATAACATTATTTTAAACACTTTGTTGAGGAAAGTTTTTTGCTGTGGTGCTTCTTTAAGTGCTATACGAGTTAATGTCGTAGATTATTGGCTCCCACCCAGTTTAAGTATTTATGGCAAAATCAACAATACAAATTAGTATTGCACTTATCTTAGTAAGGCACAATCTTTATCCAAGAAACAATCACAGAACACAAACAAAACACAAACATCTTGTTTACATTAATCACAGCTTTGCTATTCAAAGTAAATGTTGGAACGCACATCCATTACGATTAACACAAAGAGAGCATCAGCGTGCTCTATTCTGCCGTACTCTCACAAAGGCACCAACCATTTCCCTGGTTTAAAAGTTTGTCTAATTTTTAATAGTAAAGCTGTGATTAGCTGTAAATTACATGTTTGTGTTTGTTTCTTGGATTAAGATTGTGTGCCTTACTAAGATAAGTGCAATACTAACATTGTTGATTTTGCCATAAATAAATTGAGTGGGGGGGAGGCAGTAGTTTATGACAATTCATCTAGCGCTTAAACGAAACACCGCAGCAAAAAACTTTCCTTAACAAAAAGTGTTTAAAATAATGTTATCTATCAGCTCCCAAAGTTTGTCTGTGTAATTTTGGGACATTCTGTACAAGGAGCTGACTAGTGCATGGTTGACAGTCAAGTCAGAATTGACAGTGAAGTTGGAGTTTTCAGTAAATAGTCGACAAGAGTTCAGTTGTGTGCAGGGGACAGTGCTAGGTGCAGTTCAGTTATGAGTTGTGACTCAATAGTTCAGTTGTGATTCAACGATCAGTTGTGTTTAGTTCTGAGTGCACAAGACAGTGTCTAGTGCAATGTTTGTGCTACATTAAGCACCTGAACAATGGTGTTCTTGGCATCAGTTGACATTTTATTTTGTCACAAAACTTGTTTGAGCAATCTGCAGTATGTTTTAGAGCATACATTTTGCAAAATCTCACATTTTGATTCATCCAACTGAATTAATGACCACATAACACTAAAAGAACAATTATTTATGCTGCAACATATGTATTATAGTGCTACTCTAATGGTTAACATGTGGCAGATCAAAACCTGGCAAGATGAAGGTATTCAGTGTCACAAAAAGCAATGTTATCACATTTGATGTCATGAGAAAACTAACATACTGAGGGAAAACGGGAGATATTGAAATGCTGTTTCACTCCACGAGGAGTTAACAACTGTCTGTTATTTGCAATTTCTTTGATTTCATTGGTTGAAGTGACACTCATTGTTACAATGTGGAACATTAGCAACTTCCAAGAAACAATGCATGCAGTGTGTGTTACTCGAGAGCCTTCTGATGATCAAAGGTAAAATGCATGTTAACAATTAGAATAGCACAGTATTACTGTCACTCCAATTAAAAGCATCTGTTTAAACATCATAAAAGATAATTATGAATAAATAGGACAACAAATTCAAATCAATGGGTATATAAATGACTTATTTATTCAAAAGAATGTCAGTTTTTATTCTACCTAATGTTTGCTTTTCTGTAACAAGTATGACATAGTGTATCAAGTTTTAAAAATGGAAAGATGTACTGCCCAAATGAGGCAATATTGCACCACAGCTTAGAGGTCTGCATGGGCCGACATTCATAGGTTCGGCCCAGCCCTAAACAAGCCTGAGCCTGAGAATAAGTTAGGTATAGTGTACCACCCGACCTGGGCCCAGTAGTATAATTTTGTTTTAGACTAAATTTTTTGCAGTTGACTTATTAGCAGCATTTGAAACTTTCCCATAGAATTCCTAGTAAAGAAATTATGTGAATTGTACTATCCTCAGCATTTCAACATCAGTGACCAAAAAATATTATAAATTATTTTTTACCTCAATTTGAGTCCGGGCTTGGCTCAAACCCAGCCAATGAGCCAGAGCAGGCCTAGACTGATTGTTTAGCCCAAGCCTGCACAGACCTAGGCCCGAGGGCTTGGTCTAAGCCCGCACAGGCCTCTACCATAGCTACTGCTGCATTAGTGGACAGGCTTCTAACATCAGGTGGTTTGGATCTGATAAAGTTGCTTATGCTATTTACTAGGCTTAATTTTAGGCTAGAAAATAAACCTCATGGAAAACTTATAATTATAAGTCACTTTGTGAGAGTAATGCCAGATTTTATTATAAGAAATCTTTGCAGCACGACTAGCAAATTTGCAGCCCCCCTTTGAAAACAACTTACCTGCCTTTTAACCTTAAATGTTCAACAAATCTGTTACTGCATTACCTGCTTCAGTAGCTGTAGAGATACTGTTAGAAGTGTTTCCTTGGCAAGTCTCATATTGGTTTCCTCATCAATATTACTTTTAATTTCCTCCATGTTCTTCCTAACCATACTCTGTAATATTTCCATTCTTTGCCTGATTGTCGATATCATATTGTAGTATTGCATTCTACCTGCAAAACAAACATCCATAGCTTGTAGATAATAGCATCACTAATGTCCATCTAATGAAGCTAACACCTGGGGTCCTATGCACGGATTTTGTCTCAGGAATTCCTTTATATGACTGAATATTGAATGCTATCATCAAAGACCTGGGCGTGACAGGAGAAATTTTAGATCTCTCAGTTTGACACACACAATTGTAACAATACAGTAATGGTTACTTTTGGAGCCAACTGTCAAGCCAACACAAACCATCTGATGTGTATAACATGTGCTTACCCTTAATGTTAGGGTTGTTGGACAGGTGCAATAAAAGCATATCTACACAATCTTGCAGATTGGAAATACCTGTGGTTAAGGCCCATGCACACAGTGTGATCTCCTCTCAACACCAGGTCCTGCTCTACTGTAAGCCATACCTGATTTGTCTATACTACTACAGTAAGTTCTCTGTGCAGTACCACTTCAAACTGATGGTATAGCATACATGTTTGGAATAAACCCCTGCATACAGAAGCATTACCCAACAACTTTCCCCGATTTTGTAAAAAAAAAAACCGCACAAGGGGCATTTATGCATGTTTTGATATTCTGTCACACCCTGATCTTCAAAGGCTGAATTTAGTGTTCACTCTGTATGGTACTAATTATATTGGTACACCGCTATCACAATATTTAAGCACAAAAATTGTAGGCTACATTGCAAGTTTAAAAAATTATTCCAAAGAGTTTATATCACTATATGCAAATTTGAACTGTTTACTAAGTTAGAGAAGCTTCACGATTTAATCTGAACCATACATCTCATCTAAATTCTGCCATCTGCCTAACATGCTGAATGAATAACAGTGTGGAAAAGAAAAGCACAGACACCCCCATGCACCCACAACCCCAGTTTTTCAATGGCATGCTTTGAAAAATCCTTGCCTGTTTACTGCAAAGCCCAGACATCTGGTCTGTAATAAAAAAGCATGCTGAACTTATTACTTGAGGCTGGGTATATAGTAAATTTTGAAAGGTTTCCATTCTTAACTACATAAATGTTTTCAAACTCTTCACATGCAGCTCTACTGCAGTTATTAGTTTATTTTAAATGTCATGTCATAATACTTATTGAGAAAACATTTTATTTTACTTTTATTATACTAATTAGGTGTTCTACATAATGCAGAAACTGCAATTTAAATAAAAAAGGGTACTACCATATTTAAATACCAATACACAAAACTGACAAAACGGAATATTTATGTTTTTAGTTGTTTCATAAAAAAATGTAAACCTTTAAACAATCTTTACAGTGGTGAACAAATTATGTCGTATCTTGAGCAATTTAAAAAGTGCAGTAAATACCATATGATAGATCAAATTTTGTCTCATGTCTCTATTTGCAGAAAATCATATTGCATAGGCTATGACATCTAGATTAACATATGTATATGAATGGGATGACAGGGTTCCTTGTTAACAAAATGTAGCCTGTGTTACAGTCGGCGAGAGCTAACCTGGCACTTGACAACTAGCTGATTCACTCACCTGCAAATGACGTTTGCCCTTTCTCATCCAATCGACTAATTGTTGCACGATGTGTTTGTAACACAATTGGGCAAGATAGGGCTAGCCTTGTTTGCAGGTAAGTAAATCGGCTAGCTGTCAAGTACCATGTTATTTCTCACCGGCTGTAGGTTACAGCACTTAGGTTAGCGTATGCATATGAATGGGATGACAGGGTCCCTTGTTAACGAAATGTAGCCTGCATTAGGTTACGACACTTAGGTTAGTGTGTACATATATGAATGGGGCATATTGAGTCCTGTGTTAGATGGGGCAACGTCTACTACTGTCATCAATAACCAGGTATTTATAACGCCATATCTTGCCGTTTCTCCTGTTGTACAAGCTAACACAGGTATAATAGCTTAACCAAAACTCAAGAGTGAAAGCCATAGTATGCAATTGAAGCTAAAGGTTCATTTTATTTTTATTTTTTTTCACATGATATTTTTGAATTTTTTGAAAATGTTGGGCAAATTTCAGCTTCAAGGGCTTAAGGCTAAGGCTTTCCTCTAGTCAAGCGTTCGCGGATTATCGGTCTTTGGTAGAACTCTCCATCGATCGAATTTTGGTCATTAATTGTGCCTTCAAACACCAATGAACTTTTGCACACGGGAGAAGCAGTGCATTGGAATCTGAACAATGTTCTGCTCTCGGTCCATTCTGTCGAATACCCAACGAGGGCAACGAGTTGGTGTATCATTTTCCGTTTGAACACCCAGTGTAAGTAGATGCAAGGGGAAGTCTCGGTCTGTTGGCTTAACTGTCTTTGTTGCCACACCATACTTAATGTGCAGCCTAATTTCGGGTGATCTTCCGGCATGGAGTCGAATGTCAAACTGAACATGGTTTCTTAAGATCACATGAACGAGTTAGTCGGTTAGAACATAGTAATGGGAGAGGCGATGGGTTTTACTCCTAATTAGTACACGCTTTGGCCAGTAGCAGGTACTTTGTGGCCGTGTGCTTTTCATACCACCAACATTTGAACGGAATACACCGCGAGAAAGAAAAGAAAAAAAAAGAAAAAAAAAAAAAACTGAGGCGAGCGGATGCTTACGGCCACAGAATATCTAAGAGTCCACAGGATTCGATATTCACCCGTGGTTAGGTTAAAATTAGTAACGGTGTACATAACTCGGTTTCAAATATTGCTATTTTCGCGGATTGCACTAGTACACTTGGATTGACAGCAGGTTCTGCCGATATGTAGTATTAACAAAATGAAATACCTTTGTCCACATTTAGCGACGACGCCTTACGAATTACAGAATTTCCAAATGTCTCAGTCTCCTCTGTGTCCTTCCAAGAGAAGCATGGAATCTAAATTCAAAGTTTTAAACCTCCATATTTGGACCCACACACCAGCAGTGCCCAACGGAAGTTGCTACCTCCTTACTACCCACAACCCAAACTTCACCCGCCACCCTGCAAAACCCCACATCCCTATAAGGGCAGGTACACGATCGACACATCTCGGGCTGTTCTCAGCCTGCCAACAGCGGTCATGGGTCTCCTCTGAAACTCATTCACTATCGTTCCTTAAACTCTCTTCCTTCAGTATCTCATTCAGAAGGTATACATGGAACCATTGCCAAAGCGATTAATGATCTCGACTATATGAGGCATAGCAAGTGGTGATAGTATACATTAATAATTTGTGTTGAAATGTTCTTCAATTTGAATTTAAGAAAACTCCTTTGCTTTATTTTTATGTGCTGTTTGAGATTTTGTATTTTAAAACACTAAGCTGCTCAAGTATCGTTAGTTCCCGTTAGAGATTCTTGTCATTGACAAGTTTATTCTCAGGTTAAGCTGTATCTTGTTAAAACGCGATTTGAAGTTCAACAAACATTTTTCAGTAGTGGACTTAAATGTTCAACATGAATGTAATGCAATAACTTCATGGTTAATCTTAATTTCCGTTAAAGGTTAGTAGTAACCATTTACTTTAAGGATAGTTCTGCAATTTCTGGAGTTTAAGAATAATCAGTTTATTGTATTACCAATATATAATATGAAGTATTCAACTAAGTGTTTATACACATGATCGTCTAGGGGAAGGGCATGTTTTAATGTATGTGCATTTGACATAGGTGTAACGACAGAAAAAAACTTGACAACGTGGAATTTGTGTACCATTAAGTCGTGAAAGAAGGTTTGGCTCCGACAGTAGTTGGAAGCAACTTCGAACGAAAACAAAGTAACGTGGCATTTGCTGTCGTCATTCTTTTGTCCTAACGCACTAAAGCAATATATACGCCTGACAACTCTATTAAACGAGCCAGTTTTTCAGGAAAGAGTATATGGAGAAGTTCAACCATAGTTCTATATATTCGTTGCTGCTTTTAGGACGAGTTGGGCCCGAAGAAACGAGCGAGTCTCATTATGCACCATATCAAACGAACGAGTAGGTAAAATTTAGGTCTTCGACACCTCCAGTTGAACGTTCGATCGGTGTGAACGTTGACCTTTCACATCAACGTGCTTGTTACATAGCTATGATCCCTATATTGGTACTTTAAACGATGCGGTTCTTTAGCATCTGCTGTTTTACGTTAGCTTTATCAACATTACCTACCAAATAGATCAGCTACTCTTCAAAAAGTTCGCACACTGTTCGTATATTTGACTACTACACAAAGACCATAACCATAGAGGATTCTCCTATCATTTTAACAGCAGAAAGTGTTCACAAATGTTTTAATTTAATAAAACATACAATAGTTCAAAGAAAACCCTTTCTTTCCCACAAAAATGGAACCATTCCATAACTCCGGAGGTGTTAGTTGTTCCTTGCAAGTATGACCTATCATGGCCAGCATCCGGACTAGAATACATAATGCATGGCAAATAAAGCTTCAAACACAGAAAAAATAGTCATCCTTTAAAATTTCATAGGTAGCGAAATTATGCTAAAACCTTCGAACCTTTCGAAATAACATTTTAATTCAGAAATCTATCATTATGCTAAGGTACGTATTTGTAGTCAATTTTAGAGATTTAATTAAAGCATCAGAAACCTGAACTCAGCTTTTAAAGTAAATAGGTAACAGCACAAAGTGCAATAAGCGATCGCAATACAGTATTATAAGAACCATGCATGCAGTTACTCACCTGTGTTAGCAAACGTTTCCATGTCTGACACTTCCATTCACACAAGGTAACGCGAGTAGACGGTTGTGACTTCAAACCCGCAAAGCGTAGCTATGTTAGTCGCAACCAATCACCTGTGTTTCACGCTAGCAGCAGAGAAAGGTAACTGCTCCCTAACGGACTATATAACTACTATTTGAGCAAATATTTACGCGCATGCTCAGTGTGTGCATTCTTATATTTTAAACATAATCTGTGTTTGTCAGAATTAATAAACTTCCTAGAAATTAAATTTTAAAGCGTAGACATTTAATAAAACAATATTTTCGTTCAGCATAATAATAAATATCACTTATTGCTATTGATAATACTCAGACTGAACATTAGGCGGGACTCTACATTTTATAGGGGGGAGAGGGCGGCGAGATAAAATAAATTTGAAAAGCAGATGTGTTGCTTTTGTATAGCTTTCTCTACTCACTCTTGTATAAACTATTCTTTCTTACAAATACTTCATGTTAATTGACAAATATTTGCAGAAATTGCCTTATTGCTCATTTCCTTATAAGTACACAGGGCTTACTGTAGGTTTTAAGCGATAATCAAATGTTTTAAGGCCAATCGTTATATGATGGTGCTAAAATTCCGCTCTCTGCATGTTCAAGAGAAAAAAATGACTTCCCATTTGAGAAAAGTATAAATATTTCAGAATTCCAACCAATGACAACAAATACCTCGAAAACGGTTAATTACACACACACACACACACACACACACACACACACACACACACACAAAAAAAAAAAAAAAAGATGTGTTACACTCACATTACTTTCTCTACTCATGTGCTAACCATTCTTACAAACTCTTACTCCTATATCTTCTACGTGTTAGTTGAGATAAACATTTATATAAATTATCTTATTGCATATTTCCTTGTAGGTGCAAGGGGAATATTAGAATACAGTAGGCTTTGAGCGATAGTCAAATCTTTTAAAGCTTTCAAATTCCGTTCTATTTGCACATTTAACATATAAAAAAATGAACAACGATGTTCCATTTCACGAAAGTTAAGTTTTACGAAACTCACACACATAACAAGGATTATCTCCGAAATGATTCACCCTACAAGAAAATTTATTTGGACATAAATTGTGTATTTTAGCAAGGTCTAAATTTTTTGTTTGGTATGATTTGATCTATCTCTAACGGTTTACCAGTTATGCAAAAGTCGTCCAGAGTAAATACGACTACAGGGGCTATAGCCAGAAAATTCAAGATATACATTTCATTTGTCATCAAAATATCTCAAATATATCACATTTTATTTATTCATTTATTTCTCACTGACCAATGGTATTTTTCTAGCTTGCAAGTGAGAGGGCTCTAGCGGCTGTTTCATGGCACGGTAGTCCTGAATAATTTCTACAGCGAAAATCCTAATACGCACAATATGAATTTAACATGCCGTGCCTGGCAACGGGGTTGAGAAAGTTGAAACTGGCGAAATCTTTCCCGTTCCCGAGGCCCGGGAAAGCTTCCCGTTGGTTGTGAACACTCCAGTTTGAATACATGTATTTAAACTTCTCGTTCTGAATGTCGTTACCGTTGGTTGTGAACCAACCTTTAATCAATACAATGCGGCGTTTTTCTTTCTGTTTAGTTTACCACAATTTCAAGAACGGGAAAAGGGAACCAGATTTGTTAAGAAATGGTCAATGAAATACTCACGGTGTTGACAAACCAATGAGTTACGCGGTTTACGATGATTACTAGATGGTATAATACATATTACAGCCTTTATTAAGGAAACAATGAAACGCCGAATAACCAGAATCTTCTAGAAGTTCCGTCTTCTCGAATGTTCTGGAACTGTGTGGAGAGTTCCAACGACTAGTTGAGTCAGTCTCTCGGGGTTTGCGAGTGGGTTTTGAGCGCGTTGTGGCGACTGTGGTGACTTCAGTGACTGCTATTACTGTAAGAGATTTGAGAAGTCCTGCGTTCGACTCCCCAACAAGTGAACCGTCCGGAAGAAGAGGTTACGTCGGGCGTATTTCATACTTCGCGAAGAAAGTGAAGTAAATATGAAAACTAAGTGAAGTGACAGCGAACGGTGGAACTAGTTCACATTAGTGAAGTGACAGTGTGAGCTAAGTGAAGTCTCAGGGAAAATTGCATTAGGTTATTAAATGACAGTGAAAATTGAGTTTCCCATCTTTATGGGAAATACGTTGTTTAATTACTTTGTCTAAATTGGTAGTTTTATAATTGTTATATTTTATACGATTGTTGCCGTTATGTTTTATTATTATTATTATTATTATTATTATTATTATTATTATTATTATTATTATTATTATTATTATTATTATTATTATTATTATTATTATTATTATTATTATTATTATTATTATTATTATTATTATTATTATTATTATTATTATTATTATTATTATTATTATTATTATTATTGTCTTTGTTATATTTACTATGCATCACATTTTTTATATGAGATCAATTGTAATTTTTAGCATTTTATGTCTTTAGGCAAATCCTAAATAGGGTCAGGTGATTAAATAATAAAAACAAAATTAATTTGAAAACTGGACGAAGTCACAATATGTCATTTGTTTGGCTGGCTCATCTGTTAAAAGGTTTTGTTTCAGACAGGTGCATTATCAGAAAGGAACTGAGCATACATCTCAGGTTTACCTCCATCAAACATTTGAGACTACCATATGGATGCCGCGCCGAGAGTCAAACCACGCTTGCCGCAGGACATATTCACTTAAGAAAAACTTCCCTCTGGTGAAGCAATACTTAAACTTTGTCTCTCCAGCAAATGATCATTTGGTAGTACTTAATGCCTGTTCTTACTGCATACGATACTACATATACGATTTGTTTTCGTTCGTGTATCCACGGTGGGAGCTATGGTGAATGTGCTCGCAGCGTTGCCATCCGCAGCATGAAGTACACTATGACTTCATTTCTATTTTCCAGAACGAAGAGCGAACGAGTCATCATTAAAGGCCGGAGGGATGTGCGCTCGTATGGGATACAGGTTAGATGGACGCAGAGTATGAATGACGTCAGAAGTACAGCACAGCCATCAAATGTGCAAACAACTGCCACTAGAAGCAAGAGTACAAAACAATGTAATGTAGTACTCTGCGAACTAGTGAAGCATTGCCTAGCAAGTGTATGCAGACGCAAGGTCAAGGTGTAGTAGAACGCGACATTTTTGTTTCTTCTCGTGATAGTGTTCATATGATGCTTGTAGGTTGTGTTGCAGTGAGGCGATTTTCGTGGTCAGGCTGTACCTATGTACCTGCAGTTGTTTACATGCGCGAGCGATAACAGTAAAGTCCATGTGCAGTATTCCTATGGAAAAACGCACACGCCTTCGGCCTTTAGTCATCATGTTGGCAGGCCGAAGGCAGCCCCCGATGGAGTGTTATTAGCAGGCTTCTGTTTTGAGTCACAGAGTTAGAAGACAAGTTGGGAACGTACAGGTTTGAGTAAATAGTCTAGGGTAGCACTTCAAAAGTGCAGATTGTTGCGTCGAAAGGTTAGTGTGCATTCGGACTGCTACTCTATAAGTCATAGACTTAATAAATATGGTGAAAAATGTCAAGCCCAGTTAGCTAACTCCTCGACTAAACTGCTCTGTCCGTGCCGACTCGCTTATCTAAGTCTTTCAATCACTGCCAATTTTTCTGGAAATCGAAATTTCTCGGTTTCTCTCGTAAACAAGTTTCCGCACATCAAAAGCTTCTAGAACTGTGTGGAACGGCGTTTGTTCTTAGCCACCACTGTCGCCATCCGCGTAGTGGTGTGAGGCAGCTGACACGTGATTCTCTTTTGCGCTCGGCCGCCGCGAAAATACATTTGATTCAGAGAATGAAGCGCAGTGATTATTGTAAAATCTCTCGTTTTAGAACGATTAATGGAGTCTTTTCTATTCATTAAAGTACATTCTGAAGATTTCTGTAAAACCATAACGCATCAGCAGGCGTCAGACAGAGAATTCCCTAGGGCTCTTCAGTTCGTAATTGAACTGCTGCAAAAACTGGATGAATCAAGACCCAGGTTCTGTTACTGCTTATTCAAACATGTCCTGGAGGAAAACTTATCTTTGCAGATACACGCGCCATAAAGGACGTTTTGTTAGATTTAACAATGGAAGTGGATTCGTTTGATATCCCCTTGTTCCGTTATACACCTGTCATATAATGTGACGCAGAACGAAGCTTCTCTAGATTCAGACTTATTTTATGTGAACATAGGAGGTGTGTTTCTTTCAATACATTGCGAGTGCACCTTGTAATTCAGTGCAATGGTTTTTAAACAAGTGCAGTGTATTCATTTAAATTATTCAGGTTAGTAATTTCTTTGTGTATTAATATAATCATTTATTTATTTAATTTGTGAAGGACTGTATATATACATTCCACGTTCTCAAACGTGGAAAATGGTTATTTTGGAATGTTAAAATCAGTACATGATCAATTTACTTCAAACATTAAGTTAGGCAATTATTTTGTGTACTGGACTTACACTGGAAACATGGGCGTCGGCAGACTTTCTTTCAGGGAGGGGGGCCGCATTTTGGAAGTATGCAATCACACAATATTAATTCATTATTCAGTTGTTAAAGGTAGTATTTGTTGCGGATAAGCGTATTACTTTGTGCTGAATAAAAATTGTTCTTTACATTAAAATAAAAACAATGGTTTAATAGTCAGTAATCTACTGCACATTAAATTCATTAATTTTCAAGGGGGCACCACGCCCCTCGATCCTGCCCTCAACCCCCCCCCCCCCCTCGCGACGCCCCTGACTTGAAAATGGAAATATTTATTTTGCGCCCTATTGTGACTTGATGTTGACATGTTGAGACAAGGTTAACTACAGGCTCTTCTGCCCACCTCCCTCCCTAACTACAAAACACAGTCGTCCGTGAATTCTTTAACTTCAAAGCGCGTTGGTACCCTGGGCCGACTTTCTGCACCGCTGGTGTTCTCTGTTTTCCAAAACATTGTAAAGGAGCTGTTTGGTGTTGTTCTTGTGCTACCGTACATATAAAAGAGAAGAAAGAACGAAGCATTTTATCCTCTTCCTTGCACTCCCATTCCTGACAACGTGCTATTGGTAAAGAACCAAGACCATGTCGGCCGTCGCGTAGCTCGTTTGTTTTTGCCTATTTACTTTGTTCAAAAGAATGAAAGATAGGAGTATGTTCATTTAAAGCAATTTCCCCGGCAAGAATTTCCTGCTAGCTGGATGTGGGTTCGTGAAACCTCGTACTCCGTGCGACAACCCAATGTTCAGATGGATTAGCTTTATTCTTGTCAAAAATAATCAAATGACATTTTGTTTGCTGTTTTGAGGAGGCGATGTTAACGAGCGTATGAGTGATGTCGCAAACATTTTCTCGGAATGTCTATGGTGGAGTGAGTGGCAGTGTCAAGGTTGTCCCGTGTACATGACATTATAAGAAGGCCTCAAGCAGAACGTTCCGAAATTGCTGGTTTGCACACGTATTTTTTACAAGCTAAACGTTAACAAAATGAATCCTGTGGTGTTACAACCTGACTGCCGCTTCACGCTAAGGTGACCAGATTTTTTAAACAAGAAAACGGGACATTTTAAGTTTTTTTCTGGATAAAAAAGGGACGAAAGATAATGCGTAAAATTGTTCGTCATAAATACGAAGGTTTTGAAACTAATAATAAATAAATAGTAAATATACAATGAATAACTTACATATATAATAGTTCTGAATCCACTCCTGCCAAACGATCCTGTAAAATTATTAGTGCAGGAGTCAACTAATTCCTCATTGGTATTTTGCGGATGAATGTATCGGATGTAAGTCCACTTTACCACACAACATTTTGTAAAAATTTACACAAGTGTGATTAAAGTTCACCTTATTAATCAACAAAGCTTTCAAAGTTTGTATTGAAAGGGCGTTCTTGTCATTTGTCCACAAAGCATTCATATGAGAAAACACTCGTTCAGTGGGGGCATTAGTTCCAGGTAAAAAAAGAAGAAATTCTAATATTTTAAGAAAATTGGTATAAGGTACATTGTTCATATCACAATGTGAAATAATTTCTATCCAACAATCACCAGGTGTTGTTTTTTCCAGTTTCCATTTTTCTAATATTTTCGGTGACATTGTTTAATATAGACGTACTAAATGCTGTGTTAATTTTAGTGAATTTCTTTCTTGCTTGGTTTTAACGTAAGGTGACTTAAGATGGGATTAAGACGAAATTAGCAACGTCACCTAACTTATGGCGGCGTAACGCGAAAGTCTTACACAATGTCAATACTTTCTTTCCCGTTACGCTGGTTTAATGTCACGTGATAATAGTTAGAACCCATAGGCATGTAGCAGTAGCATGAACTAATTAAAACTACTACCAATCAGTTTTTCCTGTTACGATAAATCGGATGCATCCGAATGGCACCTTTAGTTTAGCAGTATTATTTAACATTTACGTCCTATCATGGTGAATAAATGTGGCTTTAATCCACGTAGTGACAATTGTAGAAAAAGAAAAACTTAATAACCCCGATTACCTAAATGTCCATCTAAAATGAAAGAAAGAACTAGGCTAACCCGTGAAAAAAAAAAAAAAAAAGTAATGTGTGAAACGCCAGGCTACCTTAACGGTAGAGAACAACTCCACATGTACCAAATATCTTGTAGTTTTCAACAAGTACGCATGTCTGAATTATCTGTCCATCTGTCATGTATGTACGTATGTAGAGTGTATTTGTGTATGTATGAGTTCCAGACATGACTCTTTCTTTCTTTTTTTTTTTTTTTTTTTTGGTCCACGAGGATACATTTTAGAAATTACTGCTATACAGTGATATTTTAATCCACTCTTTTTTAATTTTAATTTACGAAGGATAACTAATGCTTTAACACTAGACATTTTTCGGAACTTTCCTACTATACTTCTTTTTAAAATATGACCTTATGAAAGGAATTTCGCCTATGTATTATCCTCTTTTTTTGTTGTTGTTGTTTTGATTGTGACATTTTATTTGGAAAATAATGGAACGTCGCAATAATATTCGCTTGCCGTGGCTTCTTTGTGGGTTACAGTGCTATCATTGATTGGGAACTATTTATATGGAGACATGCTCTCATTTCGGATTCTTGATATGATTTTACATTTAAAAAAGAGACTCCAATTTGCCGCCATTTAGGAACGGCTGCCAACAACAGCACAAATTAATAGAGCTGTTAAGTGCATTCGCCTGTCATTTGTTTTTCAGTTCAGCCGTTCCCCTCTCCCCTTCCTGCGAAGGCAGAGGCGCACATTGGGCATGTTTCGAAATTAATTTATATAAATGTGCAAAACGGTGTAGTAGGCCTTAAGTTATTTTTCTAATGTTAGAGCGTATTATTTATTTCGATTACGAATTGTGACAGTGCCGTTTGTGATGCGTAGCGAATAATTTCGTCTGCTTTAAAGGTAAGGTATATACACACAGTCCAAGTTTTGTCGCATTATTTTCTGTAATATTTGTTCATTTCTCTTAATTTTAACAGTTTGATAATGAAACCGCCTTATGATTTGAAGCTATATTGCATGCCTGTGTGATCTGACACTTAAATATCGCACTGCTACAACGTAATTTTGACAACCCTTGAACTAATGCAGGTTTGTTTACCTTTACGCGATTGCCATTTGGCGCCTTTAAAATTGAGGTTAGGTAACATGTTGTCGGAATGTATAATACCTTTACAAATGCAGCACAGTGTAATTATTAATATATTTTATAACTGTTCAATAACACGCATCATTTATTTTCTTTACCTGCTTCGAAAATGCAGTAATATCACAATTAAATAACCGTAGGATCGTTGCACTGTAAACGTATGGTAGCATTTAAATGCCGTGCAATTTTATTGTGATATATTTAATTGCACTTGCATTTCGGTAATTTGATAAAACGTTGATTAGCACAGGTTATTTAGAACAAACATTCCTATTTTGTTGTTTTATCAACGGCTCTTTTAATTCTTATGTGAAAAGTCATTAGTACCTAGTTAATGTTCCTTTTTTAAAATATAATTTTAACATCCTGAATTGAGTATTAAAATCAAATATTCATAAATAAACCGTACAAATTTTATTTTTTATAATCCGAGAATATTCTTCACATAAGAAGGTGTCCAAATAGGTATGAATAATATTGCTGTTTGTTGAGACCATTATTTATTTTTGAACAAGTGGACAGAATTCCTAAAACACATATACTCAGCTATGGAAATATGGCAACAATATTTAGTCTAAACTATGAAAATGCTTCTGTTTAAGTTTTTGTATGTGCATTATAATGACCAGAACAAGTGCATTAAAAGCTATGCATGTATTTTAAGTCAGATTATTTAATCCAACTGCATGTGTGTGCAATCAGCCAAAAGCATAAAGTTTAGTTTTGCAATAAATCCAGTCTCCTTATTATGAGTTAACATTGCAACATAGTAGCACTGAAATTGAAATTTATTGAATTGATTATTTATTTGTTTGTTTGGTCCCATTGTGAGCAGAGCTCAGGGATATTGAACATGTCATACAATAACGGAGCATGCATCATGACTAGTAATAAGTATACCCATCACCAGTAATACACTTTTCCCCTCCATCTTGCATTATGTAAAAAAAAAGGAAAGAAAGAAAAAAAAAAAGAATAAATGAATATTTGTAAGCCACCACCATTTCAAGAGTAAACTTAACAACATGCTGTACTGTAAGTCAACAATAACCAGTAAGTGTAGATCGCCATCACATGCAATATGCCCTATGCAGTGAATATTTTGATGTGTCAAAACTGATTGAGATAGTCTAGCTCAAATAACTATTAGAATTGAGTTGTACAGCTTCCTGTAACTGGGCAAAGACTTGATAAATCACAGATTTTTGGTTCTTTATTACAGTTTGATTGGATATCTGAAGATATGTGATACCTAATTACTATAGTTGATTGCTAATATTAAAACATTACATTCTGTCATAGTATTGAACTCAAAGAAATATTGCAGAAACATATTGTGCATTGAAACATTACAAAATATAAATATTCTCCTTTAGCACTTTAATGCTATGAAAGAAAGTTTGTACACAGAATTAGCAATGCGTGTTCAGACGAGCAAGTGCTATATATAGTTATCATCACTTTTTTCTTTTTAATTCATCTCCTTATCCTCTAGCATTCCATGTTGAGGGCTGCAAGTTCTTAAAGCTAATGAAATAATGCTTAAACCCTATCACTGATATTTAATGTCATATGTCATCTTCTGCATCACTTTTAAATAATTAGTTTAACCAACTGCTGGATAACAATGCCTGTGCCATTTGGTTTCGGCATCGAGATTTATGGCCATGGCACGATAGAATTGGCTAATCTATCAAACCAAGGATTGCAGGGTCAAATCCTGATAAAATGTATGTTCTGCATTCTGTGGGAGCTATAGTAATAAATGGGAAGGTCCCAGCTAAAGTATTTGGTGAGATGGCATGGCTGGATACTGACGAGTTTCAGTTGAATGCAGATGTATGCATTTTACCCTTTTATTATGTAACAATAAAGATTTAGTCATAGCATTGCACATAGTGAGACAAGGTAATACGGCAACTATCATGTGTTTGGATGGCCGAGGAGTTTAAGACAGGTGATATGAAGTAGTCTGAGGCTCATGCCCCTAAGTAACAAAATGATCTCTTTATTCTTATTCCAATGCGACGACTTCTAACACCTCACATTACCTAATTGGGTATGAAATGAATGTTGTTTGGTGTAAATGGGACAGGCTTTGTGCCAGTGCCTAATATTGCAGCGTCTGAGGTAAATATCCGCAGCACTACACAATACTCTTTACTCTAATCTTACACATTCATACTTTGGCAGTACCAAAACAGTGTGATTACTGGTTATGACTTAATTAGGTCACCAATTTTGCTTTCTAGATACAAGTCGACACCTTTAATATCCGATTCTGTGCCCTGTGGACCTCAAAGCTGATGGATTCTGTATACTGAAAGATTACTTTTGTTTTGCATTTCAGTTTTATTTGCAAGTTAAAAGTTTTAAGTTCCTTTTGGTCTGGTGAGGTAAAAGATGTAGTTTTGTTAAAGCATCTGAATTGGTGACATTACAGAATATTTCCACATTATTTAGTTATATTGTCAACATCACCTCCTTATTTTTTTCCACCTTCTTTCTTTCCCTTTTTCCTCCATTGTGTAGGTGCAAAACAAGCAAAATTAATTTATATATCTGGGTAGGGGGTGGCGTCTCATTCTCAGTTTTGTTTCAAACTAATTTCATAATTTAGCTCTGCCTTTATTAAAATAATATGAATTTAATCTGTAACTGTAGACTGGACATCATACAAATATAACAGCATGTAAAGGGTTGAAATCCAAGACAGAACACTTTCCTTTGGAGTGGGAGTTCCTTTTTAATTTGTGACAATCATTCACCACTTTGATGATTGGTAGATATGCTTTCTGGTGGACAACTGTATTTGCTTGAGCATCTTGTAACCATTAACAATTAATTTATTAGTCCTACGTCTCAATTTGGAAAATAAATTTCTGTTGTATAAAATGAAAGAGTGTTAAAAGTAGGAATGACCAATTTTTTTATCATATAAAATAACCTGTATGTAACGTTTGTGCATTATTACAAATTCTTTTCTATCAGATCTGTTCTAATTTTTATTTTCCATATTTTGACAGATCAAGACTTACTTAAAGACCTTAATAGGCTTGCAAGATATAAGCAAGTACTGTCTGACCACCAGAAGAAGGCAAGCTGGAGGAATGTTCTATGTTAACATTTTGTAGCTTCCCCCGTCATAAGAGATGGAATCAGGATTGAAAAATTCAATGCCATAGCCGGGATTTGAACCACGGATCTTCCGCTTATCGAGTGACTGCTTTAACCACTAAGCTATCATGGCCAACTTGCCACTATGACATAAAATTCCCCAGCTGATTTGTCATACTGGCAAGTTGGCCATGGTAGCTTAGTGGTTAAAGCAGCTGCTCAATAAGCACAAGGTCCGTGGTTCAAGTCCCGGCTATGGCATTGAGTTTTTCAGTCCTGATTCCACCTCTTAAACATTGCCCACACATGGCTTGTGTGTTTAAAAACACCACAGTAAGTTTGTTGACATTAATAAATAATAATCCTCCGTCATGTTTATGCATACCAGTATGATGTACAATACACAGTGTTGTCAGATAAACGTGTAATACTGTGACAGCAGTTACATACAGGGTTTAAATCAGGCAGCATGGGTGATTCACATACACACATTTCG
The DNA here is from genome assembly GCA_030765045.1 of Tenodera sinensis. Classification (NCBI taxonomy): domain Eukaryota; kingdom Metazoa; phylum Arthropoda; class Insecta; order Mantodea; family Mantidae; genus Tenodera; species Tenodera sinensis. The sequence continues at coordinate 32,688,093 of CM060964.1, forward strand.
TAGCAAATAAATTGACTACATGAGCAGGTTAACAGTTCAAGCCCCTTTCACACCTCAGATCCCACTTGCCTTCTCCTAGTGGTCAGACATTGATATGTTGAATATGCTTTTCCTTCTCTTTTTTAGAGTCTTATGATAAAATTAATACACTGTATTTCAACTTTTGCTGTTATATTTCCCAGAAGTTATCTTGGAGGAGTTAAAAGTACTCTATGTATGGTAAGACACTCCCCACTGAAGTGATTATGGTGTTTATTGCACTGAAAACGATTTAAAAAGGCAGGTGTAATGAGTATTAGATGCCAAAACTGAAGAAATAACTGCATAATGTGCACTAAATTCTAGAAATAAAACTTTTAGGGCAATTAATTGTAGATTCAAATGTAAAGTATCAATTTACAACACTTATTTTCTTTTAATTTGCATCATGAGTGCACTAAGAAACTTAATGGAAAGAACATTCTGTTTTATAGTGATATTGCTACAGGTTGAGGATATTAAGGTAATCAATAATTTTTGCTGGGTCTTAAAATATTGCATCTAAAGATCATAGATCAGTCAAACGCTTTATGTTTATATTTTTTAAATTTTTATGTTAAATAAAAGGTCCACCTTAGCTCCTAGGTATAAGTGTACGTTTTGTATTGATCATTCCAACAGTTAAAATTTGTAGGTTGGAGTAGCGAATAAGTTAGGAAGAGTTGTGGAAACTGCTACAGTAGTCTCGGATTTTTGTATAGGTTTTAAAGTATAAGAATCCACAGCCTTCTCCAGATCAGTCACACAGTGCATAATTGTATTGTAGTGGGTTGAAAATATGGATTGTGATAATTTTTTAAATTTACTGTAACTTCAGTTTTCCCCTGCTCATTTAATGCAAATGTAGAGTTTTTGACCAGAGAGTTGAAATGGGGATGAAAATGAGTCTAAAATTGTTAGGTAGTTCATAAACATTTCAGAGGTCTGAGATATGAATGGTTAAGAGTTGACATAGATTCATATGTAGCGGGTTGAAAATGAGGGAACAAATTCATTGCAAGGGTTGTAATGATTGTTAAGTTTTTTCTTCTGAATTTTCTGTTTAGCTTAAGTATGGAAAATTTTCTCTAAGTCAGTTAGATGATGTAGATTCGAATGTAACAAGTTGAAAGAAAATGTTATGGGATATAAAGCTACGTTATGGGATAGTTTTTAAAACTGTGATATAATCTCCTAAAGCAAGTTTTGTATCATACTTCCTCACATCCTTCTTTTGAGCATAGGTGCTAGTTTAGGGAACAATTTTTAGTGTATATCATTTCACAATTTTTATGGTCAGCCCTTCACCCATTCTCCTTTTTGACCACAAATGCTGGTTTATTGACCAATGTTCATGCCATTTCTTTCATAAATGGGGCCCAGGTGGGAAGGTTTTAACCTATTTTTGTTCCCAGTATCCTAATTAGAACATTTTAACATACTTTTCCATTTCATGACCCTTGCTTTAAAGTATATAAATCTTATAGAACAGGCCTGACAACTTGTAGGGTACCTTGAGCGACCTTAATTTCTTTTATCTGCTAAAGATAGTTATCAGTGCAAGGCCCTGGGCAGGATGTGCCTAAGGAGTACCAGTTGCCAGCACTGGTATAGAACCTAAAAGGACTAAATCAGGCTGAAGGGGCTAAAGAAAAACACATTAATGCAAAGGAAAATGGATATGTGAATGTATCCATTTTAATAAAAGTTAATATATACAGCACTGAAATTAATAGAACCGTATATGGGGCTTTGTTGCTTGCTTTTGTAACTGAAGAATGTGTTCACATGCTGCTGTGTTGGTGTCATTGTAGACCCAACCTTTACTTCTCTGTCCCCTCGTCACAGGAACTGAAACTAGCCATCTGCAATACTTTGAAATCTCCAGTTGCAGATCAGCTTGTAATTTCAGTTTTTAGATAAGTTGTCACTCAACAGTGGAGAAATATAGTAAAAGAACAAATTTGTGACATTGGAGTTTACTTATTTTTGTAAGTTGGAAGTGTAGTTATTGACCTGCATTAGGTAGTGCCTTTAAGATGGTTTGAAATACCTGAACAGAAATCTTAAAAAATAAGACTTCCAGCAGTGAATTAAAAAAGACCCCAATTTCACAACTGCTGGTCATGTAATGTTCTGCCAAGTTGAAAACAAGTAAGTAAATATAAGTTTTTTCTATCTTTCACATTAATTATCTACCAATCTTCCCTGTTCAAATTTTTGAAATTGAACAAGAATTATTTGAAACAGGTGTATGAAAAGACTATTGTTGAAATTAAAACAAACATTGAGAGCATGAATGATTGTGGCAAATTTGTAGCTCATGTTATAGTGGGGAAATTAGATTCCATGGCACCAAGAAAACCCCGCTTACTCCTTTGTAATTAATTGGAGAAGACGAATCACAGTACAGTAGCCCACACTGTCAGGGGATGTCTTAGGCATCTTATGGCCAGCAGCAGACACGGATGAGAAATTTCTGCTCATGGTGGCAGATGCTGCAGCCCATATGTTAAAAGCTGGAGCAATACTCATGTCCATGGTCTACGTCATCTAGCAGAGGAAATCAGAAATAACTTTTCTGGAGTTTAACAGCATTATTTCTTCTAAGTATTTCTCAAAGCTCCTACCCACAATCAATCCTATAAGGAAGTAGCTCCAAACATTCCTTTCCCATCCCAAACCATATTTCCATGTTGGGGCTCCTGACTATTAGCAGCTTTATACTATGTCGAACACCACAAAAAATCAAGGTGGTAGTAGACATGTTTGACTGTATAGCAAATGCCAATATAACCCTAAAGGATAACGTATCCTTAGCATTTTTAGGAACTTACTTCCAAAATATATCTGTTTGCAATTCAATGCATAGAGTGGACATCTGTACCAAGGAAGATGCTGTAGAAGTGATTTTGGAGGTGCATGTTTGTCTGGATGACATGCCTGTGGGTACAGGATGCATCACTAAATTAAGAAACATTCTTTTGAGGAATCCCAGGTATGAAAATATGAAGAAAGTGTCTGCCATTCGTATAGAAATGTACTAACAATAAGAGACGATAGAAAAACTTTCACTCCAGGAAACTTAGAAATGTGGATAATTGTGTACCGCAATCCTACCAAAATTTAAATATCACATTTCTGTAAGTTGTAGAGTTAGGCCTCTATATTACGGTTAAAATGCTGCAAGATGGTTGTGGTCACACAGATACATATTTTAAGTGTGTGTTTTTATGCGAGCGTCAATGCTTGACTGGAAAGGACTAGTGATCAGAGTTTCACGGGTGATCAGCCGTGTTAAATTTAAGAAGGTCGAGCTTTCGGCCATTATACACTCCATGGCCATCTTCAGGACTAAAAAGAAAGGACTAGCAAAGGACTAAGAAAAGTTAGTATAATTATGTTAACATGTGTATAATTTGAATGAATTACAAAGTTTTCATTAAAATAATGTAAAGAGAATAATTATGTCATGGGTAAGTACAAGATGATTGCTTATTTTCTAAAAGAACTAGAATAGCTATATCAAAATTATAATACAATTTTCAGTTTTAATGTTGGTGTTCATTATATGTTTCATCAAGATTCTAAGATGGCTAAAATCATTTGCTTAAAACTTAAAAGGGACTATTCCATGAAAATAAGTCTAAAAAATTTCCTTTTATAAAAGCCTTAAAGTCCAGGGCTGTTCAGCCCTCCACCCATCATTCTCCTTTTTGGCCACAGATGTTGGCTTAATGACTAAACTTTAACCCATATCTTTCTAAGTTTTGTGTTCATCCCTGCACCCATTCTCCTTTTCGGATGCAAAATACATTATCTAAACTTTTGTGGACATCCCTCAAGGCATGGATTTCTTTTTCCTTCGTTTTTTGTGAGGGGAGGAATTTGCAACACACTATTACTTCTAGATAATCTTTCATGCTTAGGATTGTCTTGTCTTGGAAATTGCCAGTGGTTATCTTCTTGCTTGTATTCAAAATAACATGCCATGTGATCCGAGAGAACTATCAGTAAATTGTAAGCTATAATTTATGTGAATAGTATGAGATATGCGACGATGTCCACCAAACTAATAATTTGGTTCACAAAGCTGTTAATAAGAATTGCCGTGTATCCAGAAATATTACATTAAAACCTATTTACCTACATTTCTGAAAAGGCAGAAGCAGTCGAATGGGCATTAATAGGTACCATCACATCACAGTTAAGTGTATATAGTCTGTTGAGAAGTTATAACTATAACTTTTAAAAAGTCAAAACTATTGTGTCGAAATAATTAAGTGCAAATAGTTCCCGGATGATAAAATATAGGCATGAAGAGATAAGCAGCAATGTTATCGCCATGGGCATTATGTAACCATGTATTATCATTTTATTTCCCTATGCAGTTATCGCGTAAAGCTCGATTTACTGTAACCAATCGCGGCTTACCATGCAACTGACGGCTCTGGTGAACTTCCACTTCTGCCGTACGCTGTGGCCGGCTAGGTCGGTCCAATATTGATGTATGAATGTGCTCTTTACTGATTACACTTGCAGAAAGTGTTGCGACTGCCACAAGCCAGGCTTGCAAAGAATTTTGTTAGTGCTGATAACGAAGTATCCCAGCGTCTTTGATGACTTTGCTGCCGGCTGCTCAGTCGTAAACTAAAGGATGTTTTTCTCAGGGTATGCGTGGATGGGTGTAAGAATAGGCAACACCAGTTACGTTAGCTGATGCGTTTAATAAGACTAGTATATGAGCTATTTGAAGCGATTTGTCTGAAGGTGAATCGTAGCACGAGAAACTGTAACTGTTGAAGTATTATATCTGCTAACGGCTTAAAATAACATTCCGTAGCAACAATGGGAACTTTAAGTTGTGTGTCACTAAAATGCTATGTGGAAAATTCCCTTGCGCATACCGCCAAGTAAGTATAATCTGAGCGCGGTCTTTAGTCGCTACAGTCTGCCGATAATCGATCACAGTAAAACACTTCTGTACATGGGCGTCGCGAAACGGGGGCAAGGGGGGGGGGGGGCCGCGGCCCCCTCTTGGAAGTTGGTAAACTGAATGTGCAGCCAGTTACTGACTTAAACTATTATTTTAATTTTGATGTAAAGAACAATTTTTATTTAGCACAAATTAATACGGTTATCTGCAACAAATATTATAAATTTTGACACTAAAATAATGATTTAATATTATATGATTGCAAATTTCCAACATGTGCCCCCCCCCCCCCTGGAAAAAGGTCTGCCGACACTCATGCTTCTGTAAGATCATAAACACGAAATAAAAGTTTTAGAAATATGCTTTCTTTTATCCACTTAGGTCCCCCTACTTCATGAGCACCCCAACAAAGTTCCCACATCATAAGTTGCCAAATTTTAATTTCTTAATCGCATCTGAAACAGAATTTTTACTTTGTAACTTGTTAAGCTCTAAGACTCCCTTTTCCCTTTCTAATTATGTATTCTGGTATCTGAACGTATTGAGTTGTAAGTGAACCTTGAGTAATGGCCTTTTAGTGACAGTTCTTCGAACGTCTGATTGCCTAAATGCACTGACTTATTACAAATTGTTTTTCCGTCAACACGGAACTTGGCTAATGACTTTATTCATTGATAAAATTGTAAATCGTGCTTCCTACATTAATTTATCGTATTGATCTTAATATATTAACATTATTTGTAGCACATATTTATCTCCCTAAGATTTCTTTATGAAACTAGTCGTATAAGTCAATAATTCCGTATTAGTCCAAAATGCTAATTAAAGAAAGCATATACAATTTATATTTAAACATTTCATACATTAAATACAAGCGGAATCCTTAATAAATAGGAAAGTAGTAGAAGTTGGGAATATCTGGACACGGAACAGTTCTTGTAAACCGACTTATGTTCACCAGAAACCTCAGTAATGTCCTATCAACATGTTTTCAGCTACAGCTTTCACACTTCCGTCAAGCTCTAGCTAGCAATCCTTCAAAAACTTCAACATGCATGTCTAATCCAGATGATAACGATTTAAGGATACCTCTCAGTGAAACTTCAGTCCGATTAATTTGAAATGTTGTTACAGCAATCTGGGGTTTATTTATATGTACACCAAATGTTTTAGTTCCCAAGATATTGATTTATTATCTGTTCAAAATAGTACCTATATAAATACATTTTAGATATGAATTTTTAATTATCCTACTAGAAAATAGATTTCAGGGCCTTTGCATATGCAGTAGACAACAGTGAAAGTTGTGCTCGTTGTTAACTAATTGTTAAGTGGAGTTGGGCCTGTCATGTAGGCATTAGTGATATATAATTAGGGAAATGAGTGATCAGCTGGTGAATTAAGGCACAAAAGAATGCAGCAGAAGCTGCAATGAGTGTGCTGAAATCAAGGAAACTATACAATACTAAATAAATACTTAAAACTACGTTTTCTGTATTTTTAATTAGTTTGATAAAAGGTTTCTTCTTTCAGGTGTGCAAATACACTTAAAGTATGATAATTTATGAATGATAAAATGGTGTTTTAGAGGTAGATTAGGTGACGGATGGGACAACTAGCACCACTACACGCAGTGGGATCTTTGTACATGCACCCTCGGGAGGAACAGATGAGATGAAGGAACCGCAAAACCGTATGGGCTACAGGAGCGGACAACAGTCGGCATAGACGCCCATAGTTGCCTGACATTACTGGCTTGACCACCCGCCTGGGAGGCGCTAGTGCTGCCGGAGAGTGGCTCAGAGGCTCCCCGTCTGCGGGATCCGGGAAATGCTCGACTCGGCAGTGAAGGCTCGGATGGCCACCCTCTGGCGGAGTCAACGGACACAGCCCCGGAGTTGTCTTGTAATATGAAAGAAGGAGACAGAATGGCAGATAGGAGAGCCATGGTAAAAGATAACACCCCAGCATTCGCCTTACCGACCAGGGAAGAACCACGAAAAAGTCCATGGTCAGAATGGGCGGTCACCAGGAATCGGACCCATTACCGCGTAAGGTACTTCGTTACTAAAACGACAATTGACAATCTGTGCCAAGGAACTATCTAAATAAGGCATTTGGGTGTTATCGTGTTAACGGATGGTTTTACAACGTGTCCAGGACTGAAGTGCTGAGGAAGAGATATGAAAAGTAAGGACGTGCAAAAATGGCAGCATCCGCTGATAACAGCAATTCGACCGCGACACACTCACACCAGCTACTTTAGCCACGAAGTGCATCAAACAACGTACATATATGAATAACGAGAATCAAAATAAAGTCCCTGGACGTCCAGTGACTGAATTTAAACACCAATCTAGGATAGTTTTAGAACCGAAAATGTATTTGTTTGGACAATAATTTTCTCTATCGCTTACGGGTTGTCTGTTATCGCTGAAACACGAAACATCCGATGAGTGCCTAACTTCATACTTAGTAATGCAAGGCGGAGATTGTAAACAAATCCCCCAATGTAAAGCACTCCTTGCTTTCAGTTTTTTCCGTTTTTGCTTTTTTGGTTATTGGTTTTTGGAATAAATTTGATATAGTTAATTTCTAAGCGTAGTTTGTCAAGTCCTTTTTTAATTCTCATGAACTTTCTAAAACCTGCTAAACGTAAAAGATGGAGAATATCTTTCATGGGAGGGCCCAAATGACCTAGCTGTCGACGGACCCTTAAACCCTACTCGCTCGCTCGCTCACTCACTCACACTCACTTTCTCGCTCACTCTTTCGCACCCCCACTCTTTCACTCACATACCCACGCACTCTCTCACTCATACACCCACTTACTCACTCGCACACTCACTCGCTCTCTCACTCACCCACTTACTCACTTGCACACTCACTCGCTCTCTCACTCACCCACTTACTCACTTGCACACTCACTCGCTCTCTCACTCACCCACTTGCACACTCACTCGCTCTCTCACTCACCCACTTACTCACTTGCACACTCACTCGCTCTCTCACTCACCCACTTACTCACTTGCACACTCACTCGCTTTCTCACTCACCCACTTACTCACTCGCACACTCACTCGCTCTCTCACTCACACACTTACTCACTCGCTCTCTCACTCGCTCTCTCACTCACCCACTTACTCACTTGCACACTCACTCGCTCATTCACTCGCTCTCTCACTCAAACACCCACTTACTCACTTGCACACTCACTCGCTCATTCACTCGCTCTCTCACTCAAACACCCACTTACTCACTTGCACACTCACTCACACACTCTCTCACTCATACACCCACTCACACACTCATTTGCACACTCACACACTTACTCACTTGCACTCACTCGCTCTCTCACTCATACACACACTCACTTGCACACTCACTCGCTCTCTCACTCAAACACCCACTTACTCACTTGCACACTCACTCGCTCTCTCACTCATACACCCACTCATACACACACTCACTTGCACACTCTCTCACTCATACACCCACTCATACACACACTCACTTGCACACTCACTCGCTCTCTCACTCATACACCCACTCACACACTCACTTGCACACTCACTCACTCTCTCACTCATACACCCACTCACACACTCATTTGCACACTCACACACTTACTCGCTTGCACACTCACTCGCACACCCACTCGCACACTCACTCACTCTCTCACTCATACACCCACTCACACACTCACTTGCACACTCACTCACTCATACACCCACTCACACACTCATTTGCACACTCACACACTTACTCGCTTGCACACTCACTCGCACACTCACTCGCACACTCACTCGCACACTCACTCGCACACTCACTCACTCTCTCACTCACTCGCACACTCACTCACTCTCTCACTCATACACCCACTCACACACTCATTTGCACACTCACACACTTACTCGCTTGCACACTCACTCGCACACCCACTCGCACACCCACTCGCACATCCACTCGCACACTCACTCTCTCACTCATACACCCACTCACACACTCATTTGCACACTCACACACTTACTCGCTTGCACACTCACTCGCACACCCACTCGCACACTCACTCAACTCTCTCACTCATACACCCACTCACACACTCATTTGCACACTCACACACTTACTCGCTTGCACACTCACTCGCACACCCACTCGCACACCCACTCACTCTCATGGGAAACTTGTAGATCTTGCGTCCCAAAAATCGTAACAGTATTCACCATTTCCGAAATGCTTATATTGTTTATTATATATTATTATTATTATTATTATTATTATTATTACTATTATTATTATTATTATTATTATTATTATTATTATTATTATTACTATTATTATTATTATTATTATTATTATTATTATTATTATTATTATTATTATTATTATTATTATTATTATTATTATTATTATTTAAACAGTAGGTATACGCTTTGAAATGTTGAGTGATTCATTTGTTTCACATGAGCTCAGCTAAGAGTATGTTATTATAGATGGTTTTTAAGCAGTTGACAATGGCCTCATCCTCCTGCGTGCCGATGTGTAGTTGGAAAAAAAGTTTTGTAGGTGTTCTAAAGAATGTTTATCATGATTAACGGAAAATAAATAGGAACAGCAATTTTTCATAAATAATTAGTAGAAGAATTTGAGGATAAGCACTGATGGGAAGAGAAAATATTGTGACTGTCACTCTTCAGATTTTTGTATTTAGTAAGCTGTGAGTAATTCTGATGAATTCCCGATGTCTTTCAGTCCTCGCTAGTTGGTAGAGAAACGTAAACTCCTGCGTAAAGATATTGTATAAGTCTAGGTTATTTAGTCCATTATCGTGAAGTTTCATTGAACTCGACGACTACTGACATCCACCTTCTTTTTTTTCTGGCAGCAATGGCTCGCGCTGGATCTTGAAGCTTATTGTTATTTTGAATGCTATGTTCCTTGTTAATTATCCCTCTATTGCAGGGATGTCCAATCTTGTCTCCTTGGAGAACCGTACGTAATGAGCGGCTATTCCCCACTCCACACCTTCAGTCGAAGGGACAGACACTCAGTATGCAGTGACGGACACAAACAGCCGTTTCCATGGTCGTTTCTGGGAATGTCCTCGGAAGCCCTCTTCTTTCTGGATGATTTTTGCATAAATGCTGAACAGTAAGAGACAAACAAAAGCTTACTAGATAAAAATTGTGGATCTGGTTAAAACACAATTTATATAAAATACTTCGTGTTTCTTTTGAATGAACCATTTCCGAGATATGCTTACTTATTTGTTTGAATTTGCCAATACCTTTACCCTTTTCAAATGGGAATATGTTATTCGTTATTTTCTATCTCTTGGCCTTGCAAAGAGAACGGGATTTCAAAGGCATCACATAGTAACCAGCTCTTGAAACATTACACTATCGTTTAAAACCTGCTGTATTCCTATATTCCCCTTGCACCTACATGAAAACTAGCAATATTTCTAAAAATGCTTATGTCGATTAAAGGATGTAAATAGAGAAATAAACATCTGCAAGAATAATGTGTATAAGAGTGAGTATAGCTCTACATATATTTGCGAACAGTTTCTCGAAATTGAACTAAAAGTCTGTGTTGCAATAGGTTACGCGACGATCGCTTGGTGTATTTTCTAAGGCTATGCACTTCGACTTTGTCGCCAAATATTGACTTCTTAAAGGTAAGTAGTACCAAAGTAGTCAGTAATGAACATGTGTAGCGCATAAGATTTGAAAGTGATTTCGTTAATCAAACGCAACGCACAGGTAACCAATTCGCCACTGCAACACAATGCACGGCTGGGGTTAAAGAGAGGCAGAGTGGAAGGAGATAAATCCAAACTCCCCTCTTTCGCAAACGTTGGACATCGCTGCTCTGTGAACACGTCTGAAGCCATCCTTCCCTTCGATCTGAAAACTAACTAGAACTTAAATTTTTTCAGTTGATAGTCACGTGATCATGAATGGGCGCCTTGTTTATTATGGCAGTGACTTCCTCCGACCGAGAACTGAACTGAACTGATGACTGAATCTCTTCTTATTCGTTTGTCACAACATTTTTAAGTTCTGCACCAGAAATCTAGGCGTCGAAAATTACAGTGGCAATCGTTTTTTCAGTTCAATCAAGCTTGGGCGATCTGAAGTGAGGTTATAGTTGCGGTATTGGTTTGTTTACTTTGCAAATTGAACATTAGTGGAAAACGATGATTTTCACACAGTGAAGAGGAAGTAATTACTAATTTTATTCGTCAGAACGAATTTATATACAACCTGCAGCATGCAGAGTGTAGAAATATAGGGGAAAACAGAGACTTTGGAAGGAGTAGAGGAATTAGAAAAATGAAGTGCATAAGTAAATACAATTTACTCTTTCTGGATAACGTTTAATAATTTTTAGTTTGTTTCTGCTCTGTAAAAAGGCGTGCAAAGATTCTGTAATATACAACAGAGTAGACTTGGCGGGTATAACCTTGTCATGTAGGTAGTAGGCGGCGCCGTGGCCGAGCGGTTAGCGCGCTCGCCTACCACCTAGGCGGCCCGGTTTCGATCCCAGGGACCCGCATGTAGTATTCGTGGTGGACGAAGCGGCGTCTGGGCGGGTTTTCTCCGGGTTCTCCGGTTTCCCCCGCCATCTCATTCCACCGGTGCTCCATCTTCATTCCATGTATCATCAGTGTCACCACCTGTGGTGCCGTAGTAGTAAAAGTGGGCGTTAAACACTACACAAACACAAAATGTAGGTAGTAGGTAATCTAACTACACTTTAACGTTTGGTTAAGATTGTATATTCGTCAGAAATACTTTACCTGGGAGGTGTGAAGATCCCGAGTGTGAATTATTGTCATTTATGTGTATTACTACAAGTTGTGCAATAAACGATGGTGTACTAATACAAATATAGACATCTGTTGTAATGTAAAAAGACGCTAGGTTACGTCATTGAATTCTGGAACTGATTGGAGTTCGTTTGTCTATGTATATCTAGCCATAGTAATATTAAGATTGCATTTAATGTTGGTGTTCATCTGAAGTACTCCACGAGCTAGTGTCTGTCCTTCAGGTGTCTCATAACCAGACATGGGGGAAACTCAGTGGTAATGATCTCTACGTAAGCATAACTGAACTATGCAAATTTTACGTCACAGGGTGGAAGGTCGTATGCGAGGGCGTGCAGTCTCTCCCAATGACAAAGTGGAACTGCACGGTGCGTTATTGACAGTGACCTTACTACCTCTTTTGTTTACATGCCAATCACAACATCCCTCGCACTCTACGGTCGATGAGTAGTCAACGTAACGTCCATGTGAGATTTTCTCCCATGTCTACTCATAACCAAAATCTCATAGGCACCTTCTGAACTACGATTAGCATACATGAGATGTAACTCGGAGCATTTTTCAAACTTGCTCATCAGTATTATCTGTTAATTCATTGACCAAAATAAACAACAAAGCACCTGCCTTGTATGCGGAGGGTCTGTGATTCAAATCCGAGCTGTGGCGTTGAATTTTTCAGTTCCAGTTCTCGTACATCACAAAGTATCCAATTCCAGTTCACTTTCTTCACCGCCATGCAGTTTTCCCAACCGCATTTCAGCCATTTTACTTAATGGTATGATGTTTTTAGTTCAGTTTTAAGTTTCGAGTTCAGTTTAAGTAAGGCTTAAGGCCGGTTTCCAGTCGAACGGGATTGAAGCGTGGCCATTGTTCCACAAAACGCAAGGTATAACCATAACGTTCGCTAATAAGGTAAACAAGGGTGAGATTGAGGCGCGTCTGGAATGTGCCGGAAGTTTCTTGTTGTATTGCTGTTATTTGTTTCGGCAGCAGACAACAAAGCGCTGAGAAGAAAGTAGAGGTAAGGTCTGAAAGTTCTGGAGTGTTACTTTTCACATTTTTATGATGGGTACACGACTGCAGTTAGAGTAATTCACTCTGGACGCATGTCAGTTGTTATCAAACTGTACAGGCCAATTGTGATGAAATGATCTAAATAATTCCAAGTAATGCATGAACACGAATGTTCACGAGACAACCAGCAATCCAGATACAACTAGTGTAGTCACCAGGGATAGAAATTTCCAAAGGCGACAGGAGTTAGGTTGAACTGTTACCGGACGTTACGCAGTGACGTAGATATCAAACCCTTGTATCTCGAGACCGTGTTTTAACTGCCGTCAGTGACTCATGGTCGCTGTTGTGTAGCTAACTTGAGGATTCTTATGCCTGGCCATGACCACATGAAAGTTGCACAGTGTATGAATATAAATGTTCTTTGTGTGAAAGACTTGAATGGGACTGCGTAGTGGTTCGGAGTGAAAAATACTGGCAAATAACCCGACCTTTAGAGCAATGTTTCACTTTCGTTATTCAGATTGGATTAAACATTGGCTTATACTACAGTTCATGGTGAATTTAGTGATATAAATGAAAATAAATTATTGCCTAACCCAATTTCAACAAAGGTCATAAATGAAAACCCTATTTTTCAAGGTTGGTAAATGTACCTCGCAAGAAAAGTGCACATTACTTCTGTAATTTTTACTTACATTCCTTCATTTTTTCCCTAGTTATCAATTAATCTCTAATGAAAATTCTGAACCTAAATTTAGTTAAATGTCTTTACTCTTATGTAAAAAAATTGTATTTCGGTAAAGAAATTTTGTATTTTTTTCATCCATTTCTTTTCTCATAAATAGATGTAATATTTACAAAAGTTCATAGAATACAGGCTGAAGAACATTGTGTGAAAATTTCAGTTAAATAGGTTAAGCAGTTATGAAGAAATGTGCACCTAGAGTAAAAAAGCTAATCTGATACACTCACATGAGTTTCTCTACTCCTGTATTAACCATTCTTACAAACTCTTATTCCTATATCTTCTTTGAAAAATTTGCAGAAATTATCTTATTGCTTATTTCCTTGTAGGTGCAAGGGGAATATGAGAATAAAGTAGGCTTTGTGCGATAGTTAAATCTTTTAAAGCTTTCAATCCCGTTCTCTTTGCACGGTTGATATATACAAAATGAACAACGATGTTGCATTTGACGAAGGTTTGTTTTCCGAAACTGACAAAAGAGAGAGAGAGAGAGAGAGAGAGAGAGAGAGAGAGAGAGAGAGAGAGAGAGAGAGAGATCTTCAAAATGGTTCACTCTACAAAAAACATTTGGACATAAATTGTGTGTTTTAGCGAGATCTACATTTTTTGTATAGTAAGATTTGGTCTATCTCTTACGGTTTAGGAGTTAGTCATTCAGAGTAAACAGGGTATAGCCAGAAAATTCAAAATATACATTTCATTTGTCATAAAAATATCTCAAACATATGGCATTTTAATAAAAATCGTTAGAGCCATTTTCAAGAAAATCAAAATTTTGAAAAAATATTCCATGTAAAGAGTAGTTTAAGGTGGAGGAGTTTTCTTCAAAATCTTCGTGTCGCATCCTTGAAAGACATTAAACTTAAATACCAACTTTGGTTTTTAACCGACTTTTCGTTTTTGAGTTATGCTGTCCCCCCCGCCCCCCCCCCCCCCCACACACACACACACACACATACACGGACCTTTTTCTAAAAAGGCTTTTTTATTCAGGGGTCCTCAAAACATATTTCCGGTGAAATCTCGACATCGAATTTTTTGGTGGAATACAATACTTGCTCTACTTGGCTATACGCAGTAGAGACAGTAAAAGTATATTTTTCACTCACAACCACTACCAGTCCCCTGAAAGCAAGGCAAGGAGAGAAGCTAAATATTTGAAACAATGTTCTGTTCACAGTTTGTTGACTTGAAAGCTATTGGCTGCTCGTTTCACAAATTTTGTTTGTTCATTATACCCATTTTCCAAATGTGCATCGTATCAGGCTTAGTATGTAGAGGAAGTATTGTATTCCGAAAAAAAAATTAGAGAGTGAGAGTGCCCGTGTATGTGTAAAGAGACTCAAAAACGAAACTTGGTATTTAAGTTCATGTTCCAAGGAGGCGACACGAAGATCAAAATCCCCTCACCTAAAACTATCATCCCTTACATGGAACAGTATTTGAAAATGTTCATTTGCTCAATAATTCAAACATTTTAAATTAAAGTACTATATATTTAAGATCTTAAATTTCCTAAAAAAAAGTCTCTGAAATGTCCTCGTCCTGAATGACTTTTGGATAAATGGTAAACCGTTAGAGATAGACAGTCTTACTACACAAAAATTGTAGCTCTCATTAAAGCACACAATTTGTCAAATATATGTCTATATATAATATAAGTATTTAAATTATTAACGTAATATTAAATAAGTATATTAAATTATTAAACATTAATATATATATATACCTTTGTGTAAGCGTTTCTTTTATGGTATTTACCATTTCCGAGATATTCTTTGTTATTGGTTTGAATTTTCAAATATATGTACTTTAAAACAAGCTATTTGTTCTCTCTCTCTCTCTCTCTCTCTCTCTCTGCAGTGCAAAGAGAACTAAATTTCAAAGCCATCACATAGCGACGCACTCTTAAAAGATTTGACTCACTTAGAGCCTTGTACCTGCAAAGAAATAACCAATAAGACAATTGCTGTAAATGTTTATTTCGAGTAACGTGAAGTAGATAGAACAGAATAGAAAGAATAAGTGTTTGTAAGAACAGTTTGAACAAAAGTGAGTAGAGAACGTCATATGAGTTCAACATTCAGGATTTTTTTGAATGTGGTTGCATAACTTCTGTCCTTCCGCCTCGAGAAGAGGCAAAGTGTATTGTTTTCTGCAGGTATTGAAGAAGCTCGTTAAAATAGTATATTTAATAAACTGAAATAAATATTTTAAAATGGCTTTAAATTCAGCCTTGTAATGTAAATCGGCTACTACTAGCAGTCATTTTATAAGTATGTTAAGTATTGATTTTAATGTGCCCAAATAGACATTACTGGCTGTATCAATATGTCCAATTATTTCCGAAATTTGTGTTGTTACAAGCGCATAACTACAATGCAACGGTGCTTTATTGATTTTTGTTAATGGAAATATTTAATAATTGTGAAACTGAAAATAAGGCGGAATTCTGTCTCTTGTTTTGCACGTTGTCACTGACGTCATTCTATCATATTTGAGCCAGAACTGTTATTTTTCTTCGCACATTTATATTTCGGTGCATAGAGTCACAGCCAAACATATGAATAGCGATTTATTGTGCTACTTTGAAAATGCATTGCCAACTGTTCATTTACCGAAAGCTCACGATGGCTTAGGGCCATCAACGAAGCAGGAATTCCGCTCTGGGAGGGAATTTACGGCCTATGTTCGGGAATTCGATTTGGTACGTTTTCTTGTGCTAGTTTCATTTTAATTACATTGGGGAGTTAGTGGTGCTCGATTCGATTCCGAGGGGTCACAGGCGGCCAAGTTATCCCTTGTGACAGACCCTCAATGACGCGCAAGCTATCCAGGCTGCAAGCTTATTGACCTCCTCCAGAGCTCCCCCACCCCCCATCAGTACAGACTAAAATAAAAAATCGGTTACATTATTACGACATTCTCTGCCCTTTGTAATTTATCAGTGAGTATACAACCTGTTCTACTTCATTTGAGATAAACCTTTGCAGTAATATTTACATTATCCGTTTGGTTGTAGGTGTAACCAAAACAAAACCTGACAACAAGGACTAGTGTCGATATACGAGTACCATAATACTATACCAGACACAACATTTAATGGCGGGTGGCAGGAGGAGCTGGTCAACACAACATCCAATGAGAGGCTTGCCACGCCTGCGGTGTTGTATGGTTTAACACGTGAATTCAGACTGTAAAGCTGGTGATATAAATATCATTTGCGCAATAGGAAAGAGAATAATCTGATCACGAAGTGGTCAGCCATTAACCGCCCTTAAAGTTTGTGTCCGTCATAGTTTATGAATACTGATTTCCTTAACGGTATTGATTTTCTTTTTCATACAGTATAGAAGATTGAAATGTATTAATGTCATTAGTTCATTTCCAACATTTTTGCTAAATCTAAATAAATATATCTTTGTTTCCTTCATCATGCTTCATATTCCATTGTTTATCCTTTCAGAAGAAGGGAAGTTGTTTGATTACGAAGTACAAAGCGTTAGGTCCATTTATCTTTTATTCATTTTTCAAAGTGTTTACTAAACCTGAAGCACACATTGTCGTTTTTCCTCATCATAGTGTATTTCCATTGGAAAGGGTAGAATGAGAATGAAAAATTCAATGCCACAGTCGGGCTTTGAACCACTGATTCACCGGTTACAGTCCAGCTGCTCTAACCACTGAGCTACCATGGTCAACATGCCGACACGACATTAAATTCTCCAACTCACGCGCATTTTTCCCGGTAAATTACACAAGGAGGTCTCAAATATGAGATAACATACCTTAATGGCTACTTATAATATGTATTGTAAACACTTAAGTTCCGGGCTTCTAGTTTAACTATAAGGTCAATCAATGCAATGATCGTTCTTTCACACAGGACTGATAGAATTGATAGAATTCTACCCTTTCAAACCTTGTCCTACACACGGCTATTGTGTGGAAGAACGAGTAATTGTATTTCTATTGTTTATCCTTTCCAAACTTTTAAATTTATATTTTTGTTTAATCTCCCCCTCTCATTTCATAACATTACTAAACCTGAACCGCATTATTGACATTCGCAATACACACACAATGCACTCCTCATGGCCCTCGATAAGCAAATTTTTACTCCCACGATTTCTAATATTAATTCAAATTTCAAGGCAAAACTATTTTCTTCCGAATATCTTCCCAGTGCACACCAATGAAGTATGTTTTAGTACACTTAAAGCTGTATTCATTGCCTAATCAGTGTTCCCTTTTTGCTCTCAAAAGAAGGGTATTTGCCCTAAGGGTGGTTGTGATGGCGCCCGCGCCTCCTTAGGCATTAGTTAAATACGTATGCCCAAGCACAGAAAGTAACCCATGTCGTTTGTCTTGCGTTTATTCCCATCGGGCTGCCTAGCAACAGCGAGCGTGTTTAACTGCTTTCCCACATGGATATAGAAACTGAGTGGGTGCCGAATCAATGGCGTGCTACTCATTTTAGATTTGACTTCATTGCAGCGAAATTAGAACTTGCAGTCACTTGTTTTTTTATCGCTTTGATTCTGTGCCGTTGTGTTGAGCAACGTTCTGTATATGAAAGCAAGCATGAATTGGTTCAGTTAAAGAAAGCCTTATGAAACCATTGCGATTGCATCTTGGCATTGAATAAGCTCTTTTCAACACCAGGATATGACAAGGAGAGGCTAAAATCTTTATCAGTAGCGCAATGTTTGCCAAATGCTCTTTGACGCTTGGTCCGGCACAGAAAGGAAGGCGCGGGCGTTACACGCACAAGAGAAGGGGCGAAGTTGTAAAACAGCACACAGTCGCTTCTTCCCTTTCCCCGCGTCCCTCGTAGCATTCGACGGCTGAAAATGATCTACCGCCTTAGACAAAGCTCAGAGAAAGAGGCATTTTATGTACAGCTGATAACGCATTTATGACCTCTCTAAACTGTCCTAAAGAAAAGAATAAAGAGAAGAAAAATCTCATGTATTGCACTCACATGATTTTCTCTGCTCTTGTAGTAATTCTTACAAACTCTAATTCCTCTACTTCATGTTGTAGAGATAAACATTTGCAGAAATTATCTTAGTGCTAATTTTCTTGTAGGTGCAAGGGGAATATGGGAATACAGTAGGCTTTGAGCGATAGTCAAATCTTGTAAAGCTGGTCGCTATATGAAGGCTTTGAAAATCCATTCTCTTTGCACGGCCAAGAGATAAAAAGTGAATAATGACGTTTCATTTGAGAAAAATTGAAGTATTGCAAAACTAGCACAAATAAGAAGAAATATCTCCGCAATGGTTCGCTCTACCAAAAGAGAGAAAAAAAAAAAAAAAAAAAAAAAGTCACTTACACATAACTTTTGTTTCAACGAGATCCACATTTTTTGTACAGTAAGGTTTGGTTCATCTCTTACGGTTTACCAGTTACGCAAAAGCCACCAAGAGAACACAGGACTACAGGGCCTATAGCCAGAAAATTCAAGATATACATTTCATTTGCCATAAAAAATATCTTAAACATGTCATTTCAATCAAAATCGTTCGAGCCATTTTTGAGAAAATAAACATTTTCGGAAAATTTTCAATGTAAAGGGTAGTTTAGGGTGGAGCAATTTTCTTCACTATCTTCGTGTCGTAACCTTGAAACATATTAAACTTAAATACCAACTTTGGTTTTTAACCGACTTTACATTTTTGAGTTACGCCGTTCACAGACACCCCCCCCCCCCCCCCACACACACACACGGACATATTTCCAGTGAAATCTCGAGATCTATGAATACAATACTTCTCTACTTACAGAATGTAAATGGGAGACTGACGTGTTAAATAACCTTTGCAGAAATAGCTACATTACACATTTCATTGTAGATACAAAGAAAATAGCGATAGTCAAATGTTTTGGGCGCTATATGTTGGTCTTATAATTCTGTATCCTTACCATGGGAAACACCTGAAAATCGACAGGACCTTAAAAGAAAGACAACTGAACAACTCGAATCAATGGAAATGGCTAATGCTACAAAAAGTTGAAATAAATTGTGTTCTACAGATGCCCACATTTTTTGCAATGCGTTTTCGTATATTAATTTACGTTTACCAGTTACACAAGACTATACAAAATTGCTTTCGAATGAAGAGAACTTCACAAGCTATTTCCAGAAAATTCAAAATATGAGTTCTATTTGCCATGCGATTGTCTTTAATATATGGTGTTTTAATAAAAATCGTTAGAACCATTTTTGAGAAATTAAAAGAATTGGAAGCATTTTCCATGTAAATGGTACTTTGATGTTGAAATTCTTTGCGTGGCCTCCTTGGAAGACGCTGGACTTAAATACCAAGTTAGGTATTTATCGTAATTTTCGTTTTGAGTTACGGTGTTCACAGACACACATACAGACAGACTTTTTTCTAAAAATGCTCTTTTGGTTTCAGGGGCCCTAAAACATGTATTTCAGCTGCAATCCCGGTATCAATTTTTTTTTATGAAATGCAATACCTTCTCTACCTGCTACATGCGTGGTAGAGGAAGTAAAAATTAGAATTAGACAAGTTTAATGGAAAATCAGTCTGTGGAAGCAATTGGTGCTAAAATCAGGTGAACTCGAGTCCCTTCTGAAGTGCTGAATTTCAAGGTCATTGTAGGTTGCCATATCAAGGAAGCAAATGGAGTTCTCTCACTGTTCTCACTTTCGTGCTTTAATTAAAAGATCTTGTCCACCATGTAATAAAAGCTTCCATAACAAAATGACCTTTAGATTGTCCTGTGCACGCGCGCGTGTTCAATAACCAGATAACGTAAAACACTCGTCCGTGCGAGCGCCTTTGCTGAATTTAAGACACATTTTAATGAAACACCATGCCCAGTCGTAATTTGGCAAGGAAATTTAGTTGTGGAATTTTCTGTGGAATATACAGATGGTTAAGGTTAAAAATTACGCTTCTTTTACTGGGGCCGTGTTAAAAGTATTACAAATATCATCATAGAAAAATAAATTACTTACTCAAACGAACAGAGTATTTTAAGGAACACAAAAATAAAATAAAAAAAAGTCATGTGTTGCACTCACATGACTTTTTCTACTCTTGTACTAACCATTCCTACAAACTCTTATTCCTATATCTTCTTCGTGTTAGTTGAGATAAACATTTGCAGAAATTATCTTATCTCCTGTAGGTGCAACGGGAATATGGGAATACAGTAGGCTTTGAGCGATAGTCAAATCTTTGAGATTCCGTTCTCCTTGTACGGTTAACATAAAAAACTGAACAACGATGTTACATTTGACGAAAGTTTGTTTTCCGAAACTGACACAAACAACAAGGAATATCTCCGAAATGGTTCATTCCACATACAAATTTATTCGGACATAGGTTGCGTGTTTTTGCGAGATCTACATTTTTTGTATAGTGATATTTGGGCTATCTCTTACGGGTTAGGAGTTATTCAAAAGTCATGTAGAGTAAACAGGACTACATAGGCTATAGCGAGAAAATTCAAAATATACGTTTCATTTGTCGTAAAAATATCTTAAACACATGTCATTTTAATCAAAATCGTTAGAACCATTTTCAAGAAAATCAAAATTTTCCATGTAAAGGGTAGTTTAGGGTGGGGGAATTTTCTTCAAAATCTCCGTGTCGCATCCTTGTAAGACATTAATCATAAATACCAACTTTGGTTTTTAACCGACTTTTCGCTTTTGATTTGTACTGTCCAGTACCGTCCAGACGCGCGCACGGACCTTTTTCTAAAAATGCTTTTTTTTTTTTTATTCGGGGTGAAATCTCGACATCGAATTTTTGGGTGGAATACATTACTTCCTCTACTTACTAGTAGTTACAAGGGGTTAAAATACAGTTATTAATGGAGCATTTTACATTTCCAGATTATAAAACGTGGATAAGTAATTCATGGATCATCCTTTCAATTTTTAGAAAAAATTATAAAACTATTTATTAATCAAATATGCGTTTATAAAGCGTAATACTCAATTAGATTCATTGTCCAATTTTACTAAACTTTTCGATCCTACTGTTTCAGAGCTTAATTTTGATTCAGAAGTCAGTTAACAGCAAATGTAAAACATATCTATTTGTAACGGTTTATGTGTTATTTTCATTCTGGAGTCAGTGAAATCTCTTTTGGGATGTAGTCTGCCGCTAAAATAAATTCATTCACTGATTGAACGAATACAACCATCTATTTTAAGTAAATATGCAGGTTAGAAATGGAACTGTTTTCGTTTTGGCATGGTAAAACTACGCCATAATCTTTAGAATAACAAGTGTCCTATTTTTTGTTTAATTAAAGGGGGCTGTATCCCCTCTGAGCCCCTCCCTGTAAGCGCCTATGGCTGTCGAAGAGGCTGCCATCGCAGTAATTTCTGGCTCTCCACCAACAGAATGTTAGCGCCATGTTTATTACACTTGAAATCCTGTTACGTGACAACAAGGTGCAAGATTTGTGAACATTTTGTTGAAGTGGCCAGTAGGTGGCAGAGTTTGTGCAGTGCTGCCAACACTGCCACAATAGCGCAAGTAAACTGTATCAACACACATGTGTTCTCTCACAAATTGTAAACCTTCACATTTCTACGTGGCACTTGATCGCTTCACCTTTCACATGCTGTTTGTTGCCTGATCGGGCTTCTGGGAGCGGTTCTGAAGGTCAGATGCTCTACCAGGCGCAACCAGCCTCTGCATATTGTTACATTACAAACAGTGCCTGCCCTAAATTTGGAGACAAACATTGTTTTAGCGGATTTTGCTCTTTAGATATCCGTAACGTTTAAAAATAAATTTCTTCTGTTGTACATAAGTAACTTTTGTATCATTAGCGCAAATTGAAAGATTTCACTGACTTGCACCAAACTGTCCCTCTTAAACACTTCCTTGTTTGTCTACGATTCTTCTGGTAAAGCAAAGTGGTAAAATATGTGGTTGCACTGCTACCCTCACTTTCCTTCTGCAGTCGGTTTCTTGCACCTTGTGCATCTGTCCAATTTCAGCAGTGCTCAGAATGCTGCAGTTTATGTTCTGTTTACTCCTTTCCTCGTGTTCGGTGTCAATCTTTGACTGGCCTGGATAGACATGTCTATCTCCGTGTGAGAGTGGCGCGTGTATATCGCCCACTAACATACTGTTATCTTCTGAGTGTAGGTATTGTGTCTACCCTCTGTAAATAATACCCCATCTTAGCGTATTTTGTAAACTTATCACTTACTCTTAATGAACTTGACACAATAAACACTAGCATTGTTAACACACGCGCGCGAACGCGCGCGCGCGCGCACACACACACACACACACACACACACACACACACACACACACACACACACACACACACAGTGTTTTCGTCCAGTTATATGTATTTTTTTATCTTTTAAACGTCAGTTCACTCTTTCAGTCATTTAATAATCTAGTTCAACTTTCACTGACTCTTCGCTTTACTCACTCTTACATTTCCCTAATGTGAACCAATTCCACTGTTCGTTGTCACTTCACTTTGTTTTTATATCTGCTTCAGTATCTTCTGCGACGTAGTGGCGTACGAAATACGTCGGACATCAGACTCTCCTTCCGGAAGGTTCACTCTCAGGGGAGTCGAGCACAAGACATTTCTACTCCCTTGCAGTAATAACAGTCGCTCTACCTCACCACAGTTGTGCAAACTCGTTCGGAGAGCAGCACTCTTCCTCGCATTCAGAAGCGCACGCTAACTGGCTCAGTCACTAACTTACTCACATACTCGTTTTGCGAGACAAACTCACTAACTACGCCAGGCTCGCACAACTTCGAGAGCACAAGCTTATATAGCCGTTGATAGTTTCTACACAGTTCCAGAACGTTCTAGAAGGCAAAACTTCTAGAAGATTAGTTATTTGGCGATAGCGCTTACCGTGTTTACGCTGGCCAAATGCGTTGCTCATTTGTTAACGTTCCGACACTCTAATACTGACTCCCGATAACCTTTTGCCATAACCGCTCATCACAATGACTTTGACAGATTGACTTTTGGCCTTTATCTCTATCTGTGTTTGTGCTTTGTATCCGTGACGTTAAAAGCCATGTATTAGTAAAATTATTAAATATGACACGTTTTGGCGAGTTCATTCGACTAGTACTGGCAATGAGTGCAACGTTATTATTCCAGCTTTGCTAGCACGAGAACGTATGCTTTTAAAGGCGCCTAAGTCTTGTTGATATGTTGGACTTCTAGGCGTAATCTTTCTCAGAAAACGTCGAGTTGATGTCAAATACATTCTTACGGAGGAACGCAGTAGTTAATGTATGATAGTTGACAGCATAGTGAGCTGCCATGTGCTGCTGTCTCCCCCTTTCCCTCAAGAGGCCAGAACACCCTCAGACACGTTCTCGTCGGAGGCCTACTGTACGCTGACAACACATATTGTGTAGTTGTGTTGAGTTAACAAATGACCATACGCTCAGGAAGATTGTGTAATGATTACAGAACATAGCACTCCACTGTCGGCATCGTTTCAAAAGGAATAATGTAAGGCTATCGCAAGGTTAAAACATTTCAGGATATTAAATGTTAAATTACATAGATTTCGCTATTAAACACGTTCTATTTAGGTTAGTACGAAAAAATAAAGTTATTAATAGAGGGCGAAAGCTTGTGCAATAAGCTACAAGTATAGTTCACATGGGTTCTACTGTCGCTGCTCGCTCATGTACACAGCTGCAGGCGTCTGCTGATGCGCGTGCATGTACGACGGCTGCGCGGTACCGGTTACGTCATTCTCCGTGTCCAGCTAACCCGTATTGCATGTTTTGAGGCACCTGAATTCAAAAGAAATCATTTTTAGAAAAAGGTCCGTGTGTGTGTGTGTGTGTGTGTGTGTGTGTGTGTGTGTGTGTGTGTGTGTGTGTGTGTGAGAGAGAGAGAGAGAGAGCATGCTTGTCTTGTGTCTGTGTGTCTGTCAGTCTGTGGACAGCATAACAAAAACGAAAAGTAAGTTAAGAACGAAAGTTGGTATTTAAGTTTAGTGTCTTTCAAGGATGCGACACGAAGATTTTGAAGAAAATTCCTCCAGCCTAAACTATGCTTTACATGGACAATTTTTTCGAAAATTTTGGTTTTCTCGAAAATGGCTCTAACGATTTTGATTAAAATGCCATACGTTTGAGACATTTTTATGGCAAACAATATTTTGAATTTTGTGGCTATAGTCTATGTAGTCCTGTTTACTCTGGATGATTTTTGCATAGCTGGTAAACCGTAAGAGATAGACAAAATCTTACTATACAAAAATGTAGATCTTGCTGAAGCACAAAATTTGTCTAAATAAATTTTGTGTAGAGTGAACCAATTCAGAGATATTCCTTGTTATTTGCGTAAGTTTTGGAGAAGTTATACTTCTGTCAAATGGAACATTGTTATTCATTTTTTTATATGTTAACCGTGCAAAGAGAACGGAATTTGAATGCTTTAAAATATTTGACTATTGCTCAAAGTGTACTGTATTCCCATATTTCCCTTGTACCTATAAGAAGATAAACAATAAGATAATTTCTGCAAATCTTTATCTCAACTAGCATGTAGATATAGAAATAAGGGTTTGTAAGAATGATTGGTGAAGAGTAGAGAAAGTTATGTGAGTGCAGCACATCAGATTTTTTCCATGGCTGTACGAGCCGTCACCGGGGAGTTCAAATCTGCAGTTATGAACCCTAACCTCAGATCCGGTCACCCCGTCAGGGGCATAGGCACAAAAGATCTTCCATAAGTCGAGGTGCAAAGTCCACCTTCCGAACCTTGTTGCTGTTAACCGAATGTCGTAATACATGTCCTAAGTACTAACGAATTCCGTTTGACATTTTTTTGGATTTCTTTCCAATGCCCCATAAAATGCCACTTTCATCACAACAGGGCCATTGTTCCGAGAGCTGTGCATTGTTGTGTTTTAGATATTTACAATAATCATAAAGGGATTTTAGACACATTGATTTTTAAAACGTTTAGTAAAGAAAGGAATCGTCATATGAAAATTGCACAGCAGAATGAGCACATCTGTTTTAAAATACGGACTAACAAGCAAGCTTGAGAGAATATAAGCAATATTGTATCATAAGGAGCATTTTAAGCAGAAAAAATCTGCACTGCACTACACTTTGAAATGGTGTGGACATATTAACACATTTAAAAATTACGAACAGTATGAATGATCAGTATAAAAGTGAAAACTTCAGTACCCCTGAACCGTGACTTTTGTACACTTCGGCGGTACTGAATGAAGAAGTTACACTCGTAAGCGAATACGCGAATTTGATTGCAAGGCGCCAGGTTGGCACAACTGGGATCGGTAAAGCTTGACACCGCTTCTGGTAGATGGCAGGGCTATCCCTCTTCTGAATTTCACGCGTGGCACTGGCGAGAGAAATTTCCACTGCTAAATCTATAACGTTATTGTGAATCCAGATAAATACAGCAATACGGCGGTGACATATTAATGCATGGAAGATAATTGATACATCACACAATGATGATTACTGTTTGTTGTCATTATTTTTATAATCGTTTCAGGCCAACTACGGGCCACGTCAAGCAGCCCACTGCATTTATATTCACTTCTTTTCTTTTTCCTATCTTTTCAATATATTTTCTTCTGTCCAAATAGTAGTTGTTTTCTGCTTTTTTTTTTAAAACTGGAAACAGGAATTTTGTGTTAACTTTCTTAACTTCGCTGCATCCTGTATTATTTCTTCGGTTAATTCCATTTCATTTAAGTCTTTACTTCTCTAGCATCTATTGGTTACCATTCTTACTTTCGTAAATATGCTTGAAAATTTGTTTTGTAAGTATAGTATTATCTATCCTTATTAAATGGCCGAAACATCGTCTTCTTCTTCTTCTTCTTCTTCTTCTTCTTCTTCTTCTTATTATTATTATTATTATTATTATTATTATTATTATTATTATTATTATTATTATTATTATTATTTACCTAAAAAGCGCAATGTTTACTATCGCCAGGACTCACAGCAATCTTGATCGGTTATTATCACCAAGTTTGGAATCTAACGTCAGATATTGGACCCTATAAGCCAGAAGATGTGCAAAGATCCACTGCGCTGTAGAGCTATGAATTTATGAACTGTGTAATAATAACATGATGGATCATTTTAAAAATGGGAGGGAGACAAAGAAAAAACACGTTACGTTCACATGACTTTCCCTACCCTATATCGTTTGTTAGGAGTTATACAAACTTCTCAAAACGTGTTTTATTTTTTCATGTAATCGAGATAAATCTTTGCGAAAAGAGCTCGTATATTACACATTTCGTTGTAGATACAAAGGGAACAGCGATAGTCCAATATTTTAAGGACTGGACGCTACACACTGTCCTTAGCAGCATATGCAATTGGGAGAAGCAGTTGAACATCGACAGGACTTCAAAGAATGAGAGAACATCGAACAATTTCAACCATTAATAGTGGATATTTGAAATGGGTTATGGCACACAAAATATTTGTAATAAAGTATGTTTTAAAGAGATATGCATTTGTTTGTGGAGCACTTTTTCGTCTGTCGCTTAAAATATTTCAGAATTATACAGAATTATTCTCTTCCGAATGAAGAGGACATCAGAGATAATTCCCAGAAAATTCAAGATATACATTTTATTTTCAATTAAACCTCTTTAATGTATGGTATCATAACCAAACTCGTTAAAGCAGTCTTTAGTTTGGTGCTGGGAATTCTTTTGAAAGCCTTCGTGTCGCATCTTCAGAAGATTCTGAACTGAAATACTGGGTTTAGTGTTTAAACTACCTTTTCTTCTTCTTCCTCTTCTTCTTCTTCTTCTTCTTCTTCTTCTTCTTCTTCTTCTTCTTCTTCTTCTTCTTCTTTCAGTTATACTATTTCACACAAATACGGACGTTTTCCTAAACTTCTTTTGTAATGCAGGGAATCTGAAAGCGTGCATTTCCGGTGAAATCTGGTTATCGAAGTTTTAGGTTAGAAAGTAAACATTGTTTATTTTATATAGCTTCTGACTATTATTATTAACAAAAGCTTGTTTTTCTATCTACTAATTGTTAAACGTTTGCATAAATGGCTTCCTACACGTTTTGTTTTAGGTACAAACCAAAATAAGGGAACCTGAAACGATAGGCAAAATTTTAAAAACCCGGTAACTTGGAGATTCCAGAATTTTTCACATCGCGAGAGCATTAATCAAATCATTTGATCAAAATGGTTAGACATTGCTAAGAAACTTAAAAGTAATGAAAATGTTCCCATGCAAAGTGTAATATGGGGCAAAACTTATGTGCCATATTCTTGGAAAATGCTGAACATAAATACCAAATTTGATATTTATCCTATTTTTCATTTTTGATTTAGGCTACACGCACGCACACACAGACACACGCACACGCGCGCACACACACACACACACACACACACACACACACACACACACACACACACACACACACACACACACACACCCTTTTTCCAAAAATACTTGTATTTATTCAGGGGATCTCAAAGCATGTGTTTTCGATTGATATCAATTCAGTGCACAAGAGAACTAGCAGAACCAGTTGCTCTATCAGCAAATGTAAACGACGATAGTCTCTGTTCGTTTATCATATTATATACCGTGATAGTAGCGTGGATAGCGCGCTTGCCTCTGGCGCGGAGGACCCGGGTTCGATCCCCGGTACCAGCCTGGGGATTTTATCCCCTCTGGGAGGTCTGGTACGGGGTGCACTCAGCCTCGTTAGGTCCCGGGGGGACCAATTGAGGAGCTACTTGATAGAGAAGTAGCGGCCCCAGGTCTAGAAGACCGGATAACTGGCCGGGAGGGCTCGGGGCGCTGACCACGTCCCACCCTCCAATACTGCACCTCACCAATGACGCCTGTAGTGGGCAGAAGTGGGGGACGCAGCGGCTGGGCGGTAGGGCTTGGCCCCTTGTGGGCTGTCGCGCCGGGGTTTAGTTAGTTTTAGATAGTAGCGTGGAAGGATTGACATATTTTTTTAGTTGACGTCTTCCAACGTAATGTCATATCGCACGGCGAATGAATGAAATGGGTGAAATGATGCTCAAATGAGCCCGAGGTTCATTGAGCTTTAAGCTACCTGACATTCACTTTCTCATGACAAAGGAAATCCTCGGAAAACCCTAATCCGGATAACTCACCCTAAGCGAGATTCGAGCTCGCGACCCCTTGGACGTGAGGCACACGCTACAGAGGCGGTCAAAGAGTTGTGGAAATTTTCTCTGCCAGTCCAAATAGCTTGTGAAGTTAAAGAAGAATCTGGTGAGACTTGAAATAGGTGGTGGTTGTGCTGCGTTGCTCTTTTGTTTAGTTCAGTGCTAGTCATTTGAAAAGGCGTCGATATCTGTTTTCTCAAACATGTTGATTTTAAAAGTTATATAAATGAGCGAAGCTCCACAAGCAGTGCTCTGGCAATTCACGAGATTAACTTGCTTTTGTTTAACTCTGTCTTCAGCTTTTTGTACAACTTGTTTTAATTTCCTGTGGGCAGTGGATCGCTTCCCGTTCTTAATATGATTTAAATGAAAGAATGATATTCGTGTTTGCGCAGTGGAAGAATACCTAGATAGGAAGGAAAGGAAAACGGAAATACAAAATGACCGGAATTGCTGGAAAAGTCTAACGGAAATTTGCATCCTGTAGGATACAAAGAGCCATTTCTTTGCAAGAAGAGAAGGCCAATTACGTTTCTTAGCACAACATCGGAAATATAGCTTTGCGGTTTAGCTGAAAGATTGGTCGGATTGATAGGTATTCTTACAAAATAGAAGTATGAGTGACCGCCTCCGTAGCACAGTTGGTAGCGTGCTTGCCTCTGACGCGGATGATCCGGGCTCGATCCCCGGTACCTCTGGGAGGACTGGCACTGGGTGCACTCAGCTCGTTAGGTCCCGGGGGACCAATTGAGCTACTTGATGGAGAAGTAGCGGTCCAGGTCGAGAAGGCCGTATAACTGGCCGGGAGGGCTCGGGGCGCTGACCACGTCTCACCCTCCAGTACTGCACCCTACCAATGACGCCTGTAGTGGGCAGTGGTGGGAGACGCAGCGGCTGAGCGGCAAGCCTTGGCCCTTCATGGGCTGTTGCGCTAGGGGGTTAGAAGTATGAGTCAAATAATGTATTCAAATAATCATGCCATTTTAACATCTGCTGTTGTCCTGTACGTATTATTTTATACTCCAAAACCTTCCGAATCACTGAGATTTATACCCTAGTAACAGTAGCATTATCAAAACAGTGTAATTTAATTCGATTTCTACATAAAATGTGGGAATTTGAGGAAGCGGGAGAAAAATTATAGTTTTAAGTTTTTAGCATTAAAATACAGTGTTACCTTCACCACTTTGCATTTTAGGAATTTTGAAACTAAATAGTGGAACTTAAGGGATATGTTGGGGGAATGCCTCGCCTACTGCGACCCGGCACGGATCTATTGCAGGCTACCACCCCTGGGAGGGAGGAATGAGGTGAAAGGCCACAACCCCGGCACAGGACGGCGAAGACGTGCGAAGGTCTCTAATAGTTGGCAGAGAGCCACCGGGCACATCACCTGAAACTCCTCACAGAGAGGGCGTCGAAGGATCCAGGCAGCGGCACGCAGCTACCACAAGTGGAATCAAGGGGGGAGGCTTTACCAAGCGCAAGCAACTGCACCGTCTTACATAATCTTACACAGTTTTTATCCAAATAAGAGTGCAGTAAGAGATGCTGTAGGTAAACGCTGTTCTGCTTTTTAGTAGCAATTAAGTTGTTATAAACTGTAAGGAATTCGCTTATAGCGATAGTGTATTTTTACGAAGAACAGCACAGATGTTGGAATATATAGTTGCTTGTTTATACACACCTGAGGAGAAGATTGTCGGGGAAGGTTAAGGGGCCTCGATATTGTCTGATATTTTTTAAAAAATGTGTTACAGTTAGGTGACTTTCTCTCCCACTATCGCTTTTTTATGTAACTTGCACTAAATTATCCTACGAAAGCTTGTTTTTCTGTCATCTTGATGCACGAAATATAACTGGCAGAAATAGTTCAGTTACACATTTAATTTAATGGAATAGAGGAAACCAAATCGATAGTCAGATATTTAAATGCTAGAGGTTGTATGCGGTCTTTCCACGACATCGCACAAAAACAACTGAATAGCGATAGCAAAGTATTGGACATTTTAAACCAATATAACTGGAAAATGATTCTGATGCCACAAAAAGTTATTTGAAGTATAGATACTTTGTGTTTTAAAGGGATGCACATTTTTGTGTATCTCCTAAAATGTACAAGTTATACAAAGTTATGTGAAATTACTTCCAAATAAAGAGGAGTTCTTTCGATATCCCTAAAAATTCAAATGCATTTTATTTTTCATGTAAATAATTTAAATACACAGAATTCTAATCAAAATCATTGGACCTGTTTTGAGAAAATAAGAGATTTAGAACAGTTTTCCAGGTAAAGCGTAGTTTGGGGCGAGGGATTTTGTCTAAAAAGTTTGATGTGGCATTTTGGTACATACTGCATACCAAGTGTGGTATTTATCCGACTTTTCCTTTTTGAGCTATGCCTTAGAGATGCAAGGCCCACACGTATGTGAACCCTTTTGTTTTAGGCGCCTCAAAACGCGTATCCGGTACAATATAAACCTATGTAATGTTTTGGTGGAAAGCAATATAGTATATCTAAGAAGTACATGGTAGGAATGCAAAAACTGAATAATATTTTCTGAATTGTAATGCCTGCATTTTACTTTCTCTACAATTTATAGTAAGTAGGGAAAGTATTGTATTCGACCCACAATTTCGATGTGGAGATTTTTGCGGAAATATGTTTTGGGGCCCCTGAATCAGAAAAGGAAGCATTTTTAGAAAAAGGCCAGCGTGGGTGTGTGTCTGTGAACAGCATAGCTCAAAAAGAAAATTCGGTTAAAAACCCAAGTTGGTATTCAAGTTTAATATCTTTCAAGGACATGACACGAAGATTTTGAAGAAAACTCCTCCACCCTAAACTAGCATTTACATGGAACATTTTTGAAAATTTTGGTTTTCTGAAAATGCCTAACGATTTTTATTAAAGTGTTTAAGATATTTTTATGGCAAATGAAATGCATATTTTGAATTTTCTGGCTATAGCCTATTGGTCCTGTTTACTCTTGATGACGTTTGCATAACTGGTAAACCGTAAGAAATAGATCAAATCTTACTATGCAAACAATGTAGATCTTGTTAAAACACACAAGTTAGGTCCAAATGCATTTTTTTGGTGTAGTGAACCATTTCTTGTTATTTGTGTATTTTGCAATACTTAAACGTTTCTTAAATGGAAGGTCGTTATTAACTTTTTTTTTTTTATCTCTTGGCCGTGCAAAGGGAACGGAATTGATAGGCGGCGCCGTGGCCGAGCGGTTAGTGCGCTCGCCTACCACCTAGGCGGCCCGGGTTCGATCCCAGGGACCCGCATGTGGTATTCGTGGTGGACGAAGCGGCGTCAGGGCGGGTTTCCTCCGGGTACTCCGGTTTCCCCCGCCATTTCATTCCACCGGTGCTCCATCTTCATGTATCATCAGTGTCACCGCCTGCGGTGCCGTAGTAGTAAAAGCGGGCGTTAAACACTACAACAACTACAACAACAACGGAATTGGAAAGCTTTAAAAGATTTGACTCGCTCAAAGCTTACTGTATTTCCATATTTCCTTTGTATCTACAAGGAAATAAGCAATAAGATAATTTCTGCAAATGTTTATCTCAACTAACACAAAGATAGAGGAATAAGAGTTTGTAAGAATAGGTAGTAGAAGAGTAGAGAAAGTCATGTGAGTTCAACACATCATATTGTATAATTTGGTAAAATAGTTTCTAGTAGATACGTTAGTATGTGGTTAAGCTTCCGTGTGCAGAGATTTTAATGTTTATAAGTTGAACATTTCAGCCGAGTGTCCCTTTAAATACGTTTGGTTTGCTTGTTTTCCCTGCGTTGGTGATTCTTACAGCAAGCCGTAATGCAGAACGCATGACTGGTGTAACTGCTGATCGATTCAGGTGGAAACTTTATTTACATTAACTCGGCGGATTCAATTAACGTGCTAAAACACGAACAAAAGTTATATGGTACTACGCCAGTTATTCTTTCGTTGAGCTTCCACAATGTGTACTAATATTTTCGTTGTAATATGTGATCTCTAAGCTGTTCGTCATTTGTTTTTATGTGTAATATTGTATAAGCTGGCATTTGGAGATATGCCATTTATTTTGTTGTCTTTTCACCGAATAGAAAGTGGCTCAAGCTGGCGCAGGGTGGGGCTAATTTTGCTCATTACTAGGGCTCGGATTTTTAGGCAAATGCATATTTTGTTTGCGTCCTAATACGAAATTGAACTCAATTTAATGTTCTGGATATTCACACTGTAGCAAATATTTTAAGTTTTATTGGACATAAAATGCACATTATGTGATTTTTTAATGTAAATACATATTTTGGGACGTTCATATAAATTACAAAAAAACTGCGTAAAGGAAGCGTTTTTCAAAATAATATTGGTTCACATATTTCCACTATGTCGCAATTTATTTGTTATTTGTTATGTCAGGTATAGCATCCCTTCAGTTGGAAGAAAATATAACCATCCACTAGGTAAGAACGGGAAATTCCTCCACTGCCATGTGCTTGATTGAGCATCTGTTATCGCCCAGCCTATACGCTGATGTTTGTAGGTGGCCATTAAAATGTGTGCTCAGTCATTTGTTGTGTCGTGTTGGGAAGTAACATATCGACAGTTTTCAGTTCACAGTGGATTAAACATGCTTTTGAGAGAAGCAGTTCAAGAGTTCACGATGTGGAAAAAGCTAAGTGTTCTTTCTGATCCTGCGGTACAAAACTTTAAAATCTGAAGCGTTGCACTCACATGACTTTCGCTACTCTTGTACTAACCATACTTACAAACTCTTATTCCCATATCTTCTTCGTGTTAGTCGAGATACACATTCGCATAAATTATCTTATTGTATATCTTCTTGTAGGAACAAGGTGAATATGGGAATACAGTAGGCTTTGAGCGATAGTCAAACTTTTTTAGCTTTCAAATTCCGTTCTCTTTGCGCGGTTAACGTATAAAAATGAACGATGATCCATTGGACAGAAGTATAAGTTCTCCAGAACTCATACAAATAACAAGGCATCTGCGAAATGGTTCACTCTACCAAAAAAAAAACAAAAAAAAAAAAAAAAAAAAAAAAAAAAACAAGGGGGGGGGGGAAGAAAAAAAAAGAAGAAGAAAAGGACATTGTGTATTTTAGCAAGATCTACATTTTCTTGTGTAGTAAGATTTGGTCCATCTCTTACGGTTTACCATTTATGCAAAAGTCATCCAGAGTAAATAGGACTACATGAGCAAAATTCAAGATATACATTGCATTTGCCACAAATATATCTCAAACATATTTTACTTTAATCAAAATCATGAGCCATTTTCAAGAAAATCAAAATTTTCAAACTTAAATACCAACTTAGATTTTTAACAGACTTTTCCTTTCTCTCTCTCTCTCTCTCTCTCACTCACACACACACACACACACACACACACACACACACACACACACACACACACACACACACACACACACACACACACACACACACACACACACACACACACACACACACACACACACACACACACACACACACACACACACACACACACACACACACACACACACACACACACACACACACACACACACACACACACACACACACACACACACACACACACACACACACACACACACACACACACACACACACACACACACACACACACACACACACACACACACACACACACACACACACACACACACACACACACACACACACACACACACACACACACACACACACACACACACACACACACACACACACACACACACACACACACACACACACACACACACACACACACACACACACACACACACACACACACACACACACACACACACACACACACACACACACACACACACACACACACACACACACACACACACACACACACACACACACACACACACACACACACACACACACACACACACACACACACACACACACACACACACACACACACACACACACACACACACACACACACACACACACACACACACACACACACACACACACACACACACACACACACACACACACACACACACACACACACACACACACACACACACACACACACACACACACACACACACACACACACACACACACACACACACACACACACACACACACACACACACACACACACACACACACACACACACACACACACACACACACACACACACACACACACACACACACACACACACACACACACACACACACGTTTTTTTTGGGGGGGGGATTCAGAGTGCCTCAAAACATATTTTCGGTGAAATCTCGACATCGAATTTTAGGGCGGAAATGTTCGAAAATTATAGTGGATAAATGTTTAACATTTCTAATATATTAAATGGGCAACATGAAAATATTTGATGTGTGACATTCCAGGGTATATTCATGCTAGACTTATTTCTTGTGACGTGGAGCAATCACTTATGTAGTTCAGGACCCTTCTTTGTGACAATCGTGAATCTTTCGGGTTGGAAAATTTGAGGAAGCATATGGTCACATACTGTAACTCTATAGTACTAGGTGATCCCTTCCACGAATGTCTAGAGTACCACGCAGTCCGGTCCATAGGTTCATCTGCTCCCCAACAGGCATCTGACCCTAGGCACTGGCTTGTACGGGGAGGGCAATCAGAAGAAGATTAGCTTAGCCATTCACAGCTTAAATATTTTCTTTCTCTTTACACATATTTTTGACATTTTCAGCACATAAAAATAAACATATCCCAAGTTTTTAGGACCTAAAAATCCGAGCCTTACTCATTACCAACACCATCATGGGGCTGGCTCCGTAGCTCGGTTGGTAGAGCACCTGCCTGCTGCGCAAGGGGTCCCGGGTTCGATTCTCGGACTGGAGGATGGGACTTTTTTAAACTAGGATTATTCCCCATCCTCCCTGGAGGTATGAGTGGGAGTGTGAATTTAATGTAAAACTTAATCCACATAGAAACCTGAAGTTCAAAACTACCGCGAAACGAGTGAACTCCATTGCTGTGAATCAATTGTTCCAAGAGGTTAAAAGTCGACGATATGACCTTCGATGTTAAAGGCAGCATATAAATGGAACATTAAAATTAAATATATAAATAAAAATAAATAAACCATCAGTTGTGTTCCATGCTTTGAACGACGACCCTATGGCCGCGCCTTAGCGGAGTGGTTAGAACATTCGCTTCTCACCAAAGCGGCCCTGGTTCGATCTCAGGCAACCGCATGTGGGATTTGTGGTGGACGAAGCGGTGCTGGGGTGGGTTTCCTCCGGGTTCTCCAGTTTCCCCCGCCATCTCATTCCACCGGTGCTCCATCTTCATTCCATGTATCATCAGTGTCACCGCCTGCGGTGCCGTAGTAGTAAAAGTGGGCGTTAAACACTACAAAAAAAGACGACTAATGCGGATGGTTTTGGAATTGCGCAGCACACTACATTTTGTTCTGTACTGCATTTATACACAGCCAATAGAAGCCAGGATGGCTATCGGAGCTATCTGCTCTATCGGCAAATGTAAACGACGGTGTGTCTGTGTTACATAACTGCGATAGTAATGTGTAAGGGTTGATATTTTTGTTCCATGAAATATTTTAGGTGCTACCATTTTACAAAGTTGTGCGAATTTTCTCTGGTAGTCCAAATAGCTCGTGAAGCTAACAAAGAATAATGTTATATACAGACAAAAACAGTTCCAACTTGCTACAATCATTTTCTTTTGTCTTCATTCTCTTATCCAGTCTTCATTGTCTTATTCAGTCAAATGCATTCGGATACAAGAATGGGCTTCTGGTGTTACATAATTCTGTTTAGTCTCTCCATCAACTTCT
Source organism: Tenodera sinensis (assembly GCA_030765045.1). Classification (NCBI taxonomy): domain Eukaryota; kingdom Metazoa; phylum Arthropoda; class Insecta; order Mantodea; family Mantidae; genus Tenodera; species Tenodera sinensis. The sequence goes on from CM060964.1 coordinate 32,724,669, forward strand.
AAAGTGACCTCTGAGCCAGGCTGATTGTGAAATGTTGCTTGAACCTAGTTATGAAACGTAGCTCTATTGTTTCCGGCTTTGTTGTTAAGAAGTTAATTTGCAAGGACTGCAGTGGCGGCTCTTGGCGCAAACTGAAGCTGTTAACCCAATGCTTCACACCAGAACAAATATAGGTTTTAAGTGTTTTTATTGGGCAAATCGTACCTTGCTGAAGCTTTCAGTGCTTTCTAGGTCAGCAGTGTGTATATATGAGAGTATAAACACGTTAAATTGCTATGGTGACGTTCGTAAAATGTACTTGCAAAACTTTTTCACTCACTGTTTCCGTTTTAATGATTGGTGCGGTTGGAATTCTGTCACCGTGCAACACGCCAATAGTGGAAACGGATATACTAGATGCTTCAGCCGTTCCTTAATTTCCTGGAATATATGCAGTGTGCCAAGTAAGTGACAAGACAGTCAATATCCCTCTTCTTTCTAGCTGCATGACGATACCTTTGAGACAAGTTTTGTATACATGCTCTTCAATCAGATCGCAAGTCTGTTTCGTAGCATGTGAACAGACGTAGTAAAATATGTAGTGGATGAAGACTGAATCGGAAATTAACAGTTTTTGCAATGGTCTCTTATAACGTCGACCCATCCAGTTAGCTTGATCGTCAGTGCAAGTAGTGTCGAAATCTGTAAGAGCTGCAAACATTCTGGAAAGCAGACAAAGTGCTAAGTTTCACGTGTTTTATATCACTTTGCTTTTTGGAATTTTAAGGGGCGGCCTCAGGTCATCCTCAGAGTCTACATGTCTCCCCAAGAACTTGCCGTTAGTAGGCTAAACATGCAGGATGCAAGGGCGATACTTTGTTAGTGATAGCCAAATACAGTTTTTAGTCGGGTTCCGCGTAAGCAGCTTGTTTAGTAACGGGTTAAAAGGCTGGCATGTGGGTGAGTCACAGATATTCAGGGAGACTCGCATGACAGTAGTGCCGGACGTCGACGCCAGTGAGTTTCACAAATGCATTCAGAGGTGATAGTATCTTATTTGACAACTGAATAATTAAATATATGAACACTGTAGTATTCGTATAACCGATGTTTTCATACCGACAGTAAACTGCGGTTTTCACAGAACTGCGAGGTGATCTATCATGTGATGTGATTCGCTTAATGTAGCAAGCTTCCAATTTGGACATCCGCGCAAATAGGCAATAAATTCGCAAGCGCGCGCGCACGCACGCACACACATGCACGCACACACACATACTCACATCGTGCCTTAATGGATAAACTAGTATATTTCTGAAGGATATCAGATCTGTAAATATGAAACGTTAAGCTATTTTAAATGTATCGCTTTACAGAGTGAGAGGAATAGAACTTGAAATATTTCGAAATGGGCCGAGAATGATGTAATAAACCAGTTTTATAAAATGCACGCATGCACACCCTACCTTCCACAGATACACGTGCGTTGTCTCAAATTTGGAAGTTATGAATAGTAGTGTTCTCGGGCTATCGGGCAGGTAAACTTTGGGGGAAAAAAGTCCAAGCTTTCGAGAACTAACCTCGTTCTCATCCATGAAGATGATTTCGTTGAAGATGAGAGCGATGCCACCAGGAAAGCATCAAGCCATGATTTGAAGCTTGGAAACTGGGAATGTGTTCTTGCCAGGCTGGTTTTGTAGCTTTTTCCTATTCCTATAGGCTTCCTGTTTCTCCAGAGGCGAGCTGGGCAACTGGACATACAATAACCTCATCTTCCAGGGGTATTTATAATATAACCAATCACAACAATTTAGGTCCTGAAATCTTAGTCATAACTAATAAGTAAAAGTGTCAAGAAGTAAATAGGATAACATGTTCCTTCGCTCTTCGTAAGTGAATGTGAAACATAACGTTTTATGGCTTTCTCAGCGTTGATTACTTACGACTTGGTCGGACTATTTTGGCTAATCACAAAAATGTATTTTAGGTGTAAAAGGTGACACGAATGCCCAGTTTTATTAATGTCCTGAAGAAGCCCTTGGAGTGTAGAGGGCCGAAAGCTTGATTACGGAACCACACATTCATGTGCTACCCCGTGAAGTGATAGTGGAAATGAAAGTTTTCTCTTACATCTCTTCCATCCTGTATTGTTGAAGGCTTAACTAGCCTTTAAGATTAACTCCTACCCAAAATCAGTTCTGTTTTAGTTTTAAATCAATCCAGAAGGTTGGACACATTAATGAGAACGAATTACGATGCAGCTGAGGTGACAAATTGGACAATAACGTGAGGAGAAGATACCTGGGTGTGGAAGTCTGGTACATTCAGACCAATCCTAGACACTCTTCAATAGCGGTTTCGGCAATCTCTATACTAATTTAGTTTTTTTGTGTAACGGCAGAAAAAGGAATACAGCGTAGGTAATAGCACTTTCAAACAACACGAAGCAATGTATTTGCTAGTGCGTCATGCATAACGGAGCGTTTGTTCATAATAATCAAATACATTTTGTTTAACGACGCTGCCAATTGGGAGGATCATACCAGCACCGCCGGCGTGCCAGAATTTCGTCCTGCTGGAGTTCTTTTACATGTTAGCAAATCTATTGCCATGGGGCTCTCGCTTTTAAGCACACTTAGAAATCATCTGTATGTGCCGGGTTTGAACCCGCATCCTTGGGATCAATAGGCCAGCACCAACTGATCCGCCCAGACCGACTTATTACTAGTGGTATTTTATGACCTAGGACTTTTTTTACTATCTTCATGTAAATCTACATAATCTACATAGTAATGTTACCTGTTATCCCAAATTATTGCCGGAGAAATTGAAATATTGCATTTGGAAATGTTCATGGAATTGTGGTATTGTTGAAGGAAATTCTTCTAGGAATGTATTATTTAGGAGGATGGTACCTAACCTTAGCAATTACTGTACTGTATTGTTTTTTGCTCAAATATTGCATGAAATAACCGACAGTTAGTGGAGGGTTTGCTCCTTCACTGTGAACGCAAAATCTTTATACCGAGTTGGAAGAAAAAGGACGAAGCCCTTGTTTTCAGGAGCGTCCTGTTGTAATTTAACCCCGTTGAAACTAAATTGTTCCTGGGCCAAAACCAGTTTGTAGACGAGAACCAGTCTTGTCCGTGCCTGCTCGTCCCATCCAACGAGTTCAGTTTCTGATGTTCTCGTGACTCGGAGAAATGGCCTGGCACACTTGGGCCACGTCATTAATCTCATTACTAGACTCTTGTGTCCTTTTACCTCTGCAGAGGGTGCAACTCTGTCGTGGGCAATGAATTAACCAATTGCAGATGAGCGTCACACATACGCCGAGATCTGGGTCTTTGTTGGAATGAGGATTTTTCCCAGGGAATGGCTGCAACTTAATTTAACACGGGACGTACTTTTCTTCATTTTATGGGGCTACGTACAGAACTGTTAACGTTCATCATTTTTCAGTGAGGGAAATATGTAACCATAAATTGTATTGCAAATGTAAGAAAGATTTGATGAATTCAGGGGTTGTTCAGGGATACGCAGGAAGGAGTTTAACGCACAATGGTGGTAAATCAAACCCATGACCCGGCACTTCGTAAAGTATGACATTTCCTCCACAAGCGATAAGCGATAAACGTGCTGTGTAAACCAATCAATCTCAAGATACGGACCACCAGAGGGCTGTAACTCCGTTGGGTCCCAACAGCCCCAAAGTGCAGCCTATTGCGATATTTTTTCCCGCTTATTAATAACAAGGTTTCTTTAGTCGAATTTTCTCTTTAGAGTTAATTATTCATTGTGAGATTTCAGGCTTTAGGCTACTTAGTAAAACATTCGCTTGAAAATTGTTGCTCACACGGTTTTGTGAGCTTATCGGCAATGAATGAAGCTGTTAGCGTAATTGACTCAGTGGTCTGGTGTTCAGAGCTCCTTACCTGTGCTTCATCCCAAAAATAAACGAAGAACTTTTCAGTCGTTGAACTTCCACCTGCCATGCTACAGAAGGCAATGGTAAACCACCTAGAAGAACGGCAGCTCCTGCAACTCGCAGCCTAAAGGCATCTGACTTGCCTCGGACACAGTATCCACCACTATCATTTAATTCACAATTTTGTTTTTATGTGGCTCAATCTCGACTTGATCCGCAAGCGAGATTGTATCGTTATACATAAGCCGTATTTTCTACATGCCAAATATTACATAAAAAACGGGAAACATGCAGTAAAACCATAAAAGTAAAAGAAACAGTGATTTTGCAACGATTTTTTGTTTGCGCGTGAGAATAACCCTTGCATTGCCGGGGGAGGGGGGGGGGTTCTTTATACCCACATTCTGTAATTTTTTTAAATTCTATCTTTTAATTGTTTTATTAAAGGCATACAGTTAATAGTTATTGTCAGTCACTGTTTCTATTACTGAATTGCATAATTGTTTCAAAGTTTTCATTGTTGGTCTTTTTGAGAAACAATGAAATATCATGGTTATAACGTACTGGTCGTCGGTATGTGATTCAGAAAAAAAAGTGTAAAAATGTAACAGGTAGTTAAACGATGTTAAATATTACCTTTATAAAAATGACAAGATATAATACCAATTTTAAAATAAATTTATTTTAAAAATTGCTCAGACATTTTGTTACCAGTGGTGGTTACAAATTAACCCCCTCCCCCCTTGGGTACTGGAATAAGCCTTGGTAATGCTAGTGTTAATACATTCATACCATGTAATTAAAAACTAACACTTCCATAATATACAGGATGTTAATGAACTACACCGAAATAACTTGACAGACTGCAGATGTGACTGATAAAAGTAACTTGAGGTAGGAGATTTATGGGCTGTTTGTTCAAATTTCCAAGTTACGGCTGCAAATGTCTAAAGTGCCAGTACGCCACTGACCATTTGAGAGCGCAACACACACAAAGGAAGGGACGTTTTAGAGCAAACCTCTCTGGCTCAGTGAGTTATGATATCAGTGTTCTAGAATATGGTCATCGTTTTGGATTTCGAGTCTCGTTCCCGGCTTTTTTTACTTTCTCTACTACGTGTAGTAAAGTAGAGGAAGTATTGTATTCCACCCAAAAATTCGATCTCGAGATTTCCCCGGAAATATATGCTTTGAGGCCCCCTGAATAAAAAAAAAAAAAAAAAAAAGTCTGTCAGTCTGGACAGAATAGCTCAAAAACGAAAAGTCGGTTAAAAGCCAAAGTTGGTGTTTAAGTTTAATGTCTTTCAAGGATGCGACATGAAGATTTTGAGGAAAATTCCTCCACCCTAAACTACCTTTTACATGCAAAATTTTTCGAAAATTTTGATTTTCTTGAAAATGGCTCTAACGATTTTGATTAAAATGCCGTTCGAGATATTTTTATGACAAATAAAATGTATATATTGAATTTTCAGGCTATAGCCCATGAAGTCCTATTTACTCTGGATGACTTTTGCATAGCTTGTGAACTGTAAGAGATAGACCAAATCTTACTGTACAAACAATGCAGATCTTGCTAAAACACAATTTGTGTCCAAATACTCATTTTTTCTCATTTTGAAGATATTCCAGGCTATTTGCGTGAGTTTTGGAGAACTTACACCTCTGTCAAATGGAACATCGTTATTCATTTTTTGTGTTAACTGTGCAAAGAGAACGAAATTTGAGAGCTTTAAAAGATTTGACTATCGCTCAAAGCCTACTCTATTCTCATATTTTCCTTGCACTTACAAGGAAATAAGATTTCTGCAAATGTTTACCTCATCTAACACGAAGTTAAGGAATAAGAGTTTTTAAGAATGGTTAGTAGGAGTAGAGAAAGTCATGTGAGTGCAACTTATTAGATCTTTTCCTTTTATTTTCTTTCTTTTGGGAAGAGCATATTAATAATTTTTTGGTCTGGATTTTAAATGGTTTTTCTTTCTTTTTTTCCAATTTATGCATTTTTGTTACAATATATCAATATTATTGTCGATTCTTGCTAACAAAAAGTCGAATCCTGCTTAATACTTCCATATGCTGTACTTCAAATTGCGAGTGATTTAAAGGATGAAGAAAGTATAAAAATATCTTAATTGTATACGAAATGAAGATGTGAATTTTCATGGCAAAGTTGACAGCCGTGAAGGAACGACTGTGGTACTCTTATCTAATATCCGCGTTAAGAAAACAAGTGGTGTTAATGCTCTTCTTCCTGTGGATTAAAAAAAGAAAAGGAAACAAAATCCGTAGCTGCATGACAAGAAACGACCCATGACCTTTGGGACAACAGCTTTCGGCGTTACGAAGACCAGCTAAACGTTAGTCTGCAGAATAGGCTGCATAACGCAAGAAGGTAGCTAATCGTTGTTCAGTGTCGCACTGTCAAGTGATTAGTTCGAGATTTGACAGATTTTTGTGGCATCAGATCTTGAACGGTAATGGCGAGCTGTTGAAAATCGTTATTTCTGTATTGGAGCGGCAGTTTTAAAGACATTCTAAGCCAATTTTTCACCCCGCTTTGCTTTAACATGGGCTTATCACCATCTGATACCATATAACTGCATTATGATTAGCCGCGGACCATACATTGCGTATATCAAATTACTTACATTAGTCACTTCTGCAATCTCTCGTTATTTCGGTGCAGTTCATTAACACCCTGTATTTATAACCTAACCCTGGCCTCCAAAATTACATGGCTAGTAATGCAGGTCTGCAAAAGCGGTGAAACAAAATGGGAGCGGCTTTAGTATTGTCCATTGTGTTTAGTGATACACGACTTAAAATAATCTTTACATAATTACTGCAATTCAAAATCTAATGCATTCAAAGTGTGTATTGTGATGTTGAAAACATTGAAGCTGCGTTTGCAGCTTACCGGAAACTTGAGTATTAATAAGTGAGAAAATCAGTTTCTTATATCTGTATTGCAACTTGTTTTATCCCATAAATCCCATGTAGAAACCGAACATAAATATACCTTACTAACCCTGTGCTGTTTTATGTCCTTTGTTTGGAGAATTTCGCAATTAATATGCCCAGAATAGATTTAATTATTGTTGGAAAAGTTGGCGTTATCGAGTGAAACCTATATGCCTGTCTGTAGTGACAGTTACGCGAAGCCTGTCGTTTCAGAACTTGACATGTGTCAAAACAAGCTCGACATTGATGAAAATTGTTCGATGAATGGCAATCATTCTCTACAGGTAGTCAGAACAGGAGTATTAATTTTTTTCCATTAGCGGAACCGTACCTTTAATGTATTAGTAGAAGTGTCGGCGCTTTAGAGTTTATTAAAATAAACTGTAGGGGTAGTAATGGTTTCACATGGAGCTACAAGTGCTCGTGGACTATAGAAGTAAAGGCAGTTTTGTGGTTATGGTTCTTAGGAAACGGAGGAGGATTTCGGCACTTAAGGACACCAGGAACTGAGTTTGCTTTTGCCATACTCAAATGTGATTATTTCAATTTCAGTTTTTGCTGCAAAAATTAGCTTGATATAAATGAAATTTGGGGTGTTCAGAGAACAAATATTTCTACTTTTAATATGTGTATAATATTTAGGTTAAATTTAAAAGGTTTTGTGCAAAAGTGGTATAAGTGTGACCATGTTATGTAACAAAAAATGTTCTGCCTCATACTTCTTGTGCAGTTTTCTCCATAAGCGTTGACTCTACAGACATCTTATGTTTTTCTGAGGTAGTCAATGGATATTTTGATATGTGGATGTAAGGAAATATACATGCCATAAAAATGAGGCAGGGAAAACGTGTTCCATATCTAAAGACACAAATTATATATGTATATAAGTTTTTTTTTATCACATTAAACTTAATATTTCTAATCAAGGCCAGCTTAGTAGTGAAAGTAGATGACCATATAGGTATAATAAAATTTTGAAGTCAATATCTATAATAGACTATGAGAAAAGTGCACAGGAAGTGTTAAAAATGAAGTTCGGAAAATTGAGGTTAAAGTGTGGAAAATAGGGGCATGTCCATGCACCGCCATATTTAAATGACCAAATTAAAGGACTTATTACCCTGTAACATACCGTGTTATATGTAATCTTAAAGCTAAGGATTTGTACTATTTTTTGGAATACAGAACAAAACATCGATATTTTCATTGAAATTCACTTCCCGGTGTCCTTAAATGCACATGAAGCTCTACTGTGCTTCTGGAAAAGTTCAGGAGGAGAAGATGGAGTGAAAGATTCAGAGGTCGACCAGATCCAGGGTAGCAACCTCAGACGCAGCCGGAGTCCTTAACGTATCCAGATGTCGGCGGGACCCTCCACAGGCCTACCTCTTCCCTGGAAAGGTCTCTCTGAAGGCCCGTTCCACATCTAACGCCAGAGCAGACAGTTCCTCAGAGCTATCTCCACCATCATACGCAGCACTCGATCCTTCGCACCTGAAACACGATAAAAATGGAATGATAGGAAATGGGAACAGGAAAATTCACCTCGTTATACAATCGACCCCTCTGCTCACCTACCAACCAGGGTGAATCGCTAAAAAAGCCGCGGTCAAAGTTGTCGTTCCAACTGAATCGAATCCAAGACCTACCTATCCGAAAACCATGGAACATATCCCTTAATTTGTCTTGTTTGAGAATCATGAAAAAGCAGAACAGTGTTAATATATTTTAAAGCGGCTCAACGCCTACTTTATGATCAAAATGACTTGGTTAATAACCAAGAAAGACATTTCAAACATTTAGCGTAAAGTAATTCAAATGGGTGCTGAAATTTCAGCGCAGTAAATCCAAGTTAAGGTCTTATGAAGCGAATAGTATTGTCCTTTGTGTCCTGTGTAGTGTGAGGAAAGGCTCTGCAGATTTTTAAAGTTAACTAAACGTTGAACTGGAGCGATCAATATAAAATGGATGTATATATATGTACAAGTACACCGGTATGATCGTCTAGGAGATTCGGAGGAACAATTCGGATGTTCGATAGTAACAGTCGATGAAGCATTCTAACTTAATGCTATTATTGCCAGCACCTGCATTGCTACAACTGTTTTACAATTCTTCCCATTTGAAGCCGATGGCTAACTTTCTTAAAGGAGTCCAAGTTGACCTCGGGTCACTCTACACCAGAAGCAGCTGATACGGGTAATCCACTTAATCGCAATAGGACGGGCAGTCGACATTGAAATGCGTGTATTCCAAAGATAAATGCTCGTTGGATTTAGGAGTGACAAAGCTTGTCAGTAATGGCGGCGGCGGCGGCAGTGGCGTTTTTCCCTTTTTGGACTCCTTGCAGTCCATCATACGATGAGTGAGGAAACTCTGAGAGCGGTCGATTCGCACTGCTTATCGGTGTTTTGAAATATTGACGTTCAGCGTGCGCTGACAGCTGAGGCGTTATGAGCGACACCTGCCATGTCTGTTCCACTTGTGTGCTGTGTTTGGGAGCAGTTAAGGAGCGTCCTCAATATAATTTATGAAGGCAGTTTTATATTAATTTTCACATGACCTGTCTAATCCCTGACGTGTCCCGCCCGTGCTGACCGTGATCAGTCACTGGAGTGATTTTTTTGAAAACATCAGGGACACTCGCGCAGGCTATGTACCGGTCGCCGTGTGATATTCTTGCAGTTCGGTAATTTCCGGCATTTTTCGTAATTATACGAACACACTGAATACGCATCACACCTGTTATTGTTCAGAGAAGCCATTCGCTGGTACTTGGATCTATAGATCTGTCACATCAAGATTATGAAAATAAACTTGTAACATTAGGAACCTTGTTGGCAAAGGCTTGAAATAGCTTATCTCTTCATTGAAATCAAATCAGCACAATCGACTATAAGGATGATCCATCCCATCCATTCCATCCCATCCATCCCATCCATTTATCCATCCATCCATCCATCCATCCATCCATGTGATCCATTGCTTATTACAAGGGTCACAAAAATATTATCTCGAATCAGATGTTCATCCAGGATTCCTTTATGGAAGGGCTAACGTATTTTGGAAGATGTCTTATCCTGTGAGCAAAGTACAGTCAGTAAGAGAACATTTGCATTTCTAAATTTGCAAACATATAAACTATCCACGAATTATCCTTGGGATGCAAGGATTGATTTAAATTTTGAGAAAACTTACGAAATTATTTATTGAATAAAGATGTATTTTAAAGGTGATATTTGAGTATAGCTATCGCAAAATTTAATGGCGGGTGGCTCAACACAAAATCCAATCATAGGCTTGGCACGCCTTACAGTACTGTACCTATAGTTAAACACGCTGTGAAATCAGGCTGTAAAGCTGGTGATATAAATTATTATTTGCACCCACAAAATTTATTTGTACAACAGGAAAAGGAATAGTAATAGTCAACTATCAGCCGCCTTTAAATTTTGCAGCTGCCATAGTTTAGTTACTCAGTTCTTGTTCTGAAGTTATTTAATGGAACATGTAAGGCATATTTGATTCGACCTATCTGTTTAGCTTTTTGTTTCTTTTGGAATTAGTGGAACGCTTTCAGATGTCCACCATGATTAATTAACTCCTTGACTGTGAACTGGTTTAAGCAAGTTTAATAGAAATAAAAGCGTTGATTTTTACTTTACCAAAGCAATACAATGTGTACTGTCTGACCACCAGAGGAAGGCGTGCTCTAGGTATGTGTCACGTAAACAATTTGTACCGTCACCATGTTTATGCACGCTATACTGCTCGCAAAAGTTAAAGGCATGTGAACGCTGGCCAATCCTCAAGCGGAGCGCTGTTGCCAAGCGTAGTGCGTGTACCGGCAGAGGTTCTGTGCATAAGAGCGCGTGAGATGTGTGTACCACATTCGGCAGCGCTGGTAGGAGGGGCAAGCTTAGGATTCTCTGGAGTCTGCAGTACGGCCCTCCTCCATATGCCTTTAACTTTTGCGAAGATTATAGTGTGATATACAATACACAGTGTTGGCAGATAAGTGCAGAATACCTATCACAGCAGTTGCATACAGGTATTAGATGCGGCAGCATAGGTGATTCACATACGCGCATTTCGAAGTAAACAGTTCGGCTACGTGAGAAGCCTCCTTTCATACCTCAGACCCCTCTCACCTTCTTCTGGTGTCAGGCAATATGTCTTTTCGTAATTAACATTAGGCGGCCTTTACTAGCAATCTTGGAGAAATCGCATTTCTGTTTAATGGTTAGTCGGAAAAGGATTACTTGTGGGTAGTTGCAACTTGTAGTTGCGCACGGAACATAAATGACGTAACCGGTACCGCGCATCCGCCGTATATGCACGCACATCAGCAGACGCCTGCAGCTATGTACAAACGTACCCTTGCACCGTTGCCTTTAGCAGCCAATGAAATTGACATAACTTGGTACAACAATAATGTGACATAGACCGTAGCTGCAGATAGATTTTGTTTGGCGTTGTCTGTACCTGCGAGAGAGCAACAGTAGAACCCATGTGCACTAAACTGGCAGCTTTTTGCACAATTATCTATTCCCACTGAATCCCAAAAAGCGTGTGTGTGTGTGTGTGTGTGTGTGTGTGTGTGTGTGTGTGTCTGTCTGTGTCTGTGTGTCTGTCTGTCTGTCTGTCTGTCTGTCTGTCTGTCTGTCTGTCTGCCTGCCTGCCTGCCTATGGACAGCATAACTCAAAAACGAAAATTCGGTTAAAAACCAAAGTTGGTATTTAAGTTTGATGTTTTTCAAGGATGCGACACGAAGATTTTGAAGAGAATTCCTCCACCCAAAACTACCCTTTACATGGAAAATTTTTCGAAAATTTTGATTTTCTTGAAAATGGCGACTAACATTTTGATTAAAATGATATGTTTAAGATATTTTTATCACAAATAAAATGTAGATTCCGAATTTTCTGGCTATAGTCTATGTAGTACTGTTTACTCTGGATGACTTTTGCATAACTCGTAAACCGTAAGAGATAGACCAAACCTTACTATACAAAAAATGTAGATCTCACTAAAACACGCAATTTATGTCCGAATAAATTTTTTTTGTAGAGTGAAGCATTTCGGAGATATTCCTTGTTATTTGTGTGAGTTAACTATCGTCAAATGCAACATCGTTGTTCGTTTTTTATTTTAACGGTGCAAAGAGAACGGGATCTCAAAGCTTTAAACGGTTCGAGTATTGCCCTTGGACCTACAAGGAAATAAGGAATAAGATAATTTGTACAAATGTTTATCTCCACTAACACGAGGAAGATATAGGAATGCGAGTTTTTAAGAATGATTAGTACAAGAGTAGAGAAAGTCGTATGAGTGCATCACATCAGATTTTTCTAAAAGTGATTTTTGGACCTCCGGTGAAACCTCGGTATGAAATTTTTGGGTGGAATGCAATACCTTGTTTACTTGCTATGTACAAGGTCGGGAAAGTATAAACATGTTTCCTTAGATATGTGCATCTTTATAACCCGTTGTGTGACGCCCAGACCCACATACGTGTGTGTAGTATTCGGACAAACTCCTTGTACTTGCGATGAACAGAGCAAGTGAATGTAGGTAACTCCATGCATCTGGGTGGTGGCTCAGTTGTTTAGGCACTTGCCTACTGATCCCAAGGTCGCGGTTTCAAATCCTGCCCAGTGTCAGTTGATTTACTGGTATGTAAACTCCTGCGGGACGAAATTCCAGCACACTGGCGGCGCTGACGTGATCCTGGCAATTTGCAGCATCGTTAGCAAAATATACCTATTTGCATTTTCCAGTTCCAGCCTACATAATGGGCAAGCAGAACAATAACTGTATTTCTGATGGACCATTTCGTATATACCCTGCAAGGGTAAACAGCATACGATGAGGCACATATAGGAAAAATCTTGTGTTGCACTCACATGTCTTTCTCTACTCTTGTACTAACCATACTTACAGACTCTTATTCCTATATCTTCTTCGTGTTAGCTGAAATAAACATTTGCAGATATTATCTTATTGCTTATTTCCTTGTAGGCACAAGGGGAATATGGGAATACAGTAGACTTAGAGCGACAGTCTTTGCACGGTTAGCATATAAAAAAATTAAAAACGATGTTGCATTTGAAGAAAGTTTTAAGTTTTTCGAAACTGGCACAAATAACGAGGAATATCTCTGAAATGGTTCACTCTACAAAAAATTTATTTGGACATAGATTGTGTGCTTTACCGAGATATACATTTTTATACAGTAATATTTGGTCCGTCTCTTAAGGTTTATGAGTTGTTCAGAAGTCATCCAGAAAAAATAGTACTGCAATGGCTATAGCGAGAAAATTCAAAATATTGATTTCATTTGTCATAAAAAGTATCTTAAACATGTCATTTTAATATAAATCGTTAGCCATTTTCAAGAAAATCAAGATTTTCCATGTGAAGGGTAGTTTAGGGTGGAGCAGTTTTCTTCAAAATCTTCGTGTCGCATCCTTGAAAGACATTAAACGTAAATACCAACTTAAGTTTTTAACGGACTTTAGATTTTTGAGTTATGCTATCCACAGACTGACACACACACGCGCGCACACACACACACACGCGCACGCACACGCACGCACGCACACACACACACACACACACACACACACACACACCTTTTTCTAACAATGCCTTTTCTTTTTGGATTCAGGGGGCCCCAAAACATATTTATGGTGAAATCTTGACATCGAATTTTTGGGCAGAATACAATACTTGCTCTACTTACCTACTAGTAGAGAAAGTGAAACTAATGCGTTTAAAGGCTTATATCCCCTCAAAACATGTGAAATTTAATAATTCTATGATGTTGCAGGTTAGGATTTTATCCTAGGTTCGGTTTGGTTAGGATATACAAAGGAGGGCATACCTCGCACACTGCGACCTGGCCGTCACTCCTCAGAAGCAGGAGGCTCCAGGCCATAGGCATATAGGCACGCGCGGAAGTCCTCAACAGCTCCATGCTCGAAGACCCGTCCCACTGCTGGGGCTGTCTAGAGAGGACGTTGAACTACCCTTCGACCAAGCAGCCCGCTTATGTCCACGGGAGTACTCTTTCCTTTGAGTAAGCGCCATCGGTTTTATACCGTCATTCGCCTACCGTCCAGAGCAAAGTACGAAAAACCCCAGTAAGTGGGCGGTTGAGGGAAAGCGAACCCTGGACCTCAACGTTACCGCAGAGCCACCTCACTCAGTGTTTAACCTAATCTACTGAAGTTAATGCAGAACATAGCTATTAAGTTTTGGAGCTAATGCACTCGAAGCAGCTTTATTAGCTTGGCAGGTTTATTCTCGGTTGGTGACACTAAAAGTGGTAGCGATTTTGGTAGCGCAAGTGAATCCTTAGAGGCGTGCAGGCAGCATCTTAACACAGACGCGAGGGAAATCATTAAGATTGTCGCATAGGCTTGGAGCTCCGCTATTACTAATGGGCACACGACTATGAATACCCGCGATAATGACTTGCGCACCTTTGAGTAAAAGCGTGTACCACAGAGAGACGCCATTAAAGGGGGATGCGTTGACCTGCTTCCACTGCTAACATGCACTTCACACTTCACACTGATTTTCCTTCAGAATGAATAAAATCTGATGTGTTACACTCCCACGACTTTCTCTACCATCTGTGGTTTATTAGTGGGTGTACCAACTATTCTAACAAAAGTTATATCTGCTTCATTTTAGTTGAGTAAACTTTTGCAGAAATAGCTGCATTACATATTTCGTTACAGATGCAAAGGGAATAGCGGTAATTAATTTGATTTACATATCCATCAAGTCCAGCTTCATATATATATATATATATATATATATATATATATATATATATATATGTTGGACTCTTTGGACTTCTTTATTGTTTTCAATACATCAGTATCACAATTTATAACAATTACAGAAGAATATAAAGGTTTCTTTAACAAAGTTAACTTTAACATAATCAAAGTCAAATGTTTAAGAACTGGACGCTATATACGGGCGTTAAAATTTCATACTCTTTCATTGCAGTCGCAAGAAATAACTGAATGTCGCCAGGAATTTAAAAGAGCAACAAAGGTTTGATCAGTTAGAACCATTATTAACGGTTATCTTAGAAATGGGTGACGACACAACCAAGTCATTAGAAATAAATATGTGTTTTAAGGAGATTTACATTTATTGTGCAGCACGTTTTAGTCTCTCTCTTAACTTATACCAGTTAGACAAGATTATATAAAATTCCTTCCGAATGAAGAACACTGCACAGGCTGTTGCAGAAAAGTTTGAATCAAGTTACAAAAGTTCATTTTATACGTCATGCGTGTATTTTTAACGTATGGTGTTTTAATCAAGTCATTTTGAGGAAATAAAAATTCCGAAAAATTTTCCAATTAATGGATAGTTTTGATTGGGGGGATTTTCTTGTCGCACATTTGGAATACTGAACTTAAGTGCAAAGGTTAGTGTTTATCCGACTTTTTATTTTGAGTTACACACTTCATAGAAAAACGCTCGCCTGCGCGCGCACACACAAAGCAAACAAGGGCCTTATCCTAAAAATTCTTTTTTCTTTCTTTCTTTTTTGGATTCAGGGTGTCTCAAAGGATGTAAATACCATTGAACATGATTAATCAGAGAATCTTAAAGTATCTTATATTGTTTATGATAAATAAACAATTTTTAATTTTGATCAGTATCAGAAAGAGCTTCTCAGAAGTAACTATAAGAGGACTTGCTGTGTGTAATACTGAAATCAAAGTTGAAAGAGACGGAAAGAAAGCTGCATGTTTTAATCATTCCTTTGATCAGCGGCCATCTGCAAACATTCTAACAACTTCTTGAGTTCATTTAGTGATTTCTTTAAGTAAACAGCACCTCTATTCGAATGTTCCAAGATGATGGAGTTTTGAATCGAATTTGACATGTTGGCTCTTTTGAGTATAGGTACTTGACTTCCTGATTGGAGCTGGTAGTTCCAACATTTTGACCTTTTAGCGTCTTTCTGGAATTGTTTGGTACAGTTATATAGACTGAAGCGGATTTGACATGCGTATTATATTGAATGCATCCAACTTTGGGATCAGAATCTGGTGATTTTGTAACTGTTTCCCATGATGAAGACTGAAGTGATTTTGACATAGAGTATTTTGAGTGCATAAAACTTTTGGATCGGAGTAGCGGGTACTACAGAGCTTTGTGATTCTGGAACTGGCTCCCAAGATGCATATTAAAGCGGTCTCAAGAATAGAAATATATTGAGTGCGCTCAACTTTTGAATAGGACTATTGACTACAGCATGTTGCCCTCTCGGTGTGATTCTGAAACTAGTTTCCAAGATGTAGACTGAAGTAAATTCGGCGAGCGGGTTTTATTGAGTGCACTAACTGGCGGCTACAGTATTCTGACCTCTCTGAAACTGGTTCCGAAACCGATGTGGATCGAAGTCCGTTCGATACGCGGAACGTATTGAGTGCACCTAGCTAGCTTTTGAGCGTGCTACTGCAGAATCTTGACCTCCAGGCCTGTAGCCTTGTGGTGAACGGAAACAGTGCGTATGTAGGAAGGAAGGAAACGGGTGGACATGAGATCGACCTCATAACAGTATCCTTGGTAGACAAGCATTATGTTCCCAACTTGTACCTTTCTTGGACGATACGTGACAATAAAACCAAGGATTCCTCCAGGGTTTTGCTCCAAGAAGTGTTCTTCTGTTTAGAATACAACACAGGAATAGTTGAATAGAGAAACGCTTTGTACCTGCAAACCCTTTCTTTCATTTATTAATCACTGTGTAGTTGTTTACTTGTGCACTAGATGCTTTCTACAAGTAAGAAACTAGATGCTATCTGATTGTATATCTTTAATAATAAAGACAATACTGATTGGAACTGTAAGGCACTGATCGAGGCGAATCTTTACTTGGAAGATGTTTGATTTTTGATTTAAAAAAAAAAAATATATTCTGTTTTCATTTAAATATTAAAAGTTTGAAGTAGTTTAGTAAAATTTATAATGTGTGAAATACCTCGCGTTGTGCTGGGTTTAATTTGGGACTGCGGAAGTTCCTTAAACTAATACGAAACCTTCAAAAGCTGTATTTATAAACAAGTATATTAGATACTTATTTTCATGTTATTTAGTATTATTGTGCTATTTTAATGGCTAACAAACGCTTTACCTTTGAACATCAGAAGCCTCTCGTGTAACTTACACGAACTATTTTGGTAATTTTTATCTCGATTAACATGAAATGGATACGAAGGTTGTCCCAGAAGTACCCGATCTAGCAAAGAAAGCACATGAAAAAAGAACGAGGAAAAAAATATTTCTCTACATCGTCGACTTTCAGCTCGATACACTTTTCCCAGCGATGCTCAATTGCTTAGATACCCTGTTTATAGCGAGAACCATCGAGCTCTGCAAAATAGCCATCAACTGCAGACAAATCTTTTACCACTAAGCCGTTACCATCTTGTGGATTTTCTTTACAATTTCTGGCGTGGTTACCTAATTTGGTCGACCACTACGATGGCCTCGCTCATACTCTGCCACCCAGTTGTAACCGAAGGAGCGACTCCTCTAGAGCAGAAATATTAGCTTTAATATTAGTTGGACTAAGACCTTTCACATGAAAGTGAAACGATGATAACGATGACCAATTTTATCCATGATCAAAAACTACTAAATAACGCAGCATCGTAGAACTTCAAACTTAGTCTTTATAAGGTTTCTACTTCCTACCATAATCATTTGTTTGAAACAACCGCTACGTATACCGTACATCAGGTACCTCTGGGGAAAAGCTCTCGTAGAAAAATGCATTCATAAGGATAATTTGTACAAGTTACATAAAAATAAACGATAATACGTAGGGAAAGTCATCTGAATGTAACACCTCAGACATTTGAAGGCTGTGTCAATTCTCTGTTTCCCACTAGCTCATGTTTAGCACATATCGACGTGTAATGTAAACAATTTCCTTAGAACAATAACGTGTTATTAGCATAAAGTGGGTAGAACATGAATTCTTTATGAGAATAATATACAGAATAGTAATGCTTGGCAGCTTGAGTTGTCACTGTCTTCAGACTTCCTTCTACAATTATTTTAGTTGCTGACGTAGTCATTAGTACATCTTGGTAAAATACCTTTATTTTTGGGTGCTAATAATTCAAGGGTTATGTAGATATAATCGTGTTTTGAGGCATTTAAAAGTGATAGAACCAGTTTCTATTTTACCTTTTTAAGGTTTATGTACCTATTTGAATTATAAATGCCAACTTCGCCTGTTTAAAATCAATTTAAAACCTCTTCAATTTTTATCTGTTTCGTTCAGGGAACTCCATGTGATGGAGATCGCTTGGATATAATTTACGTTGGAATGTGACTATCTTTTGTGCTGTAAAGTTTGTTAGTCTGCTAAGCCCTAAGGGTTCACCATTCTCGGCCTCTCCAGTATCAGAAAGTATTGCTGGGGAAAACATTTTGATGAATTGCGATGGTCAGTCACTAATACGCGAAAGCAGATGTAATATCATTGTTACAATGCCTAAATTCAGTCAACCATTGAAAAATAAACTTTACAGTTACGTTAGTGCCCATATATTTTCGACTGTTAGAACAATATTATGGTGCAAGGTTTGTGAAAAGACAGTTAATCACAAAAAGAGTATTTTGTCAGTCAACAAATGTTAACAAAGCACAAAATAATAATGCATTTTTAAAATGGTAATAACTTTTTAAAATGTGCCTTCCCCTTTTACGTTTTTGCTTACCTATTTTGATGTCTAAACATCCGGGTTCTAGTTATTAGGTTGTTTGCAGATTCAGCTTAAAGGGTACAGACGCAGAGGGGACACCTCGCTCACTTCGACCTACACAGATCTATTGTGGCTACCAGCCCCAGGGGGCAGGGGTGAAATGAGGGAACCGAAGGTGCCACACAGGGTCGCAGCTAGAGAAGCCACAGAGACGCGCGGAAGTCCCTAACTAGTGCTGATCTCTTCACCTCGGCGACAGGCCCCGCCAAGCAGCCATCACACCGCGGTTCCGGTGTCGCACTGAGTGCCCCCCCCCCCTCGGCAGAGGACAAGGTCGGCCAAACGCCACCTAGCGCAGAGAACAGCAGTTACCGTGCGCAACTATCCGCGCCATCAGCCCGGCACTGACAACGCTACACGCCTGAAAGTACACCTGAAAGGTGATAAAGAAATGGAATGAAAGGAAATTATGGTAAGGAAGCCGTGGTATGAAATAATGCACCCCAGCATTCGCCTGACACGGGAAAACCACGGAAAAACCATTGTTAGAGTGCGCGGCCACGAGGATCGAACTCGCGACCTCCCGAGTGTGGGCCTGAGCCATCCCACTCGGTCAGATTCACCTTAAAGTAACAAAGAGAAAGCGAAAGTCGTGAAAACACACATTCCCGATTTTGAAAACTTGATTAGCGAGTATGTGGTGATATACGAGTGATGTTACCTCGCTAGAGATTAGAGATTTCATGGGACTTGACAATGTGATTCCTGTTTGCTGTCCCCCTCTTATGGGACAGACTTGCCCACATTAATGAACAGAAGCAAAAATAGCGTGAACATACTATCGACTTTCCTAAAGCACTGAATAATAAAACGCGGGCAGGGCTTAACTGGGGAACAAACTCCTAACGCGACCTGTAACCTATGTAAATGACCTTGACTTGAGACGAGCTAATAACCCGCGACAATAACGATTTCTCTTGAAGGAGTTTTTAATGTCACTAAATCCAGAAGAGCCAGAGTTTGCGCATATGCTTTAGGCGTATACCTATGAAACCTTTAAAGTAATCGTTATAAAAACAAAATACTTCTGTTTCAGTGTTCTTGAAGAGTAAGAATCCAATTCAAAACCGTATTATACTTCTTTACTAATATTCTTACTGCGGATAATTAATCTTTAATTTTGTAGCTCAAAAATGACTGAATATTTCGAATACGTACCTATTAAGGGAGTAACAAAAATTATATAGTGTCATCGTGTTTAGGTTAAATGGTAAAGTTATACCGTGTACCTGTGGGGCTGGGAGAGGTGCAATTTGAAGAGAAATTTCACACTGATGAGAGCAGGGACTAAAGTACTCCAAATTTGAACTTCATTGGCTAAAATCACACCCACCTACACACACAACACACTCGCACACAACACACCCACCTACACAACACACCCACACACCAACACACACACCAAACCCACCTACACACACCCACACACACACCAAACCCAACTACACACACCCACACACACAACACACCCACAACACAACACACACAACACACCCACACACAACACACCCACCTACACAACACACCCACACACAACACACCCACACAACACACCCACCTACACACCCACCCACACACACAACACCCACCTACACACACCCACACCCACAGCATACCCACCTACACACCCACACACACAACACACCCACCTACACAACACACCCACACACACAACACACCCACACACACAACACACCCACCTACACAACACACCCACACACCAACACACACACCAAACCCACCTACACACACCCACACACACACCAAACCCAACTACACACACCCACACACAACACACCCACAACACAACACACACAACACACCCACACACAACACACCCACACACAACACACCCACCTACACAACACACCCACACACAACACACCCACACAACACACCCACACAACACACCCACACACAACACACCCACACAACACACCCACACAACACACCCACCTACACACCCACCCACACACACAACACCCACCTACACACACCCACACCCACAGCATACCCACCTACACACCCACACACAACACGCTCACACACAACACACCCACCTACACAACACACCCACCTACACAACACACCCACACACACAACACACCCACACACACCACACACCCACCCACACACACCCACACACACAACACCCACACACACTACACACCCACACACACCCACACACACTACACACCCACACACACAACACACCCACACACAACACACCCACCTACATAACACACCCACACACCAACACACACACCAAACCCACCTACACACAACCACACACACAACACACCCACAACACAACACACCCACACAACACACACAACACACCCACACACAACACACCCACACCAACACACCCACCTACACACCCACACAAACAACACACCCACACACAACACAGCCACACACACAACACACCCACATACACACCCACCCACACACCAACACACACACCAAACCCACCTACACACACCCACACACACAACACACCCACACACAACACACCCACACACAACACACCCACCTACACACAACACACACACAACACACCCACCTACACACAACACACCCACGCAAGACAACACACCCACACACAACACACCCACACACAACACACCCACACACAACACACCCACACACACACCAAACCCACCTACACACACCCACACCCACAACACACCCACAACACAACACACCCACACACAACACACACAACACACCCACCTACACACCCACCTACACACACGCACACACACAACACACCCACCTACACACCCACACACACAACACGCTCACACACAACACACCCACCTACACAACACACCCACACACCAACACACACACCAAACCCACCTACACACACCCACACACACAACACGCTCACACACAGCACACCCACCTACACAACACACACACAACACACCCACACACAACACACCCACCTACACACCCACACAAACAACACACCCACACACAACACAGCCACACACACAACACACCCACATACACACCCACCCACACAGCAACACACACACACCAAACCCACCTACACACACCCACACACAACACACCCACACACAACACACCCACCTACACACAACACACCCACGCACAACACACCCACACACAACACACCCACATACACAACACACCCACACACCAACACACACACACACACCAAACCCACCTACACACACCCACACACACAACACACCCACAACACAACACACACAACACACCCACCTACACAACACACCCACCTACACAACACACCCACACACAACACACCCACACAACACACCCACACACAACACACCCACCCACACACAACACCCACCTACACACACCCACACCCACAGCATACCCACCTACACACCCACACACACAACACGCTCACACACAACACACCCACCTACACAACACACCCACCTACACAACACACCCACACACACAACACACCCACACACACCACACACCCACCTACACACCCACCCACACCACACACCCACCTACACACCCACCCACACACACAACACACACAACACACCCACACACACTACACACCCACCTACACAACACACCCACACACACACAACACATCCACACCCACCTACACACCCACCTACATTCCCACCTACACACCCACCCACACACACCCATACACAACACACCCACACACACTACACACCCACACACACAACACACCCACACACAACACACCCACCTACATAACACACCCACACACCAACACACACACACCAAACCCACCCACACACCCACACACACAACACACCCACACAACACACACAACACACCCACACACAACACACCCACCTACACACCCACAGAAACAACACACCCACACACAACACAGCCACACACACAACACACCCACATACACACCCACCCACACACTAACACACACCAAACCCTCCTACACACACCCACACGCACAACACACCCACATACAACACACACAACACACCCACACACAACACACCCACCTGCACACAACACACCCACGCAACACAACACACCCACACACAACACACCCACACACACAACACACCCACATACACACCCACACACCAACACACACACACCAAACCCACCTACACACACCCACAACACAACACACCCACACACAACACACACAACACACCCACACAAACAACACACCCACACACAACACACCCACACACACAACACACCCACACACACAACACACTCACACACACAACACACCCACACGCACAACACACCCACACACCCACAACACACCCACACATAGAACACACCCAAACACAACACACCCACACACACAACACACAGAACACACCCACACACACAACACAGCCTCACACCCAACACACCCACACACACAACACAGCCTCACACCCACACACACAACACACCCACACACACAACACACAGAACACAACCACACACCCAACACACCGAACACAACCACACACCCAACACACCCACACACACAACACACACAACACACACCCAGCACACCTAGACACACAACACACACCCAGCACACCTAGACACACAACACATCCACACACACAACACACCCACACACAGAACACACCTACCACACCCACACAACCCACACACAGCATACAGAACACACCCACACACACAACACAGCAACACACCCACACACACAACACACAGAACACACCCACACACAACACACAGAACACACACACAACACACCCACACACAAAACACACCCACACACACAGCACACCCCCACCCACACACGCATACTCTCACACAGGCACACACTCACAGTCTCTCTCACACACGCACACTGTCACACACTCTCTCTCACACACGCACACTGTCACACACTCACACACTCTCAACTACACACACGGCTCACTGATCCACACACATCCACCCGCACACGCGCGTGCGCGCATACACATACGCGGTCGTCTTTCCTTTCTTCACTCTTAAGAGGAAAGGTTACATTCACCTACAAATTCCATGTCGACGTTTCAAGGGTTTCTTGAGCCCTAAAAAGAAAATAATTTGAGTAAAAACGCCTGGCTGCCTGCAAGTCACGTGAAAACGAATGTTTAAGTACGGCATGTTTTAACCCTTGCGTTACCTGGGGGGGGGGGGGGGGAGTTTCTTCATGCCCTCCTTCTGTAATTTTTCAAATTATGTATTTAATTTTTTAATAAAAGGTATGCAGTAAATAGTTATTGTCAACACTGTTTCTACTACTGAATTGCGTAATTGTTTCAAAGTTTTCATTGTTGGTCTTTTCTGAGAAACAATGTAATGTGAAGGTGGTCACAAACTACTGCCCGGCCGGTATAATGTGATTTATGTAAAAAAAAAAAAAAATAAAAAAATAAAGGTAAAAGGAATAGTTAAACATTGTTAAATATCACCAAGATATAATACCCAATTTTAAAATAAACTTGTTTTAAACATTGCTCAGACATTTTGTTACTAGTGATGGTAATAATGTAACCCCCCCCCCCCTCCCCGTTCGTATAAGTGTAAGTTCTGTGATAGGGCTAGGCATTCATAGGTTAAGCTTACAGGGCCAACATTTTCACCTAGTTTCCCTAAACCTCACTTTTTTATGTAGACACTTTTCCCCAAATACGCTTTATGGTATTACTTAAGGCGCACACTTTTTAGAATTTTGGAATGAAAAATAAGGTATATCTTAAGGTGCTAGTCGAGCAAGTCTGCTAGATTCTCCTTAAAGTTTATGTAAATGCGAAACAATAGGAGATGGTCAAAATTCCACAACAGGAAATATGTAAAGAACTCCTTCAAACATAAAAGTTATATGTAGGTATATAATATTTTATAGCGTAAGCCGCTTCTAGAATATTTTTGTGTCTTTTGAGCTGTTTCAATTGAAGTTTTCTGTGGTGTTCTGTATATGTTGATAAATATATTATAAAAGTGAAAATTTATTCATTTTTTTAAATTTGTATTGTATTTTATTGTATATATTGTTTCAAGAAGCACACTATAACAAATATTATTGGCTTGTAATGTAAACAGTGCCGTACTTGCTTGCACTTGCAGGTAGTCAAGATTGCGTTGGCTGATTTGGATGTGGTTATAGACAAAGCTGTGTCGCGGGGAACGTAAATTGGATGTTATTAGGAAATTGTGGTGACAATGAGTGCCTTCCCCGAGTTCCACGAATAGCTGTTACATGTTATGTGCAAATACAAATTGAGGGAGTGGCCCCACAAGGTCTTCCTTCCTCCCTCCCTTCCTCCGTGACAAAAGGGGTTATATGAATCAAAGTGAATATATACGAGTATATACTTCAATTTTTTCAAGTAAATACTCTTTTTGGTAAGAACAAAACCTTTCAAGCACCGACTTTATTTGAGAATATACTCGTGTAATGGAAGAAGAGTAGAACCTACTCAGGCGTCCATCTTATAAGAGTATCCTGGTCGGATATGACTCTTTATCAAGCACCTCATGAGTTATGCCTTTCTAATCCACAATTATTCCTTTCTTTTTGTCTATAACTATTTTATTTATTAGTTTGCATACATTGCCGTAAACATTCAACAAATTTCCAAGTCGTGAATTGTTTCACAAAAACATAACCTAGAAATACAATTGAAAGTCATATTCATTAATTAAGCTTAAGATGTAACGCCCTAACACCAAAATTCAGTGGCTTAAGAAGTTGCTTGGAAGAAAATGCTTTCGTAGAAAGATAGAGTAAACATTTCGGTATTCTAGAAACAGTCTGAGTTGAATCTGCTAGTACCTTGGGAATTATGACTTTCCAATGCGTGAATATTTTCTTTTTGCCAGGTTTGTTGCTAGCGGATTTTTAACTATCTCATTTGATTGATTGGCTAATTTAATTTTCATTTATGACATTGTGCGTGTTGCTTAGATTAATTGTTGATTTGTTGAAGAACTTCATTACTCAACACAGTTGAGTAGTTTTTAATGGAGCATAACCAAATGCAACAAAATTTACTCTAATACACAATGCCAAACAATTGAACAACACACCACGTAATCAACGAAGCTATATGGCCAATGAGTGTAGATGCACATGTACCTTCATTTAAGTGAACAGGATGTCTATGGAAATGAGTATATACTCGCGCGAGATAGGTTTTATTCTTACGATAAGGAGTATATTCTCAATGAAATGAGTATGAAGTGCTCATACTCATGAGTATGAACTTCGAGGAAGTATCTGCTTTTTATTTATATGACAAGGGATATTTGTGTATTGGTGACTGTCAGAGAATTTTGCGTTAGTGTTGCATTCAGATTGTTAAGTATTAATTCATATGTAACATATCTGAAATGAAAGCCACGTTTTTCATAGTTTTAATCATGATTGACATCGTGGGGGGGGGGGGGGGGGGTTAAGAGGAGAGAAGGGAAGGCGGCAGTCCACTCGTGGTGTATGACGTGTTTATCTCTCTTAAACAAGAGTGCGTCGAATTATGAACTCCATAAAGGACACACCCCATAGCGTCGCGTTCAGGCAGAGGATGGATGCCAACTGTCCTATGCCTAGGTATGGTGATTTTCAACAATGTAAAGTAGGAAAGAAAACATTTTGCAGGCTTTATATGTTTGCAATTTAGCATTTTATAGTTTTTTGAAGAAAAGCTGATAAAGGTATGTCTTTTGACATAACGGAAATATAAAATTAAAATCACGTTTGTAAGTGATTAGTAGTGCAATAAAAGGCATAAAGTAAGTTTTACATTTTTGAAAAGTTAATACAGGTTAGAGCAACACAGAAAAAACAACTGATACAGGTTAAAGCATTACAAGACAGGAGAAAAATTCTGAATAATAAAAAGACAATACACAAAAGTAACACATCATGCAAGTTGAATGGAATCGTAGAACATAGCTCAATATTTTGTTCCGTCGTTCCTATTCTCCTGTCTTACAATTAATTTGTACTTGGTGAAGTGTTTTCAGCATCTGCAGTTTAAGTAGAATCCCAAATACATTGCAGAACTGCTTACCTAAGATGTGCGTATTTGAATCAATATCATTTGTAGGCAGCTTACAGTTTCGGTATAGTTCGTGCTACCAGTTGGGAATAAATTCACATAAATGAGAACCTTCTTATACTTTCACTTAAATCATGAAATCTCCTCAAAAAAAAAAAAAAAAAAAAAAAAAAAAAAAAAAAAAAAAAAAAACCCACCTTTGCCAGCTGTTTCAGATTTAAAAGGTTTACCAAACTCCTAGGAGAAAAACAAAATGCTTCTTGTATTTTCTTCCATGCGAATGCTTAAACTGTTCTTGCACTTAAGCAAATATTCATACATGTTTTCATTTTATTTTTATGTATTCATTTCAGAAAGAATCCATGAATTGTGGCACATTGCACTTTCAATAGCCTTTTAGTATATAGGTATACATTTTGCATTTTGGGTCAATTTCGCGTTTTATTGTATTTTAAAAGCGCGTTAACCAGTGATTTACGGCCGTGAAAAGTGCAGATATAAGAGTACAAACTATTATGAGCCTTTCGCGAGAGTTCACCATCACTACTTAGGACGTAGCGCACTTCTTCGTAGTTGTGCATATTAACCCGTTTTGTAAACAAGTACCAGACACATTGCTGCATCCTTATGAATAATTGATCGTATTTCATCTCGAAGATAAAGGTTTACTTTGAATGCTGTTTTCATAGATGATTCTGGTGCATTTTGTTATTCTATATGCTGTGCATGGTACCACCAAAATAATTGAGTCTGGTATGCGCAATAGTTGAATAAGTCGCTAATGTCAAGTTGGATGAATTAAGCAGAATAGTTTTATCTCGTGACGCTAACACACTGACAAACCTAGTTTCCGTTAAGCCAGTGTTGTAATGAAAGAAAATACTCCAGTCGGAGAAAATGGTTCTGCTAGGCCTTGCATTAAGGAGGGAAGTGGGTGAAATTTATACAGTTGAAGCTGCTTTATACCTAACCCAGTTCTAAGTAATTCGTATTTATACCTACACTTTTGTAGGTTCCTGCAAAAGGTAACTTAGAAACGTACTAATGTAGAACTTTATTTATTGTTGTATCCTTCTCGCACCTAGCACCCTCCCGTAAGTGAGGTGGGATAGGATTGTCTGGTTGAGTGCCGAGCGGGAGCAAGTAGGTGAGGTTTCCTGGATATTCCACTGGAAATCACACAACAATTGGTGTTAAAGGATTTATTTACAAACAGTACGGAACAAGCTTAAAGGAATATGGGTAGTGGTTACACCATCCGATGTGGACTCGTTGACAAAGGCGGGTCAAAAGACATCCCTTCCATGGTGACTAAGGCTTATATATCGTTCCACAATATTCTCTGGGTAAGACACTATCCCTAATAACCTTAAACTGTTATGTGACAGGCGTCTGGGAATGCTACACCCTTCCTCGGGTCCCCCTTGGGGTTGAAGGTCAAGTTCCAGACAGTCACATATACCAGTATTTCCAACTTCTGTAGAATACGTCTGCTTAAAACTATTTCTCACATATTATATTTCCATTACCAATATATGAATTCATACTATTATTCTACTCTTCTGTAACAATTATATTTCAATTACCAATATATGAATTCATATTATTATTCTACTCTTCTATAACAATTATATTTCCATTACCAATATATGAATTCAGACTATGATTCTACTCTGCTATAACAATTATGTTTCCATTACCAATATTTGAATTCATACTATTACCCTACTATAACACCTCCCGCCGTAATTAGGTCAAAATTTACACCTAAATTTTGACTACCCTTTAATACGTACACTTATGTCTTATGCGTTCGGAGTGCCTTGTGGAAGTGGTAGGTTTATCTTTAGAGTCATGGAGAGGTATCTCCTCTGGGACAGGACTCAGACTTTCGTTGCTTGAATGTATGTTAATATGCACTATATTACCTGAGCCACCTGACTCAATAGCTGGGACTTTAAATCTCCGAACACATCTATTCTTGTAACAGCTAAACACTTTATAACCAAAATATAGTGCCAAAATGCTAATAAGAATATAAACAATTACGGAATATCGGGCGTGTGTTACAGTGAATGAATTTTGCCACTCTTGCCTCTGAATCATCTCTTCCACTTGAGAGAGTTTATAGCTAGAAACCTTTAACTCGTCAAAATGTGTTATCACTTGTTTGAAAGTTGTGTTCAGCTTTAACTCATTTCTTTTTAACTTTCCTACTAATTCTTCACAGCAATCAACATCTGTGTTAATTGAGGACAACACATCAAGATTACTAAAATTACCCTGGGACATTACAACTTCTGCCTGAATTACAAAGGATTTACCATACCCCTTACAACCTGAACTAAGCTTAAGTTTGCCTTACCCTTCTAAAATAACATCTCTTGGTTGTTCCTCAGGACATGAAATAGTAACACTTTCTACAGATGGTACAAAATACAACCACTCATTATTTGCTAAAGGTGTCCATAGTGATTCGCGTAATTCAATAAGCCTCTTTTCACATGTAGAAGGTAATCTACGAAGTTTTTGTAGCATTTTCACAACACAATCATCATGATAGTGGGCTAACTTAAGTGGAAGGGTTTGTTTACATACATATTTTGAATCTCCCAATGTTTTACATTTTTCCAACAAAGACAAAGGACTCATAAAATAATATTGTCTGCTCTTATCAATAAACAGAAGATCTTCATGAACGTCCACAAACACATATTTCCCTTGTTCAATGAGAACAGGCACTGGTATAAGTCGATACACATTATAAACACCTTGTGACACTAAAGGTAAAAATAGTACAAATGTGAGTTTTTCATCCTTTACAAATACAGCTACATCACACATAGCAATTAACAAATGAAGCGAATCCTTGCTTACTGCAAATGGCAGGGAGGTACCTAAGGGCAAATTTGCAACACCTTTCTCTAAAACATGCAGTAATTCCGAAGGAGCTACTACCTGTGGATGAATAAGTCCCTTTTGAGCATTTAATATACCATCTATTAGTATATCACAATTGCGAAATAAGGTTTCCATGGCATTATTTAAACTAAGTAAGTGATTACTAACCGTCATTTTCATTTGTAGATCATCAAGCATCTTAACTTCTTGCTGCTGGCTTTTGTTTAGGAAGTCTTGAATTCTAACTAAATTCTCTTCCAATACCTTCTCATTGAAAGCCAAATTAATAAGTGAATCATTGAACAAACCTAGAGAAACCTTTACTACAGAGACTTGTTCCTTCAACAAATTTGTAATGCCTTTTTCATTTTCCTCCACATGCTGTATTTGCTGATTATAATATTCCGCGTCATCATTATCTAATGTACCAAACAATATTTTCAAAAGCTGCCCTCCTACATCGATTACACCTCTCCTTGTACGCGTCTCCTGACGACCTGTCATTTCCCTCAATAACCCTTCGGTTCTCCTTAACTTGCCTAATTTATCCTGTATTTTATTCTTAAAGTTTGTACACCCTGACCATTTCTGCAAGGAAACGTGCTCGCATGCACTCAAAGTATGCTTTACATAATGTTCTGTAGTATCTACCTGGTACTCTAAATTACCTAAATCTACATACACAATGATCTTCCATACACTATTGTACAGCTGGGCGGTACCCTTACTCTCATAGTAAAGACCAGGCGGAGTTTCGAACTTCACCACTTCTGGATGGGCTTCTCCCAATCCTAGGCACCAGGTCATCGCAGCCAAAAGTAAGGTCAACATCTGAAAATAAATAGGTCTCGCTAATTATCCAAGGCTAACCTTACCTTAATAAAAAGGTTTAATCCGGTTCACATGTACCTTTTGCAACCTTTTCCTTCTCTTCAGTGTTACATTTACGCCGTTAACTGACACTATTAGATATGGGCCTATCCATTGGCTAGAAATTTTACCTGATCTGCCTCTACGGACCGTCTCATCTTTTAGTAACACCTTTTGCCCTACCTCGTATTTAATTTCCTCACTGTGATGATCATAGTATTCCTTGCTCTTATATTTTCTTGTAACTAGATTATGTCTAGCCACCTCGTGAGCACTTTGTAGCCTACTTTTCAATTCGCTCACATAGTCATCATAGGAATAATTAATTTCTGGTTCCTTTCTCAGTGTTAGGGGTGTCCTACACTCATACCCAAACAAAAGCTCAAAAGGTGTATAACCAGTGGATGAATGCACAGTAGTATTGTATACAAACACAGCAAACTTCACCCATTCATCCCAGTCTGTTTGATCCTTCCCCACATAATGCCGCAAATATTCAGCCAGAACACGGTGACTTCTCTCCAATCCACCGTTTGCCTGTGGGTGAAAAGCTGTAGTCTGCAACTTTGTTATTCTCATTAGCTTGCAGACATTCTTGAACAAATCACTTAAGAATTCCGAACCCTGATCTGTTAACACCTTTAATGGAATTCCGTAACGTAAAATAATGTTTTCCACGAACTCCTTAGCAACCGTCACCGCATCGTGTTTTTCTAGAGGCACGGCTACCATATATTTGGTAAGTTCATCTTGGCAGGTCAAGATATACTTGTTCCCCTTATTCGTCACCGTTAAGGGACCCACTATATCGAGAGATAATTTTTCGAAAGGAGATTTTGCTGTGGTACTTATTTCCATGGGTGCTCGTTTCCTAGGCCGCAAAAGCTTATTCTTTTGACAACTCTCGCATTTCTTTATATAATACTCAATGTCCTTTTTCATATCTGGCCATTGATAATTCTTCCTGATCGCCCAGTAGGTTTTTGTGACACCCCTGTGACCACCCGTAGGGCTGTCGTGTGCCTCCTGTAGTATCGCCCTTTTTTGTTCCTCCGTTACCTCCCCTTCTTCTGCAACTCCCATAACTCTAATGCGAGAAAGTGCATCGGCATTTCCGTTCAACGACCCTTTTTTGTAAACAATCTGGTAATCGTATTCTTCCAATTTGATTCGCCATCTGAGTAGTCTCGAACCCGGTTCCTTGACACTCATTATCCATTTAAGTGGCCTATGATCAGTTACAATAGTAAATCTTTTCCCTAGTAGATAAGGCCTAAAGTGCTTACAAGCCCATACTATTGCCAACAGCTCCTTTTCAATGGTGCTGTACTGTTTTTCTGCCTTATTCAGAGTTCTACTTGCAAACGCTACTGGCAAATCCCTACCTATCGGGCCTTGCGACAATAATGCCCCTAGTCCATCCTGACTGGCGTCTGTTGTCAAAATAAATTCCCTTGAGAAATCTGGATATTGCAATATAGGTTTTGACAACAACTTTTGCTTCAAAGTATCAAAGGCTATCTGTTGATCATCCCCCCAGGTGAACTTCGCGTTATTTTTTAGCAACAAATGCAAAGGTGTGGCTATTTTGCTAAAGTTAGGAATGAATCGGCGATAATAGCCAACTAAACCCAGAAATGCTCTTAATTCAGTCAGTCCTTTAGGTATGGGATAATTTGCTACTGCTTCCACTTTCTTAGGGTCAGGCTGTACCCCATTCTCCGAAATTACATGACCAAGGTAGCTAACCTCTTTTCTCAAAAATTCACATTTTTCCGGCTGCAGTTTTAGGTTGTACCTTCTAAACCTCTGAAATACCTCCCTCAATTTTTGATCATGCTCCTTAAGCGATCCTGCATAGATAACTACGTCGTCCAGGAAAACAAAGCACCTGGATGGCGATAAACCCGCCAGCACCGTGTTCATCATTTTCTGAAATGTTGCTGGGGCGGTCTTTAAGCCAAATGGCATTCTCACGTACTGCCAATGACCATGTTTTGTCGAAAACGCTGTTTTCTCCTTATCTTCTGCCTTCATGGGTATCTGATGATATCCCATTGCCAAATCTATGCAAGAGAAATATCTGGAATTCCCCAACTGATCTAGGATTTCCGTAATATCTGGAAGTGGGTAAGCATTTCCTACTGTCTTTTCATTTATTTTCCTGAAATCGACTACAAGTCGAAATTTCTGGATGCCACTTGCATCCATTTTCTTTTTTACTACTAGTAAGGGACTATTCCAAGGCGAATTGCTCTCTTCAATTATACCCTCCTGCAATAATTTTTGCACCTGCTTTTCTACTTCCTGTTTGTGTGCCTCGGGTAGTCTATAAGGCTTTACATGAATCGGTTCTATATTTGGTTCCATTATAATAGCATGTTCTACTGCACTAGTGGAACTCAAACTATCCTCCGGCAAATAAAATATATCCTG
The DNA here is from genome assembly GCA_030765045.1 of Tenodera sinensis. NCBI lineage: Eukaryota > Metazoa > Arthropoda > Insecta > Mantodea > Mantidae > Tenodera > Tenodera sinensis. The sequence continues at coordinate 32,757,582 of CM060964.1, forward strand.
ATACAACCTGCACGTTTCCCTAATCACCCCCCTTTCTTCCTCGTTGAGGTGCTCAAGCCTCAATTGAGCCATTACCTCTGTTTCTCTATTAGCTGCCTGTGGGGTGTTAGTAATAGTGCACAGCTTTTCGCAATTATTTTCATTAATAACTGCCTCCAATTTAACCGGAGTCACCCTAAGTTCAACTTCCTCATCATTGGTATTTAGCATGCTAGTTACAGCACTTCCATTCCTAACAGTTACAACCGAATCTGCCAAATAAACACCTGATTGTACTTCGCATTTTTCTATCAACCCCTCCTTCAGCTCAACATTCTCTATAGGGATTTCAACCATGACCTCTGACCTCCCCGGAAGCTTAATTGTCCTAACTGACTCCATAGCGCCCTTGGTTAATAGTTTAAGTCGTTCCCCGACAACACTCAGCTCTAAATCTTTGTAATTTAGCGTAGCTTTCGTGGCCTCCAAGAAATCTCTTCCAAGAATTCCATCGCAGGGAATATCTACTTGATCTTTCACTAACTGAAAATCGTACTTCACAACATTATTCCCTATATGAACCTCGGTATTTAGCGCCCCATACGTTTCTATCAACGATCCGCTTGCGCTTTTTGCAACCATTTTCTTTTCCGGATCAAAAATAAGTTTTCCTACAACTGAAGGGGTTTTAAGCAACGACATATCTGACCCTGAATCCACTAACATCACAAATTCACCTTTCTTACTAGCAGGAGAACTAATTCTTACGAACTCATGCTTTGTTTTAGAAATTACTCCAATATGAGCAACAGATTCTACTGTTCTATCGTCTTCTGACTTCTTAGTTTTTTTATCCTTTTCATTCTGCTTATTTTTCCTAGGACTCCTACAATTTCTAGCAAAGTGTCCGACCTTACCACAATTAAAGCAAGTTACTAAGCTCGACTTTCCCTTATTTTCAGTGGAAACACTATTAATTGCCTTACTGTGCTCTTTCTTAACATTTACATAACATTTGCTAGCGATATGGCCAACCCTGCCACATTTATGGCATTTCACCTGTTCTACTCTAGAATACCTTTCTCGTTTGGAAATAATGGCACTTTCTTCGTCCAACGAGGTTTTACATACCTCTTGGAATTCCTGTTCCAGCCCCCGGCTGCGAACAATGGTCTGAATTCTATCATCAGCCAAACCTTGTATAAAACAGATATTTCTCAACTTATCTGTAATTGCCAGTATTCCTTCCCTCTCAGTTTCCTTACACTTTTCTAAGGCTGATTCTCTAAACTCTGCTGTTAACCTTTGTATACGGTTAATCCACCCGCTTATTGACTCGGATTTTTCCTGTTTAGCAGCAAAAAGTTGAGTGCTATAATAATCAAGAGTTCTCTTCTCAACATAGGAATGCCTTAAATATTCCTTAACCTCCTCCCACGATTCTAGTTTTCTATGGATAATTGCCTTCCTGGGTTTCCCTTTTATTCTAGTAAGCAACAACTTAAAGAATACATTTAATCTCTCAGGACTTATCATTTCACATGCAGTATCCGCATCTACGATAAACTGCGTAACTTCCTTCTTTTCCCCATTAAAAGAAGATACTAGTTTAAGAGCCTCGTGGGGTAACATATAACAGCTACTTCTACTATCCACTGCCATTTTACATATAGTAGTAGCAAGGACTCACCTCTACGCCTTCAGTGGACGAGCTGTATCGTCTGTTGCGGTCCGCAACCTTGTCTGTCCCGTTCACCAGGTCCAGACGCGTCGCCAACTATCCTCGATCCCTGGTCCTCCAGCTGTTGCGCCGTTTCAGCGCTCGACGTTCCTCGTCTCGTGGTTGGACCTCTCGATCCTCGAACCTCGAACTGCTCGCCGTAAGTCGTATCTGTCACCTCGAACCTTTAACTGCTCGCCGTAGGCCGCTGCTGTCGCCTCGAACCTCGGACCTTCAAACCGTACAGTCTGCACACGGCCTTCCACCAGTAACAGCAAGGGTAGTGTCACCGCAGAACTGGGTAGGTTGCCGTCTTCCTCACGGATCTGGGACTGCACGCAGTGGGCTGCTGCTACCACCTCGAGCCTCGAACCTCGAATCTCCGGAATTGTGCAGAAGTTGCACAGCTGCTGTCTCTGCTTCCTAGGATTCTCGGGCGTTGAGCGTGTTGCCTTAGCTGCTGCCTTCTTCTTGGTCTTTGGCGATGGTGATTTTTACTCGTAGCTGGATTTGATCACAGGAAACCCAAACACCTGACACCAGAATTTATGTTGTATCCTTCTCGCACCTAGCACCCTCCCGTAAGTGAGGTGGGATAGGATTGTCTGGTTGAGTGCCGAGCGGGAGCAAGTAGGTGAGGTTTCCTGGATATTCCACTGGAAATCACACAACAATTGGTGTTAAAGGATTTATTTACAAACAGTACGGAACAAGCTTAAAGGAATATGGGTAGTGGTTACACCATCCGATGTGGACTCGTTGACAAAGGCGGGTCAAAAGACATCCCTTCCATGGTGACTAAGGCTTATATATCGTTCCACAATATTCTCTGGGTAAGACACTATCCCTAATAACCATAAACTGTTATGTGACAGGCGTCTGGGAATGCTACACCCTTCCTCGGGTCCCCCTTGGGGTTGAAGGTCAAGTTCCAGACAGTCACATATACCAGTATTTCCAACTTCTGTAGAATACGTCTGCTTAAAACTATTTCTCACATATTATATTTCCATTACCAATATATGAATTCATACTATTATTCTACTCTTCTGTAACAATTATATTTCAATTACCAATATATGAATTCATATTATTATTCTACTCTTCTATAACAATTATATTTCCATTACCAATATATGAATTCAGACTATGATTCTACTCTGCTATAACAATTATGTTTCCATTACCAATATTTGAATTCATACTATTACCCTACTATAACATTATGCATAATGCATCTATACGTAATTCGCTGTTATACGCATTAAATTTCAGCGAAATACAACAGAGTTTTACGTAATTATAATGAGCATACGGCGTATGCTATCTTAAGAGAAAGTCGAGGCGTATTTTCCTTATTCTGTTGACAAAGACACAAGCTGAACGGGCGGCTTTCGGCCGCGGAAACAAAATACATGCATTTGCTGATATAGTCGGCGACTATCGGCGTGACAGTGTCGTAGCAACAAACGAGAATTAAAGATAAACATTCTCCGTATCTGAAGTATACTGATTAACAGCGGTTTTGTCTTTCAGTTATGTTTTCTTTAATCAGCCATGGACAACAGAAAAAGGAAATGTTATACACTAGATCAAAAAGTAAAATTCACGCGAGAGGTGGAACTTAATCCACACAAAACCAAAACCGAAATTTCAGTCTTGGGAATTGCTTATACCACGCTCTGTATAGTCACCAGTAGCAAAATGAGGGGTATACACTAAATGCAAGAAAAGTGAAACAGGCCAAGTCAACTGATTTCTTTAAAGCTATACCAAGTTCAGTATGTTTTCTTCGTACATGTCTTTGTTGTTTGTAAACTTTTACTCACGTAGGTCCACTGTATTGATTTTTCTGTAAACGAAATATGATGCATTATCAAAATCTCATTTGTAAGTAATTCTGAGTTACAAATAATCTTCCCTCTTCCCCTTGATATACATTTAAATCAGGTTCAACTGTATTTCCTACTAGAAACGTCATGTTTGGCACAGAACGTTTCCAAATCACACTAGTAAACCTAAGTTTCACCCTGCTGGGATTAATAATTTTTGAGTAATTAATGCTTTTTCAAACCCCACCTCCTACTATAAATTCTGACCAAAATATTTTAAAAAAAGATCTTGCAGGGCCATACATTCGTGTATAAAACTTTAGAAGTATTAACATTTTTAATATTTGGATCTTTAGGTAAATAAAAAGCTATGAATTCATTAAGCATTACAATTGTGAAGTTTTTAAGAACTGTATCGGGTATTTCATTTCTTATTTTAAGATCCACATGAGATAAAAAATCCGATACTTAACTTCATTAATCACCTTTTGTAGAACATCCAATAAAATATACAAGTTTATTGTGTACAACGTGTAGCAGGAGATTTCAAATGCAGCAAACTGCTTCAAACAAAACTATGGAAAATATAATTATAATTTGAGGTCAGCATTGGAGCTAAATAAAACAGGGCACTTTTAAAATGACATCACTTCTTATGGTTCCAAGTATCTTAGGGTGTTGAATCTTCAGTAAGAGATGAAATACAGTTGATACACTTGTTTTGAAAAGATCTATTAAAAAAAGGGGTGGAAAAGTGAAATTGTCACAAAATTTGTGAAATTTCACCCATTTCTCTCTTTAAACTCTGCTTAATCTTCAGAGTATTCTGGTGTCTGATGCATATTTCCAGTTCCTCTTATTGTGCCACACCCAGAACTTTTAAAAATTTCAGCTTTTTATAGGATGTGCAAGAACGAAAATATAACTCAAGGTTGTATTTGGTTTCTGCATACCCAGCGATGCCCAATCTTATCTCTTATGTGCTAATGACGTCACCTTGTCGCTTCACCCCTCCTCCGTTTTGCACATGAAGAATTTCCCATTCACTCATTCGGATAGCAAACCTCTCTAATGATTGGTTACGTAAATGAGTCAAGGTAAATGCCTTATGCACAAAACGAAGGTGGGTAGAACGACAAGGTAACGTGATTAGGATATAAGAGATAAGGTTGGGCATCGCTGTGTATACCACTCCCTCTCTTTTTGACTGCTGGCCTCATTTCCATTTGTAACTTGTTTGCTGCTACATGGTGTTAATGCACGTTGCACATTACAGTGACTCGGCGAAGCAACTAACACCAGTCTTAAGCTATATCTAAGAAAGCGCCATGAAAATTCCAAAATTGAAAATGTGGCGTAAGTTTGCTTATGTCGCTAATTGCTTAGAGTAACTGTTATTTTTCTTTCTAAATTTAGTGCATTCCAAACCCTGATGAATTGCATAGGTTGTCCAGTTCAAGTTGAGGTGGCAGTCGCCCAATGAGATACTGAATGGTTTCTCAGGGAAAATGCCCTCTTGATATCTTTACTTGGAGATCATCTTAAGTTTCTACTGAACATGTAATCTGACACGTCCATTCGTTCCTATTGCAATGTCTTTCGGATGTTAAACATTTGTTCGAGTCAGGTTATATATCAAGGTACACCTACCTGCCTTACGCTTTAGGTCCTCTTAATACACTGCCTTTCTTTCACACCGTGGCCACGGCACGGTGGCTCGCGTGCCGGCCGCTACAGCTCGGACTCCCGGCGAAACAGTTGTAATATCCCCGCAACCGTCTCACATTCGCACAGCTACAAATACAATAATAATAAGCACGTACCTTATGGGGAATGTTGAAAATGCCCTCTACCCATACATTTCTGGCATCTTCTCAGAAAATTGTATTTACACTCCTAGTTGAATATTCGAAATTGGGTGATTTTCTCGCCTCTTTGTGTGTTAGTTCTTCTAATGCATGGGGTTATCTGCATACATTTTTTTCACGTGCACATCATACTCGGGTAAATTTCTGTATTTGCATTTTGTGAAATCTCAATTATAGAGAAACTGAGTCACACTTAACATTCCTCCCCGACAAGCATGGTTCAATTTACATAGTTATGTTCAGTCTTAAAATAACACATACTGAAGCACAGAGAAAACCCATTATACACACGAGGTTCTCCAGCATGGCTGGAAATTGGTGTGCTGTAAATCCATACAGAATAATAAGACCAATATTTTCGGAACAAACAATAAATGTGAAAGGTACAGGAATGACTTGCACCATCTTTTCAACAACTGACCAACGCTGAATGCCAGTTGCCGAATCATTAAGTGTAATTCAGAAAATATATGAAGATAGGATAGTTAGTAAAGGATTATGGCCCCCGCTATCTCCTAACTTAACTGTATGCGATTTTTATCTATGGGGGAACTTGAGAAATAAAGTGTATGCAACATCCCTTATGGATTGGAACAACTAAAAGAAAACAGGTGAGAAATGTTCTCAATATAAGCTATTGAACTCAGAATGCAAATTTCCAGTAAAAATGGCAGAAACGTGAATATAGAGGACATTTCCAACATCTCTTATGATTAGGTATGTGTAATTGTCACTATGAAAATGTGAAATGGTTGCGAGAATATTGTAATTTTTTCGGCGGTAGTTGGAGTTGTTGCGGCTGGCACGCGAGCAGCCGAGTTGTGGCCACAGTGTGAAGGAAAGGTACTGTATATCTTAATGTGTAAATTCCTCTTACATTATTTTTGTTTCGTTCGGAACAAGAAACTAATAAAATAGAGAGGGTATTGTTTATGAAGAACTCACATCATCATGTTTTACACATATTTTGTTTATTTTATTCCAGACTCGTTTGAATTGAATCTTCTAGTCGTACTACCCTGACATCACAACATAGAGTTGAGGAGTACAACTTTATAGTACAATGACAGACAAGATGGTCAGTTTAAACCGATCCTCTCCATGGATAGGGAGATACTCATACGTAGCAGTATGCCACGTTGCCCAGAAGGAAGCGTGGAAGTCTTGTTGGGCAGAAGATAATGGAAGAATAGGGTCCAATAGACACACCAGTGACTTGGACTCCACTTTGTCAGAGCCAATAAGATTTTCATTGGCACACACTAGTGCATATCATTTGTTGATGGTTCAGTTGTTGAGGAAGATAACTGCACACTGTTGCATGTAATCTGTTGACGGTTCAGTAGTTGAGGAAGATACTCTCGTGGCACCATAAGATACGCTGGATTACGTTGGCGTCCTCATCTAGAACGCCCAACAGTAGCGATGTCTTAAGCTCACGAGGATTCTGCGGAGCACCATCCAATGAGTGCCAACGATTATTTGTCCAAGTCTCCGATCATAGTTCTAAGTCAAAGCATCGGAGTACTTAATTTTCTTAATTTTCGTGATCTGTGTTGCCCACAGATGTGGTCGTGTTCCCAAGTTTCTTGTCATCCACAGCCAAAGGGCAACATTATTTTGGAACGTTGATAGGCAGGACTTAAGTTGATCAAGGAGCATGTATTTTTAAAACTCGCGTCTTTGCCTTCGTGTTTTAGTCTTACAGAAGTGTATACTGTGATCGACTATCGGAAATCGTAGGACTTAAAGACCACGTCAGGGTTATAACGAGTGAGCGATCACCGTCAGGGAATCTTCTGCTTAGCATTTCTGCGACTCACGGCGGCGTACGTTTCACATTATTATTGTGCAAAGTTATTTTTAAAACGTACGTCAGATGTTAGCAGGTAAAACCCAATAGTTATAATTTAGAGCGATAAGATTAAGAAACAGTTCAATTCTTTAATCTCAGTTGCCAACTCACTTCAAAGAGCTCATCATTACCCTCCATTAATGTTATCAGCCAACTTAACTAGTGCTGTCCATTCTCTCCCCACTCGCGCATACGCTGAGAAAAGGACCTCGTTGTGTACTACTGGAACAGCTGGCAGCAGATTCTTCGGAGAACCAGGTTGCAGACGGTGACACATCACATTTCTTCATCATTATTGTCTAAAACATTATTATAAACAGTAATCCACTCATGTCGATTAGCTACTCTCAATATACAGGATAGAGAAATGCGTAGGGAAAAAAATTAAGAACTTAGAAGCAAAATTATGGCAGAAAAATGTAATTGAATAATAAAGTACAAGCCAGATGTATATTCTTGTGATACTTTTTTGAAAGCAAGTATAAACATGTGGAAGCAGACATTTAATTTATACAATATGCAAACACAATGCAACGAGTGTCCATCAATTTTCATAATCATGTAACCAAGAGCTCATTATTTGATGGTATTACCAGGTTGCACATAACCTCTTCTGACCCAGCTTCAATTCTTTTAAGGGTGGCAGCTAAGGATTGGCTTTGAAGCAAAGACAGACCTTATCAGTCCTGAGATCAGTGCTGCTTAAGGTCAAAGTTTACATATACGCCCCTTCTGCATAAAGAACCTCATCATATGTGTCGTATACGACACGCGGGGTCCGAAGAGGTTAAGCTAGTTCATCTGTGAAATTTAGAAAATGCGCAGTATGTTAGTTAAAGTGTTACACAATAACAGTAATGCTCTTATTATGATTTGTTTATCAGAAAACAAAGTTTAAATGCCCCTATCTATTTACAGCTTCAGTTATTGGCAGTTTAAATGCACAAAGTGGGAAAAAAGTTGGTTTAGAATTGATACATTTTCATTACGACAAAATGTAATTTTGAACAAATTTCACATATGCAATTATCTTAAAAAAAAAAAAAAAAAAAAAAAAAAAAAAAACGTGTAGACTAACAATTTTTGGTACTGCTGCAGCATTAAATAACTAGATAAAAGTATATATCCTTAATTTTCACTGACTTTAGTTGTCCTGTCTGATTCTCCATTTTCGATGGCAAGTATAAATGTCTCACCTTGCAATTCCCAGCATTAAGTCACTCTTAAATTGCAGTATGATTTCGTATTCCTTACTTGCATTTATGTCAAATTTCATACTAAGTTTATATGACACCTCCAAACCCTGCACGTTATGGAGGGGCAAAAGCTCACCTAACTGGAGAGTGACAAGCAGTTTTGCATATCCTGGTTCACCGAAGAAAGTCTCCAGAGAATGGTAGCGATATTCCAAGAGGTGTAGTTATTTGTTCCCCTTTCACTAATATCCACAGCTTGACAGGTGGCAGAACAAGCAACAAGCTGTTCCCGTTCATCCAAAGAAAGCTGAACAACAGCCTGAAGGGACACTGCCCGTTGATATTAATCGATGGAACAGAATCCCCTAGTTCTCCATAGTACAATAGGCCGGGGTACACAATTAAATTTGTAATTGTATTAACAGCTATTTGAGAGCGTGTGCACAGAATTGTTAAAGTGACTCTATTTGTTTTATTTCTGAAAATCATTTTTTTTCTGGTGATTATATACAGTGTTGTTGATACAGGATTGAAAATTAAATACTGATGGACCACACCTAACATGCCCGGTGTTCCGATCACCCTTTTCCAGTTCTGGATATCAGCAATTGTTGCTTAGGCCAGATATGTAGTGGCTCCTTACTGTTATGAGCCTGAGTTTTTCTATAATTTAGTTTCAGCACGGCACTAACACCACTATATGTAGTGAGACAGACTGTATAGTAGAGCAGGAATGTGATGTCTCCTAGCAGTTAGCTTGAGCATGACACTACCACCAGTATATGTAGTGAGACAGACTGTATAGTACAGCAGGGAAGTGATGTCTCCTAGCAGTTAGCTTGAGCATGGCACTACCACCAGTACATGCAGTGAGACAGACTGTATAGTTCAGCAGGAATGTGACGTCTCCTAGCAGTTAGCTTGAGCATGACACTACCACCAGTATATGTAGTGACACAGACTGTATAGTACAGCAGGAATGTGATGTCACCTAGCAGTTAGCTTGAGCATGACACTACCACCAGTATATGTAGTGAGACAGACTGTATAGTTCAGCAGGAATGTAGTGTCTCCTAGCTTGAACATGACACTACCACCAGTATATGTAGTGAGACAGACTGTATAGTTCAGCAGGAATGTGATGTCACCTAGCAGTTAGCTTGAGCATGACACTACCACCAGTATATGTAGTGACACAGACTGTATAGTACAGCAGGAATGTGATGTCACCTAGCAGTTAGCTTGAACATGACACTACCACCAGTATATGTAGTGAGACAGACTGTATAGTACAGCAGGAATGTAGTGTCTCCTAGCTTGAACATGGCACTACCACCAGTATATGTAGTGACACAGACTGTATAGTTCAGCAGGAATGTAGTGTCTCCTAGCTTGAACATGGCACTACCACCAGTATATGTAGTGAGACAGACTGTATAGTACAGCAGGAATGTGATGTCACCTAGCAGTTAGCTTGAACATGACACTACCACCAGTATATGTAGTGAGACAGACTGTATAGTTCAGCAGGAATGTGATGTCACCTAGCAGTTAGCTTGAACATGACACTACCACCAGTATATGTAGTGACACAGACTGTATAGTACAGCAGGAATGTGATGTCTCCTAGCAGTTAGCTTGAACATGACACTACCACCAGTATATGTAGTGACACAGACTGTATAGTACAGCAGGAATGTGATGTCTCCTAGCAGTTAGCTTGAGCATGACACTACCACCAGTACATGTAGTGAGACAGACTGTATAACACAGCTGGAATGTGATGTCTCCTAGCAGTTAGCTTGAGCATGACACTGCCACCAGTATATGTAGTGAGACAGACTGTATAGTACAGCAGGAATGTGATGTCTCCTAGCAGTTAGCTTGAGCATGACACTACCACCAGTACATGTAGTGAGACAGACTGTATAACACAGCTGGAATGTGATGTCTCCTAGCAGTTAGCTTGAGCATGACACTGCCACCAGTATATGTAGTGAGACAGACTGTATAGTACAGCAGGAATGTGATGTCTCCTAGCAGTTAGCTTGAGCATGACACTACCACCAGTATATGTAGTGAGACAGACTGTATAACACAGCTGGAATGTGATGTCTCCTAGCAGTTAGCTTGAGCATGACACTGCCACCAGTATATGTAGTGAGACAGACTGTATAGTACAGCAGGAATGTGATGTCTCCTAGCAGTTAGCTTGAGCATGACACTACCACCAGTATATGTAGTGAGACAGACTGTATAACACAGCTGGAATGTGATGTCTCCTAGCAGTTAGCTTGAGCATGACACTGCCACCAGTATATGTAGTGAGACAGACTGTATAGTACAGCAGGAATGTGATGTCTCCTAGCAGTTAGCTTGAGCATGACACTACCACCAGTATATGTAGTGAGACAGACTGTATAGTAGAGCAGGAATGTGATGTCTCCTAGCAGTTAGCTTGAACATGACACTACCACCAGTATATGTAGTGAGACAGACTGTATAGTACAGCAGGAATGTGATGTCTCCTAGCAGTTAGCTTGAGCATGACACTACCACCAGTACATGTAGTGAGACAGACTGTATAGTAGAGCAGGAATGTGATGTCTCCTAGCAGTTAGCTTGAGCATGACACTACCACCAGTATATGTAGTGAGACAGACTGTATAGTACAGCAGGAATGTGATGTCTCCTAGCAGTTAGCTTGAGCATGACACTACCACCAGTACATGCAGTGAGACAGACTGTATAGTACAGCAGGAATGTGGCGTCTCCTAGCAGTTAGCTTGAGCATGACACTACCACCAGTATATGTAGTGAGACAGACTGTATAGTAGAGCAGGAATGTGATGTCTCCTAGCAGTTAGCTTGAACATGACACTACCACCAGTACATGTAGTGAGACAGACTGTATAGTACAGCAGGAATGTGATGTCTCCTAGCAGTTAGCTTGAACATGACACTACCACCAGTACATGTAGTGAGACAGACTGTATAGTACAGCAGGAATGTGGCGTCTCCTAGCAGTTAGCTTGAGCATGACACTACCACCAGTATATGTAGTGAGACAGACTGTATAGTACAACAGGAATGTGATGTCTCCTAGCAGTTAGCTTGAACATGACACTACCACCAGTACATGTAGTGAGACAGACTGTATAGTACAGCAGGAATGTGGCGTCTCCTAGCAGTTAGCTTGAGCATGACACTACCACCAGTATATGTAGTGAGACAGACTGTATAGTAGAGCAGGAATGTGATGTCTCCTAGCAGTTAGCTTGAGCATGGCACTACCACCAGTATATGTAGTGAGACAGACTGTATAGTACAGCAGGGAAGTGATGTCTCCTAGCAGTTAGCTTGAGCATGACACTACCACCAGTATATGTAGTGAGACAGACTGTATAGTACAGCAGGGAAGTGATGTCTCCTAGCAGTTAGCTTGAGCATGGCACTACCACCAGTATATGTAGTGAGACAGACTGTATAGTACAGCAGGGAAGTGATGTCTCCTAGCAGTTAGCTTGAGCATGACACTACCACCAGTATATGTAGTGAGACAGACTGTATAGTACAGCAGGAATGTGGTGTCTCCTAGCAGTTAGCTTGAGCATGACACTACCACCAGTACATGTAGTGAGACAGACTGTATAGTACAGCTGGAATGTGATGTCTCCTAGCAGTTAGCTTGAGCATGACTCTACCACCAGTACATGTAGTGAGACAGACTGTATAGTACAGCAGGAATGTGATGTCTCCTAGCAGTTAGCTTGAGCATGACACTACCACCAGTACATGTAGTGAGACAGACTGTATAGTACAGCAGGGAAGTGATGTCTCCTAGCAGTTAGCTTGAGCATGACACTACCACCAGTATATGTAGTGAGACAGACTGTATAGTACAGCAGGGAAGTGATGTCTCCTAGCAGTTAGCTTGAGCATGACACTACCACCAGTATATGTAGTGAGACAGACTGTATAGTACAGCAGGGAAGTGATGTCTCCTAGCAGTTAGCTTGAGCATGACACTACCACCAGTATATGTAGTGAGACAGACTGTATAGTACAACAGGAATGTGATGTCTGCTAGCAGTCAGCTTGAGCATGACACTACCACCAGTATATGTAGTGAGACAGACTGTATAGTACAGCAGGGAAGTGATGTCTCCTAGCAGTTAGCTTGAGCATGACACTACCACCAGTATATGTAGTGAGACAGACTGTATAGTACAACAGGAATGTGATGTCTGCTAGCAGTCAGCTTGAGCATGACACTACCACCAGTATATGTAGTGACACAGACTGTATAGTACAGCAGGAATGTGATGTCTCCTAGCAGTTAGCTTGAGCATGACACTGCCACCAGTATATGTAGTGAGACAGACTGTATAGTACAGCAGGAATGTGATGTCTCCTAGCAGTTAGCTTGAGCATGACACTACCACCAGTATATGTAGTGAGACAGACTGTATAGTAGAGCAGGAATGTGATGTCTCCTAGCAGTTAGCTTGAGCACGACACTACCACCAGTATATGTAGTGAGACAGACTGTATAGTACAGCAGGAATGTGATGTCTCCTAGCAGTTAGCTTGAGCATGACACTACCACCAGTAAATGTAGTGAGACAGACTGTATAGTACAGCAGGAATGTGATGTCTCCTAGCAGTTAGCTTGAGCACGACACTACCACCAGTACATGTAGTGAGACAGACTGTATAGTAGAGCAGGAATGTGATGTCTCCTAGCAGTTAGCTTGAGCACGACTCTACCACCAGTATATGTAGTGAGACAGACTGTATAGTACAGCAGGAATGTGATGTCTCCTAGCAGTTAGCTTGAGCATGACACTACCACCAGTATATGTAGTGAGACAGACTGTATAGTACAGCAGGAATGTGATGTCTCCTAGCAGTTAGCTTGAGCACAACACTACCACCAGTATATGTAGTGAGACAGACTGTATAGTACAGCAAGGATGTGATGTCTCCTAGCAGTTAGCTTGAGCACAACACTACCACCAGTATATGTAGTGAGACAGACTGTATAGTACAGCAGGAATGTGATGTCTTGCTGAGGCTTTTTAGATATGAATGCCGCACTTTTTGTACAGGATAGTTTCTTTGTACTTCGTGTAGTGCCTATATTAGACCTCTGGAATCTAAGACGGACAGATGCACAATGAGTTCAAGTCTCCATTTTGAGCGGATGGCATTATGTCGGAGTTTGAAGCTAACCGCATATTTAAATATCAAGATACAGCTTGTCTAAAATGTCCTGACACTCCATATGCACAAGTGAGGAGAAATGCGGAGAGGTGTTGAGAGTGGTGGGGAAGCAAGTGACTAGAAGTTTATCAGAACTTGAAGGCAGTCACATATACAACGCATGAACTTGTCACTCTCACGGTAACTGGAAGACTGACCCCCACCGCTCTATTATACAGGTGGACTGCTCAGTACTACTGCGCATCGTTGCTTCGGGAGGAAATGCCAGGACGTTTTAGACAAGCCTTATATCAATTTCATCCGTTTCTGAATGGAACTACATTTGCCATTAAATTCAACCGAAGAAGATTGGTAGGAACATGTTCAAGTCCCCAGGTTGACCGGATGGCATTATGTCATCTTTGATACTAGAGGCCTCATATATTTTTGAACGTAAAGATTTGTTGTACGTTTGGATGTGATAAAGCAGAAAGTTAAAACCAAGAGAAGAAAATTCATATATGCATTCTAATATCTCGTGTTTTAAACAAATTACACTGCGTACTGATTTTTTGTCGCAGGGTTCCATAATTTTGTTTTACTATTGGATTCTTCCATGTGATGTCAATGTGATGTCTATATGTCATGAGATGCTGTATAATAGATTGTTTAATTCATTTGAAGTGGATTACAAGACCACATCATCTACAAAATTCAGGACAAATACACATACCATTTTTGAAGATGTCGAATGGTACTTAATTCTGCTTGGTCTTTACCTGACTCATGGCTTTTAAACAGGTCTAATTATAAAACAAGCAAGACGCTGGTCAAACCACGTTTTTGTAACTTAAAATTAGCGTATATACCAGTTTTTGTTAATTCTTTTTCTCGTCAGGCATTGAGCTTTCCGGTTCTCTGAAATGAAGCGTGGTGAAACGTGACGGTGGCGAACTGAGGTCAGCACAAGAGACAGCACTTTGTTATGGCTTTAAGTTGAGGAGCTGGTTGTCCTTACAATCTTACAGAATTTCCGTACCTACTTATAATAATATTCAAATCAAGCAGTTCCTGTTTAAAAAAATTGTTCTCATATTTCTGCATCAAAATGCTACACAAACATCGCCCCTAGTGGTTGAACATGATGAGAATGGAGCTTCATTTTAAACCGAAAATATAATTAGATTTGAGGTACCTATACTTGAAATTCGGTCAGAATGTTTCAAAGTTAGTTTTTATGTGCAAAAAATCACTTTGAACCTTTAGCTTCAATTACATACTCTTAGAGCCCTTAAAACTTGAACACGTCACTGTTTAAATGCCCAAGAGCTCACGGCCTGATGGCCTTCATTTACTTCCGATGCTGTTTCTCGACTTTGATTTTTGTTACACTTTTACGTCTTAAAAGTCTTCCATACGATGTAATTTGCAACTGATCGTGTTCAATTTTTTTCAGCAGAAAGTCCGGAAAATAAACGTACACAATTGGGGTATGGTTTTTGCTACGCTTTTAAATAGCTGAAGATATAACAATCCGACCGCTGAGAATAAATAGTTAAAAATTGCGTTTAAAGATTTAATTTTTTTTTTAGTGAAACAACTAGCAAAGTGAAAACAAATTATATTGCGTATTAGTATTTAAATAATGCGATGGTATTTTGTTCTTTACAATTACGATTTCACTATGGTGTAGAACATGTGGTTAGTATAATAAAAGAAAATGCAGTTTTTTTTTTTTTTTTTTTTTTTTTTTTTTTTTTTTTTCCTCGAAGGCTGTTAAAGTTTTCTCAATGAAATTTAAAACACCCAATTATTGTGGTAGAGCGTCGTGTGACAAATGTTTGCAAAAATTCAGATAAAAGCTGCAAAATTTAACAATTTCATCTATGGCTACCTTTAAGAGAAATAATAGTAACGAAGTAGATGACATCTGATTAAACGGTTGAATAATCGAATTTTATAAACGTAGTGTTAATCATTGGATGGGTAAATAAGCGAATGAAATAAAGGAAAACGAAGCTATTAGTTTAATGTACTAAAGAGCTTAAATTTATTCACCGAACGCTATTTAATTTCTAATAAACTGCTTGTAAGGTACTTGGTGAATATGGCCAGTTTGCTCCCCTGTTGGTAATTGTTAAGTTTTCCACGGGATGGCACCAGCATGTCAAATCACGAGGTATGTAGTCTCCTTAGAGAGCACCGCTTATGGGATAATTTGAAAACCCAGCCGATGGAACAGACATTTGAGTTTTGTCAACGCACCGAGGAGCACTTATAATCCTAGTGTTGGTAGGCTTTGTATTTATTTCCTTGCATTTATGTACTTAGCTATTATTGTTCATGCCCTGCATATTATAATTTATTATATGGTCTTTCTTGACATCCATGCTTATTGAAATGCCTTCTGATTAACTGTTAAATGAATTATTTTTTGAGAGGTACTGCAGTCAGACAATATGGCCAATCGACTATAAAAAAGAACATGGAGAAGTCTCCGCCTGCAAAAGAAAAAGCATCATGTGACATGAAAAAGGGCCAGACTAAAGAAAATCTTTGAAAAGAAAATTTTCGCTCACAAGAGGACAAGGACCGTTGGTTTTGTGCGATTTGTGGAATTGACAAAGTGTTGGAGATGCACATGTGTGCAGTTTGTGGCGTTTACCTTCATGAGGAATGTGTTGTCTTACTGAAGACGACAAACACGTATTCATACGAGTATGTCCTATATGTGGCCAAAAGGAATCTTTTTCTGTTTGTTTTCATGCTGTAGCTTTGATAGTTGAATAATTTCTCCAGCTCTGTATGTGAATGATGACTTATTTGTAACTCATGTCACAGTAATTTCTAAGTAGGCCAGTATTAATCCAATAAATTATATGTAACATAATGCTACTACACTTAGTTTCAGATCAGAATAAACTAAATATGAATTTTCCTTGTAATAAGACATTTTTATTTAAGTTGGCCATATTACCTTCACATGGGCATAGTACATGCAGAATGCAACGTTCTTAAAAATTTAATTAAAAATGGTACGGTTCAAAGTAAGTCATTACATATTTTTTATGTATAGCGAACCAGGCATAGTACTCGTATATGCTTAATTATATACTTTTCTTTTAGTGCGGCCCAAATGACCTAGCTGTCGAGGGGCCCTTCAACTCCACTCACTCACTCACGCACTCACTCACTCACTCACTCACTCACTCACTCACTCACTCACTCACTCACTCACTCACTCACTCACCCACTCACCCACTCACCCACTCTTTTAGCCCCTGTAGTCCTGTTACTCTGGATGACTTTTGCATTACTGGTAAACCGTAAGAAATAGACCAAATCTTACTACACAAAAAATGTAGATCTTGCTAAAACACAATTTATGTCTAAATATTTTTTTTTTTTTTTTTTTTTTTTTTTTTTGTACAGTGAACCATTTCAGAGATATTCCTTGTTATTTTTGTGAGTTTTGGAGAACATCGCTCTTCATTTTTTTTATATGTTAACCTTGCAAAGAGAACGGGTTCTCAATATACGTACTATAAGATAGTTTCTGCAAATGTTTATCTCAACTAACACGAAGAAGATGTTGGAATAAGAGTTTGTAAGAATGGTTAGTACAAGAGTAGAGAAAGTCATGTGAGTGCAACACATCAGATTTTTCATAAAGTCACATTTTCTATTAAATTTCCGTATTTTGTCATATTTTTATATTTTTATTACAGTTTCGCATATGTGCCTACAGTTGTCTCATAGGCCGTTATTTTTTTCTCACATCTTGTAATTCTTGTCTGTAATACTTCTCATATTTCTTAGAAATATGTTGCTTGAATTTGGAGAATAAGCTGAATAGAAAGACAGACGCGTAGGAAGTAACACGCAAAAAAAAAAAAAAAAAAAAAAAAAAACACCGAGAGCTTAGTATGGCTGTTGTCAGGTGTTCCTCCAAGATCAGTTCTTTCCTTAATTAAGATTCTCAGAAATCTAATGGTTTAGTTTTTAAGATGCCTGAAGGCAGGTATAACCAGCCCTCGTTTATTTCATTGTTTGTGTGTAACCGCGAATACTCTCAGTTCATCATACTTGAAACTGACGATTCGATAAGTGAAAATTGCAACTAACGGGTGATCCAAAAGACTCTGAACCGGCTGCGTCCTGTACGGATCCTCGGCACTCGTCGCCGACTGCCGCTGTCATAGAAAGGCGCGGATGAAACCATGCAGTATTTTTAAAACTGCTCTTAAAGGCTTTATTTACTAGTGCTTTAAAGGAGATGCTGAAACTGGCCACCGTCGCTGTCCATACGTTTTTGGCACGTCTTTAGGAAACTATCCATCACTCGCCGTAGTTCATGTTGAGAAATGCTGGCAGTTACTTGGCGGATATTTTATTTGAATTCTTCCAGGGTGTGTGCGTTTGTCTTTTACACTTTATGCTTTAAGTTACCCCAGAGATAGAAATCGCAGATTACTTGGAAATCTTTCTGCAAATCACTTGACGAGCTTCTTTTTTGTGCTGTTTAACGCCCGCTTTCACTACATACGACACCGCAGGAATGAAGATGGAGGACCGTTGGAATCAGATGGCGGGGGAAACCGGAAAATCCGGAGCAAACCTGCCCCAGCGCTGCTTCGTCCACCACAAATCCCACATGCTGTAACCTGGGATCGAACCCGAAGCGCTTTGGTGAGAACTTGGCGAGCTATAAATACACGCTGTGCAGTGGAAAAACACCGCGCAGCGGTTCGGATGTTTTTGGCTGTCTCTGTATTTGTGCTTGAGTTTAGAGATAGTATTTCAGTACAGATGACGCTGTTCTGTTCCGTAAGCTGTGCGACACTAAAATAAAGCTTAAAAGAGATTCAATGTTGAACAACACTGCAGCACAGCAAGACATAGAAACAACTTGGCTCGAAATGTTAAATCAGAGAACCGTCAACAGCTCTTGTTCCAGAGAATTTCGTCAGCGTCTATGACACGCAAAACTTTTTTTAACAGGGATTTATGTACAACGACATCTGCTGATATACCTGCCGCTGGAGAAAGTTAATAATCACCACTTGCACAGTTTTTTTGTTTTGTTACGAATATGTTTTAAATAGAATGTGTCATTGCGTCGCTGATACCAAGATCTGGGTTTCTGTGGATGAAACAACCGACCCTAAAGGGAGATATGTGGCGAATGTTGTCAAGGTCTTCTTCCCGTTACAAGTCAGTGTGGTGTGCAAATAGAAAATCGTTCCTTTTAGAAAACTTTAGAGTGTATGTAATTTGCTATTGTAATTCTTTCTGATCTCCCTTCAAAACATCACGTGTAATTCGTTCTGTGAAGAGCTGGGGTATCTCTGGATTGAGTGATTAAATAAATTGAAAACGTAAGAAGAAGTTAATGTTATTGTTACTATTTATTAATTATTGAGTGTGCGGCGTTAGAGTTCTGAATATTTAAAAAATATGCCCAAAAAATTTAGGTCATGTTTATCGTCATATTTTCTAATTTTTTCGTTCATAAATGCTTACATAATTCTAACATTTTTAGGTCATAAACATCCGGGCCCTGCTAATAATGAACCTAATTTCCTCTTCATGGAGTCCCAGAACAACAAGAATACAAAGAGGAGAATCGAGGAGCAGTGCCATTGCCTTATTTAAACATTTGTTTTCTAAAATATTTACTTACTTGCTTTGTAAGATAAAGTCAAGTTATTTTTGATTAGTGTGTCTGTGGTCTTAGCTCCTCTTGAAACTCGAAGAAGGAACAGCGAATGGGAGCCAAAAGGGAACATACATGCTTGCCTAAAATTAGCTGAAAACCTATGCATACAGGCTCCAACTGAATATATAATTTAGCCAGCCCCATATTTGCGTGGGCAGCTAGGTCATGAGGTCAACCAAATTAATGAGTTTTGCAGGTTGTAGGAGGATACCTCGTCGTGTAGCTCTGATAACTGATAGTAAGTTCTCATACTTGGTGCACAAACCAACAAATAATGAGCACTAACACCCCCTTTGTGTAACCAAACCCTGTTCATTATGACGTTGCCCTGCTGAGATAATGTATTCTTCCGTGCTGCATTTCCTTCCCCTTGATTGGCTAATGTGCACTTCGGAATAGCGGTGTGTAAGTCCTGTGCAGTGCAAGGTACAGTTGTTCACCAGCTCATCGTCCCTGGCAGGAATGCAGCCAGCCACTACGTCAGTAAACAATTACAGATAAACAACAACGTCGGGAGCAGCAATTCTGCTTCTAATCCGTTTTAAGATAATGTTACCAACCTTGGAATGTGCATTCACGCCAGATTAAAGCAAAGAACTCGCTCAAAGTAGCACAATTTAAATGTTATTTTCAGTTCATGCAGTAGATTTAGCTTATAAATCGTATACGATATTTTCAACTACTCCGTCTGTTTCCCCGCTGATCATTTTTTGCCTTTTCTATATTTTTAAGAAACACTGCCAGTCTGTTTTAGAAAATTTAGCTTTTGATGTACATGTAATACTTTGAATACTAAGCTATTTTCGCACTGTGAATAAACTGAATAATTCTCCCAAAATAATAAAACATTGCGCTGGAACTTTGTGTGGTAGTTTATAGCATAATGAACACCCTTCAGTGTGCGAAGTATTGATTGCATGCCTATAAACACATAAACAATTTAAATTTCAGTCCCATGGCCCCTTAAGTTATGTAATATACCAAATTTCACAACAGTCTGGCACGAAAATGTCCTATTTACATTCACATAATTTTTAAAAATGCAATTTTTGACTTAATAGCATCATATCTATTTGTATTAGTTCCAAAGAATACACTATAGCAGTATATATTCACTAAGTATAACATTCCATCAAAACACCTAGGGCCAATTAATTTATCTTGTATAATAGTAAAAAATATCCTACTTTGTTTTAGACCGTGAAAAATATTTAAACAAAGGTTTGACAACTGCAGGTAAATAATTGTTATGCCAGATTTTGGCCATCCTGTCTTTAATGACTAGTCCTTAATATACAAGATGAAGAGTGGAGCACGATAATTGAGGAAGCAGCCTCCCTCCTCCACCGCCAAGTGACGCATGTTTAACGCAGGTGTGTGTTTGGGAGATTGAATCCGCAGTAGCGTGGTTCACGTTTTGAAGTCAGTTTGAGGCGTTTTTCCGCGAGCCGTTTCTGGCGCTGTAGTCGTGATACACCCACCACGAAATGGGAGTCGTGAAAACCTACAAGTAACTGATTTATGTGCAAGTTTTGGCGGAGCTCGCGGTTTGCTTCACCTCAACTACATCCAAGTCCCTGCATTAAACTATAAACAACATATACAATAAAAGGTCTTTAAAGCTTCATTAATGATGGTGTTCTGCCTAAGGAGGGGCATTTAACCATTTCCCGCTCTTTACTTCCTTGTATTCTATCCTCTTTTCCGCTTTCCATCGTCGTTTCCATGAACTGTTTACCTTAAGGTAACGGAGGGGAACACTTCGCATGCTGCGACCTACATAGATCTATTGCAGCTACCAATTTCCAGCAGTAAGATATGAAGCAAATGAACCAGGGCAGGCTACAGGCCGCAGCCAGATAGGTCACAGAGACGCGCGGAAGTCCCTATCCGCTCCAGGCCCAAAGACTTGTCCCACTGCCGGAGCTGACTGGAGAGGGCGTTGGACGACCCGTCAACCAAACAGCTCTGTAGTGTCCATGGGGAGTATTTTTTCCTTTGAGGAAACATCCGCACCATCTGTCCTGCACCGCTATACACCACGAAATCTAGAAGCACGCATGAAATAAGAGAAGGAAACGGAATGAAAAGGAAATTATGCAAAGAAAATCGCGAAACCACCCCAGTATTCGTCTACCGTCCAGGGATCTAATGTCAGAGTGGGCGGTCGACGAGAATCGAACCCAATGCCTCCCGAATTAGAGCCTTACACGTTCTGTCTTCGCATGTTCAGGTTTGTCACTCTTTGATTCCCTGTGGGGTTATCATTAGCTATAACCATAATTGGTACTCTCTTTGCTCATTCTTTAAATATGTTCTTTCTAATGTTTTTTATCTTGTTAAATAACTTCTCTAAAGCTTGTTTCTGACATGCTTGTTCTAGTACATCCTATTACCTCTTGAAAATCTCATTTGTAGTTCTTCTATTTTACTTCTTTTATCCTCCTCTTTAATAATCAGCATTCATTTACATACGACTGCTACTGCTGTTATCTCACACAACTTCACTTTCGTTTTCTTTCTTGCTCCATCTCTCAATGTTCGATTGATTGTGGTACATAGGTATTGCTTGGTATTTATTTAGATTATTTTAATAACTAGTTATTTTATTTATTTTAGTACATTTAATCTCATGGCATTTCTTATGCTGGTTCCCAAATACTAAAATCTAATATTTACAAGGCAAAGGAAATGTATAGCTTGAATTTTATGGGAATTGCTTGAACTTTGTTGAACAGGTGAACGTTAAGCGATTGACGAAAACACAATAAATGTAGATATCTTTAAAACACACAATTTGTTTCAAATAACTTTGTTGTGTCATTAACCATTTCCGAGATATGTTATTAATGGTTCGAGTTGTTCAGTACTTTGTCATCATTTTGAAGTCCTGTCGATTTTCAGCTGTTTCTCACGATTGTATGGAAAGGTTATGGAATTTTAAGGCCAGCGTGTAGCGTCCAGTTCTGAAACATTTGCCTGTCGCTATTCCCTTTTCTATCTATAATGACATTTGTAGTGTAGATGTTTCTGCAAGGTTTAATAAACAATAAAAATAACCCCTAGCGCAACAGCCCTTCGCGGGCCAAGGCTAAACACCCGGCCGCTGCGTCCCCCACCTCTGCCCACTACAGGCGTCAATGAGTGGGGTGCAGAACTAGTGGGTGGGACGTATCAGCGCCCCGAGCCCTCTCGTCCGGTTATGCGGCCTTCACGACCTGGAGTCGCTACCTCTTTATCAAGTAGCTCCTCTATTGCCCCTCCCCCCTGGGAGCTAATGAGGTTGAGTGCACTCCGTGCTAGACCTCCCAGCGGGGGAAATACCTCCATCAGTACCGGGATCGAACCTGAGTCCTCGCCAGAGGCAGGCGCGCTACAATTGAGCCACGGAGGCGGTCTTGCAAAGGTTTATCTCAGTTAAAAGAAGTAAATCGAAAAACAAACTTTTTGTAAGAAATATTTGCATACCCACTAATTAACGATAGAGAGTAAAGAAAGTCATGGGAATGTAACATCAGATTTATTTTATTAAATATTGAATAACGACGAAGTGTGTTGCATTCAGAAGTTTAATGTAAGTATATAGTTTCAAGAAAAGTTGAAAACCGTTAGTTCAGGGTAATTAATTTGTGGAGTTTAGTTTTATTCGACTGTACCTTTGTACACGGAACTGCCTTAGACATGAGTGTACCTGTTCATTGAGACACAGGCGAGAGAGTACCGAATTCATTTGCACACAAATTCGCGGTTATGTTTGTCGGCTGGTGACAATGAAGGAATGAGTCATCGTGAGCAGAAGAGCAGAGCATGTAGGCGTGTGTGGATTTGAGTGACCTCAACAAGCAATTGGAGCAGTTCAAGTCAAGTCTCACGCTGCAGATGCATGCCTGACATTGTCCAAGAGCACACAAGTGGCTCACATCACCCCAGTTTTTCACTCTAATGTACTTAAAAGAAAAGACTATCACGTTCCAGCAAATAAAAACAACGTGCGGTTACGTGAAGATTCCAAAAACAACCAACTGTATACACTATGAGAGAGGTTGTACTCGAGAAATGGCCCATTGAAATTAAACTATTAATTTAACCTTTTATGCAGAACTTTCCTGGATTCCTTTTAACTTCTAAATGGTGTATTTTTGGATATTCCGGAGTTACTGCGAGTTTAATGCTGGATTTGGTATACTCGACATGATTTTATGAAAAAATCTTAAATATGTGCATAGAAACCGAAATATAATAATATTTAATTTTGTATTGCTATTTTTCACATTCTAAGACATTTTCAGAAAAAGGCGATTGGAGAATTATCACGTAATATGCTTGCAAATCATAATGAAAGTGTTGCTCATGCAAGAAAGTTTATTCAGATTCATTTCTCTTGCCGGGAATCGATCCACGAATCTTCGGTTTCCCGTGTCAGTGCATTACACCAGAACACACCTTAGCTACTCTCACCTAACTCTTGTATTCCGGTAGGTACTAAACTTCCCAAGCAATATCCGTTACTTTGAGATACCACGCATTAAATATTACTTTATAAAAGTACCGGGCATAGGAATTTCTAAGCATTAAATCCAGGACGGACGGAGAGAAAATGTAACTCTAATGGGCTATGGGCAAGGGGGTTGCATATAACAAGCCACACCCAAACCTTGTACAGTCTTTGACTTTTGCAGACAGCACTCGGAACTGCCAGTGACTCTTGGCCTCTATCGCAAGCTGTTCCAGCTTGGATGCGCGCCAGGGAGCAGCGGAGTACTCACGACTCGCAGGAATCTGCCAGCAGCATGCAGTACACCTCAGCATAGGGGGCAATCCTATCTGAATGAAGTGGCAGGGCTAGCAAGTTCTTGTACGATGACCTTCGCTCAGTGATGGGCTAGCTATCACGCTCCTCCTCTATCCCGGCTCGAAGCACTATTGCTGCCTACGCGTAATCTTTAGTTTGAGGGTAACTGCTTAAGAATTCCTATGACTGTTCATAACTGAGTAACATTTATAATTTATGAAATGACAAATTATGTGGAACTTAGACGTAATTGACGGCATCTTGTAGGTATACATAAAGCAAATGGTAGAGCATCAGTACGGAAAACCTAAGATCTGTAGTTCGTTCCCAGAATGCGGCATAGGGTTTTTCGAATGTGATTAAACTTGGGTGCGGACCGACTGGTGTGAAAGAACAATAAGCAGTGTAACTTTTGTGTTCGCATTGCTAACTACAA
Organism: Tenodera sinensis; assembly: GCA_030765045.1. Taxonomy (NCBI): domain Eukaryota; kingdom Metazoa; phylum Arthropoda; class Insecta; order Mantodea; family Mantidae; genus Tenodera; species Tenodera sinensis. The sequence goes on from CM060964.1 coordinate 32,782,184, forward strand.
TTATTATCTATGTCACAAATTTATAAAAAGGGATTTGTTTTTTATTGAGTGAAAGATATATGACAAGCTAAATAGAAATTTTAAAAATATATTGATTATAATTCTGTAACCCGGTAGGTATAGTGTATTTTTTTCAAGAATTTTGAATTTGTACTTTTTGACACACATATTTATTAATTAACCTCCTCGTATGAAGGTCTTGCACTCCGAAGTCAACGCTTGGGACAGAAGGTATGTTTACTTAGGAAAATATATCAACAGAAATCGCTTTGTAATACTTATTCAACAATATTCCTGTGGAGAAGCTAATTTTAATGGTTAGAGTTGCAAAGTGTCATTCACGAGATTTTGCTGCATTATTTCTGATCGGCTAGCATTTACTGTAATGGCCATTTCAGTTCACAAATCTGATCTAGTTATTAGCACTTTTGCTTCATTTCAATTGACACCGTAAGGTTTATTTTGAAACGTCGCATAACGTGATGTTAAAAATAGTTATTTGGAGTACTTTATTTGTGATAATGTTCAATTTCACGGGTGCAATATTAAACTTGGACTCCAGCAGATGTCAGTTTACGGTGACGTAAGAAGCGGATATGAATCTTGTCACTACAAGAGGCAAACCACCATAAATCTTGCATACAATCGATTTTCCTTAAGGTTACCTTGGGGTGAAAATGTATAAAATGGAAATGTCAGAAATGTCATTTCTTTCACACTAAAATGAATTTTTACCTTCTGCTTCCACACTACCTATGTAAAAATTCATAAGATTTATCTCCTGTAGATGACAGAGGTGCATTTAACTCGGGAAAAAATGTTGCACCTGGTTTTCCCTCTAGGCTAGCTACCTTAAGTAGGTCAGAGCAGGTACTTTATTCCACCCAAAAATTCTGTGTTCACATTTCACCGGAAATACACGTTTTAAGGTAGCCTGCGTTAGAAAATTAGAAAGAAGTTCCTTTGTGAACAGCAGACTTAAAAGGATATGCGGGATAAATACCAAACCTAAGCATTTTCCAAAGATGCAATACCAAGGTTTTGAAGAAAATCCCCCCCCCCCGCACCTCCAACTACCCCTTACGTTGAAAGTTTTTCGAAATTTTTTACTCTCAAAAGTGACTCCAACTATTTTGATTAAAAGTACCATATATTTAAGATATTTACATGATAAATAAAATGTATATCTTGAAGTTTTTATGAAGCTCTCTTCATTTAAAATGAATATTCTGTACCCAACTGGTAGAGCTTAAGAGATAAACGTTCTATATACACCAGGCATGTCAAACAGCACTCGCCAAGTGTGAAAATATTCCCCTATTTTCCCTCCCTTCAAATCGGAGAACGAGAAAAACAAAGCGAAAACCGGTTCTACTAGCGCGTGCTGCTGCAGTTAAGGAGGGGTGGACTCCTCTCTTCACACCCTGGGAGTGATGTTTGACATGCCTGATACACACACACACACACACAACATGTAGAACTCCTTAAGTCACATAATTTATTTAAATACCCCTTCATGTGACATAAACCATTTCTGAATTATCCGTAATTATTAGTTTGCCTTTAAAATGTCGCTATTCAGTTGTTTCTCGCTAACTAAAGGAAAGAGTGTTGCATCTATAGCGGCTCACTGTTAAACATCCTGACTATTCATTTGGTTTGCTCTATTTCCCTTGTAACTAGAAAGAAATGAATTATGTAGCTATTTCTACAAGTTTACCTGGATTAACATCAAGTAGATAGAAAAATGGGCATTCATATGAATTGTGTGTAGAAGATATGTAAAAATTTACAATAATGGGTATCCGCGGTAGCGTGTGAAGCTCCAGTCGGGAGGTCCAGGGTTCGATTCCCGTCGACCGCCAACTCTGATCTTGGGTTATTCGTGTCGGTCTGGGTGGCTCAGTTGGTTAGACGCTGGCCTACTGTTCCCAAGGTCGCGGGTTCAAATCCGGCCCAGGTCGATGGTTTTTAAGTGTGCTTAAAAACGACAGCTCCATGTCAGTAGATTTACTGGCATGTAAAAGAACTCCTGCGGGACAAAATTCCGGCACACCGGCGACGCTGATGTGATCCTGGCAATTGACAGCGTCGTTAAACAACAAAATAATTTTTTGGGTTATTCGTGGTTTTATCTGCCCGGTAGGCGATTTCCACGATCTCCTTTCCATCATTTGTCTTTAATTTTATTTCCTTCCCATTTTTCAAGTGTTCTAGGTTTCATAACGTATGGCCGTGCTGGAGCGAGCTTGTAAGTGTTAGGGATCTCCGCGCGTCTCCGTGGCCTGCGGCCTGTAACCTCCAGTGGTTCCTTCATTCCTCCCTCCTCTGCTAGTGTTAAACACAATAGATCTATGTAGGTTTAAGTGCGCAGGTTGACCCCCTTCATAGTATAACATATGCAATGGGGAGTAGAGAAAGTCATGTGAACGTAACATATAAGATAATTTTTTTTTCAAATGTTCCAATTTTAAGAAGCGGGTGTGGGAAGGGAAGGAAGATAAAACGAGTACTTAGTAGGTATCACTGATACATTCCGTGATTGTGATGACGTAACACTACACATTACCTACATCTTCTGTGCATTCTGTGTGCAGCTTGCTCGTGGAACACGAAAACAAACCATGACATGGGTTTTGGATACTATTAGTTATGTTCGTTGATTGACTTACAAAGATCAGCATAAAAATGAAAATCGTAATAATTAAATGCGAATGGAACATAAATGTGGCACAGTGGTTTCAAATTAATGTAGCTTAATTCCAATATGTTAGTGGGTTTCATTATCTGTTTGTATACCTTATTCAGTTGAAACAATTTCCATTCGCAGATTGTATCTCATGGATGCTATGCCTGGAACGGTTAAACATGTACCAAGGCTGTACACATAAATTGTGCTTTTGCCAAGTTTTTATAACAAATGTCTGTGGAAGAAACTCACTGTTGTGCACGGTGCATAACTGAAACAAGAAATACCTACAAACATAGCTTCACGTTACTGACACTTCATCTTTAGCTTTTCTTGAAGCTTGTTAATATTTCCGAGCTCTTTTGACAGTTTTATCATCTCTTGTTATGCCTTATTCAGTTGAAACAGGCTGCACACGCCAAGTGAGTATACCCAGAATGCAATTTTATATGCTAAGGCATAGATTAAGAGAAAAAAAGATAATCTTTGCCACAGCTTTGGAACAGTCAAACGTGTTGATGTCTCAGAATGAATAACTGATTGCTGCAAAAACGAAAGTATAAACATTTTTCGAGCAAATTTCACCTATTGTTTTTGTAGTTTGGTCAGAAATTAATATTATAATGTTACATTAAAGCTTGACTGAGCGGGATGGCTCAGGCGGTAACGTCTGTGGCCCGCATTCGGGAGGTCGCGGATGGCCAAGCACTCTGATATGGGTTTTTCCGTGGTTTGCCCATGTCACTTAGGCGAATGCTGGGATTCATTATTTCATACCACGGTTTCCTTTCCATCATTTCCTTTCATTCCATTTCCTTATCATCTTTGAGGTGGTGCAAGTTCCGGGCATGTAGTATGGGCAGTGTCGGGCAGATGGCGTGGATGACTGCGCATGGTAAGTGCTGTTCTTGGCGCTGGGTGGCGTCTGGTGGCCCTTGTCCTCCGTCGAGGTGGTGAGGGGGGTGGGGCGACGCTTCGGCGATACCGACCCGGACGCGCGGTGTGATGCTGGCTGTTTGGCGGGGCCTAGCGCCGGGATGAAGACATCTCAGCACTGGTTAGGGACTTCCACGCGTCTCTGGTGGGCCTGTCTGGTAGCACCCCTTCGGTTCCCTCATTCATCCCTGCCTCCTGGGGGGTGGTAGCCACAATAGCCCTGTGTAGGTTGCAGTTAGCGAGGTGTCCCCCTCTGTAGCTGTACCCTTTACCCTTACATTACAGCTTTTTTTTTTTTTTTTTTTTTTTTTTTTTTTTTTTTTTTTTTTTTAAGATAAACTTAAATACGCCGCATGCGGGCTACGTGCCAACAGATCGCAGTGTAAAACGAGGGTGGGACATGGCAGTGACGTCACTGTCTGCAATAAATGCAGGCGAGTGGCAATATTTTCCCACCTCATCAGAATTGCTTACAGTCTACCGGCAGGACAGGGAACACGTGCTTGTGACATCACAGAATAGCGGTGTTGCCAATTGTTTGTTCATGTAGAGCATTTTGAACACCTTATAAAATTATTATAATTTCATTTGTTGCAGTAGTTGGCGTAAATTGTAGAGAAAATTGATAAGCAAGCCAACAATTAAACTGTTTCTTTTGTATGAGATGTAGCAAATTGTTTATGCAACCAAGTAAGATAACTGGCTTTCAGAGAAAAATGAGAAAATAATATTTTTCTCTTACAATGTTAGTCGATGACATCACACCCTGTACAAAAGTGGCTAAAGGTTGTTTCTTCTTGTGCAAAATTGTCCTTTCAAATTGACGTGTCCGAGCACGTTTTAAAAATAAGCAAATTTTAGTGTTTTTGCATTCTTTACTTACCAAAGATCATATACACTGTATTATTGTGCCTTTTTAGTTTCTCTACTACGTAGAATAAGTTGGGGAAGTATTGTTTTCGACTCAGAATTTCGGTGTCGAGATTTCACCGGAAATATGTTTTGAGCCCCCTGAATTAAAAAAAAAATTTCGAAAAAGGTCCGCGCGCGTGTCAACAGCATAACTCAAAAACGGAAAGATGGTTAAAATACAAAGTCGGTATTTAAGTTCAATATTTTTTCGAGGATGCGATACTAAGACACTAAACTACCTTTTACTCAGACGATTTTTAAAAAACAAAATCTATTTTCTCAAAAATGGCTAAGATTTTTAATAAAATGCCACATGTTTTAAGATATTTTTATGGCAAATGAAATGTATATTTTGAATTCTCTGGCTATAGCCCACGTAGTCCTGTTTATTCTTAATGACTTTTGAATAACTGATAAACCGTAAGAGACAGGCCAAATCTTACTATACAAAAATGTAGATCTCACATTTTTGTCTCTTGGCCGTGCTAAGAGAACGGAATTTCAAAGCCTTCATATAGCGACCAGCTTTAAACGCTCAAAGCCTACTTTATACCCGTATTCCCCTAGCAGCTTCAAGAAAATTAGTAATAGGGTAATTTCTGCAAATGCTTATCTCGGCTATCATGAAGATTGAGGAATGAATGTTAGAATAGTGTAGTACAAGAGCAGAGAAAGTCATGTGAATGTAACACATCAGATTTTTTACTTTATTATTAATTTTAAATGTTTGGGAGACAATTTTGAAAAGGCTGTAAGAAACTTGGTAATTACAGAGCATACTAGGTACCTTGTGGGTGGCCGAGCTCGTTATATCAAGTAGTCGTGAACATGTCTGCTAGGACCATCCTCCCTCTCCGAGTTCTTCTTCTTCCTCTTCTTCTTTTCAGGTTTTCAACTGGGAAATGCCTGGGAGCTACCTTAAACTTAGGCCGGAAGGTTTGCTCCCCAAATTTCTTTTACCAGTTATCATTTCATGCTTCAATCTCCGGCGCCTGTGATACCGTAGAAAATAAAATCAGGCGTTAAGCATTGCCAAGCTGCCCCAGAGAAATCACACACCACCATTGCACTTAAAAAAAAGTGCGATCTCATCTGATTTAATATTGGCCTGAATATTTGAGCATGGCTGTACCTCTTGCAATCAGTACCTACATAAGGTGTAGATAATAAAACAAATAACTAAACCCTTAGAGTAATTGAGCCGCTTGTAAGTGCTTCCGCTTGTGCCTTCAGGTTGCTTTCAGCGACTGGTTATCAGATCTAGTTCTCGTACTGCTACAACTCGGCAGCAAGAAACCTGTTTATACTCTTCAAAACGAACTCTGAGTAACTGTGCACTGTTCCTTAACAATCCAACTTATGTACTATTTTTCGCATTTACGATTCCTTTAAATGAACTCAGTGCAGTTGATAAGTTCATTAAAACGATAGCAGAGAAACCGAAATCTTGTCACAGCTTTGGCTATACCGGGTGATTCATGAGAATCTGTGTTGCGCTAATTAACCAAACCGACTTCTTGTACTGGGATCTCAAAATTAAAATGCGAATCGCTATCAGCTAGACATATTAAAGTGTCTTACATCTCTTACACTAATTTTTCGTTCATTATTTCACCACAACAGTTATCTGCAGAGGCCGTACTTCTATTCTATAATGATCTATTTAGTATGCATGCATTTATGCTTCGAAACGTTTCATAACATGCACATAAATGTGTCCATAATAAAAGCATTAAGGCACCACATTGGTATAAAATGTAAATGTAAGGCAATTTTATATAATCTGAGAATGACCTAAGTTTCAATTGAAATTAAATTGTGAAGCTGCAGGAACGTTTTCGAAATTTAACTTCTAAGCCATTAACAGCTGAATATTTTTAAATGCTTTCCCTTGTGTTAATTAGTAGACTACATTTTTACCAATTTTAATAGATATTACACAATAAGGTTTGAAGTAAATTTAATATTACTTGTACGACGTATATCCACCATACTTGTACTTGGTTCCGAGCAATCCTTAACAGCCACCTTCATACCGTGAGAATACAGCTGCGACCAGATATTGTGGGGATGATGTGACGTCACCTATTGATTGCTTTGGTATGAGCTACCAGTAGTGTTGTCAAGTTTCAAGACTGACTTCATGGCACCTATTATTCGGAAATATGTATTTATAAACGAAATATGAAGATAAAATAAAAATATGTGCAACATGAGATGATTAAAATCTAAATTGTTGGAAAATTAGACAAAAATTGCCTTAAAATCCTGTCCACAGTTATCTTATTGTAGTTTGCATGTGTGTGAGGGAAACAGAGAGAGAGTGTACATATGTATGTAACGGTTCATCAACAACTTCCTCCGCACCGTGGTGTGCCTAAAGCTCGAGATAAGGTTGGTATTTCATGTTATGGATTCCAGCACATTATCGCCGACTGCCAGCAGAGGAAATACTTCGTCTGTGAGTATGTGTGGTGACAGCTCTATAGAGGAATGTGTGCAAAACGTGGAAATTAAACTGAGAAAGGGAGAAAAAAAATCGTTTCCTAACTCGAAACACCACACAGACAAGGTTCAGTGCACGATGCTGCGACCGGGTGTATAACAGAAGCAGAATATCGGACAGAATGCGTACAAGTCCACAGATATCAATAAAGAAATTGGCCCAACAATGTGATATTTGTTACGGTTTCAAGAGAATATCTTTTAAAACATTTATTAAACATTGTGTATTAGTGTAGATTAAATAGTGAAATTCTCATTGTTTCCATAGAATGACAGCCGGAGTGCATAAGTGTATGGTACGTATTGTACTGTAGTTTTGCATTCGTTTGAAAGATCATGGCACCTATCTGTTGTGGATGACTGTCCTTGAGTCGACGTGCCGGGGTCCTTTACAGCGGTCATCTGTCCTTGCTGATGTTTTCAGGAACGTGGGCATCCACTTCCGCCGTTTTTCTTCTCGTTCTGCCACTGGCATGTGTGTTCTCCAGGTTGTACATTCTAATGAGAGATTCTATGAAGGTTTCCATCTTGGCTGGCAGATTTTCGTTATGAGGTAGACTGCACACAGCCTTTCTCAGATAAGTTGTCATAAGTATGGCCAATGTTTTGATATTTTTGAGGATTAGAAAGGGCCAGAAGAGTAATTACACGATAACATGAAATATTTCAGCAATTGGAATAAATAATGGCTTCAAAACAAGTCTTACGTTGTGTTAATTACAGTAGGTTTGTTTTTAAAATTAGGTTTCCAGTGCTACCACTTTATTTGTCATCTACAAGAGGAAATAAATGGGCTCTGCTAATGGGTAATTTTATGTTAAAATTTAAATGTAGTACTTTGATAGCTTTTACACTCGAGAATGGCTGAACCGATTCTTATGAAGGTATAGCACTTCTGGTTCCTCTAAAACAATACGCTGTGATATGTTAACCTCTTTGCGCATATTTTGAGTGTTGATGACACACAGAAAAAAGAAAAGCAGCTATATATTTCGCTTGTTGTGGAGTTTCTCGAAAAAATGTACAATAAAGGGTTTAATAAACCTAACTTTTCCGATGAGCTATGCTACATACATTTCAAATTAATGTATGCTTAATTTGTCATACTTTTGGTTGATTCCCGTTTAGCACGAGAAAATCGTAGTTGCGAAAACAAGTGTAGAAAATAGAAACATATTAAAAGTTATATTGAATCTATAGTTCAGTTAAACCTCAGAAGTAATTTTATAACCACTTTTGATAACGTTGCATGAAAATGATTTTCCCCAGTTCCTCAATTGATGATCCTCCGCAATAACGCGAGTAGAGCGGCGGATTTGATAGTTTAATGTAAAAAGAGAAACATGAGTGAAAACTTGATAGGCATCTACAAAATAAGTGGATAAGTATTCAATACAGTTATGAAAATAGGGTGCTGTAACAAACAAAGCTTTTGAAAATTTCACACCGCAAATACTCTACAACCTCCCATTAATCAGAGTGAAACTAGATGAAATCAGCACTAGGAATGAAAATGTTGCTGTATATGTTATTACATGTGTAGAGTGTGCGCCTGGAACCGGAGATTTGGCTACGCCTTGTGTTTACGGTCGAACCCAGTCTGGTTTAGTGAAAGTTCAGCGCTCCAGTCATTGGCCTCCGAAGGTTGTGATCAAAGAGAAAAGTAATAATAGGGACATGCGACATTTGTGCCCTTCTTCTGCTGTACCCCTTCGTTACCTCATTATCCCGGATATTTTTTATGGAATACAAAAGTTGTAGGTAACTATTGTTGTAACTGGGGTCGTGAGCGTTTATATCACGAAAGAAGACTTTGACGTGTGTCGAATGAAAAGGTCTCCGGACATAAAAGATGTATTTCACTTCAAAGCAAACAATGCAGTTTAGAGGAACCGTGGCAAGCAAAATAATCACCAAAAGCGACACAGGAAATAAGTTATAACGGTTAGGAAATCTACATGAAACATCGACAATAAAACGGCACAAAATAGTTACTTGGAATATTTGCAATTATAGATATAATAGAAATCGATTGGCACAACTGGAAGAAGTACCAGGGTAGGACGAATGACGAACAGCTTCCAAACCAAATGATTTGTAGAGCAGGAGGAACACGGAAAGTTGGAGGATGTAGGCGATGCAAGTCAGCTGGCGCTAAAGATGGAGATTATGATGATTTCTTTTTTGTCGCTGTTTTCTATCCAGGTACAATTGAACATAAGTGGGAAACACTTGAAATGCCATAGGGTAAATGTTGGCAAGTGACTTGCTTCAAAACGTTTCCAAAAGAAAAGCTGCTTGTTCACGCTTGAGTCGCTTCAACTATGTATGTTTTATTCATGCTGTACAAATATAAGACACTATTAACCATTGAATCAATATGAAACTTACTGATGTTATTATCCACTTTCACAGTCAATTCTCCAATAAAGAGTAAGTTTTCAGTGTGCATTATTCACACCAGGACTCGTTTTTGCATTGAAATATCAAAAAGTTATTGTGACAAATGGGCTGGAAGAGTACCCCTGTAGGAATTACCTAAATATTATGAACAAGAAATCTGGAAGAAGGCATATTTGCCGTTAATCCTTAACGGCAATGGAATTAGAACTCCTAGCAGGCTTTCACCATGGCAGTCGACTGTCTCTGAAACTGCTGCCATCAAATTGCTCCTAGATTAATATCAGAGTTGTTTGACAGTCCTTAGCGCCTCTCAGAATTCATGCTTTCAGATAGTAGAATTTGTGTTTCCAACGGCATTTACAACATCAGGTTTTACCCGAGGTTTTTGTAACTCAGAATTCGACATTTTCTGAGTTACTCAATTTTCATCCTCTGATAACTTTTCAGTTGGAGTTAGGAACGCGGTTGAGTTTCGTCCATAGACACGAAGGACAGTGATAGAATACCATCCCAAGAAAGGAATTTATTTCCATTATGGGGACTTAGGATTGTGGTAAACTTCAGAACTTTATTCTTAAAAACATCTGCATTTGGTATTGCAAAAGGAACATCTTTTTGTGCGTTCAGAAGCAAATGAACATCCGAATTGCGTATAAAGAACCGACAAGTCAAACAAGGTAACTGGAATTCACACGAAAAATAAACAGACTTGCTTGGCTTTACAACGTTATAATAGATATAGAAAATGATGCCTTTAATCGTGGACACATTCATAGTATCCCAGAACATATTTTAATTTTTCTCTTTCAACTTATTGCATTGCTAACCAAGTTTGTGTTAAAAAAGAACAATAAAAGGACCCTTTATGTCTAATTCTACACTCAAGGTAGCAAGGTATTTAATCAGTATTAGCTATACATATACATCACGTTGTTACATCGTATGACACACGTTTAGTTTAAAAACTAATAGTTACTGCATTTTACACGTACAGGAGTCATTTTCCTCATTATGGTAGCCAAATATCAAATAAATAGTTGCCGCTGTGGCTATCCATTTCTTACGTGGAACTAAGTATAGTAAGATGGAACATGAATGTGAATCTCATGTAGTGTTACATCTTTGAATGAAAGAAAAGCCCCATTTATTTACATCTTATGATGTCCTACTTGTGCATTCGCTGTCTAAAATATGGCGGTTATTTAACCTTCAAAGTATAATGTTTCAAAAGGACTCATATTTGAAATAAAATGAACCTAAAAGAGTTTAGGATTACAAAAATTGGTACACCAACCAACAGTCGCGTAACTTTCCTTAAAATTTGTTAATTTAGCAGCTCCATTTTTTCTTGCATCGTTAAAAGAATATCAACATAGTCGATTGTACTTAAGATGTATTTCGAAATCCAATGTTCATTTTCACGATGGTCTTAAAGGTACTGATTATTATCAGAGGAACAATTGCACCCTTCCAACAGACAATAAAAATATACGATAATCCAGTAAATATGAAAATAAAACCAGTTTTTCTAACATGTCAACTCTATACGTGCACTGGTTCGCCCATAACTACACTGAAAATTCTTAGGGAGCTCTCCAACTAACCACACTTAAATTTTGAATCTATCTTAACTAAGTTTGAAACATGTTGGCAAGGGATACTTCGAAGCTTTATTAAACTAGAAAAGAAAAGAAAACTAATTTCGGCAGCTCCAATCGTGATGAGAGCACCACCACTGTACATTCTGCCTCCGTCCACATAGGCAGAGGGCACTGACCAGCACCTCAATTGTCCCTTAATGTCCTTCTAGCAGGAGTGAAATCCTGAACAACCGCACAACCCCTGCATCTTTCGTCCACACAGTACAAGGGCAGAGTTCAGCATCCTGAGACTACCAGAGGTGCCATCAGCAGCTTATCAGTTGTTTCCCATGGACCTTCTTCAAACAGGAGAGAAATCCTGAACAATTTCCCCGCTGTGTTGTTCAGCGAACGAGTTTCTTATTGGTGAAACTGTACCTTTCTACGTGCAGTTTCTCTTCGTAATGTGAGTTCCACAGATACTGTTTTCCAGATAGCAGAAAGCTATTCAGAGGAACAGATTGCGAAGGGTATTTTAATCACGCTTGGGGGCCATAAACCTCGGAATCCGATAAGGAAAGACCTAGAAGATTTCTTTGTGCAATTTATGTTCCAAACAAGAGATGCCACACTAAACCACTCGGCTTGCCTTTGAGTGGGGTTGGAGAGTAACGGCTATAAAAATGTTCACACTTCCTATCAAGGCAGCGTTGCTTGAAGACTATAAGATCGTCTCCCGTGACGCGAAACATTTCTTTGTGTATCTAGAAATCATTGTGAACGCTGGTTTGAGTTTCTGGTTATCTACGAGAATGATATAATAGGTAATAATAATAATAATAATAATAATAATAATAATAATAATAATAATAATAATAATAATAATAATAATAATAATAATAATAATAATAATAATAATAATAATAATAATAGACAAGTAGTGTCCTACTCCAATGTGTGATTTCTAAATATTATCTGTAATAATCTCACTAAACGATCTGGTATAATTGGAAAGTTTGTAATGTGGAACTCATTAAAACACAATTTTTGTTAAATAACTTTGTCCACAGCACTAGCTGTTTCCGAAGTAGTGATTGTAAGTTTTGGCCGCCTCCGTAGCGCAGTGGTAGCGCGCCTACCTCTGGCGCGGAAGACCCGGGTTCGATCTCTGGTACTGGCGTGAGTATTTTCCACCGCTGGGAGGTCTGGCACGGGGTGCCCTCAGCCTCGATAGGTCTCGAAGGGGCCATTTGTGGAGCTACTTGATAAAGAGATAGTGACCACAGCTCGCGAAGACCGCATAACCGGCCCGGAGGGCTCGGGGCGCTGACCACGTCCCACTCTCCAGTTCTACACCCCACTCATGATGCCTGCAGTGGGCAGAGGTGGGAGACACAGTGGCCAGGTGGTAAGCCTTGGCCCGCGAAGGGCTGTTGCGTTAAGAGTTTTTTTTTTTTTTTTTTTTTTTTGATCGTAACTTTTACTAGGTCGCAGTTTAGTGGGGTGCAACATAAATTTGCTATTCTTCCCCCTCCCCGTATTAGCTCGTTTTTTTTTTGTATTGTTTAACCCCCGCTTTTACTACATGCGGCACCGCAGGCGGTGACGCTTTTGATACATGGAATGAAGATGTAGCACGGCGGAATGACATGGGAGGGTAACCGGAGAACCCGAAAGAAATCCTCCCGTGCGCTTTGTTCACCAGAAATCCCACATGCGTCACCTACCTGCGATCGAACCCGGGCTGCTTTGGTGAGAAGCGAATGGTCTAACCACTTGACCACGACGCGACCCTTCCAAAACCGTGTGTGATAAAAGGCTGACTCGTTTACAGTCATGTAACTAAATCCTGGTAGCCAAGTTAGAAGCCATTTGTCGGCAAAGGTTTTTGTCATGTTTGATATGATGTGAGATATAGAAGAATCACCAAGTATTACACATTAGATTTAAACAAGTTTCCGCATGACTTTTGTAATATCTCTCATTAGATTTCTCATATCTTACACTACTTGTGCATATAGTACATTGTTTATACTCTTGTAAGGTCCAGCAAGTTCCGTCATAGAACAAGAGCCATCAACTCATTGCTTTCTGGTGCACAGTGAAGGTGCTCACGTGCTCAGATCTGTACGGCCAACTGAATCAATATCGCCTAATCCCTTCAATATATCAACGGAAAGAAGGCAAACGATTTTTCAGCACAATCCTCGTAACATGGCACTTTCTATTAAATAGATTTGAACCTAGGAGGTTGTGGACTGAATTTATTGTATCCATTTTCTACTTTGATATCTCCTAAAGCAATGTGTTCCACCTGAGCAGCGGAGCACTCGCCGCCTTGCGTGTGTAAGTCTGCAAAATGCAGCGCAGCGCAGCTCTTCTCTGGGGTAAGCTGCCTTTACGGCGCGGTGGGTACTGGCGGAGACCTGCGACGGGGAATGAGTGGGGTATTGACTATCATCCTTCGCCACCACTCCCTCTACAGCCGTGCTCCGCGCAGCGCTGCTGCGTACTCGCGTGTACTCGTACTCAAACTCGTGGATTTGGAACAGCCTGTCCTAAACTATCACAACAGAGAACTGCAAATAATAATTATTTAATATCACTAAGAAATAACGTTTTAGCTGCACTAATAACACAAATATGAATCTTGTTTTTAAAGTTGTATTAACATACATTTTCGTCTTGTAAAAGATTATCTAAAACAAGTCGTTGGTTGGTTGGCAAATAGAGGAGCAAAACAGGTTGACGAGTTAAACCTCGTGTCCCTGGAATGTTGGAATATCGACTTGTGAAAACTGCGCTGCCACACGATAAAAATATTTTCTTCTAATGCGCTCAGTCATTTTTTCCATGTGTGCACGTTGCGTTTGATTTACTAAAGCACTTTCAAATCTTATGCAATAAACATCTGTTCATAGCGAATTCTTTGGCACTCCTTGCGTTTAAGAAGTCTATCAATATTTGGCGACAAAACAGAAGTGCATAGCCTTAGAAGATCCACCAAGGGATCGTCGCGTAACCTATTGCGATACAGACTTTTAATATAGTTCAATTTGGAGAAATTCTGTTCGCAAATATACGTAGAGCTATATTCACTCTTATACACACTATTCTTGTTAATGCTTATGTCTCTATTACATTTAAGCATTTTCAGAAAGTAACTTATTGCTAATTTTCTTGTAGGTACAAGGGGAATATAGTAATACGGTAGGCTTTAAGCGATACTGAAATGTTTTAAGAGCTGGTTGCTATGCAATGCCTTTGAAATCCCGTTTCTTTGCAAGGCCAAGAGATAAAAACACGAATAACATATTTCTATTTGAAAAAAGTATAAGTATTGGCGAATTCAAACAAATAAGAGAGAATATATCGGAAATGGTTCACTCAAAAGAAAAACGAAGTATTTGACATAAATTGTGTGTTTTAACGAAATCCACATTTTTATTTAGTAAGCTTTTGTCTCTGTTACACCATTTAAGTAAACATCATTCAGAATGAAGAGGTCTTCTGAAGATATTCCCAAAAATCTCCAGGTATGACCTAGAAACGACCATGGAATCGTCTGTTTGTGTCCGTCACTGGATGCTGACTGCTTACACTCCGACTCAGGAACTGGGGTGAGAAATATTGTTTTTATTCCTTATATTTCCCTTTCTGTATTAGTTTATGTTCATTTATGTTGTTCTTGTATTTTATTTAAGCGTGTATATTATTATATGTAAACACCTATGTATGATGAACACTGTAATTGGGCTTCCAAGCCTGTTATGTTCATAAGAATGAATGAATGAATAAATAAATAAATAAATAAATAAATAAATAAATAAGTAAACTAAAGTAAAAGATAAGATAGGATAGGGTAGGATAGGATTAAGATAAGATAAGATAAAATAGCCGCTAATTACATAAGGTTCTCCAAACAGAGAAGGTTGGACATCCCTGCACTACACGGTCATTTGAATCGAAAATCAGTTCTGTCATTATTGCGGCATTTGTCTGTTTTCAGCATTTTCAAATGGTTTGCAAACGGTGCCTTTAAGGCATTGTTGCAGTTGTTGACCCCATTAGCCTGTAGCTCGGCGTAATGTTTCGGTCCAATTGCTGCCATATTTTTATTTGAATGCAGGAAGACAAAGCAGTTGGTGTATCAAAACTAGATCTAGCTTAGCCGCAGTCGGTTCCTGCTTCGTATGCACGGCAATCTGGTTTGCTCGGCGCACCATGAGCGTCAACTGTTAATGGTCATATTTAATTGTTAGCAAAACCCACAGCTCCAATCGCGTTGTTGCATGAAGTATGAAGGTGCTCCCCCCCCCTCCCCCTCTCTGCAGCATACGTCTGACGTATTTTGAAAGCCAGTAATAAAAATAATTTTTTGTGTGTGCGTGTGCGTCGGCAATGATTTTCACTTTTAAAGACACCTACATACGCCAGTTCCTTATGCCTGTTCTGCCATCAAACGAGCATAATGGTAAACTCCTTAAATATTCATCCTGTCGGGATCTTTTAAATAACAGAACTTGTCAGTCGCGCTATGTTTATAACCTTTTGTTGTGTAAGGTTTTCCAAAAGAATGAGTAATATCCGAGATATTTAATTACTTTTTTACCGTAATCCATTAGAAAATCCTTTGAGAAGGTTAATTAAGATGTCTTATAGCTTAGATCGGGCCTGAGCAACTCGTGTGATAGATTGAGCGACCTGCTTCTTATTTTTTTCGCTTTTTCATTTTCCCTTGTTGAAGATACAGTAATCAGTGTAAGGTCGTGCACGGGCTACCTTCAGTACCAGTTCCCCAGCCCTGGCTTAGATATTCTTTATCTGCAATCACATGACTATTGGCCATTCATGATTCAAAATCTCTCTCACTCACTCTCACTGTACAAACACTTCTAAAATGCTATTTCGGGCTTTAGAGTAGTCCCTTCAAAATATATGTTCAAATTCGAAAAACACCGAAAGAAATCCGATTGGTATATTTGATATTTGCATGATCATTTTCAGTAGCATTGACAGCAACATTAATGCAATATCAAGCAAACGAGCCAAACCTATAACCTATAGAGCACGCCAACATGCGGGAGGGGACATCAAACCTGAATGCTCTGGCATTCATTTCTGCATTCACAGAAATCCTGTAAGACTCATTCCAACCTTCAGAGGCGCTTGCAGGTTTGCCGCCAGGTGTAAACGATTACTCCGGAACATAGGCTCGTTCTGTGTGGAACAGAATCACTAATGTCTGCAAGTTTTAGGGCAATGAAGAGAGGATTGCAAACGCCGTTACTCCATAACTAAAGGCTATAAGCCACAAGTTTAGAGCACATGGGTTCTACTGTTGCTACTCACTCATGTACGCAGCTGCAGGCGTCTGCTGATGCGCGTGCATATACAACGGCTGCGTGGTAACAGGTTACCTCATTCATTCTCCGTGTCCAACTAACCCGTAGCGCATGTGATCGTACGCGGTTCCGGGCTCTATTCATAACTAATTAAAAGTAAAGTCATACAAAAAAACTCTCGTTGCTTGGTATATTTTCGTTTCTAATAAGCGAGTTAATCCAGATACAGTGAAACCTCGTTTATTTGGGCTAACTGGGTCCAAAAATCCGGAAAATCGAAAATCCGGATAATCCGGGTTATATGCTAATAAACAAAACAGTTCTTAAATCCTTAAATAAGCAGACTTGCCGTTTATGATAAAACGATATGTCTTGTACCAAAATTACGTACAGTACATAGTATCTATTTTTAGAAGACTTAAAAAATATTAAAATCTTAGCCACATTAAAATCACATCTTTTCTTAACAAAGTGTTGATCCACAATTTTCTGTTTTAAACACGGCCACGCGAACGCTTTATCATTAACAGTTCAGCTGGAGTGGTGTGGGGCTAACGCCCCAAGTACGCCATAATGTTTGTCAGCTGGTGCGCACTAACACCCAATCCAGCAGCTATTTTCTTCAATGTTTCTCCTTTATCAATTCGATTAATAGTATCCAACTTTTTATTCATTGAAACCACGACCTTCTTTCGCTTTGATGTCGTTTTAAACTTGTACTCCCAAACACTTTGATAAGACACAAAAACAATCCGGTTGAAACACGCTTCGTTCCGGCGCTATTTAAGCTGGTGAGACAGACCGCGTCAGCACCGCGTGACACCACTAAATCTTTCTTAAACTCAACAGGTAGCATTTTACAGTATAGTACAGTGATTCAATCTAAGAAGCGAATATTTGACGTACATACTTATAGTTACGTTCTTGCTATTATAGTTAAATTTATTATCTAACGTGATCAATATCCGGAGATCTGGATAAAGGAGATTTTACTGTTTGTGCTTATATGAAGATTCTAAAATTATGCATCATAAGTGTCTAAGTACAACACATCTAATGCAAAGTCCTATTCATATTTATTTATGTAAACAAAGTGCTGAGTACTTACTGTGTGCCATAAATAGAACCATTTCTACTCTCTCTACACGGAAATTATATGTCAAGATTTGCTCGGAAAGACTTGTTTTGAGGTCCCTGAACCTAAAAGGGCATTTTTAGAAAATGGTCCCTGTCCAAGACGTGAAGATGTAAGACAAGAATGTGATATAAAAGAGGTAGAGCCAAATTTGTGAATATGAGGAAAAGGGAGTGGAATATCCACGTGGGTAGATTAGATATAGTAGTAAATTAGTGAGATCAAAAGCCTGAAGGGAGAGGAGATATAAGGCGTCCAGAAACAAGATAGTATCTGCGTAAAGAAAAACAGCCATTAGCCTGTATAAAAGACGGTCCCTGCGTGTGTGTCAACAGTTTAGCTTAACCAAATCTGCGAGGTTTCTAGAGAATGTAGATATTTGAAGGAAAATATTGCTCATTTTGGGAGGAATGATTGTGAGTTAAAGTAAGCCTATTTCCTGTTTTATTTTCAGCATCAGTAATTAATATCTTATGAAGTATTCAGTTGTAAAATTTCAGTCACATGGTAGCGTTAGTAAGATGGAGGGAAAAGTTAAAACGTCATGCGAAATAAACAGTCATGTAATTTGCTGCTCTAAAGAAGCAACTTTGTCAGAAATAGATTCCATTTATTTGTATAATTTTATATGTCTCACAGGTTATATAAGCAGTGATTCTCCCGTTGAGACAGAAAAAAGGAGGGGAGAAAAAACACGCGTTAGAGAGGATTCGATCTTAGACTACCACCGCTAATTTGCAGCAAGACGCTTTAGCCAGTTCAGCTATTCCATACACGGAACCAGGGGTTAGTGCTTTAGCTTACGTTTGTAAGCCTAGCACCCAATACTGGAATAGTTTTTGCATGTAGTTCACAATTTAATGGAAACAGAATAAGAACACGTCCGTTAATGTTGAAGGATTGCTGAAGTATTGCTTTTCAAAACTGCGAGGTGAGCTCATGAACCCGTCTGAACAGCATGGGAAGCATATGACAAATTTAATTCTCATACCGTCCATACAACAGGCCTGGGAATTAGGTGACCCTTCGCGCAGGTCACACTGAAGTTGGGTATTTACTAGGGTGGGTCCTCGATACTTGCGATACCTCGATACTCACGATACTTGCATGGTATCGACATCGAACGATACTTCAGAAAATTCGCTCGACGCTTTTTCGATACTTTGGTGGTGATGCTGCGATTTTTACTTTATTTTAAAATCACAAAATATTATTGCCGCAAGTAGAACATTTTAAAGTGGTCGCAATGGCCACATAAACAAAGAGACGCAGACTGAGTTACGGTCAGGAAGACCCTTCCTTCAATCGGTTACCCTGAGTTCCATGCGATATCCATAAAACCCTCTGTATTCCGGCCGGGCTACCCGAGGGGTACGTCTGAGGTGGGTGTGGGCTACCTGGAAATTTATCAATAACCCCCATTGTCTTTCTTTGCAGCCTATTAGCGTTTCCCAGGAGGCACCTCGTGCAGGTTGACTGATTAGCCTCCCATATATATATATATATATTTTTATTTATTTACTTTGTTCTTTGCTTTTTAATACTTAATACTGCAAACTTTATAAGTTTCAATCAGCTTTAAACCTTGTCGTACAATTATTTTAGCAACAGTTTTTATGTTTTCTCATCAGGCATTAGTATTTACATTTTTTGGAGAAGCTTGGACGACACTGATTTTGTGAACTCCATCATCGTTTTTAGACCATTTTGGTATAGCAGCATCTGCTCTCTTAGGAAGCTTTCCTTTATAATGATTCCTTTGTTCCTTTGATGTTCTGTTAATCGTGTATATATAGACACACACACAAACAAACACACACACACACACACACACACACACACACACACACACACACACACACACACACACACACCCACACTTCAGACTGGACAACCTGCCTTAATGGCTAGAGCACCCGTGTGGTAAGCGAAGGGTCTGTGGTTTAGGTCCCAGTTGTGGCATTGAATGTTTCAGTACCAATTCTACCTCTCAAACATTACCCACACACGGCTTGTGGGTTTAAAAACACCAGTAGTAGGTTTGTTGGTATAAATAAATAATAATTACCATCTGAAGATTATTTAATCCCGGGACATAAAGTACTTAAAATGGTAAGTCACCATTGGGGTAATTGTCTCTGATGTGAGACTGCCTTTGTGGTTTACCGGGAGAAATACGAATTGGTTAGAGAATTCGATGTCATTCTGGCAGGTTGTCACAGTAGTTTAATGGATGGAGCATCCGCCTAGTAAGTGGAGGGTCTTTGGTTCAGATGCCAGCTGTGGTATTGAATTGTTCAGTTCCAATTCTACTTCTGAAATTTATGGTTGTTTATCACACCAAGTAGTTTCTTTTTTCACCGTAAGTCACCTCCATGGTACCTGAGATCCCTTGGCACGTGTGACTCGAACAATATCAGACGGTGTACTGAATCAGTGTGACGAGCTAATTAGCAGAGAACCTGTTTTCCGCTCAGGTACCAGTGGCACGGAAGTCAGACCTTTAAAAGTGTCATCCAGGTAGTTCGTCTGGAACTCATGACGAGCCCCTTCAATTCCTGCTTATTCAGTGCAAAATGCAAACCCAAGCATCTAATTACCTCACTGCAAGTCAAGCATGAACCTGACTAATTACATGTTGAGTTGAATTTTCTAAGAAGTGCTTCTTGTCTGGAGATAACTAGAAATGTCAACGCAGGTAAACAGACAACTTCTTCCTGCATCCAAAAATGATAAGGTAAAATTTATTTTTAATTTATTTTCCTTCAGATTTTCGGACACCTATGTAGGGATAGTCGTGTAATACTGACATACTCGTAAAAATCGATCAGTTCACAAACTTTTCTTTATTGTATTTTAGATGTCACGTGCTACAAAGTCCGAGAAATTGCCAGGAATGTGGCTCCTATACAGTAACATTATACAAGAAAATAATCGTGTGTCACATCCACTGCCAGTTAACAGTTCCCAAGAAAAGACCACTGCATATCTCAACGACGGTTTGCCACCTCCTCTTTCTAGTGCACTGGATTGCTGGAAAACAAATTCAAAATTTCCAAAATTTAAAAAAAAAATGTATTAGCTGCTAAATATTTGTGTATTCCACCTGCAACAGTTTTCTCTGAAAGACTATTTAGCACAGCAGGGCTCATACGTGACAGAAAAAGTAGACTTGATCCCGAAAGAGGGAAAATGCTAGTATTTTTCAACAAAAACTTACAAAAGTGGATTGTTTCAAAAATGCATTTTGCTTTTGAATATGTAATGTAGAGTTTTAAAATAAGTGCACTGATGGTTTTAAATATTCTCATTAAATATGTGCACCTAATTAATTAATTTCATTGGCATTTCTCCCAACATTCTATTTTGTATTGAAACTAGAAGTAGAAATGACGGTGTCGAGTATCGAAGTATCGGGTATCTTGGAACATAAGTATTTACTTTTGTGAAATATTGTACTTCTCTAAACTCCAAATCGCTATTAGACATCGCATAGAGACCGGCTTTGAAAATATTTGACTATCGCTTTAGTTTAATGTATTGGTCTTAACGACACTTACATCGAAATGAGTCGAGCTTTCACATCTTTGGGAACCCTGAACTCTCAAAAATCATTTTTAGAAAAAGGTTCGTATCTGTCAATGAGCAGCATAGCTCAGATGCACAGTCCGATAATTACCAAATTTCGTATTTAAGTTCTGTATCTTTCTAAGATGCTACATAGATTTTGAAGAAAATCCCCCACCCCCAATTACCTTAACTCGAAAATGTTGGTGTTCTCAAAACTGGCTCCAGGATTGTGTTTAAAATACCCTAAGTTTAAGGCATTTTCATGTACTCGTCTATGAAAAGTATTCCAAGATTTTCTAGGAATAGTCGCTGAAGTGCTCTTCATCCTAAACTACTTTGTATAACTAGTAAACCGCAAGAAAGAGATAAAACCTTATTAAACATGAATCGAATTTTCAGATATTTAACGTCTCTTAATTTGGAAGTCGTCGTTATTGCCTCTCCCTCCTTCCCTCTCTGTTTGTTCTTCTCTCTCTTTCGTTAAGCAAAGAGAAAGGAATTTCAAAACCATCACATAGGGACCCGCTCTTAAAGGATTTGACTGTAGTATTGGTCTGTTGTATCCCCCTAATCCGCTTTTACCTACAAGGAAATGTGTAATAAAGCCATTTCTGCAAATGCTGATAATCTGAACTAGGTTGAGGAATTGACTGTTGTGAAAATGGTTTGTTGAAAAATGGGCAGAGAAAGTTGTGAATGTAACACATCGGGTGTTGTATGTTTTATCCGTTATGCTGGTTTCTACAAAATACTTGCATAACTTTTTAATTTATTTTTTATTATTTTTTTTAAATAGTTCTGATGTAGTTATCATTAATTTCTATTGGTATGCCAGACACAGTGTATACTTAATTTTGTTTTCAAACAAAATAATTTTATATTTCTGTTAAAAACAATGAGTTCAGTTGACTTTCATGAACATTTGCGAAGAACTCTTACACAGTGAAACATTCCAAATTCCGTTTGCATGTTGAGTTACCCAGACTTCCACACATAAGTAATTGGTACATGAAACTTGTGGAACAGCCACTGTACCATGGTTCAGCACTTGCCACTCCTGCTGCATCCGGAAGCAGCTTGTGTTTTGTCATCAGTTCCACAAGCGACCCCATGGTCAGCAGTAAATTTCCGACGAGAAGCTGAGCGTGGCCATTTCCGATACAAGAACTCTGTTCCCAAGCAAAACCTTTCATTGTTTACTCAACATTTTCAAATGGTTCTGGAATAGGTGAATAGCCTCAAATTTAAGTGCACATTGTCAACAATTCAATATCTTTCATGCGATAATGCAGCAACATTCTGTTCAAAGACGTTTATAAAGGAAGGAAATTGAACTTCGGTGTTAGATATATTTTGAAGACATATTCCCACACTTACTATTGACAGATTCATCTGCGCTATCATTGTCAAACAAGCTGCAAGATAAGATAAGGATAATGCAGCAGAACAAAATCCCTCAGCTGAGCTGTTGATTCGAACAATTCAACTTCTCACAATCTACCATATACCAGCTCAAAGCTGTTGCGGTAACTGTATGAAAAAAAAGTTTATGTAAAGTTTTTGACGAAGCTCCCTTCTGGTTCCTAATATCTAAAATATAAGTTAGAATTAATAGCGTTCGGAATCTTAAACTTAGATTCACAGAATTGAATGTGATCACTGATGACATTTCTAGTGCTCATTGCGCAGGCAGTCTGTAGTGGAATGTTCAAATGTGATTAATTCGTCCCTAGTCTGAAATATGAAAAAAATAATTAATCAGTTATTGCACATAGTTTAGTGGAACTTGAACTGGCTCGTCGCATTAATTTGAATGTTACTTGCATTCCACCCAAAATTTTGATTTCGAGATTTCACCGGATATGTTTTGAGGCCTCCAAGAGTTCAAAAATAGCAACCTTAGGAAAGGCTCGTGTGTGTATAAGACACCACACACACAGACACACAGACACACATACACAGACACAGAGAGTGAGAGAGAAGTGTAACTCAAAAACTCAATGTCGCGCAAATACCAAACCTGGTATTTGAATATATTATATTCTAAAGGTGTGTGAAAACATCCTACCCTAAACTAGTCTTTAGTGTCATTTTTGAGAAAATAAAAGCTTTCCACACAGTAAAGTAGATTGCTTTAAAATATATAACCTGTTTCAAATACCGTTTTTGTGGCAGCAATTCGAGATATCGGCTGTTATTGAGTTGAATATTCAATACTTTTTCACCTTTTAAAGTGCCCTTACTATTCAGTCGTTTCTTGGGACATCATGGAAAAAGAAAGGACATTCAAGGCCAGTATGTAGTGATCCACTTCTAAACATTTGTCTATCGCTATTTCCGTTCTAATTTGTACCTAGAACGAAATGTGCAATGAAACGTACTTCTGCAGTCGTGTGTGTCGATTAAAATGGAGTAGAAAGAATAGTAAGTTTTTACTAGAATAGTTCGTAGAAGCTATATGAATATAAACGATAGTGGGTAGAGAAAGTCATGTGAATGTAACACATACAGGATGTTGGGTTGTAAGTGCCCACAGACATACACAGTGGTAATAGAGGACGGGGTAATGAAAGATATCACATTAATATTTGCTTCATTTGCAGACTTAGAATTTTGCTTATTAAGAGTAATATGTTTTAAGGTTGGTTAGTACCTTCTAGCAGGCGTACCGTAGAAAACATGACGCAGAGTGGGCAGAACGAATGCTGTAACACTGTAACGGATGCTATGTCAGAATTGAGTTCGAATGCTTTCTACAAGGCGAATGACCTCACATTATCTAGGCCATTGGGTCGCTCATTGATATCTGAAGCAAAAGGACAGTCTATCTCAGAGGCGTTGTTCATATCGCAGCGCAGTTACGACCATGCAAAAAACATAAGGTAGTAAATTGTGTGATTGGTTTGCGGGAAAACTGTTAGACAAAGAGAAGAAGAATTAACACATGAAAGTAGATAAACATCAAGGTACCATTATTAAAGCTACAGAGTTCGTAGAAGGTTTGTGTTCTCAAATATTGTAGTTCTAAATTTTCACCAGATGAGTTTAAACGACAACCCAGCATAAAATAGCCTAGAGAACATTAGCATTTGTTTAAAAATAAACTTTGAAAACATGCTATTTCACAAATAACTACAAATAAACGAAATAAATAAACGAAAAACTTTAATGACAGTGTCAGGACGGAAAGAAACGCGAACAGGGATTATAGAGAAGGTGTTGTTAGTATCTATAATGGAGTTTCTATCTTTTAAACCAAACCACATGCGTTTCCAATAGAGGTACAAACTTTTAGCCTAACATTCATGTGTGCGACCTTATGGAGAATTGCATTCAGTTGTTACTAAAAATCGCAATGCTGGAAGTCATCTGTCCAGGCTTCTCATCTGTAGTTGGGATCGAAGTCTCTTCGGCGGATGTTCAGTTGCGAATGATATGTGGTGTTCTGTTGGTTTATAACCGAAGTAAGGGTATAGAAAAATTAACTAAATCATTTAGGGCAAATAAGGATAATAAGAGAAAGATAAGGAAGGATTTATAATGGGGTATTTTGGCAAAACGTGGCCCTACACTGCCTTTAGCGAACCAAGAGGAAAGTGTTGTGGTGTTTATAATACCAGATTACTCTAGGTGGTCATGGCTGTATGTATTAATGCTATCTATACAGGTGCCCCCAAAAGAACACGGACAACGCTTAGTATATTGTGCGGGACGGCGAACTGATCGGTTTTCAAACAGGAACTCCTATCCGGAAATGCACGGTTTGGACGCTGTAATGCATCGAAGTATGAGATGAGTGTACTTTCAGATTTTGCCAATGAACCCAACATCGAGCTGTGTACATTACAAATGGACTTCGAACTGAGTACCTCCTACGTCAGTGCAGAGCCTATATCGGCGGTGGTGAGCCTCATGCACATGACCCAATACGTCATGCAGTTGTCTTTGAAGATTTTCAATCGCTCCGTGGACTTGAGCAATAAGATCCTCCGTTGCGCTACAGGAGTGCCATAAGCCATACTCTTCATCCAACTCCACAGAAAACAGTCGAGAGCTGTCAGATCTGGCACTGTGCTGGCCATGGAACTGGACCATCTCTACCACCCCATTGATTTGAGTATGCGACGTTCAGGTGACTCCACACAGTTACATCAAAGTGTGCTGGAGCTCATATCCGCCATTTCCGTAGCTGTGCGCTTCTGTTAAAAAGGTTACTGTACTGGAAATTACACAAGTAACGCAGTAGCATGCGCACCAAGGACTCTATGGAGGAATTTAGCACATGAGCACGAATGTTATGTTCAGGTCGTTCATACCAGTACACAGATGAATAAAGGGTTGCATACCTTCCGTGTTAAGATACCAAAACGAATGTTAACGAATTGTCAGAACCGTTCGCTCTCGAAATTCGACCTTCTCCAGCGTCCAAACCGTACATTTCCTGACAGGGGTTCCTATTTGAAAACCGATCAATTTGCCATCCCGCACAACATACTAACCGTTGTTGGAGTTTTTTTGGGGACACCCAGTATGTTGTGACCAAACGTGGGTGGTACAGTCGGCCAAACATTGGAAGAGGCTTTCTCTGGCTACTCTTCGAGAAAGTTCGCAGTCTGTATTCTGGTAAATTATGGAACATTACAGTATGTGTGAAAGACGGCAGAAAATAAATATGAGTGAGTTGCGAGATAGTTGCGAGTTAAGAGCAATTTACAAGTCAGGGCTGCAAAGCACGTTTCGGGTAATAAAGTTTGTTACCGGTTAACCGGCAAGCTTATTTTTAACGGTGTTTATTGTTCAGCAGCATCTCCACTGTGACAGTCATATTATATACAAATCACGTCTCTAAGCCATGAAAAACCATGAGACAAACTTAAGTCCTAAATGCCTCATACTCCGAAATTAGCTCATGGCTGACTTGCTGTAATTACAGGTATCTTCACTTGTGCGAAGCAAAACACCGTGGCCATTTCCAATACCTGTTACAGTTTCCCATAATTTTGAGTTACTTTTTGAATATTCTGTAAAGCCTGTAACAGAATAATTGATAGCTACGTTAAAATCCTGAATTCAATCTATAAAGAATGAATCAAGGCAATTTTAAATCTTAAACTCAGGTCGTATATATATATATATATATATATATATATATATATATATATATATATATATATGACCATGCAAGTATAAACTTGGACTTACGCATGTTTTATAACTTACAGTCCATTGTTGCGAGCTGTGTTAGTTACATTTTTGTACATATCGTCCAACAACGAAGAGCCTGGTTGCAAAACTTTTTGAATGTCCCTTGTATGTAAGGGTTATCCAGTTGAAATTAAGACTCGTGTAGGTTTCCGTGATGCTTTATTTTTCGGAAAAACAATTTGCACATACATAAAGGGCGATACATGGTTGAATTACTGCCAACGCAGAACCCCCTTGTCGGATCAAGTAAGTGTCCTAGCGGTATACTTGATGAACATACGGCCAAGTTAAAAATATTCATGGTTAGCGGTGAAACCATTCTTTAGCGGCACCTTGCAGCTCTGATCATTTACAAGCTGGTGTCAATTGGAAACTTTAATTTGTGTCCAAACTGTGTTGGTTGGAGCTCCAGAGAATATTTTGGAACACTCATAAATGAAGCACCTTAGCAAATCTTGGTAAAGATTACTAAAATATATGGATGAGCGTTGTCAGACAACCCTTATTCCCATATTTATCCTTCATACAATGGTAAACGTCTGTTTCACGAACCCTTCTGCCATAAAAACTAAATAAAAACACATGAGGATGAAACTACGGCACGATCGGATCTAGTTTGCTTGCTTCTGCATGTGTCAGCAGCATACAAACACTTTCCGTCATATGAAGTGTGAAGTATTCCGCAGCTTGAGCAATGGCGCTGCCACGTGTTTCATTTGGACAATCCTTATATCACTTTTATGATATTTTGCACGCAAATTAAATCCTAAACGAGTCAGTCTGTTTCCAAAGTAATTTCAATGTAGGCAGAAGGAAAAACGGAACTGCATTATCAATATCAGTTAACCAATATTTTAGTATGGGTTATGTTTTAGCAGATTCCACAGCTTACTTAAGCTCACCATGTGTAGACATTGTGACGTACCTACTTCTCTGCACTACAGAGTAAGCCATACGTTTATGTCTTGGCAGATTCCAGAACTGTTATGCAACAGTTCGCTTGGCAGGGCATATTTTTGGCTGATGTCTTACACTAAATTACTGTGTTAACTGAATTGCTTTCAGCAGTTACCAGAACTCGTGTGCAACAGTTCACCAAGCTTCTCATTTTTTGGCTATTATCATACAGAGTGTACCTTTGGTTGATGACTGATGTCTGAAGCTAAACTACAGAGTAAGAAATGAATTCTCTTTTAGCAGATTCCAGAACTCTTGAGCAACAGTTCACCTAAGATGTCATGTTTGGAGGTTATCTAACAGGGCGTATTTTTGGCTGATGTCTGTAGCGGCCGCAATTGCGTCAGTGCTGGAATATGGTAATGTGTTCCCTAAACAGGAAAATCAATGATTTTGTTTGAAGGAACCAGTTTTAATTTCGGAGTAGCGGAACCAGTAATTTACTGACAGAGCACCAACTTATATTTCTGCTTCATTAATAGAGTTATTAGTGCTCTTGCACTTTGGCACACAAGAGAGCTGCATTGGGCATAGTACATTTTATAATTAGACTGCAATCGCAACTAAGGTGTTCTCGGCAGTAAATTGGAACCAGCTCCTGTCACGTGACTTACTCCACTTGGGGATGTCTCTGATTGACTAAAGTTATGACTCTATTCCTACTGGATGAAAACGGGGTAGCAACGAACTCTACTTCTGCTAACGAAGGACGTGGTAGGCGGAATAAATAAATAAATAAATAAATAAATAAATAAATAAATAAATAAATAAATAAATAAATAAATAAATAAATAAATAAATAAATAAATAAATAAATAAATAAATAAATAAATAAATAAATAAATAAATAAATAAATAAATAAATAAATAAATAAGTAAGTAAATAAGTAAATAAGTAAATAAGTAAATAAGTAAATAAGTAAATAAGTAAATAAGTAAATAAATAAATAAATTAGTAAATAAATAAGTGAATAAATTAGTAAATAAATTAGTAAATAAATATACATAATATTTCTTATAGAAATTATGCCGTTCAAATAAAATCCAATTAAATCATATTAGCATTTAAATCTTATTTGATGAAGATTTTTTAGTATAGTTGATTTATCTATTAAAATAATAATGGTGTACATAATACTAAATCACTCTTTCGTACCACATTTATTATATCGTTATGAAGTAATCAAAATTTCTCATCTTTTTCCATTGGTATTATTTTGAAAATTTCTGATGAGGGGAAGCCCCCCCCCTTTTTTTTAAGGAATTGCACTATCTTGTACATGTGTTTTTTCTTCCTTCATATCGACTTGGGACTTTTTAAATGTGTAACTGCGGCAGAACGCCCATTAGGTTTACCTAACTTGTCTGTATGCCTCAATCGCAACACTATGAAATGAAATTTTATGTGCAAGTGTTGAAAGGAAATTTGTCCACACATTAGGCTGAAATTTGTGCAAAATTCAAAGTTGTTTATGTGGAAAGCTTAAATATTAATCGCTGAATGCACAAAATATTGGACTCAAAGCAAATTTCTGGTTATTTACTACTCGAGGCTTCTTTAAGATATAGAAATTACAGTGTGAACAGAATTATATTACTACCTACATGAAAATATAGAATTAAACTACATAGGTAACGTTTTATCTTGTACTGTGAACAGGTGGAGATAATCTTCCTTCAGTGTAATAGGTTTGCTAAAATGTATTTTCGATTGTTGTTTTCAGTCATTCTTGCACTCAGTATCATGTGTGGAAATTCAAGACCACTATCTGGAAACTAAGTAAAAGATACCTTTTATCCTCTAGAATTTTGAGCCCATAGTTGGAAAAATTATGTTTCACCAAGGAAAATTACAATTCAGTGGTGTTATTGCAGGAAGCAAAATAGTTGCAATGAGAAATAACTCATAGGCATTCATGTAAGGGGTTGATTCGATTTCAGAAATTTGTACTTTATTTTCAAATTCAGAACTTTTAATTTCCACTTCTCTGTTGGAATATGCCTCTATTCTGAGATCATAGAGCTTGACCTGCACACGTGGTAGAGATGACAGGTACATTAGTTGAGGAAAATTCCCAAACAAAGCGACCGGAACTATCGCTCCGTCAGTTGTGCTCAGTAAGTGGACTTGACTGTAGACCGTATCGGCCGTTACACGTTCATATCCTGTAACATGGTTTTGTCACTCAGAAACCTACAGCTGAGTGCAACAAGCATGACAATTTCAGTCAAGTACCTAACAACGTGTAGAATACAGCAACACTCTTACTGGGCGTGGGCCAAACACCTCTCACTTTGGAATCTGCCTTGGCTTAACCTGGGAGGCCTCTATTGTGAAGTGTGTGTGCGCGTGTGCGTGCGTGAATAAGAAATTATTCTAGAAACTGACCAAAATGATAAGCTATCGGTACATTTAACCCCTAACATACAAATTAGCATTCTGTGGCCTACCTAGATGAAACTCTGTATGATTATAGAACGCATCGAAAAGTATAAGCTATCTTGAACTCTAAAAAAGTTACCCACCATATTTTCAACCCCTTATGTGGAAATCTATATCGTTGAAACCAGGAGTGCTAATGGAGGGAACACATGTTTAACCCATTCCCCGGCTTTGTTCTTCGGTTTGCCTGCCGTCCAAGGGGCCCTTATTCTCTTAGCACTGTTTCGCCGTATACTCCCGCAACACAGGGTAGTGGAAAGGAAAATTAGGAGAATGACACCGCGGGTCACATTGGTATCCCTGGTTCAAAGCATATAGTAAAAATATTGCACAATAATTATGCAGTAGGAATTGGCAAAAATTATAGGTTGCATTATAACCTCAAAAAATTCCATAATTCTTATTTCGCATTATATAGGTCTCGAAAATTTTAAAAGCTACCCTTACTTTGCTTTTAAGCCCTTGTTCAATCAGGGCACACATTTGTGCACTTGGACATAGGGCTTGGCGAAGATTGTAGGATGCCATACGACTTAAGAAAGCTACCCATACATATGTTTTTCTTCCCCTGTGTACAAAGTGTCATTATTTGGCCAATATGAACAAAATTTGGACACGTATACTTTGGATGCAGACTACTTAAGACAGTGATATTCAACCTGGGATACGCGAAGACTTCATAGGGGCTCCGTAAAATTTAATTTAATCGCTCTGTGTAGTGCTAAATAAGTTATAAATATTATAATCTATTTTATACATGGTTATGTGAAATTTGAATTAAGGATATTTCTAGAGCTAGACCTAGAGGTACAGACTGAGATGGAAAATTGTTTTTGGGGGGTACGCGGAGATAGAGTTTGAATACCACTGTCTTAAGGGACCCTGGAACTGAAAAGTGACCGAAAAAGTATCAAATTGGTGCGTTTTAGGTTTATACATATAAATGTTTCCTAAACCTTTAGTCATCAGTTGGCACTCAAATTTCTTAGATCCCGCCATTTTTAAAGGTCTAACGCAAGCTTTTGATGCCATATGTGCTACACTGCCCCTTTTCTGCTGAAGTTTTCGGTAGCATTTGAGCAAAATAGGATCAAAATGAGCGGAAAGAAGTCG
This sequence comes from Tenodera sinensis, assembly GCA_030765045.1. Lineage (NCBI taxonomy): Eukaryota > Metazoa > Arthropoda > Insecta > Mantodea > Mantidae > Tenodera > Tenodera sinensis. Next base: position 32,812,977 of record CM060964.1, read on the forward strand.
CTAAGCTATGAATCTGAAGAGAGAGACTATTAGATAAAAAACAGAAGGTGTGGCAAACAGCTAATTTGACTCATGATCACGATGCACGTGTGTAAAAGAATTGGTTTATCTCGACTTTACATTTTTAATACACTATGTGCTCCATGCGCATTAAATTTAGTCCTAAGCTCCTAGAAGTTTTCTAGAATGTGCTCCATTTATTTGGTTTCAAAATCTGAAAAGTTGTTTAGCTTTAAACAAACTAAATAGTAAGAAAAGATTTTTAAAAAAGTTCAATGTCCATCAAAGCAAACAAATTAATTGCTTTAAAAGTAATTACTTTTCTTCCTGCCAGAGATTGAGTGAGTGTGTCGTGTTTAAGGGCCCGTCAACAACTTGATCATTAGGGCCCCTGCCAGAGATTGACGGTGTTTGTTGGACAATTAGGAGTTTACAAAATAATAAAACTGTTGTGATATTTTAGCTTTTAATGTTAATAGAATATTTTGAATATTAAGGTATTTTTGCATTGCGAACAAATTGAATAATTAATTCCCTCAAAAGCATAAAACAGATTGTACTGGAACTTTTTGTGGTACTTCATAACATAAACACCCTGAAGTGTGTAAAGTATTGATTTCATCATACAGAAAATTCAAATTTAAATCCCAGGATCCCTTGAGATATTAAAGAAGGGGATAAACCTAATCCTTATTTTCAAACACGTACTAATAGGATACAGTACCAGGTGAGCTGTTGAGGGTAAGTGGGAAGATTCACTTTAAACATCTTATTATGAAGAATTTGGAGGGATAAATGAAATGAAATGAATTAATTCACCATAATTTGAGGAGCACTGTTCCAAATAAGTTCACTAAGGGCAAAACTTGAGTCCTGCGTCATTCTATACGCTTCGTTTTCGGATCGTTCATTGCATGCTCAAACTATATCAGACGATTACAATGAACTTAACGTATCGTGACTTGACTTATCTGAGAGTTCGTCAGTGTCAGTCTGTCCATTCCCTTTACGTTAGCTTTGTTGCAACGTGATAATTAGAACCAATCGGTGTGAAGCAATAAAACCAATCACCTGTACCTCATTCCCTTTACGTTAAGTGCATCCTAATTAGATCTTCAGTTTAGCACAACTTTGTAACTTGTCGTCACAATAAGTTAAGTTTCTCGTAATCTCGGCTTTAGTGAGACTTGAAGGCGAAGATGTTGTAGTGCAAGTTAGTGTGTTGCACAAGCCATCGGTGGTTTTATTGGTTAAATCGGACAATGATAGTTGGTGTTACTTCATGAAGCAGATCCTGCGAGATCAGTGTAATGCATTTCAGTAAACGCTGCTCTTGATTTAATGTTCAAGACATTGGTATACGATTTTTGCATGGTCCTATCAGATGTTCGTCAGTTCACTGTTTCGAGGAATGGATGTTTGAGGGGTTGCTATTCTTCATCCTTATGCATTTTACACACACGCACACGCATGCACTGCATTGTTTGTCTTGTGTAAAACGTAAAATGTAGTGTTAAAATTGATGTAATGGAACATGTAAATAAATTGGAATTTAGATATGTTTCTTTATAGAGTGCAAATGAATAACACCACACGAATTTAACTGGTAATAGACGGTTCATAGACAATCAATTTGAGACAGGAAACCTATGGTCTAGGATTACAAATTACAGAATTGTGTCTTAAAATTACTTGGGCGTATGCACGCCACTGATCTTATTCACTGCAGTCGTGACGTATGATGAGAAAACAAGTGGACCGCTTCCGTAGCCTGAGTATTTAGCGTAATGTACCTATATGTTGCCAGAACGATGAAGGTACACATGGCTTAAAAGCTGGGGTTCAAATCCCGAAGCCGCGTATATTTTTATGTTCCTTTTTCTCTCTTTCTTAAGTACATGCTGGATTTAATTTGATTTATAGGAACCGTCTATCACCAATAGAATTCATGCGGTGTTATTCATTTACACCCGATGTAATGGAACATGTTAATAAATTGGAATTTAGATATGTTTAGATATAAACATGTCCATGTTTACCTCTCCTGTAAAGCTTGCACCTGAAGGGTTTGAAGCGATGTTACTCACTTTTACACTCACATCAGTCATGCATGCAGCTTAGATTGCAAGAATACTCCATCGCCCCACCCTAGAGAAGTCAGTGATTAAGGATTACTGTCTTCCCAAGCACTTTGAAAATGAACACGTAGTAGCCAAAGAACCAAAGGTAGAATAAGGTAGAAGCAGGGATTTGAACCACGGATTTTCGGTTTTCTGTGTCGCTGGTATAACTAGTTACCTTGGAAGCATTCCCGTACATCATTAAATACCCATCTGACTCATGTTTATTGAGGTAATAGTGATAAACTGTGAAGTCCAGACACTTAAAAGCACTTACGCCTTTGGGGTGTTATCTCAAAAAGCATTTGAGAACGCCTTGTGGTCAACCGGAAAACATTGAATGTTTCTTGATTTCCCACATACCCACAACATACGTTGCCTGTTTGTAATGTTGCTGTAATATTAGTTACATTTAAAATATTTACAAAATATTTATAATGCTAACTAAATATATTTTTTACTTTTTGAGTAAAATTAGTGGTACAGTTATTGTTTTGAATGAATGAAATCCTCCATATAGAAGTTGTGAGTGATAAGGTATCTTTGTATTGCTAACTTTAATTTACTTTTACTAGTTTTCAGTTCCTTTATGTCTGAGGATAGTTAATTAATACTATGCCATTGCAGTAGACTCCTTTATGGGATGCTTGTGGGTTATTGTTGGCGTGTGTCATGTTTGTTTATTGTATATATCTGTATTTTTATGAACACTTCTGGGTTGTCGACTATAATTGAAAGTGCAGCTAGAATATACGCACAGGCCAATGGTAATAATTAAAAGATTTTGAATAGTGATTTACGACTTGATTGTTTAACACCAGCCACTATAATCACCTTTTTTCTCATTCTTTCTTTTTGGAAGAGAAATACTTTTAGCATTACTGAATTTCACTAGAACGTCATTCCATAAGTATTAATTGAATGAAAAAAAGGCACATTATTCGGTTTTTAAGATGCCTTTATTTGTAAAATGAATTAATGATCTGATTGTAAAACATGTGGGGCTTAGTTTTGGGGTAAGATGTATTCAATATGGCCTTTCCAATTCATATTATAATCTATAATAAGGCCAAGAAAGTTTTTTATCAGTCTCACTGATTGCATTGCTTTTATATTTAATCCTTATGTTTGCAATGCTTTTACTTTTGGTGCAAAAATGAATGTATTTTTTCCCCAAAAATTTATATGAATTTTGTTACTGTCGAAGCAGTGTTTAGCTTACTGAAATTGCTATTTGATAAACCTGAGAGACGACTGATTTTGTGTCCCTTAGTTATAATCAGGGCCCAAATGTTTATGACATGTCATAGTTTTTATTTGTGGTCTTTTTCCATGGAAACTATAAGCGAAGCACAATTTTATCAATGGTGATTAACATTATACAATTCTCATGGGTCATAGAAAGTCACATTTTGGCTCTTTTAACGTTTTGTGTCATTTTCTTGCCATTCTTCATATTATAGTCGTATTTTCTCTTAAATTTTCGTCTTTGTCATTTTTATATTTCTATTCCAGTTTTGTATATGTGCTTGCAGTCGTCCCAAAGACCATTTTTCACATTTTCTAATTCTTGTCTGTAATATTAGCAGGTGTTTTTCCCGTTAAAATGTAGAAGAGTGCTCCTTTTTGAAAACTTTAAAATGTATGTAACTTTCTACTGTAATTCTTCTTTCTGATCGCTCGTCAAAATGTGAGATTTATTTCATTGTGTGCAGAGCTGAGGGTTAGCGCTGGATTGGGCAATTAAATTCAAAATGCAACAATATAATTAATTTAATTATTGCTAGGTATTTGAAGCAGATTTTCAATATAATGATAATTTGAACAGCATTCCATTTTTGAAGATTTCGAAAATGCACCCAAAAAATTTAGGTCACATTTATCGTCATGTTTCCTAATTTTTTCGGTCGTAAGTGCTTGCACATGTGTCATTTTTAGGTCATAAACATCCGGGAGCTGGTTATAATACTCGTATCATGTGCGTAGATAAAGTGCCAAATAGTGATTTTAAAGCCTCCGTTAAGTGGAATGTAGTTTAAAGTGAGGTCAGGGCTGTATCGCGAGGTAGCATCTGCTCGAGCTGTGGGAAACTGAAAGTGAAAGTTGCAGATCCAGTATTGCCCAACTCACTCCAGCACCACCCATTGTCGTACGCACTGCAGCACGCGCGATTGCCCTACCAAGGAACAACGAACTCTTGTTCCCATTTGAGTGCAACGCCTCCTCTGCATAAACACTGGTGTTGCAAACTGCACTGTTTCCATATTCTAGTACCTAGGCATAGGCAAGAATATTGTGCATCCCAGCGCCCTGTTTCCAGTAAAATTCCATGCTAGAGCTAGATCTTTCACGAAACAAATTGTTTTAAGTATATCAAACGGAGTTGCAAAATATTTCGTTTATTTGAAACGTGGAGTTCAACTGTTCAACAAAAGTAGTGATAACACAACCCAGGTTTAAGTTAACATGGGGTCAGAATCGGATAATGCTCTTGTGTTGACATGTGTATTGTTTTCATTTCCTTGTAGAAAAAGATCTAGGTTCAATTTTGGAAGTAAGGCGTGATGCAAAATGCAGTTCATTTTGTGTGTCGTGAGAACCCACATAAAGGAATCGCTTTGTATCCATTTTTCAAGTTCCTCGTTACCTCACATGTAACAAGTCACAAGCTTTTAAAATTACTTTTCTTATTTGTTTGGCCATGGATTGAAATTCCCTGTATTCTCCGAAACGTTTTTGCTGTCATCGTGTGCCACATCTTCATTCAGTGGCACACGGGTTCATAACCAGGAATGAAGGGTTTAACGCCCGCCCTTACCACATACTGCCCCACAGACGGTGGAAACTGATAGTACATGATTATTGGGGAAGGAAACGTGCCAGGCTTAAGCTTAGTATACCTTGCAGGCATTTGCTAGTAATAAATACTGAGAAACACCCGAAAAAAGAAAAAAAAAAAAAAAACAATAAATAAATAAAAGCTCAGTCAAGAACGATGGTTCTGGTAGTATTTGAACCGCAGACCTCCCATTCACAAGCCCGTGTAATCTCAGCTGTCTTTGTTGATAGGAATGAATTGAAACTCAACACTTTCGCTGGAAAACAGTAACAGACCTAGGACTATTTTTATTCAAACTTTAAATGAATGAACCGTTTATTCAATTTTCAGACAAATGAAAGCATGTTTGCCCTTATACTACATAGCAATTGCGTGCCAGCCCGACCCCACAAAAGGTATACCAATTCGGCACTTATGGTGTCTAGGCGTCCCTTACTAAACTAGACGACCATGGCGATGGTTATACTCTTGCTTTCCTTTGGTAAAATCAAATCCAACTTTTATTTACTCCAATCAGAAAACAAAATGTTAACTGTAGGGGTAAGTTAAGCAACTCCAAGAGGTGGGCATATATTAGATAAGGTAGTATATTTGTCCATTGTTTTGTTTTGTGTTTCAGTGACATTTAATTTTTGTTTTTTGTAGGTTAAAGTGTATTGTTTGTGAGCATAAATAAATTATTCATTCAGAATCTGTGAGTCAGTTCACCTTAGCGTTGGACTATATCTCAAAAGACACTCGACTAACTCAAAAAGATAACAGGCAGACATAGCCAAATATGTTTTACTATTAAATAACTTTTGAATAAGTATTAATCTCAAACATTACATTTTAATAATGTCCAGCAGTTATAATGAAGCTATTTAAATACTACATATAAAGGACATATTTATTTAATAAATCATTTCACAAATTTTCTAAAAGTTAAATATATCTTTGGGTTCCAAGGATAATACATGTATAATGTTTGAAAGTTTAGAAATGCAAATGTTATACTATTCACTGCAATTTTCTCCTTGGTAAGGTATGTGTGCCCCTTCCTAAAGGAGTTCTGTTTTCTTACAACGGTATCCGTGTGCCAATTTAACATTTCCCACGTACCGAACGATTTGTTACATAACAGTCAAAAGTTTACTTTGTCTACGGTAAACCATATTAGGTATTTTTGCTTGTGTATTACGAAGGTGCTGATTAAATAGAGAAGATATTGTATTCCTTCCAAAAGTTGATACCGAAATTTCAACGGAAATACGTGTTTTAAGGCCCCTTGAATCCAGGAAAAGCATTTTCACGAAAAGTTCAGCGCCTACGTGTGAATGTGCGTGTGTGTTTCAAGAAAATTCCCCCTTTCCCCAATCACAATCACTCCTTACATGAAATATTTTTCGAAATTTTTTATTTGCTCAAAAATTGCTCCAACACATATTTAAAATATTTACACGGTCAATGAAATGTGTATCATAAATTCTCTGGTAAGTCTGTGAAGTCTCCTTCATTCGGAAGGAATTGATAATAATTTTCTGTAGGCGATGCACGCTAAGCGATAGGTGAAAACGCACCATACATGTAGTTCTCTTATATTAAAAAAAAAAAAAAAAAAACTTTTTGCTGGCATCAGCCATTTGCGAGATATCCGTTACTATTGGTTGGGATTGTCCAATGCTTAGTCATTCTTTTCAAGCCCTGTCATATTCAGTTGTTTTTCTCGCGTATAGCGTCCAGTTCTGAAATATTTGTGTATCGCTATTCCCTTTGTATCTAAACCCAAGTGTGAAATGTAGTTATTTCTGCAAAGGTTTATTTCGATTAAAATGAAGTTGACTGAAAAATGAGCTTTCGTAGCAATAGTTTGTATATCCACCAACAAGCGGGTAGAGAAAGTCATATGAGTGTAACACAACATGATTTTTTAATTCCATTGGTGCTATACGAAATATGTATGTATTTGTTCGATTTAGTATCAAACGAAAAAACAGTTTAATAAAACAAAAACTAATCATACATTTTCAAACACGGAATACACATCTTTTTAATATTGTTCATAAAGTTTTGCTGCCATTTAAACATTAATTCGTCAAAAATTATAACACACATATTTTGAATTAAGGAAAATGCAGAGAAATACGTATTGGGGAAAAAGTACTATATTTAAAATTAAGTGTATTACAGTATTGTGCTCAGAAGTATTTAAACGATAACGCTGAGCTGTAAAATTACAGAAATATGTAAATATAAAGCGCCAAAGGAAGGTATGGGGTGTAAATATAAAAACCAGCAAGAACTGTACTTTCCAATCCCGCTCCCGTTTCTTCTCACCCTCTCAAGATATTCATCCTATTTGATAAGTTACTATTGTATGTATTCTATAAGATTTGTACTATGCATGTACTATTGTGATCAAGTGAGGTGGCGCCGCGTTAACATGCGAGGCTGGCAACCGGGAGGTCACAGGTTCGATCCCCGGCACCGCGGACTCTGACTTCGGTTTTTCCGTAATTTCCTCTTACACCAATACCACGATTTCCCCCCCCCCCTCATTTCCCCTTTATTCCATTTCCTTCTCATTTTTGTTTTCTCCACTACGTATAGTAAGTATAGAAAGTGTTGTATTTCACCTAAAAATTCGATGTCGAGAGTTCACCGGAAATTAATGTTTTGAGGCCCCTGAATCCAAAAAGAAAGTATTTTTGGAAAAAGGTATGTGTGTGCGCGTGCGTGTGTGCGTGCGTGTGTGTGTCAAAGTTGATATTTAAGTTGAATGTCTTTCACGTATGCGACACGAATATTTTAAAGAAAATTCATCCACCCTAAACTGCCCTTTACACGGAAAATGTTTCAACAATTTTGATTTTCTCGAAAATAGCTAACGATTTTGATTAAAATACCATATGTTTAAGATATTTTTAAGACAAATGAAATGCATATCTTGAATGTTGTTTCGATAGCCTATGTACTCCTGTTTACTCTGGATGACTTTTGCATTGCATAACTGATAAACTGCAAGAGATAGACCAAATCATACTAAACAAAAATGTAGATGTTGCTAAAACACACAATTTATGCCCAACCATTTCGGAGGCATTCCTTGTTATTTGTGTGAGTTTTAGATTACTTAACATTTCGTCAAATGGAGGATCGTTATTTATTTTTTACATCCTAGCCGTGCAAAGAGAACGGAATCTCAAGGCGTTTAAAGATTTGACTATCGCTCAAAGCTTACTGTATTCCCTTATTCCCCTTGCACCTACAAGGAAATAAGCAATAAGATAATTTCTGCAAATGTTTATCTCAACTAACACAAAGAAGATATAGGAATAGGTGTTTGTAAGAATGGTTAGTACAAGAGTGCAGAAAGTCATGTGAGTGCAACACATAAGATTTTGAGATATGCTTCTTGCCTCGTGGTGTATGGCGGTGTCGGACTGGAGGCCCTGATGCACGCGCAATGTAAAGAATATTATCCGTGAACACCAGAGGGCTGCCAGTTTGAGGGATCGCTTGTTCGTCCTCTCTGGCGGATCTGGACGGTTCATTATGCTTGGAAATGCTAGGGACTTCCGCGCGTCTCTATGCTCTGTGCCTACGGTCTGTGGTTCCCTCACTTCGTCCCTTCCTACTAGGGGGTAGCCAAAATGTGTGTGTGTAGGTCGCAGTTCACGAGGTGCTCCCTCGGTATTCTACCCTATGCTCTTTTTCTTCTTCTTCTTCTGATTACCCTCCCTTTATGTAGGACTTACACCCCTACAATCCTGTGTCTAGGGTCAGATGCCTGTCGGGGAGTAGACGAACCTATGGACCGGACAGAGTGAACACCTGGAATTGGGTGGTCAGCCCAGCACCAGGTATGAGAATGAGGAAGAGGATGATATGAAATGCAGGCGAAATGAAGGACTGGAAAGGTGATGATGGAGCAGTTGATGGAATGAGTGGCACCCGGACGCTACTTTGTCCACCACGAATACCACATGCGGCTCCCTACGATCGAACCTGGTGATAGGCGAATGGTCTAACCACTCGGCCACGGGCCGCCGTGTACGTGAATTCGGCAACCACTAAAAAGTTTTAGGTTTCTCATGGAATGTGAAGTAGAACGCCTTTCTTCTCGCACTTATTATCTATTTAGACAGTTCATATCTCTATGTTAAATTATTGCATTAGAAACGAAAGAAAGGACTATCATGTGTTACATTCACATGACTCTCTGCCTACTATCGTGTATTTTTACGTAGTTAAAGCTTATTCTGCTATATATTTTGAATTAATTGTGATAAACATGTAAATAATACATATTTTCACTATACATGTCGTTGTAGCTACAAAGGGAATAACGATTGTCCAATGTTTCAAAACAGGGCACTCTATAGCTACTGACCTTTAAATTTCATACTCTTTCCATTACATCGGGAGAAACAACTGAATAGTTACAGGCATTATAAAAGTAACAAATCCGCCTGTGGTACAACAGCTCATCCGGGCGAAGGCCTAACGCCCGACCGCTGCGTCCCCCACCTCTGCCCACCACAGGCGTCATGAGCGGGGCGGAGCACTGGAAGTGGGACGTGGTCAGCGCCCTGGTCCCTCCTGGCCGGTTATGCGGTCGTCTCGTCCAGAAAAGTAACAAATACCTACTGAAAAATTAAAATCGTTAATAACCGATATCTTGGAAATGACTGCTGTTCCAAAAATGTTATTTGAAATAAATTTTGCGTTTTAAACAGATCTACATTTTGTGTATAATAAACCTTATACTTTATTAGATACACAAAACTCATTTCAAATGGAGTGGACTTCATAGGTTATTCCCAGAAAATCCAAGATAAACTTTTTAGTGATGTACCTTTGTTAAATGCAATGGCATTTTAATCAAAATTGTTAGAGCCATGTATGACAAAATCAAGAGTTTCGTAAAACTGTTCTATGCAAACAATAGTAACCCAAAAAAGTGTTCCTCTAATACGTGAGTTTATTTTTAAGGGTGTATACCTACTACATAGTGGAGTCATAAAAGCAGCAAGCAGCAGCATTGTATTGTTTATTAATCGCTGAAAAAGAGTATACAATAAACAAACAAAGTTTTATTTCCACAAACAACGTTAAGAATACAAACACAAAGTCTAGCTAACAACAATTTAAAGTAAATATTTGTCTGCAATACTTAAAATGAGAATTAAAACTTTATTGTGCTTACAATTTTTGTCATTCTTTATGGAAATATTGTGTGGTAAAACCAGAAAAGGCTCCGAAGGTTTTCGGATGCACTGCACTGCACTGCAGTATGCTGACATAGGTCTGAAATGGTAGCTGTATTATCCTTCTGTGCAAACGAAGACAGAACCATTCCCCTTTCATCCATTTTAGAACCAGGCGACGGTGTTCGGCGGGTTGCAGCTGGACGGTTTCCTGCTCCTCAGCGTCGTATCGGGAGGCCCGCCCTGGGGATGACGGCCGACGTTACACGACTTCCCTGGCGTCGTCTGAAGCTGTGCCGGTGGACGTCACCTCCATCGCACGGCCTTGCCGGGCTTCGGGAGGTAGAGATTCTGCTGGCGCGAGGACGGTCGGCGTAGGATGAGTTTGTACTGGAAACGATAGTGACCCCGTTCATGTTTCCGCCTGTCGTTCATCCGGATCTGGCCGCCCTTAGGGTTTTTTCCCTCATCCCTCCCTCCCAGGGGTCATGTTAGAGATACAAAGGGCCTTAAAGGCCTACAAACTGTGTTCTGCCGCCTCTGTTTTAAGTGCATCATGGAGGACATGCACATTAGCTGCTTGCCTTGGCTAGTGATGCACCACCATACATGCTTCCTCTCAAGTTGTGCTGCATCAAAAGCTACTTGAAGACAAGGATGATTTCTCGACCAGTAATAAGGTTGCCTGACGTCATTTGTGCAGTTTCCCCTGTTGGAACCTCACTTAAATTCCTGTTTGTGGTAGTTTTCAGACTTCATTGGTTCTAATGGAATTTAAACGCAAGCTGCCGATTGGTTCTTCTTTGGCGCGCCAGTTCAACATATTTCTCTGCTAATCCTAGGCCCAAATGACCTAGTGGTCGACGGGCCCTTAAACCCTGCTGCTAATCCTAGGTCGAAACTTCGATTTTTTTCTGGTTTGTCTGTTACCATTAGGTTCATAAAAGCAACTAAATGGTGGACTAGCTGGTGATAAAATATACCAAATTGGAATCTTATTAAAACTTGCAGCAGCTTGTACTAAGATGTACTACATTTAGATTCAACAGTGTGTTCAGCATCTCTGTCTTCGAAATGCTACTTTAACTTAGTGATGACGTCATGCAGGCCGGACCGATGAATATGGTGCGATAACATTTATCCAGTGCACGTACGTTGAAACTGGTTTCATACATAGCAACTTCTTCAAGGCCTAAATAAATAGCCCGTTTTTTATAATGTTGATAAAAACAGTTGCTCCACAGTTCCGACATGAAGCAAGATTTATGCCACATTTGTAGGCAAGCACAAAGACAAAAACACACGCGAGCAACGTAGTCGCCCACAATCAGGAAGGGAGATCCGAGAATCTGAAATTTCTAAAATAAAGATGTTATGATTTCCTAACATGCGCGCAGGGCGCGTTTATTACATTGTTTTTTTCCTCCTACGTAATTTATAAAGTATATTCTATCGTTTTATGTCATGATATTTTAAATATTATGTTGTTATGTTTTGTATTTCGTCACAACATTGGTTTCTGCAGGCTATGGTCAAAACCTTCATTTTTAATATCACGTTGATGATTTTGCAACAATATGAACAAGTCAGTTTTAATTCGAATGTTGTTAAGCAGAAAGAACTTGTGAAAATACGTTTTCGTGAGCGGCCAAATTATAATTTCTATCTGAGCTAAATGACTTTGGTACTTAATCTTACAAGCTGTGAAAAAAAGTAATATCTTGCAAACAGATTGACATAGTACGTTAAAATGTATGCACTGTGGGTATGTTTTAAGTATATGGTAAAATAGTCAGTGCAAGCAGAAAAGGCTGTTGAGTTTGGAATTTTCATGGAGAAATTGCCTTAATACTTGACAACCTACCAGCATCTATTAAAGCCTCAATATTCAACTCTTGTTTTCAGAATTTTCATCCAGTCCCTTGAGAAATAAAAAAATAAAATTCAAAACATACCTTTTAGAATTGCTATTCTGTGACCTTCCTGAAAACCGATAACACGCTTCTGTGACTGTCTTCCGAACCGAAGGTTGCTTCAGATCTTTTCCTAAAGAAAGATGTCAAGTAACTCTGCCTAATGAACTCTGCTCATTTGAATACAGTAGTATTCCGTTAACTCGATTATCGATGTCTCGTAAATCTGTTTATCTCGACGACTGCTTACTTTCACTCTTCTCTCGTTCTCTCTCTAAACCACAAAATTATTCTGCGGGTTATAAGCAGAACATCAACCTCGAAATAACTTGATCTATTAACAGCTAAACTGTAATAGCATTGGCATGGTCGAGTGCAGAATTTCGTAGAATGAAAGCAACTAAAATTTTTTATTTTGGTTAAAATTTTGTAATCCGAGAGCTATTTACTGGAGAGGACTATATGACTAATTTGGTTTAAAACTTGGGGGAAACTCCATTGCCAACATGGCCAGCAATTTTTATTCCATCTTGCTTTCTATTTCTTTCTGCCGCGGTGCGAGCCTGTTTGTCAAAACCTTTGCGAAAAAGCAATAATCCACCTCCTGAGGAACCTTTCACTCTTACAAATGTTGTGCAAATACACAGAATCACTTATTTACGAAAAGCCCTTTGTCCAAAACATTTTGGGGAAAAAAACATTGAAAATACTATTAATGATGGAAATCTAAAGAAATAGTATTTTATATTAAATGATAAAAGGAACATTTTAAGATAAGTTATGCTTAACTTTCATGAAAACTGCCAATTATAGAGCCTTTCGAAGTAGTTGGACTAAGGGCCTTTCTTAAGTAAACACGGCTTTTATATACTTCAATGATTTTTATTCACTTCCTTTGTAGTTCTGATATTGCCGTTCTCTTATTCTAGCTAATTTAATACGATTAACTTTACATTCTTTCGAATTGACTACACCTCCTTTTCTCTTTCTCTTTTCTGCATTATTCTGTTTTTCAACATTATCGCCAGCATGTACTTCATAATTCATCTCTATTTTCTTTACAAATGACTAAATAACATTATATAAACTAAACATGCAGCATATTAGATTACAACAATCGGTATATTAAAATAAAAATAAATTACTCAGGTTTACTAATTCAATTTTTGTTATGAAAAGCCTGTTCTCCAGGACAAATGACCAGCCATAACTAAACAGTTCTTATGAAGCCACATATTACACAAAGAGTGAGCCGGACAAGGGGCCTTGCTTATATGAAGCACCTTGGTTGTAGGATATCATTTTATTTTTGAACTCTAAATTGACCATTTGTGGACAACAGGCCTTTCATAAATGATTCAATTAACTTCCCTCGTACGTGAATCCACAATGGTCTAGACGACCATACTCAAGCTTTAAACGAGCTCACATGAACAGAAATGTAACCTATTCAAGCCTGTTATTGCATTTCAGTTGCTAAAAGAAATATACTAACGAAAGGAGACCAAAACACGCAAAGGACATCTTTGTATATCTAGAAAACGTTTCGTTACAATATCTTGATTAGTGTCGGAAAAATGGGTCATGAACTTGGTACATTTAACATTACCCAGATAAACACTTTAATCGTCCGTTGATGAAACAAACACTCAAGTACTTGACATCTGTTCCGTGTCATTGACGTTTAAAAGTACACAGCTTATCTGCTAAATCGAAACAGCTGTTAGACTGTTTCTGTGAAAACTTTCTTAGAACCAGAAGGGGCAAATGTGGGGTGGATTTCTAACATGCTTACACATATTATTTCTGATTCGCAGTCAGAAGCACCCACATTAATTTCAAAATCTGTATCCTTTGCGAAAATTACTTTAAGTAAATTTTTGGAAAGGAACTTTGCTTTCTGATTCAGAAGCTTGCTTCCGCTTTTCCACGTTTATAAAAAATCCTGCGTACTCTTTTGGAAACATTCTTCATATTTTAAATGGGCCGGCTCAATCGAAAATCACAAACTTGGCTGTTCCACGAAAGAACGAAGTTTACGATTTGAAAGGTTATTGAGGCCTGGGGAAGAGTACTCCGAAGGTGTGAATAGAGCGGTCCCACCTTACCTGCAGTAACTACTATAGCACACTTACATACACACATTAGGTGGAATCGGTTTTCCGCTTTGGTAGTCAGGACTTAAGGGAAAGTAGGGGAATGCCTTGACACTTCGAAATACTGTTTCCCAGGCGTCCCTTATATGAAGAAAACTGTGATCGAATTTCGTCGCAGATGTTCAGTACATTGTATGTGGAGGATTGCTAATTACAACTGAACTCCTACCATTAACTAACTGAAGTCATTTATGCTATGCTGATACCATCACCAGTGTTTCAGATTTATTATGTCGTAATTGAAATTTAAGACCTGTGGTTTAATAAATTCGCACTAATTACTTTTAGCGAACATTTTACGTCTCATCTACGATTGTACAGTTAGGGTTACATGGAGCTAAAAATGAGCAAGTTGGCAGTACTGTTTCTGCCAACTAAATGCAACTCTCAACGTCACAGGCTTTGCTGAAACTCTTTGTATTCCTAGAGATCAAACAACAGAAATAGTACATGCTTTAAATGTCGTACTTCTGAAAAACTAGATAATAGGTAGTTTTTTTGTATTACGTTACCGCTTTGTTTTATCAATAGTCCATCGTTATTTTGGAATAGTAATGAAACGAGTGGAAAGTACAAAGCCTTCGTTTTGATACGTGGCCGTACTACGGGGAAGTGCTTGCCCTGCACTGCGCTTTTTCTAACCGTTTCTGAGCAACAATGAAATGTCATGGTGGTCATAAAGTAGTACCCCGTCGGTATAATGTGATTCATGTAAAAAAAGCGAAAAAGGAATAGTTAAACAGTGCTAAATATCACCTTTATAAACATGACAAGATATAATATCCAGTTTTAAAACAAATTTGTTTTAAGCATTGCTCAGAGATTTTGTTACCAGTGGTGGTCCCGTTCGTAATGTAAGTTTCCTAGGGTTAAGAACGCACCGAAACTCTCCCCGCTAACACTGACACTGCTGTAAACTAGGTTTTGAGGAGCGAGAAGTTACCTGGAAATTATCTATTTCACCAGTAACCACTGAAAGTTAATTTCATTCTAGCACAAAATAACTACATATTTACAAATACAGAGAGACCCAAAGACATCCGAACCGCTGCGCTGACTTGTTTCTCTCTCCTCTGAAAGTGCAGTATTGAACTGACGTGTGGTTGAGTTATTACCAGTGTTTTATTATTTTGTCCTGTACTTGGTTACAAAGTGTATTATGGTTCAGCATTTGTTTTCTACTGCACAGCGAGTATTTATTTATGATTCGTATGTGTTAACTCAGCTCGCCAAGTGAAAGTGCGATTTGCAGAAAGATTTCCAGGTGATCTGCGATTTCTATCTGTGGGGTAACTTAAAGCATAAAGTGTACAAGACAAACCCACACATCCTGGAAGGATTAAAACAAAATATCCGCCAGTTAATTGCCAGTATTTCTCAACGTGAACTACGGCGAGTGATGGATAGTTTCCTAAAGAAGTGCCAAGATGTATGGACAACGACGGTGGTCAGTTTCATCATCTCGTTTAATAACATTGGTAAGTAAAGCCTTTAAAAGTAGTTTTATAAATGCTGTATGGTTTCATCCGCGCTGTTCTATGACAGCGGCAGTAGGCGACGAGCGCCGAGGACGTATACAGGCAAAACACAGCGCAGTCGGTTCGGAGTCTTTTGGATCACCCGTTACATAAAACAGCTACATGCAGCTGCAGAGTTTCTTCCATGTTAACAGTTGCAGTAATTATGTATTGATCAAACTGTACGTTTGCTAATAAAAATTAAAAGATATCTTATATTTTTGTCAAATAATATTAAGACTGCTGTAGCTGCAATCTTTGAATTGAAGAGGCAAAGGAATTTAAGTCATTTGCTCACCCTTTGTTTGGAAACCCTTAGTTAGAGGGGGTTTAATATGATTTGGGTGGCCTCATCCAATTAGCCATAGGAAGGGTTCCAGCTCACGCATCGATACGCCTTTCACAGGCCTCGCCTAAGGTAGGTCTCCACCCTTCATTGTGCCTGGGTTCCTGCAAATGTTACAAGCATTAGGATTAATAACTGTTTCCATTTGAATAGGACTCTATAATGCAGTATTTGTACACAGACTTCCTTATAATGCTGACAAATATCACAACTCTGTAACAGGGTGTTCAGTAGGCACATGCATTCTCTTTATATACAAACACTTAGGTGATGTGTAACACTGCTCATTCTTCAACAAACTATTCTTACAAAATCTTATTGTTCTATCTAATTTATGTTAATATAGCTAAGCATTTGCAGAAATTGTTTTATTACGCGTTTCCTTTTAGGTACAATGAGAATGAGGGAATACGTAGGCTTAAGAGAGAAACAAATCTCTCAAGAGCTGGTCGATATTTGATAGCTTGTAAATTCCGTCCTCTTTGCGTGACCAGGAGGAAAAAAAATAGCGACTTCACATTTAAGAAAAATATAAGTATTTGAAAATTCAAACTAATAACAAGTATGTTGCAAATACTCAACCACGAAAAAAAGTTTACGTGGCAAAAATTGTGTTTTGATGAGATCTATATTTTTTGTGGAGTAAGATTTTGTCTATCTTTTACGTTTTACTAGTTATGAAAATAGTCTTTCACCAAAGACACCAAAACATGAAACTTTAGAGTAAAGCTTGAGGAGCATTGTTACTAATGTCCCAAAAAGTGTCTCAGCAAATCCCTCACGTACCCCCTCAAATGTTCAACATGCCAATATATATGGAACAGTCGTTAACTGTATTACTAATGTAGTTAAGCTCAACAATTTCTTATTTTGTTAGTTATTAAATAGGCTATAATATTGAACAATTCTTAATGTCCCATTGTTGTAATGCTTAGGTTTACGTGGTCTCTGTCAGACCTGCGGTCAAAAGCTGTAGAAATTGTCTAATATGATGGTGATGAGGATGACGATGACGATGACGATGACGATGACGATGATGATGATGATGGAGTAATTAGCTAATAAGTGTTACAAGGTCGTGTTCCGCGTGTTGTTTTTACTCAGTACAGCCCAGACAGGCTTAGACTCAACACGGCACATCAAAATGTCAGTCCCATCAAAATCATGTGAATCGTAATACAATCCAGAAGTATCGCGTCTTTATGATTATTATTATTATTATTATTATTATTATTATTATTATTATTATTATTATTATTATTATTATTATTATTATTATTATTATTATTATTATTATTATTATTATTATTATTATTATTATTATTATTATTATGATTATTACTATTGTTATTATTGTTTGTTATTGTTATTCATATTGTTATTGTTATTTTTATTGTTATTGTCATCATCCCCAAACAGGACCACATTTGTGCATTTATTATCAATTTATGAACTGTAAGTCACTGTAAAATATAGACATTTTTAATGCGAATTTTAAAGTAAATATCGACTCATGCCTTCAGTTTGATTTTTGAGCCTGCTTAACTGTACAAACGGCTGATTCGTGGCGGAACCGTTGATAAAGCAAGCTTCATTTCTACATCGATGGATCTCTCTCTCTCTCTCTCTCTCTCTCTCTCACACACACACACACACACACACACACACACACACACACACACACACACACACACACACACACACACACGCACACACGCACGCACGCACGTACTCATACACACGCACACTCTTCAATGTTTTAATATCAGTCAACACTGAGAGGCCCAGATCACAAATATGTAGCTGAAAATTGTAATAAATAACACATTAACTGCCATTTCGGAGATAGCCGACTATCCACCACTTACTAGCTACCAAAGTGTTTCCAGAGGCACTTGGAAAAATTTAAATTTCAATGTTCGTCAGTTTCAAACATGCCAGTTCCTTTTGTAAGCCTAAATTGTTAGCAAGATGTTCCGAATCTATGAATGGATCACGAACCCTGTCAAAATCTCCAACACTCTCTCCAAAATATTCTTGTTTTAATTCTGCTGCTGCAGTACTAAATGTTATTTAGTTAAGAGCATCAAAACCTTTATTATCGTCAGCGAGGGGCTGTATAGTTGAGAGCATCTCACATGATCCATTTTCACCTGTCTGTTTCCCAAATTTAACTGATTGATAAATGAATAAAAATACCTACCTTGTATTTTTCTGTTTAGTTCATTCAGGTGTACGAAAAGATTGGAAATATGAACTTAGATGTCCATTCATATTCTGCAAATAAATCCGCATACTCATGTCCCTTAACAGACTAAAATGTAAAAATACCTCCTCTTTAAGTTGAAGCATTCGCATTAACACTTTACCTCGAGATAGCCATTGTACTTCTGTATGCAGCACAAGTGTAGCGTGCTCTGATCCTATTTCTTGACACGTTAACAAGACACATATTAAGGGGTCGCGATTTGATGAAGGTCACGACTTTGATTACTTTGTCCATCACAATTGTCAGAGCAGATGACAATGAGACAGGCCAGTTCGTAAGTTGGGATTTACTTCGGGTACTTTACCCACGAATCCTTTAACTCGGCATGTCATAGAAGGGGCTCTGTCTTTACAAATGCTAACACAATGCTGCAACGTTAATTCATTAGGGAGCATATTAATTAGTCGTAAAAAACAAAAGAAAGAAAGAATTAGTTGCAATTACATCCCCAACAACGTGGGGATGACCTAGCTGTCGACGGGCCCTTAAACCCTTATCACTCACTCACTCACTCACTCACTCACTCACTCACTCACTCACTCACTCACTCACTCACTCACTCACTCACTCACTCACTCACTCACTCACTCACTCACTCACTCACTCACTCACTCACTCACTCACTCACTCACTCACTCACTCACTCACTCACTCACCAACAACATAGCTTATGGAGGAATGAAGTTGTGTGTGACTGCCAATATCTGTGGACTCGTCGACCTGAAGCGAGAACTCTCAACTGCACTTTATTTTCTCCTTCATAATGCATTTGATGTCATTGGACATGTCACTAACTCGGCGGCTGATTGTAACAGCAGAGAGAGAGAGAGGTAGAGGGTGAGGGAGGGAGAGAGGGAGGCATACACAAAAGATGCGGTGTTACAAAGAACTCTCTTGAACATAGTTCAAAACAGCCATGTGCAAGTTGGAACAGGGGATGGGCCAATCATTGTGGTCTTAATGGCCTCGTGGTCACAGTAACAATCTATAACCATTTTTATAAGAGTTTAATAGCTCTATTCAGTGAAGACACATTCAACGAAGACATTCCTTCATGCCTTTTAAACGTGATTTATTTATCATTATACTCTTATGAAATTACAAATTATTGAGAAATAGATTTTCATAAAAAACAAGAATTGTAACAGAAGAGTAATAAATATAATTCTATCAGAAAATCCGAAATGTTTGTGTAAAAAAAGTTATGAAAAAGTGAAATTTAAATGCTGATAATCGGAAAAAGCATATAAATACATGAAAGACATGCAGTTTGGAGGTAACGAGTATACTGAGTAATATTGTTTTCCAGAAAATATACCAGAATGCATTAAATACTGTTTTGCTGGTTTAGAACGTTTTGAAGGTAAACTCTATTGTGTGACTGGGCGAGTCGCTGAAAGGCTTGCTTTGTTGTGAACACAAAGCTCGCCGCCTGGAACCAACAAACCGGCCCAATATTACAGGCGAGAATGCAAATAACTTAAGACAAGCACACTATAACAATATTGAGTAAATAAACCACATTTAATTTATATCAAAATATAACAAGGACATGTATTAAAGCAGAAACAGTTACCTCCTTGAAATCGACAATTAAGTAATTTATTACAATCATTGTAAAATTCACGTCACAACTTGAACCTTGCACCAGTTGCAGAACACTATAAGGCACTGTGGTAGGTAGTTCGGTACCATGTGATAATATTTTGTTAAACCAATCTTCAGAAACGTTTTGTTTACGTGATGGGGTCTCTTGAATGTGGGGAAGTAGGCGGTACGAATTCCATAAATATAAAAGAGTGCACTATAACTAAATAGATAATATATTAATCAAATATTGAAGCTAAAGAATGGTTGGCTATTTCGATACGTTTCCAAAAGTTCAAACTGTGGTATGACGTCCACAGATGTGCACTGGCGGAAAAAAATTGCAACACCGTCAAGTACCTATTGCCTAAATTTAATGACGAGTTAAGTGAACGGTAATACATCATGATAGCATCATATATAACATCAGCACCAACAAAGCAGCCATTTCACAAGGAGGTATGCCCCAATAGTAGCCTCAATATTTGGTGCACCTCCCTCGCGCAGCAATACAGGCATGTATTCATGCACGCAGACCATCGTACAGGTGGCAAATAGCATCCTGCAATACACTCTACCAAGCATCCTGCATGTGTTGTCACAGTTTGGCAATCGTTGTGGCCGACCATGGAGACCCATTCAGTTTCTTTCCCATCATGTTCCATACATGTTCAACGGGAGAGGTCAGCGGACCGTGCTGGCCAGGGCATTTGTGCACCATGAAGAGTGTTGCATTGCGTGTTTTCCTGTTCAAGACATGACAGTAGCACAGGATTAATTACCTTCTGAATGTATCTGGCAATGTTTTCACATCCCTGTACAAACACCAAAGACGTCCGGAGTTGTAGGTGACAGCACACTACACCATGATGCCAGGAGTTAGACATTTGTATCGTGGACGAATACATTCTGGACGAGTTCGCTCACCAGCTTACGCGTACACGACCATTATTTGTGAACAGGCAGAACCTAATCACCACTGAGGACAACAGAGCGCTATTCCTTGTCCAATTAAGCCTTTCTCTTCACCAGTCATGTGTATGGCGGTGTTGTGATGTAAGAGGTACCATGGCCAGCACCATATGTGATTTGAGTCCTGCTGCAAGAAGACGGTGTCCAGTAGTTTGTGCTGATACTCCAGGTGCTATCCGCGCCTGGATCGCTTTCCTAGATGCTAGTCGGGTACCCATCACTGCCTATGAAATGTGTCGATCCCGACGTGCGTCTATACAACGTGGGTGCCCAGAACCTGGTCTACGACAGTGAGAATGTTCCACAGACCACTGCTGAAAAACCCTACACACCACCGATACATTGCGCCCAACATGTGCAACAATCTGTCGATAGGTCCAACCTGTTTCGTACAGGCCAACAATTCAACCCTCCTCAAATAACTGTAGCTATACGACGGGAGCATGTTCGCATTGTCATGACGTAGCTACACCGTGGACTGTCTTTTGACAGCGCCATACAACTGTTACGGTACCACAGTGACTGCCTGCAGAGTGGACACAGGGGCCATAGAAACACGCCTGTGCAATGCCATCTGTGGGCCACTGACCGTGACACAGCAATCACCAACTCTACAATCCCTCAATATCAACAAACTGCCCCCATGTGTCGATAAACGCAATTCCTTAGAAGTGTTGCATTTTTTCCGCCAGTGTATTTGTTAGTATGTAGGCTGCCTGTTTCTTTCACTTAAACGCCCCTCCAAGGTGGACTGGGTGGAACTTGTTTGGGTAGCATTGTTGATAGAGCTGGGACATCTCTCTTATATTTCTTCCAGCATCCCTTAGATGAGAAGCATGCCGGTGTATCCCTTGCATTTCTGTACAAGTCAGCCATTATTCATTCCCACTTCACGATAGCCACACAAATGAATATGTAATGTATGCTACGGTTTATTTACAGTCAGCACCCCCCCCCCCCCATCCCATCTCGGAGATTCTTACACAAAAACAGTTTCTGAATATAGTTTATAAACAGTGATGGCATGATGCACATCGTCTAGTCTTTTACTCCCCTTTTTGCATCCTATATATCACTTTAGCTCGCTTGGTTGGTGAAATACCTTACTTGCCAGTGGTGTGCTTTGTACAGGATTCCAATTATGGAGCTTGCGACTGTCGACACATTTCCCATGCACTCAAACCAAGATGCACTTTACCTGCTAATTTTTCATGGTTGTGTAACATAGCAACCGTCCTGAATGATTGATTCATTCTTACAGAACAGGCCACTCCGTTTACGTACGAACACCTAACAGGATTTACGTCCCATCTGTTTAATGATAAATCGTTAAAATTATTAAGGCACATTTGGTGGTGTCTTAAAGAGAATATTGTTATAGCAATTCTTCTAACTTGTGTTCCTTGAAACAACGCATACACGAAAAAATCCAATAAGGGTTTCTTTCATTAGAAAGGGGAAGCAATCGCAAAGTGAATTTTAATTAAAAAATTATTTCTAAACCAGTTTTACTTAGGCACTTAATTGAAATATCACTGGCAGAAGATATTTGACGGAGCGAAATTGTTGATTTAACACCAGAATATACTGTTAAGTCATGGACAGTATTCGATGTGCACTTCTTTTGTTAGCAAATGAATCTGTTTTATGTAAATTTCTCAATTGTGTCACATACCTGAATGTGAAGAATATTAGCTCTTCCGTTGGATGTAACAAGAGTTTGCCTGGTGTGTTGCCTGGATGATTGAAAATACGTCAACCATAATCTGTGATGAACCGAGCGAGATGGCTCTGTGGTAACGTGTGAGGCTCGCATTCGGGAGGTCGAAGGTTCGATTCCCGTGCCAGACCTTCCTGATTTCTCGGGTGTTTCCCCGGGTCGCCAGGCGAATGCTAGGAAGTATAATTACATCCCCGCCCCCCGAATTTCCTGACATTTCACTTCACTTCATTAATGGTTTCATTCATCGTTCACCCCGTTGGTTCTTTCAGGTTCACAAGTGTCAGCGAAGGCGTTATGTGCAGCATGGCAGGGATGATATGAGCACATGAACTCTTTCTGTCCTTCGTCCGTGGGATTCGGGTAGGGGGCGGTATATGGGGGCGTTGGACCACGCCGGGGCCCCTGAGAAGGCCCCGGAAGACCTAAAGACTTCTATGTGTTGTCAAACTTGGGAAATCTTAGGCACCACTGTGCCGGTAGTCTGGATCTGTCCGCTCGATGCCTCCTCTCATCTCGTCCTTCCTCCCGGGGGGATAGGTACAATAAGCTTGGCTTCAGTGCCAAGGTCCCCACTTCCCGGCATCTCTCCTACTCCTATTCCTCCTGTCCGCGATGAACAAATTTTTAGTTTTTCTCAGCTGAATAGATCTGCTCGCCAGGTTAGTTAAACAAGTTACTTTCTCTAGCACATATTACCAGCAGATAGAGAAGGTGTTGCATTCTAAAAAGATGTATACAAATATTTCGCCGGAATTACACGTTTTGAGGTCCCCTGAATAAAAACGTTTAGAAGAAAGGCCGGTGTGTGTGTGTGTGTGTGTGTGTGTGTGTGTGTGTGTGTGTGTGTGTGTGTGTGCGCGCGCGCGCGCGCGCGTGAATAGCATAACTGAAACGAAAAGTGGAAACTTGCATATTTAAGTTCGGTATCTCCCGAAGATGCGACACGAAGATTTAAAATAAAATCACCCCATGCCACAGTTTTCACCGAACATTTTTCGAAATACTTTTATTTTCTCAAAAATATTTCTGACGATTTTTATTAGAATACCGTAGGTATATAAAATATATTTACAGGACAAATAAAATGCATATCGCGACTTTTCTGTGAATAGTCTAAGGTGCTCTTCATCCGGAAGGAATTTTGTATAATCTTGTGCAACTGGTAAACTTTAAGGGATAGACGATAACGTACTACACAAAACTGTAGATCTATTTAAAGCATACCATTTATTTCAAATAACTTCCTTTGGGGAGGAAATTGAGCAATATCTGTTATTAATGGAGTCCGAACTTTCATATAGGAAAGAAAAGGTTGGGGGGTTTGGACTATAGCACCTGGGAGGGGTAAATCTGTCACATGATCACAACATAGAGGAGGCAAGGATTAAAATAAAGTAGATAAAAAAATAAACCTTCTTTAAGAATAGTTGGTAGGAACTACTTATATATAAAAGTAAACGATAGTGGGTGGAGAAAGTAGTATAACAAATGTTTTAAACTGTGCCTCTGTTCAAATAAGAACAAGGTTTTGTGCAGATTGTAAACATTGAAGTCGACAATAGCGTATATGAAACATGAGGTGATAAAATTGGTAGTGTTTCAGATTATTATGGTGAAATACTCTCAGTATTTTTAACTATTTTATAAAAGTAAGACTTTCATCACAAGTGTTCTAAAGAAGATGGGTTCCCATGAAAACCAAAAGTTTATCATAAAATAGGTTTATAACCACCACTTCATTAAAAGTGTCTAATGGTGGTTTCCCCCTTCAAGAGAAGGAACTTTTATTTCGGGGAGAGAGATATATGCCAATGTTTTGGTAAATTTCCCACTTTTAAGGTACCACATTCATGGTATATAGAAGTTAACATTGCTTATTTGAACATTATTTTTAACGTCCTCCAACTTTGTTAGTGTCATGTCGGACGGTGAGTGAATGAAACGGGTGTAAAGATGCTCAAATGAGCCCGAGGTCCATAGAGTTGTAAGTTATCCCACATCCGTCTTCTCAGGGTAAGGGAAAACCTCTGAAAGAACATTATCCGGATAACTCACACTAAGCGAGATTCGAACTCGCGACCTCTTGGACGTGAGACAGACACGCTACCACCACGCTACAGAGGCGGGCTGAACATGGAGGACATTTTAAATATATACAAATTTTTGTTTGTTAACGACGCTGTCAATTTACCAGGATCATATCAGCGCCGCCGGTGTGCCGAAATTTCGGAGTTCATTTACATTCGACGTAGGGATGCCGTTTTTAAACACTCTTAAAAACTATTGGTGTGAGCCGGGTTTGAACCTGCGACCTTGGGAGGACATGTAAAGAGTACTTTGCTGGAATAGTGCATCTGTCGTCATTATCTCTCCAGTGAAAGATGGCGGAAGATGTTTCTTTACTAGGTCTTCCATTGTTGTGAATGATCATTTTGCTCTTGTCTATTTTTAATTAAATGTTTTGTTTTTATTGCAGGTAAGACATGCTGGTACAGCTTTCTGGTGCAATTCAGCAATTTCCAATGTTGATAAGATAAGGAAGGTATGAATGAATTTGAAACTTGAACTATTTACCAGTTTCAGTGTTTCACAAGTAGTTTTTAATCTAGGTAACTGTACCTACTCGTAAACATAATAGTTAAATTAATTCTCATATCATTAAAGCTAACATTTTAAAATATCAATCCCCAGTAAACGTGACAAAATGGAATTAAAGTATTATTGTATAAACACACAAATGCTTTACATTACCGACATAAATACTGAAGTAGCAACACCAAGTTACTCGTATGTTGTTCTTTCGGTTACTGGGAGACCTAAAGTACCTCCATTTACTTCCCTTTTTGTCTTCACTGATACTGAAGCGGGATGACTTTGGCTCTAGCTTGGTTCTCAAGTTAGTTTGTTTTTAATGTCTTACTTTGTGGCTTCTTTACAAATAAGTGGGAAATTTAAAAATAAACTTACAGTGCCTTCTTCAACCTATCATAAGAATTAAACTCGACGTTTACTGACAAAGAACTGCTCATTTTCAAGCATACCGAAACGGGTTGCCGATGTCGTTGAAGCACGGACACATGATTTGGAGGTGCTCGCTAACTTGAGTCTTTTATAGTCCTAACTGGCATATGCGTGGGACGTTTGCGTCATTTCTAGAGATGAAACATTTCCTTCGTAACCAAGATATCAGCATAATGTCATCGCGCACTATACAGGGTGCTTCAAAAGGTTACTGGAAAACTTAAGGAACAGAAAGAGTAGACAGAATACAACAGAGTAACTTTCGACTAGGAACCCATGTTCCCAAACACGATCCCGAATCAGTACCCATGTTAATCTGTTCAGCCGTATACACTTCATTATGCACAGGGTTCAGTGTAATGTTCAAACACACCACCGCCACCATATTGAATACAGGCATTGTACCGTCGCATAAAGCCTTGGCACACTCGCTCGAACACCCCAGGCATGCGCAAAAGTTCGCCAGATGTCATTATTCTGGCTACTACTGTTTCTGGATCATCCACTGTGTCTGATACACCACAGCTTTGATATGCCCCAAAAGAAGTAATCAAATGGGGTTTAGTCCGGGGAAACGGGGTGGCCGTGCAAGTAGTCCTCCTCTTCCGATCCAACGTTCAGGATATTTGCGATCTCGGAAGCGCCGCACCTTGACATCAAAACGTGGTGGCGCTCCATTTTTTATTTTCTAGCTGCTCTCCGCCAAAAGTCCATCTCTGTTGCCATCACTTTATTTGCTTGGTATCTACCTATTGTCCAGGTCTCTGCATCATATAACGTGATACCTTGTACTTATGCTTTTAATATCGATGTCTTGGTTTTATTTGCAATATTGTTACCCCGTAACACTGAATTTAACATGCCCATTACTTTTCTTCCTTCACTAATTCTTTTTCAATTTCAAAATAGCTCATCCCATCTGATTGTAAAATTGATCCCAAATATTTAAATTTATCTACTTCAATAATTTACTCACTTTCAATTTGTAATCGTTACACATTTCATTACAGATACAAACGAAATAGCAATATTCAAATATTTAAGAACTGGGTGCTATATGCTGTCTTTAAAGTTGCATACTCTTTCCATGCAATCACGAGAAACAAGTGAATATCGACAGACTTGAAAAGATTGACAAAAGTATTGAACAATTCGAACCAATCATGACGGATATCTCGGAAATAACTGGTTGCTCAGAACAGTTTCTTCAAATAAATTGCGTGTTTTAAAGAAATGTACATTCTTGTATGTATTCGTCTATCCCTTTGTAGCTATCTATAACGAATAGTGTAATGTAAACAAAAGTTTATGTTAATTAAAGTGAAGTAGATGGAAAAAAATGAACTTTCCGGCAAAATAGTTTGTATAGCCAGTAATAAACCAGAGGGTGGATGAAGGTGACCACGTGTTGACGTAATTTTGCTGCATGTGTATAAGGTTAATAGTGTGTGAAAGGTGTTTGATATCAAGCATTCATATTGACTCACGTTTGTTGTTACCTCTAGCGTGTAGAGTACATTATTAAGAAAGTTTTTGTGTTTGCGTGACGCGTGGTGGACCTCTGGCCGAGATGACGTGCTCTCCGGGAGATCCCACAGTGATTCACAGCCCTCTAAAAATACCAGCGCTGAACCTCTCCAGCTGTGCCTGCCGCGGTGACAGTTTCACCTACTCGCTCACCAGTCGCTGCGCTTACCAAGCACAGTAAAACCCCGGAAACAATCGACAATCCGGGTTATCTGGTTAATAAGCAAAACAGAATTCTTAAATCCGTAGTTAAGCAGACTTGCCGTTTATGACGATAACAGAATTGTGTACAGTACATAGTATGTATTGTTTACAAGACATTAACAAACATAGAAACCTTTATTACATAAAATCACATTATTTCTTAACAAAGAACTTACCCAGTCACATGTGACGTTTGAGCGAAGTTTGAATTACACTCCCAAACACTGATAAGACACAAAAACAATCCGGTTGAAACACACACCATAAACTTAATGGCACGTGCCGTTTGGAAACTGAGGAGACATACCGCGTCAGCACCGCGTGACACACTAATGCAACAGGTAGCATTTTACAGTACAGTACAGTGCGTATTACCATAATGTATGTAGGGACCGTACATTTAATCAAAAAAGCTGATACTTGCCTATGTGCTTATAGTTACACTCTTGCTACCACAGTTAAATTTATTACCTAATGTGGACATTTAATGGAAAAAAAAAAAAAAAAAAACTCTACAAATCTGATCCGGATAAAGGAGGTTTTACTGTAAAGGGTTACCGGACGTCCGGAAATTCCCGGACATACCCTAAATTTTAACACTTTGTCCGGCGTCCGGGAGGAATTTTTGGAAAATGGCTAATGTCCTACATTTTCAGAAGCAAGCAGTAAACGTTAGAAAATGAACTGACAACTGCGAAAATAGAAATGAATAATTGGTTATTTGCCGCAACTGCAACTTGCTATGGCTACAGTCAAAGAGTATACTCGTGCATTAGTAACATTGAACGAAAGGTTGGCAACGCAGCATTTGGACTCCGAGGAAAAGGGTTGGTATTCTGTGGAGGTAAAGTAACACAGTGCTAATGTTGAAAGAGTGCATTTTCACTAATAAGAGCACAGTGGACAGATGAAGGTAATACATTATCTATTGATTCAGTTAGAGGTATTGTTTTAGTGAAGTACAGTTTTAGAAACTTCAGTTGTTCGTAACTTCTTGATTACCTGACTGTGCATTCGTCACCTCACACTACTGGGTGACAGGTTGTTGATGGGAAGCGTTAGTGGGTGACCTGGGTTCGATGTAGGTTTGTGTTTGCATAAGACCTCTTCTATGACGTTTCAGGGCGTGGGTTGTTCCTGGATCTTTGCTGGCAGCTCGGATAAATGAATGCACTTGTTTTCGTTCCGTTGATAGTTACTTCATTTGTTAATTCACTCGCCACCGTGTGAATGTGTTGCACAAAAGAACAAAGTCCGACTGTCGACTTCGCATCACTGTTCGGCTTATGAACCCGCCCTCATCCGTGCCTCTGACCTCGTGAGGGTGCCTTTACGGAGTCCTGACCCGTAGATAGGGCACTCTTTTACAGAGTGCCCTATCTGAGAAAAGGTTACTTTCGCCATGATACCAAATTTCCCCTTCTTTCACGAACTTGTCCAATTTTGTCAATCGCGTGATATTTTTCCTCAATTTTATGTGCTCCCCAAAATATTACATTTATTCTGAATGGTTAATTTTGTTTCTATTCCATACTTATTTTCTGTCGAATTCCTCACGTTCTTATTTTAGATCGAAGATAGGGCACGCAGGCTTCGAACCCAAGTTAATCCGTATCTTCTTTGTTTACCACACGTAGAGGAAATGTGTATAAAGGAAGGTACCAAGACGGTGCGGCGCCGGAAACAATTTCAGTAGAAAGCGATTTCTTTCCTGCCTCTCGTCCACAAAGCGCTATTGTTCTGCCTGCAAACTGACCCAAGTCAGCACGGAGATGTTATTTTAGTAATATGTATGTATGTCCGTTATACGAGAAAACTTATTTTCCGTTACTAACCAATATTTAATTATATATAATACCTTGGAAACGGCTCTAATGATTTGGATCAAATTTTGTATTCAGATAAGGTTTTGGTTTTTAAGTTCATATAGGTGTGTCTCCTGAAAAAACGCGATTTTACACCCAAAAATGCTTTTTATTCCCTCTTCTACAGATAAGTCATACAATTTTCTGTATGTTTGAAATAGAAATGCTACGTATAAGTCATACCATTTCTGAATGTTTGAAATAGAAATGCTGTTACATTCACACTGCTTTCTCTACTAACTTTTAGGTAACACGTTCACATCCCTTTCTCCACCCACTCTTCTACAAATCATTTATATCATCCATATAATATATAAAGGGTGGAAGGGAGGTCAATTACAGTCCTTCTAATATGTGCTTCATAGAAGCATTACAATAAAAAGAAGTCGAATGGCATTTTGTTCTTTGATCAGCCGATTTCGAAAAAATAAAGTTTCTTATTCAAATTGGATGTGTAATTCCACAAGAATGTACGAAGATAACAGTTTTTTACTTGTAAGATGCGTAGAGTAACTTGTTTCTGACATAACTTCGGCAGTAATTATGAGACATCACACAGGGTTTCGAAATAATGACTTAAAAGACGTGAAGGAATACTCCGAGCTGCTGTCTCAGACGTGAGGTAAGTCGACAACGTTGCGTTGAGGTTACTCAGGGAATTGACCTGGTTTGTGGATGTAAACAGGTTTCGCTTTCGGTAATGTTTTGGGGGCTAACGCTTGTGATTGGCGTACACTTTCACAGTAAACACGGATGCACAAGGCAGGGTATGAGTTTGTTTTCAAAACGCACCGTTACGCTGTTTGTTTATGTACTGAGCTAGGGAAAGTGACACACACAATCTGCAGTGTTGCCAGGTTGTTTTCGATAGAACTAAAATATCTCCATAGGAAATGATCGGAGACAAAAACGTAAGATACAAAGTGATGTGTTCCAAATACCAAGATCTACCACTGGTTTAAATTAATGTAATGACTTCCCTTCCAGCCGCAAAATGGATGTTTCTACATATGTAACCGTTAATCTTGAAAACTGGTTGACGAATCACCGAAGTTCGCCACATATATGCATTTTTTCATGGAGAAGATTTTTATGCTATCCATTTTACTATGCAATATATTACTTTCAGATCGTTTTCTCTACTCGAGTTTTTTTACGTAACACATTCACATATCCTTCTCTAGTCGCCCTTCAACATACAATTTTCCATGAAATACAAATGCAATGCATTACATTCACAGTTTTCCCTACTCATTCTTCCTTTACGGTACACAATCACACTTCTTTTTCTGCTCATCCTTCAACATACAATTCATACAAACGTTTGAAATAGAAATGTAACATATTACATTCACACTATTTTCTCTACTCACTTTTGTTTTACGGAACGATTCGCGTGAATGTGTTCACGTTGAAGATCATCAATTTCAGCATCTGTTGTGATGCAGGTAAGCCTAATTTAATTTACTACGGTAGTGCTCCGTACCCGTTACTTGCCGGTCCTTTAAGCGTAATTCTGGCGAAGAACGCGCCGGCCGTGGGGCGGTCCGACCGAGCTACGAATTCACTGTATAATGGAGGTGTATAATGTATCCACTATTTGCTTTTATACCTCATTACCCTTTCTCTGTATTTTCTGCAATTTGCTTGTCATTTCTTTAAACCATTCTAACCTGATTGTTACTAAGTATTTCCCTGTTTTCTCCATATAGTCATTGGATCTTGAGTGAATAATCTTCCTAACTTTAAGTTTATTGAAAGCTTTTCCCATTTCTGTAATTTTAAATGTTCTCTTCATTTTTATGTATCATTACATTTCAGAATATATTAATTATAGTACAAAATGCCACAGTTCGAAAAACTGCCTCCCCCCCCCCCTTCTTCTCCCTCTTAGGTCACTAACGATAACACCTGCCCTCACCCATGCATAACCCATTCTGGCCCCTTTGTTGCATGCTTCGATCTACTTTTCCCAATTCTATCTTTAAATATGCATAATCTCTCATTTTCCTCGAAACTGCTCATAATTTACTGCTTTTCAATATCCTTCACTCTTGTACTAACTTCTTTCTGGTTTCCTTCTGCTCATGTTTCCTATTTCTTCCATATTTGTCTGTCTCTTCTTCATCAAGGTTCCCAAGGTCGCGGGTTCAAACCCGGCCCAGGACGATGGTTTTTAAGTGTGCTTAAAAACGACAGCTCCATGTCAGTAGATTTACTGGCATGTAAAAGAACTCTTGCGGGACAAAATTCCGGCACACCGGCGACGCTGATGTGATCCTGGCAATTGACAGCGTCGTTAAACAACAAAATAATTTTTTTTTTTTTTCCACGCTTTTCTGCTGTTTTACTATATGATTTTCCTGTAATTGCTTTATTGTGAAACAATATTTGACTGCCTTTTCTATCATTTGCCTTTTGTCCCCACTTTGCTTGCTACTCCATTTGTTGAATTTCTTGGTAAACCTTGGGTTAATTTGCAAACATTTCTGTGTATCGTATCTACATTTTGCCATCCTTTTTCCGGCCCCATATCTGTACTACGTATGACATCCTTGCTTCTACCGCTCTGCTGTATATCCTTTCCAGCCATGTTATCTGCATTTCTGGTATGTTTATTATATCTGTAAAAAGAAGTGTGGTTGCAACGTTTGGTGTACATGATGCCAAGTCGTTCCTGAGTTATACGTTTAAAAAAAATGCAATTATTTTGAAAAAGTGCTACTTATGATGCGGTTTTCATACCTTTTAAACAACGTTTCAGATTGGTGTTCCTTATCGAGCTAGAAAATAAGTATTCTACTCGCATACCTTTAAATTAGTTGTTTTAAAAAATAATTTTAGTTAAAAATTTAGTACAAAAAAGTATACTGGTCAAACCTAGGTGAGCTTGCTGGTGAGGTAACACATTTGTCTTCTATTCATAACTGCACAGTAAGTTTTAGTTGCTGTACACTGAGAAACTATTGCAGAATTTTCATTCTGATTACTTAATAATTGCATCGTAAGGAGAATTTTAAACACTGAAAAATGTCTGAAATATTATAACCCAGAAAAGTGCAAAACTTACAAAAACTTGCCCAAAATTATGTTTATGTTTTTATTAAATGGTATACATTTTACTTAAAATACATATGTATTTTTTGGACTCATTCTCTGTGAAACCAGAAGTTTCGATGTGAATAGTTTTAAAAATATATCGTGTAGAACATTTTCATTACAACAACAAATTTAAAGAATAAAAAATAATATTTAGATAACTATTTAAGCTAGAATTTTGAAAAATAGCAAAAACGGTACTATTATTGTATGTAATAACCGGTATACATTTGAAAAAGAGACCTTACATACTGTGGATTTTCCAAATTTCACAGTTACATGTACATCCGTGGACAAAAGATATGAGTCAAATCTGGAACACCAAAGTCGTCTTGCACATCGCCTTGTTTACACCATCCGCGATGCAGTTGTGTAGCGGCTGCAAAAAGTTGTCACAATTTCCAAATCTGAATATTACCACCCATATAATCAATCAAGGCCCAGTGCCGCGTAAGACTTAGATATTTCCGTTCCAGACATGAGTTTTTTTTTTTTCCACGGGGGTACCTTGATGCAGCTATGAGAAACCTGAAAACGTAAAATTCTCATTTGAGGGATCTGAATTTTGTATCACACTATGATTTTTTTTCTTTAATTAACGTCCTCCAACATTGTGTCATATCGGACGATCACACTATGATAATGTAATATAAGGATCACATACAAAATTTATCAGTAGTCTGCATTTGTTTCAAAGATATTAGGTTTTTTGTTCTGAATTTAATTGTTTTTATTAAATATGCCCACGTTTATATCTTACCAAGGATTTTATTTTACCTCAACAGACCATTCCAGAGAACTCCAAATTGCAGTACCTCAAAATTCAAGTGAAACTATGCTGGAAAAGAAGGATAAGCCCGTTGCATTTTGGCATTTTTGGAGTCTATGAATATCGTGCTATCCAAATATTCAATAAAAATAACATAATTATAAGAATTTAAAAATTGCTATGTGACTCCCTTAAATGATCATTCATGAAGCTTTCTGTGGAACTTAGGGGTTAAACGGTCAAACATTTTGTCATATGGGGCATTTTAAGCAATAAAACAACTGGAAAAAGTGTTGAAAAAGACATTTAAAATGGAATGTGCATTGCTGCACGTGTTCAGGAGTGTTTCAAAGGTCGCACTGCCGAGATTAGCAAAACAGAGGCACAAAGTGAACATTTGGAGTATATGTAAATAGAATCAAATGCATCACAGGTGCATTGCCTTAAACAAAATAACCAGACTTAGGGGCTATTCACAATGAAAGTTAAGCATTAACAAACATAGGTAGTGACGTAGAACTTACATAAACGTTTTGCGATATGTTGTCATTCACTTCACAAATGCAAGTGCAAACAGCAAGTAATCGCATGAGGGCGTTAAACAGCTGAGCTAAAACGGCGGCCTCAGACAAAAGAGGTTGTGTACATGTATCACAGTGAACCAGAGGTTAAGGGACGTTGAGCTCACAAAAAGCGTCACACAAAATTACAATTTATTTAGCTGTCCCAGTGATTTTACACAGAAAAGCAGTTACTGAGTCAATACTTAGCGACGTGACATCTGGTGATAGTTGACAGAATAATCACGTGATGGAAATCGCTCTCTGATTGGCTAGTTTCTTGAGTTAGACGTAGACAAAACACGTGAGCTTGGACCTAGCAAGCTCCTGAGTTGATGTTTATTTTTATGCTTACGTGTTTCATTGCGAAGGGCCCCATTACAGTACATAATATGATTCACGATATGCGCACGCTTAACTTACATTGCTAACGGGGCCTTATGCTAATGGCACATAAAACGTGGTGGCAACTTGCAAAGGCCTTTGAATCGAATCGCTATTGACCATCAAGTGAAGAGTACAATTATGAATTTCTGAATTGAAATGAAACAATTTTTTCAAGGTAGATGTTACAAAAAGAGAGAGAAAACCAGCAGTTTGAAGGAAGTTACAACCATATCATTTCTTTGTTGTCTAAAGAAAATGTAAATGAAAATTTAGTGAAGTTCTAAGCATTCCACAAAACACTTTGTAGTGCATCGAAAATAAAACCAAAGAAGAAACTGGAGTAAGTGAGGTTTTCTATGTGGCATAATCGTGTGTAATAAACATACACGAGCAATATCGTGACTAGCATGAAGTGGTTAGAAAAAGAAGCCTTTATAAAAGTGCAGCATAAACGTTTTATCAACTTTTTGGACATTTTCACCGCGTGACGAGCATGAAAATGGTAGTAGGTATATGGGCATGAGTCGGAATTACTTTTTCCAGGTTAGTTATTGTTCTACAGCTCAGCTTGAAATTCCGCGTTAAAGTTAGTGCTTCAAACTGTCCTCATTAAAATCTTCTAAAACACTGAACCGAAAATGTTCACCTTGTAGCATTTTATTTTACCCATTGTCTGGTAGCCAGTGTTCTTTTCCAATGCATTTGTTTTATTTTCCCATTAATTTCTTGTCCAATTTGTCTTACACATTGTTGCAAATGTTCTTCGACAGCTTTGATCTTTGGAACAACTGATTGTATGCTAACATTTTCTCTAGTCATGCTATTGTTTGTGCCCAAATTGAAAAGTTACCTCTGATCAATGTGAAACCTCCATCAATTTGAGGATCAGCCAGTAGGTCTTGAGAAACCGCTATGGAAGCAGAATTTTCACTAAGTTCATGTGCCACAGTGCGTTATTATTGCGAAAGAGGAGGGTGTGGGTTTACCTCCTTCCAACATACGCGGACTTTGCCTCTTTTTAACCCCTTGCCGGGCTTTATATTGTAGTGGCGGATTGGTGACACGTACGTTGCGTTTGATTTACGAAAGCACTTTCAAATCTTATGCGTTAATCATGTGTTCATTAGTGATTTCTTTGGCACTGCTTATGTTTAACCCTTCGTTACTCACGTGAATAACTGTAACGTGTTTGCTAGCGTGGGGGACAGATGTCATCTATTTTATATGTTTGCTTTGAACATCAATTTTCAACAGTTTGTTAATAAATACGGCTCTGTGGTCTATAATAAACCATGTTTTACTTAGACTTAAAAACAAAGTGTGTGGAAAACCCATACATTATACAAAACAGATAATTAAAGTAATACATATTTACTCATAAAATTAAGTACCTACATCTCACATGTTCTGTTGGAAACTGAGCTTACAAGATGTTCACATCAGCAGCACTTCCTTTAGAAATATACCTGAGGATACCCTCCCAGGTATCGCCTATTGTTATTAGAATTCCAGTCATATTTCACTAACTTGCACCTCATTTCTTCTGGCGTTCGATAGATACAATATGGTCATTTCGAGGCAGTTCACGCACACATCCTTCAGACGGCTAGAGCAAGTCCATTTGCAACTCTTTGTACACCATTTCCTGGTTGATTTATCTTTTGATCTTCCATATTCATAACAACGTCCTCGGGACTGTTTTATTTGTGCACAGTCTTCCACAGTTGTTTCTTCAACATCAAGCAATTCTTGAGCACGTCGTCGAATCTTTGCAGGAGTTTGTGGGATTTTAGACCTGCGTTTAATCTGTGGCTTTATCAGTTCCCATGAAAAGTTAGATATGAAATCTGTCCTCTTTGACCCCCTGGCATTTTTCTCTTTGGCTTTTTTGTACATGCAGAAGCCTTTGATTGCAGTTATATTTAGTAAGCTGCAGAACACAGCCAAAGGCCAGCGCTGGTTTTCTGACACAGTTGGTCCACCAAGTCAACGCCTACCTTTGTCATATTACAAAATGTTACAATTTCGGTTTTTTCCCCTTGTTTGTTTAGGGTCTATAGCAGCATCGTGATGCACTGTGGAAACAAACAGAACAAACTTATTTCTTCTATAAAGAAGGGTAGTATGAAACAAGGGTTTTGTTCTTATCAAAGCTAAATAGAGAACTATTTTCTGAAAGAAAGTGGCCACCAATTTGAGTTACATGATCTTCAACAACCTCACCAAACCAACGTAGCACTGTTTGGAACAGAGCTCCTCTCAATTCTTCATTTCTTAGCAGCAGACTTGTCTGCAAATGTTTATCATCATCATCATCATCCTCATCATCATCATCATCATCATCATCATCATCATCATCATCATCATCATCATTTGTGGTCATGGTAGTAGTAGTGATAGTAGTATGCTTCTGGTTATAAGTTGTATTGCAAACAGAACAAATAAATAGCTACCTAGAAAGTAGTACAAATATTGGTAATGGGATAAAAATCTTAGTTTTTTTTTTTTTTTAACACTCAGAATATATAACATACGCATTGCTTAAATATACAATATAGAGAATAAAATGTGTATGGTATACTTATCAACACCTTGCAGAAACTGTAACGCTTACCACCCAAAAGCACATAGGGCATACACTGTAACAGTAACTACAGGACTGCTGTTTATGCGTTCCTTGGAAGGTACATGAACCCACAAAACCGTAAGTCTGCTCTGAGAACTTCAGCCGTTAAAACAAATATACTGGGTAACACCTTTCACCCACGCGAGTAACCAAGGATTAAACAGTCTAACAATCTTGGACATGGCCTTAGAAGATCCACCAAGTGAGCGTCGCCTAACATATTGCTATACAGGCGTTTAATATAGTTCAATTGGGAGAAATTCTGTTCGCAAACATATGCGGAGCTATTTTCACACTTTTATACAAATTATTCTTGCAAATGCTTATTTTTATATCTACTACATTTTAATCGACATAAACATTTTCATAAATTATTTTACTCCGAATATTCGTGTAGGTACAAGGGGAATGTGGGAATAAAGTAAGCTTTAAGCGATAGTGAAATGTGTTAACAGCTGGTTGGCATCCGATGCCTGTGCAATCCCGT
This sequence comes from Tenodera sinensis, assembly GCA_030765045.1. Lineage (NCBI taxonomy): Eukaryota > Metazoa > Arthropoda > Insecta > Mantodea > Mantidae > Tenodera > Tenodera sinensis. Next base: position 32,850,153 of record CM060964.1, read on the forward strand.
TCTCTTTGCAAGGCCAAGGAGCGGAAAAACGAATACATATTCCTATTTGAAAAAAAAAAAAGAAGTATAATTATTGGCAAATCCAGACAAATTAGTAAGAACATCTCGGAAATGTTTCATTCGAAACAAGAAAGAGGTATTTGACATACATTGTGTGTTTTAACGAGATCCATAAGTTTTATTTAGTAAACTTTTGCCTGGCTCGTACTGTTTATCATTATGCAAAAGTCATCCAGAATGAAGAGGTCTTCTGAGGACATTCCCAGAAAATTCAAGGTATGACTTAGAAACTTGTATGGAACTGCCTGTTTTTTGTCCGTCACTGGATACTCACTGCCTCTCCCTCCGATTGAGGAGTGGAGTGGGTTATTGCCGCTCGCTGAGTGAGGTTCTCCAAAGAGAACATTTTGGACGTCCTTGTTCTTGACATTCAACATATGAGTTTTCATGTTAATTCTCCGCCAAGGAATCATTGCTATCATGTAATGAAATTAAAGAATGCGCTGAAGAGGACGATGACAATATGGAGGGAGTACGAGTTTAGGCCTCTGCTTTGTAACTTTTATTTTTCTGTTGTTTATTAGACTTCATTCGCTTGGATTCAATAAATGCTGCTTCTGTGATTCTCTTGATTGCTTTCTTTTAGAAGCCATCTCACCCAATTCTGCATAGGCTTTCCGCGCTAACTTGAAAACGACATAATTGCAGCTTGTATTAGCGCTATAATAAACATACTCGCTATCGTCTGATAGAATATCCTATGCTCTTGTGCTTCACTGAAGTTGAGATCGCAACCCTTCTTAACGTGATGGCGTTGTACTTCTACAAAGAAAGATGGCGCTTCTCCGTTTTATCCTTCCGCGTCAGTCACGTGGGGTGCCACCTGTGTCCAACCCACATCATCTGTAACCCTTCATCAATTTGAAACGTTGTACGCTTCAGCAATTTGAAGACGTGCTACTTTTAGACTGGTTGTTGTCTGTGTCAATCTTTTCCCCTGAAATTAGAAAACATTTTTCCACAAAAGATATTTCCTGCATGATTTAATAGGAAAATGAAGCTCTTGTGTTTGACAGCCAAGTTATTCTCCTTCAGATTTAGAAGCAACAAACACTTTGTCAATCATAAATAAGGTTTTCGCGTGTATTTTCAATTCAGTGAACAGAAAGTGGATACATTGTCCTGTTTTCTTGACAGGTAATGGAGCCTGTTCGAGTATTTAAGCGCAGTAGCTGCAAATATATATTTAGAATTATTAATTCAGGCAGAAAGAATAAATGGGGCAAAGCAAGAGATAGTTCTTCCTATATGCCCACGCTCAGGAAATGACAGACTGCAAACTTATTTAGGAATTGTAATAATATATTTGCATTCGTGGAATTGATTACTAGGTCGTGAAGCTCCAACGCAGTCTGTGAACACTTGCCATAAAACACATCTACACAGTTTATTATTGTGAGCACACAAATATGACAATCTATTTGTAAATGTAATAAAATCAAATAGCAAAAGTATCCGATTGTAACTAACATCCAGCGGGAGACGGTATCGGGAATTGAACTCGGCCCTCGCGCTTGGTAACCGCACTAAGGAGACAACCATAAATATATGTATATGTGTATAAGTATGTGTGTGTGTTTGTGTGTTTGTGTGTTTGTGTGTATAAATATGTTAAATCCTTAAAATGACATAAGAACAAAAATTTGGGGAAATGACCAAAATTGGCCATAAAAATTACCATTTTTATTGCCTTGGAGTGATGATCGGAATATCTGCACTAGTGGGTAAAGTCCATGGTGTACTAGTTAAAAGATGACATGTCATAAAAATGATAAATTGATTCCGGGTGCTTAAGTTATACAAAAATGTGATTGTAGTAGCATTTTGTAAAGGCAAACGAGCTGGCTGAACACGGAGATGGGCGGAGAAGGGGGGGAAGCTCTCAGAACTCCAAGCAGGGTTTAGAAAAGGAAGGACAACGACAGATAATATATTAATCATAAAGACGATTTTATATTTAAGTATAAAACAGGATTGATCTGGAACATGCGTTTGATGTTATGAATAGGGAGGCACTATGGTTGAAGCTAATTAAGAAATGGGTGAGTAAATCATTCATAAGGAATATAAAGGATTTAAATGTAAATAATGAGTGCTGTGTGAAAATAGCCAAGTGAAGAATTACTGAAGAGAACACAAACGCAAATTTGGTCCAGTGTTATTTAATATATTCATAAGAGATGTAAAATTTAATAAGGATTCACCATTCATACTAAGAAATACCAGAACTGTATAATTGGCATTATATCCTGGAATGTAATGGTGTGGGAAAAGGAACAGGGAATTTAATACTACAAAAAGTGGGAAAGACTTCCATAGGGTTAAAAGGAAGATTTTTAATTCAAGTTCGAATGCATATATGGAGAAAGTAGGGAAATATTTAGGCAAAATAAGGTTAAAATAACTTAAAAAACGTGAAGCGAATTGGAGAAAATACGGGAAAAGGGTATTGAGGTATAAAACCAAACACTGGATGACTCTGTGACAACTTTCTGAGGGGGACTTAGCACCTCGACGAAAAGGCCATATTTTGTGCCTATGCCCTTAACGGGTATCCTCCGGGAGGATGGATGAGGCGAATGGATCCTAAGCGCGGCCGGAACGTTGCCTTGGCAGAGCAGAGGACATGGTCTGCTCATTTCCCAGTTAGAAGCATCCCGGCGGAGGCTGGCTCAGCCCGGTTCCTCTCCCACCCCTTCGGGTTCGTTCTCCCATGGGGGACGCGAGACTCGGAAACTGCTCCCCCCCCCTCGGGCTTGGACCATCCCATGCGGGGGGGGGGGCGAAAACCAGTGACTCGCCTTCCATTCTGGGGGACGAGATATTTCAGAGTGCGTGTAAGGAAATGGAGGGACAGGAAATTCGGAGGCGACCAGAGGAAACCTCTGGGGAAAAAAATAACATGAGTCAGGAAGGTCGGTCACGGGGATCGAACCCGCAACCTGCCGAATGCGGGCCACAGACGTCACCGCCTGAGCCATCCCACTCGGTAAACAGTGGATACATTATACATACAACAAAATGTTATTTATAACGGGAAGAAATAAAAATACGCAACTCCAAGAGGATTAACACTTCATGTAAATCGTATCTGTGGACGAAAGAAGCAGTGAACGAATGAGTTATTGTCCTTAAACTTTCCAACTGTGATATACGAGAGATGCGAAATATGTGGCAAATCATTGAATCTTTCAAGTGAAAACGTAAAAAGCATGCTGAAAACATTTTGGTGGAATGTTTACCTAAGTGCAACAAAAGTTTGAGTAGTCGCATGGAGTAAAATGCGAAAAACATCCTCTGTCTCTGTCACGAGGTTGATAAACTTTTTATTACTCTCGCCGCTGGCCGAGTGTTGTCAGTAGATTTAAAAGATTACATTGAGAATAAAAGAAAGACCCCATTTACTCGTAGTACAATCTATGCAGAAAAATAAAAATGTAGACAGTCTGCAAACAATAGGAAAAAGTGTGGAAATATGTTTTATGAACTCGCTCAACAGTGTTATTGATTTGTCAACTTGCATTATTTGAGCTTGTTTTGTGTATTCTGTCTTTATTATTCTGGTTTTGAATCCGAGTTTCTCTTTGTTATGTGTTATGCTTCAGCCTATGTCAATTCTGTGTTGCTTTAATCCACGTTAACTTTGAAAAATGCTCATTTCATATGATACATTTCTATTTTAGTGTTAATCCTTTGCAAATGCGATTTTAATTTTACATTAACGTTATTCAAAGGACATTATCTGTTTATGAGTTCTAAAACGCTACAAAATGTTAAATGTGAAAATCAGAATGCTAAAAGTAGCCACCCCTGGTTATGACAGAATGTATATTAAACACCAAAATAGTATTTCACCCTTGTGTTTACTTTAACCTCCTCCATCCTGTACGTCAGAAGTTTTTCCTCAGGTTCGTTATTTACGAAACTATGAATATGTAGGGGTAGGTACAGTGTGTTGTATGAAATACGTAAATTAGCAACTGCAGGATTAAGTAGTAAAGACTTAAATGGATGAATTCTTGGACAGTTTGTTCTTCATAGCTGTTTACTGCAGCGACTCCCATATGATCTCCGACCTTTTATAACCTCTGAAATCATCACGCCCTTTGCGTTTATTACAATTTGTTTTTCTTAAGACGGATTATATTTGAAAAATCGAACAGGGTGTCCCAGATTCGCGTTGGGTCAAGGTGCTATATTTCCCCTCCGTCCCCTGACCATACGTTCATATTTGGGAAGGATGTTTTAGCTTAATTAATAGTACAATAACTAATTTTAGCCAAACCAGAAGTTAGAATCAAAATTAAATATATAAAATTAACCTTGAATTAATACATATCAACATGAAATTGCTGCATTATATTGCTTAAAGAAAGACGAATTGGAAAAGAAACACTAAATTCATTTGTTATTTTCGCCCTTGTTAATTAGTTGGTAAGCATTTTGAAGAAACAACCTACACTGAACAAATATACCATATATGAACTAATGTGTAATCAGAAAGTGCCTTTCTAATACAGGAAAAGAGCTAACTGCCATGTGCGAATCCCAGGGCATGATGGAGGATATGTAACATGTGAATCGTTACGATTTTTTGGTTAATTACGGATAGAAATACTCGTAATTGTACCCAAAGTCAACTGGAGTGTAGCTTTTTCTTTCTTTTTTACTTTCTACCTTTCTTTGTTAAAGGGTCTATAAATATGTTTGAATTGTTGAGTGGAATGCAGTGTTCCCTATACTTACTGTGCATAGGAGAGACAGCAAATGGGATACGTTCAGGAAAAAGTGATAGCCTTTCAGCAGAAATTGAAGTAAACCTCACAAAGCGCAGAAGTATGTATTCAACAAGTAACTTAAAACAAGAAATAAACACAATGCAACGCTAATTAGACGGCGAGAAAGTGTTTCACAAGTTGAAACCTATTAAAATATGGTTTCCTGTTATTTAGACATTTCGAAACACTCAGTTTTATGAACTAAATACGGGTGATACAAAAGATCAGTTCGAACGTTTCAGGAGTTTAAGAGGAACAACTTCCTTATGTGCCAAAATGCATGTTACCTGTGAGACAAAAGAAAAAGTCATGTGTGGAACGCCAGGCTACCTAACGGCAAGAAACAACTCCATGAGTACCAAATAACTTAAATTCAACAAGTAGGTATGTCTGTCTGTGTGTATGTATGTCCACGGAGGTACGTCCACCGTTTTGCACCTGGAGGTGTTGATGAGGTGGAGCACATAGTGTCAGCGTGCATCCCCCATTACTAAAAAGTTATATCTTATGACTGACACAAGCTGCTGTCGGACCACTGCTAGAGGACTTGTCTCTACATAACCAAATATATGCTGACCCGGAGTTTTGTATTCCTGAAGTGATTGGTCCGCGAGATACCGCACCCTGCAGCAGGCTGACTAAGAGAAGCATGTGTCAATCACAAGGTACCTTCTCACCGACTCTGGATCAGTAACCGTTGACCCTGGCAGTTAGACAACAGCTACGGTTTCAGCATGACGGTGCTCTTGCACATTAGGTATGATATTGCTGTCAGTGGTCACCTCGCTGTGACACCCATTATGAAACGTCTCGTTTACTCGACTGCAGCTGCACTGGTGATCGCGGAAACGTATCAGGCAGTCCATGCTACCAGATAACTCTTTTGTGTTGGAGGGCCATAATGACAAATTGTCGACGGACCCTTAAACACGACACATTCACTCCCTCCCTCCCCTCCCTCATTCACTCACTCACTCACTCACTCACTCACTCACTCACTCACTCACTCACTCACTCACTCACTCACTCACTCACTCACTCTGTTGGAGTGAATGGACAGCTATTTGGTGAATGTCTCTAAGTGGAACATGCCAACCCTACTTTCGTGGAAGTGTTACTGTATGATATTGTAATATATTTTGATACATTGTGTATTTTATTCAACTTGGTCTTCTCTACAATCTTTTAAATGTTGTAAACCGCCTTTTGATTATGGATGACGCACTTTCCTAGACTCTAGCCGCCCCAGCTTATCAGTGTCTCTGGGGCAAAGCAATGGATGTACATGAGTTTTGTCACATAATATAGTTGTACCATTTGATTTCCTCTACCATCCCCGAAAAGTAAACGACTTTTGTATCATCCTGTATATTTTCCTTCCTAGAAGCACACCTAAGTAAATAAATGAGTAACTAAGTAGTACAAACGTTCAGTAATCCCATGAATGCTGGTAGTTTTGCAGGAATTTAATTGAGGTTAACGAATGCTTGTTGCCATGATAATTATTTCAGGACCGAAGGTCTAATGATTACAAGCAGAAGTTGGAAACCTCAATTAAATGACGTAAGAGAAATAATAAGCAAGAGGGGGTTTCTCTAAGATAATCACTCAGGCATCTTACATGCTTCATCTTATATTTTGCTGCGTCAGTCGCCACAGCTTTTTTTTTTAATTTTAAATTCGTAGATTATCAATTACTCTTTCCATTAATTAAGGAAAATTGAAGCTATTAACAGTGAAGCAACAAAATCTAAAATAAGAACATATTAGAAACCAAAAAGCGTTACTTATCTTAGTAACATTGCAAGATCTTTCACAACTGCCCAGTTTCAAGCTGTATTCAACTTATTTTCAAAGCTTTCCAAATAAGTTTTGTCTTATTTTAATCTTTCTATGTTTAGAGGCTGTACTTGCCGCCAATAGTAAATAGGAAAATGCATGAGAAGGGCTTTCTAAATCCCTAGCTAGTCGAATCGATGCAGTAATATGTGAATAAAAAAGTTAATGTTGGAGAAAAGACATACCAGTCATTAGTTTTTGAGCACCATAATTTGAAACTATCGATTACGTTTGATTCTGAGTTTGAATAAAGTTTTTAGTGAGATGGCATAATGGCTGGAAGACGCCTGGGTGTAACTGTCTATGAACTATCTATTTAAACATGATGGTTTGTCAAAAATTAGTTAAAATAAACATTAACGTGTTTAAGAATATGTATGACTGAAATTTCGAAATTGAGAAAAACAGCTTTTTTATTTTAATTGTGTAAAATAATCTTAGACATTCCATGAATGCGAAAGATGCGCAATTTGTCTCTGAATGCCGTTTTAAATGCCCTGCTGCATTTAAATGTCGTGTGGATTTTATTGTGAGCGATGCATTCAAATGTTTTCATGCTATTAATGTTTTCAGCATTTTTCTAACTGTAAAATGTTCCTTGTGGAGCAGTTTTTGTTTGCACTAATGAAGTTTGCTGCACATGTTAACAGAGACATAAGAAATAATCTTTGACTTAGGTTTTATTATCAGATGTGTCTAATCATATGTTTTCAATTTTCAAACACAAAATTATAATTGTAGGCAAATAAGAAAGGATTATTTTAGAAATTCGAAGTATTTTGAACCTTAGTTATATATTGGACCAAAATTTAAACTTTTTTTGTCACGAGCGACGTTTTTAGTGACGTAACAAAAAATAAACACATTTGATCATAATTTCTAAACTGTTTGAGCAAAATAGATGGACTTAGGCTGTATCATGCTTGTATTAGACTACATCTATGGTACACACTTCAGTTAGTTTAGAATTTCAAATTTTCAGCCATGCATATCCTTAAAGTACAAGATAAAGAAGACAACAGCTAGATGACTTCCATCGTTCACATGGCGTTACACAACGGGTTTCCTAGGAAAGCATTGTGGGACGTGTATTATGTTGAACAAATGACACACGTACCGGAATTTCATCATAACGGAACTTTGTGTAACCGCATTTAGCAGTACTTTGCACTTCTTAGAACACAGAACCGCAAACGTCCCCAGCTATGAACAAAGAAGGCGGTGGAATAACTTGGAGTATCGTATTTACTTCTTGAATTTGTGACAAAGATTCAACAAAATGTCAAGCAGTTAGATTATCCAGTTACAATGAAAAACTCTCTAATCTAAAATTTAGGGTTGTCATAAAAAATCCATAAACCCAGTTGTAAGCAAGACCTGGATTTCGGTGCTCTAAAAATGTTTGAAAAATGACCTATGAAATGAGAGTTTTTAATATGACAATAATTGCAAACACGACCTAAAACTGAGAATTGTGAAATTTACTAGAATTATTGTAGAGAACACTATAAATGAATTTATGCATGTACATGTAAACAATATAAATTTAAAACTTAGTTAAGGGACACGGGGACTAAAATGTTAACCAAAAATGAAAAAAATTATGAATTTCAGATTTTAACTTCCAAATGTAGCTAGGAACTTCAGGAATCAGGTGCATAAATAACATGTCAAGTTCCGTCATTTTTAAGGTGCCAGTGCACGTTTAAATACTTAGGTGTGCAGTTGACGGGGCAGGTAGAAAGCACGCAGTGTGATGCCTGTTTTGAAACAATTTTGGAAACATATTACTATACTCCCTTCTTTTAAACAAATATTGCTTTACAGTACGTATCGTGACACTGCGAGCCTTGCTTGGGTCGAGTTTCACTGTTTGAGATCGTATTGTAACACTACGAGCCAGTTCTGAGAATACAGGTAGCCTGTAAATATATTTGAAATGCATGTTTTCAGAAAGCTCAATTTTTCTCAAATTTACACCTTTCAACACATAAAATGAGGCTGGCGCAATAGTTTTGATCCAATTGTAATAAAGAGTTACATGCATGTTTTACAAAGACACTTGAACACATCTATTATTTTCAGTTTATGGCAAATAGTTTTTGAAAAAAAAACTAATAAATAAAATATTCAGACATTTGGCTAATTTGTGTATCAGAATATGTGCAAATAGAAGTAAATTTTTATCTTAGTAAGTAGTACTATGACTACAAAAGTAATAACTGATTTTGTACTCATAATTATAACAAGTAAGAAGCACATAACATTGCAAACCTACTTAAAAAATAATGGCGCCATATGTGTTTTGAAAATGATCAATATTTTATATTATTGATTGATAAAATAATTAATAACTCCATAAATAGCAATGATATAAATATGAAACTGGCTACACAGCTTACTAGTGGTTTACTTATCACCTGCACAAAAGTTTAAGTCAGTAGCTTACATATTACAAAACTTTGAAATTTCAGTCCCTATGACCCTAAAATCTCACAAGCACCCCTCTAGAGAACGTGGTTTTTCCCAAGAATACCAGGATGTACAAAGATACTCGTCGTTGTTAGTTGAATAGTAACATTTGTGATGTTTGCCACGTTATATTCACGTAAAATAAATACGTAAAATAAAATAAATACGTAAAATAATTGTAAGATGACCTCAGTTTTGGGCCCTGATTTCTCTACTGCGCAAAACATGGCCTTTGTGGTTAAAACAACTGCCTAAAATGGCAGTCCTTTTATTGAGCACACATAAATACTTTATAATACTTTATAAATACACATAAAGTATCTTTTTATGAGAAATATCCGGACAAAGCGGTATCAAATATTCTGCTTTAATATTCAGTGTTATTAAATTCCTTACATATTTTGAAGCAGGCCTTTAACGCGGTGGGTGAATCGAATGGGTCCGGGATCCCTATAGCTTAGAGATACCCAACATTCGTCTTTTCAGGATAAGGGAAACCCCCGGATAAAAGCCTTATTCAGGTGAGTCACTCTATAACCGAGACACGAACTCGGGAACGTGACGTACACACTACCACCATCTTCTTCAAGGATTGTACCTTCTTGTCACGGAACGTATTCACTCTCCTTATTCAGTTCACGGGTTCTTTCCATTTGTTGACTTTCTTGTACAGAGAGACCCAAAAACATCTGAACTGCTGCGCGGTGTTTTTCTACTGCGCACGCGGAAACACGATAACGCAGCTGCTGTACGTAAGGCCGTGTGGTTGACTTGGTTTTCTCTGCTCTGAAAGTGCAGTATTGAGCTGACGTGTGGTTGAGTTATTACCAGTGTGCTTTATTATTTTGTCCTGTACTTAGTTACAAAGTGTATTATGGTCCAGCATTTGTTTTCTACTGCGCAGCGAGTATTTATTTATGATTCGTATGTGTTAACTCAGTCAGCTCGCCAAGTGAAAGTGCGATTTCCAGGTGATCTGCGATTTCTATCACTGGGGTAACTTAAAGCATAAAGTGTACAAGACAAACCACACATCCTGGAAGGATTAAAACAAAATATCCGCCAAGAAATTGCCAGCATTTCTCAACGTGAACTACGGCGAGTGACGGATAGTTTCCTAAAAGGTGCCAGAAATGTATGGACAACGACGTTGGTCAATTTCATCATCTCGTTGAATAACATTGGGAAGTAAAGCCTTTAAAAGTAGTTTTAAAAATGTGTTTCATCCGCTGTTCTCTGACAGCGGAAGTCGGCGACGAGTGCCGAGAACGCGTACATGCAAAACACAGCGCAGCCGGTTCGGAGTCTTTTGAATCACCCGTTATATTATCTTGTAATTTGTATACATATGTTCAGTTCTTCCGGAATTCTTTCATTTCTCATATTGTATATCCTTTACTCTTCTTATCAATCGGATCTCTATTACCTGCATTTTGCTTTGTGTCCTATGATTTTAGCAACATTTCATTTGTTATATTTTGTTTGGCGGCCCATTGAGAAAATATGTAAGCAAACTTCGCACAAAATGATCGAGGACTTACAATGTCACACCAAAATAAAACGGAGAATTTAATACTTTGTCATATATTTAATTGGAACAAATGAGGTACAATAAAAGAGACGAAACGGAACGCAGCAGATCCAGAAGTTGATGAACCGAAACGCCACCATTTGATATACCTACACTATAATTATATTGTTTCTCGTTCTTAGATGTTGGCTGAGTACAGACAGAAATTTAATGCTCTAATAATCCTATTAATGTGTATGCCCTTGATGCACACGAAACGTCCCTAATATGCACACAAATATGTCCATTTAAAAGGTATTAAGACATTATATTGACATGAAACTAGATAAAAAGTTGATGTGTGTATTCACATGGCTTTTTTTGCTTTTTTTTTTTTTAGACTTAAGTGACATATTTTAACAAGTGGTCGCTATGTGATGGCGTTGACATTTAGTTCTCTTTTCATGGCCAGGCTATAAGAACAACTAAGGCATTATATTGGATAAAAGTATAAGTATTTTAAAATTCAAATCAATAACAAAGATATCTCGAATTGTTTATGTCCACTAAAAAAAATGACAAATAGCTAGCTGTGTGCTTTAAACGAGATAGGAAGCTATCGTCTACCTAAGGTTTTCCTCGTTTAGGTTTTAAATGAGGAACACTATACATACCAAGTTTTATATTTAACCTACTTTTCGTTTTTGAGTTGTTCTGTTTACAGACACACTCACACGCACGCCTGCGGATCTTTTTCTGAAAATGTTTTTTTTACGGGGTCTCAAAACATGTATTTCAGATGGAATTTTGCCATCAATTATGGGTACAAATGCAATACTTTCTCTACCTACTATATGTGTGTAGCTAACTTGAAGTCAAGTGCTTGAGAATTCCTATGCCTGGTAAAACCGACAGAGATGAGTCAGGAATACGTTAAAGCTTATTTTGGTGTTGTAAATCTTGTGTAGACAATTAGCACTGAAATTAAGATGAAGTCTCTTGTTTTATTTCTGCGCTAGGCTTAATCTATAAAACATTTACCAAGTCTCGGTGCAGTCAACAACAGTTAACCATAGGTGTGTTAAGATTATTAGTTCAACTTTGGGTTCTTTGCAGTGTGCTGAAAAAGCAATACTTTCGTTTAATATCACAGCTTCTCATCTTCAGGTAGATGGAATTTGACCAGCACTATTTTTATTCTCTAAATCTAGTACATAGGAGAGAGAGAGTGAGAGTGATTGAGTGAGTGAAAGAGAGAGAAAGAGAGAGAGAGAGAGCTGCCAAGCTCACAAACGAAATGCCAAACTGCATTTTAATATTTAAGAAAGACTTGTCTTGCGAAACGTGGTAAACAATTTCTCCTCTATTTGGAACTAACATACGAGTAAAACGAAATTGGAAAGGCTATATAAGTTATTAATGGTTGATGTTTGTCATTTTGAGGTATTAAACGACTAATTCAAAGACTTCATTTATATGAATATCGTGTATTAGAAACTGCACGTTTTTCATGAATCTCAGTAAACAGTTTTAATAGGCCTTCTTGCTGGCCTTAACCCTAAATATAATATAGTTTCGTTGATTTATGTCCGATTTAAGCTGCGGATATTTAAATAGTATACCGTATATACTTAACTTTGGAGAAAGAAGATCGTGTGCATCAGTGTGTAAGGACAGTTTGTATCTGATATAATGTAATGTTGACATTCAGCTCAGCTGAAATCTTGACCTTCTCCATAGGAAATGCGAACTATGAAAATATATAATGTTTATGTTTCTATTCATTAGATATTCTTTGCCTAAAGTGCAAGTCTGTTGTGTTCAGAACTACTCACCATTTTTGCCAGCTGAATGTTTTAAACTGTTTTTAATTTGTTAATTAAAATCGCACTAAGTAGGTTATAGCTCCCTTGCATGATGTGTCTTAATTTCTCCATCTTAAGGCGAAAGTGTTCTTTATGCTAACGAGCAGTCGTGAAGCCGTCATTAGCTTGTTGATTGCTAACACACGTTGAGTAGTACTGCATGAAATTAAATGTAGAATATTAGATTTGTATCCGAAAGGTACTAACTAATCGGTAAAGAAGTAACTTCAGAGGAGATGACTCCGTGGTAACGTGTAAGGCGGACATTCGGGAGGTCGTGAACTCGATTCCCGTGGCCCAGTGACTTTTTCGGAGTTTCCCGGCTCCCTAGGCGAATGCTGGTAATTTTCTGTCCCTCCATTTGACTTCGCTTTACATATGTTTCGTTGTTTCAGGGTTCTAAGTGTCAGCGAGAGTCTCAGTATTGCAGGTCTCAGAGTTCCGGGACCCCTAGGAGACCTGTGAGCCCGCAGGGAAGAGTAGCCGTATACGAGTCGTTAACGGGGAGGGCACAACTGTAATCGTTAGGAACCCTGCCCTCTGCTGTCGTCTCTCCTCAGGTTCAACCACCCTTCCTGTCCTCTCTTCTCAACCCCCCCCCCTACAGAGGGGCATAAACACAAACGATTTCATTGGTCGAGGTGCTAATCCCCTCCAAACCTTTTTTACTTTCTCTTTTACGTATAGTAAAGTAGAGGAAGTATTATATTCAACCCAAAAATTCGATGTCGAGATTTCACCGGAAATATGTTATGAGGCTCTTTGAATCTAAGAAAAAGAGCATTTTTAGAAATAGTTCCGTGTGTTTGTGTGTGTGCATGTCTGTGGACAGCATAACTCAAAAACGAAAAGTCGGTAAAAACCAAAATTGGTATTTAAGTTTAATGTCTTTCAAGGATGTGACACGAAGATTTTGAAGAAAATTGCTCAACCCTAAACTACCCTTTCCATGGAAATTTTTTCGAAAATCTTGATTTTCTTGAAAATTGCTCTAACGATTTTGATTAAAATGCCATATGCTTGAGATATTTGTATGACAAATGAAATGTATATCTTGAATTTTCTGGCTATAGCTTATGCAGACCTATTTACTCAGTTTGCATAACTGGCAAACCGTAAGAGATAGACCAAATCTTACTGTACAAAAATATAGATCTTGCTAATATACACAATTTATGTCTGAATAAAACTTTTATAAAGTGAACCGTTTCGGAGATATTCCCTGTTATTTGTGTGAGTTTTGGAGAACTTATACTTTTGTCAAATGGAACATCGTTATTCAACTTTTTATATTTAACTGTGCAAACAGAACGGAATTTGAAGGCTTTAAAAGATTTGACTATCGCTCAAAGCCTGCTGTATTCCCATATTCTCCTTGCACCTACAAGGAATCAGACAAATTCTGCAAATGTTTATTTTAACTAACATGAAGAAGATATAGGAATAAGAGTTTGTAAGAATGGTTAGTACAAGAGTAGAGAAAGTCATGTGAGTGCAACACGTCAGATTTGTAGGTACATTTGGTGACACCAGTAGCCACAGAGGACTGTTTAACAAGGCTGTTGTTTTTGTAGAGTGAGACGCCAGTATTTTAAGTACGAGGTCACCAACAGTAATAATCACTTCAACATGAAAAAAGGACTAGTAGTTTACTTGAAACGGATGATGGACCATGCTGATGCTTGGGATCTGTTTGCTCTCCTCAGTCTGACATCAGGCTCCACCATGCATTCCTCTCAGTGAGGAAAATATCGGACAGTTAAACTATATCATAATTGGAGTGATAAATGGAAAGGAAACCTTTGGTGACTACAGATTTTTCACTAGAAAGGGTAAGAAGGTAAGGAGAGCAAAACAGGAGGAATCCAATGAAGCGGAACACGATGCAGTGGCACGTTGAAACAACAGATCCCCATGGCTGTGCTCGCTTAAATGTTTCGTGGCTCAGGAGATTGCGCGTTTGAGTCTCATGTAGGTATCCGTGTTAGTGTCACAAAAAATGTGGTGTGTTGCACTCACATGACTTTCTCTACTCTTGTACTAACCATTCCTACAAACGCTTATTCCTGTATCTTCTTCGTGCTATTTGAGATAAACATTTGCAGAAATTATCTTATTGCTTATTTCCTTGTAGGTGCAAGGGGAATATGGTAATACAGTAGGCTTTGAGCGATAGTAAAATCTTTTAAAGCTTTCAAATTCCGTTCTCTTTGCACGGTTAAATATAAAAAGTTGAATAATGATGTTCCATTTGACAAGTATAAGTTCTCCAAAACTCACACAAATAACAAGGAATATCTCCGAAACGGTTCACTTTATAAAAGTTTTATTTACACATAAATTGTGTATTTTAGCAAGATCTACATTTTTGTACAGTAAGATTTGGTCTATCTCTTACTGTTTACCAGTTACGCAAATGTCATCCAGAGTAAATAGGACTAAATGGGCTATAGCTAGAAAATTCAAGATATACATTTCATTTGTCATAAAAATATCCCAAACATTTGGCATTTTAATCAAAATCGTTTGAGCCATTTTCAAGAAAATCAAAACCTTCGAAAAATTCTCCATGTAAAGGGTAGTTTAGGGTGGAGCAATTTTCTTCAAAATCTTCGTGTCGCATTCTTGAAAAACATTAAACTTAAATACCAGCTTTGGTTTTTAACGGACTTTTAGTTTTTGAGTTATGCTGTCCAAAGTCTGACACACACACACACACACACACACACACACACACACACACACACACACACACACACACACACACACACACACACACACACACACACACACACACACACACACGTTTTTCTAAAAATGCAGTTTTTTATTCAGGGGGCCTCAAAACATATATTTCCGCTGAAATCTCGGTATCGAATTTCTACTTTACTATACGCAGTAGAGAAAATAATGAGTTAATCGGAAAAAATAACGAAAACACTTTGACTATTGAACGGCTCTTTATTTACCTATTACAATTTACCTTTATCAGGTTAATTAATTATGATAAATGTTTTGCTAAAAGTTGTTTCAAATTAAAATATAAACACTTCATATATAGAAACAACACCCAAGTCGGTTTTTCTTATACTGAAGTATTGGGAAAGAAAGAGTTACAGAAGATCACACTAAAGCGTGGCAAAACTTACTTCGGAAATAGTTTTACCTGCAGAAAATCTAACACTTGCATGTTATGCTATGGCACACGCATATGTACAGCATGAGCGGTTTTATACTGGAAGAGTTATAACCTTGTACTTGCCTATTAGAAAAAGGAAGAAGTACTCGCTATCTCTTTCTAAGCCGTCCCTCTTTTATGGCGAACCGATTCATCCTCAGACCGGAGCAGGTAATTAGGGAGTACAATAAGGCTTTAGAAAGTACTGAGCAGTTTAGGAAAGAAACCCTTCGCTTTTCCACAGCCCGTGCTAGACAAGGATAGTAGAAAAAGTGCAAGTTAAAACTCGTCCACTATACTGAAAATATTTGAAGATGTTTTTGAGCAATAAAAATAGTTAAACATTTTCAACGAAAGTGTTGCTTCGCTGGGGGAAATTTCGTGGACCTTTTGCCTTGCATCCTTGATAAATATTCGTTTCAAAATACGAAGCCTATTTCGTCTTTTAGTGATGCTATTCTCTCTCTCGCTGTCTCACCCGTTCACTTTCACACAGAACAAGCAACTCAAAACAGTAACTTCCAGTGATAGCAGGATAGGTGTTGAATTTTCGATTGGAATAAAATTCGCCCTCTAGTTACCATGCGTCTGCAGTGGATAATCTATGCCAGACACAAAATTTAATGGCAGCTGATAGCTGACCATTACTATTCTCTTTCCTGTTGTGCAAATACATTTTGTGGGCGCAAATAGTATTTACCTCACCGACTTACTGCTTGATTTCACAACGTGCTTAGCTGTACAACACCGCAAGGCGTAGCAAGCCTCTGATTGGATGTTGTTTTGAGCCGCACGCCATTAAATTTTGTTCAGCAATACATTCTTTATGTGTTACATTCGTATGGCTTCTCTGCCTGGTATATTTTGTTTTTATATAGGTTCTACAAGCTGTTCTTACGAAAGTTTTTTTTTTTTTGTTTTTTTTTGTTTTTGTATCTGCTGCATGTTAATCGAGATAAACTCTGCAGAAATGGCTTCACTACACATTTCTTTGAAGGCAGAAGGGGTAGAGAAAACCGAATCGATAATCAGATGCTTAAAAGGTGGGCCGCTATATGTTGGTCTTAAAATACCATGCACTTTCTATGACATCGCGAAAAACAACTGAATAGTTACTGTAGCTGCTTTAAAAGAATGACAAAATATTGAAAATTTGAATCAATAGCCACGGATAATTTGGAAATGGCATTGGCACAAAAAATTATTGGAAATAAATGGTGAGTGGTATAGAGGTAACCTCTTGGATAGTAAGTTTTATCCATTCCTTACGTTTTAGCAATTATACGAGATATACAAGATGGCCTCACAGCCTATTTCTCAGAAACCTCAGGATGTGCACTTTATTTGTCATATAAATGGCTTATATATACGGTATTTTAATCAAAATCCTTAGAACTATTTTTAGAAAGTTTGAAAATCTCTAAAAATCTTCAGTGTAAAGATTAGTTTGAGGTAGGGAGGATATTTCCTTGAAAATATTTGTCGCGTTTTTGAAAGATGCTGAACCTAAATACCAAGTTTGATATTTATCGGATATTTCGTTTTTGGATATACACACGCACACACAATACACACACTAGCGCGTGCGCGCTAAAAGAACAATACACGGAACCCTGTTTTTGTTTCTAGGTGTTGGCTTCATAGTCATTGACTTCTAAATTATATTTAATGTGTAAAGTCCGGATTTTTATGTAATATCAAACTGAGATATATGTAACATTGTGAGACAGTGGACATGGCCCTAGATTATAATCTGATAATTATCAGGAGGTCGGCACGGGACAGTCGGGACGGTAAACAAATAAGCAGCGCGTTCGCCCACCGTAAACATCGGAAGTGTCATCGCCAGATAACCAGATATTGAAGACGTTTCGCAGCTTTTAAATTCCAGGAACTTTGTGGGAGTTTTCAAATACTGGAAATGGAGTTTATATTTATGGACGCCCTGTAACGGTTATGATTTTCAGCGTTCTATTCTATATTGGGCGTGAAAGGCCGCTTCAGTTTACTTAGGGGACTCTTTTACGTGTTGTATATGTACGACACGGGACCACCGGCTTTACCTCCCTTCCGAAGGAGCTGAAGCCCGAAAATAATCTATGGCCCTTCGCCAGGACTGAACGGGGCGGGAACCATGTTACTTCTAGACGATAGAGGACAAGAAATTTCCAACGACTGTATAAACGCTCTCGCACGTTGAGCGAGTGAATAGGTGAGTGGACGAGTTACTGAGTGAGCACGTTAGTGAATGGGTTTTTCTTGTGACGAAAAGTGCCATTCTCTGAGCGGGTTGGTGACGACTGTGACGACGTACAGTGAGTGCTGTAACTACACGGGATTCGAAACGTCTTCTGTGCTACTCCTCACCGAGTGAACCGTCCGGAAGAAGAGACTGCGTCGTTCGTATTTGATTGCGCCGCTACGACACGATTAATGGGAAGTGATAGGCGAAAGTAGTAAAATATGTAACATCAAATTAATAGCAGTTATAAACGTATAATAAATACGTAATTTAATAGGTAGGTACTGAATTAAAAGACCGGGCTTTATAAAACATAGTTCAGTTCACGTATCGGCCATTCTTTGTACCACCATACTTATCGTTATTTCTCCACAGTGCTCCACAGTCATCATTTTTAATTATTCTTAATTTGGTAATCACAATCACAAATTTTACTTCTTTTTTAACATCCTCCAACGTAGTGTCATATCGGATGGTGAATGAACAAAAACGGGTGAAATGATGCTCAAGTGAGCCCGAGGTCCATAGAGTTTGAAGTTACCCGACAGTTTTCTCTGGATAAGGGAAAACCTCGGAAAAAACCTTATCCGGATAACTCACTCTAAGCGAGATTCAAACTCGAAACCTTTTGGACGTGAGGCAGACACGCTGCCACCACGCTACAGAGGTGGGCACAAATTTCACTTTCATGGTCATCATAGTATTTGGGAATATTTCAAACTTTGTTCGCAAAACATGTGGACTGACTTACGTGAATAAAACATCACAAAAAAGCGGTGTTTTTATTAACAATAATTGAACAAATTAAGAATGTCTACGTAAGCCTTGTTGGTATATGGAGCAAACGTTTAGACCGTCTCAACCACACTACGTCAGTATAGTTAATCTTAGCTTTAATTACTAACTAATAGGGAACGAAAGGTTGCCTAGTGTCGGCTATAGGAAGTGGGAGATGTCAGTCTGTCACATGATCACTGCACAGAGGAGGCTAGGCACAGTCGAAGCACAAAGTTGTAGATAAAGTTGTTGCATAACTTGCATTAATGCTGTCCCCATTTGCAGTAAAATGTTCGCTCCAAAATTCTTGTTCAAGTTCAGCAATTCGTGAATATGTCGATTTTCGTGCTGCAGGCATTTTACTGTATGTGTATGGGACTAGTGAACACATTTGAGAGACGCTATGCACTGCAGGTAGTGAGCCCAATTGTGTTTTGTGCTGTCACTGTACTCGCGCAATGACGTCCCATATGATAGGTAACTTGCGATCGCCTCATTTCGCGATATCTGTAAAAAGGTTCGAAGCCTACTAATTAAGAAATAGCATTTGCAAAGGAAGAAAAAATTAGACATAGAAAGAAAGAAAAAAGAAAGAAAGGAAGGGAGAGGGATGGCGAGGGAGGGGGAGGTAAAGAGAGAGAGGGAGTGAGAGAAAGAAAAATAAGTACACCAAATAATGAAGAATAACACGGGAAATAATTTTTATGTATGATTTTGGAAAAAAAAAAAAAGAAAGAAAAGAAAAAAAGGTTAGTACATGCTGAAATATGTAAAATGAAACTGGAGCATAGCAATGTCCATGCTTTAATTAGACATTTTCTGTTTCTATGTGTCCACATTATAAAGGAATAAAAATTGTAATTACACAACTACCCGTACTCTAGCCAGCTGCATTTCTGTTCATTGTATTATCTGCACACACGAAAATGAAGTAGCAAATACCACGCCCAGTCTTATTGTCATCTTTGGGACACTGGTGTTTCGAAACAGTTTGAATTTCCCGTCTTTTAGCTTATTTTCTGTGATTCTAAAAGCACAGAAATGGAGGTAATTTCTCAGTTAATTTAAAATCGCCTGGACAGGCGAATTCCTTTAGAGAGACGGTCTTCTGAAGGTTTCATTTGGAATTATTAGAGAACCGTGAGATTTTTATCCAAGGGTCAAGCGATGGTTTAATATTTTAGCGTTTTAAAAGGCATGGCTGCCAGGTCTCTCTTCATTTCGAATATTACCTACGTAGACAATTGAATTAGTAAATATGAAGGTGTCAGTTGAATGTCATTCTTTCTAAAACAGAAGAAGAATGGAAGCATCAAAATGCTCTCTTCTGTTGACAATGCCTTTATCTATTAGTAACACTCAGTGCACCAGATGGTAGATATTTCGAGACGGAAATTAGTGACATTTGAATTTTGACAGGGCATATTGAAAGCGACATGTGTTACTTAGTACTGCTCATGCAGGGCATATATCATGGATAAGTGATAAGAGAAGGTCAAATCGATAATCGAAGGAACCGTCCGAGTAAATATGGCTCGGGTAATGAACACTTGCTTAATCTTTGTTGCTATACAGATTTAACTAGAGCTGTAAATGGTCACTGTATCCGTTTCCTACATTATGTATAACTTGATTACAACTCCACCCCTCGGAAGTGTTCAGCTTTGTACACATAGAACAAACCTACAAGTGCATCTATTGCTCAAGTGGAAACCTGTGTTTAAGAGGTATTGTCAATGAAGAACCATTGCAGGTCCACGTTTACTGAAAGTTTTATTGTTTTTTACTCTCTCTACTACGTATAGTAAATTAGAGGAAGTGTTGTATTCCACCCAAAAATTCGATGTCGAGATTTCACCGGACCCCTGAATTAAAAAAAAAAAAAAAAAAATAATAATAATAATAATAATAATAATAATAATAATAATAATAAAAAAAAAAAAAGCATTTTTAGAAAAAGGTCCGTGTGTGGTCTGTGTGTCTGTCAGTCTGTGGACAGCATAACTCAAAAACAAAAAGTCGGTTAAAACCCTAACTTGGTATTTAAGTTTAATGTCTTTCAAGGATGCGACACGAATATTTTGAAGAAAATTGTTCCACCGTAAACTGTCCTTTACATGGAAGCTTTTTCGGAAATTTTGATTTTCTTGAAAATTACTCTAACGATTTTGATTAAAATTCCATATGTTTGAGATATTTTTATGGCTAATGAAATGTATATCTTGAACTTTCTGACTATAGCCCGTGAAGTCCTATTTACTCTGGCTGACTCTTGCATAACTGGTAAACCGTCTGACTATACAAAACATGTAGATCTTGCTAAAACGCACAATTTATGTCGAAATAAATTTTTTGTAGAGTGAACCATTTCGCAGATATTCCTTGTTACCTGTGTAACTTTTGGAGAACTTATACTTCTGTCAAATGGAACATAGCTATTCATTTTTTATATGTTAATCGTGCAAAGAGAACGGAATTTGAAAGCTTTAAAGGATTTGACTATCGCTCAAAGCCTACTGTATTCCCATATTCCCCTTGCACTTACAAGGAAATTAGCAGCAAGATAATTTCTGAACTATACTAAAAGTCTGTATCGCAATAGGTTACGCGACGATTACTTGGTGTACCTTCTAAGGCTATGCACTTCGACTTTGTCGCCAAATATTGATTGCCTTCTTAAGGGTACACCATATTGAGAAAGGTATTTTCTCAAGTATTGAAATCAGAGACTTAATGTTCTGCACAGGCATTACTAGTAACTAAAGCAATGTGTGTACCAAATTTCATTCCAATATCTAATCACATACCTGATATATGAATTAATTTATATCAAATCTTTTCCCTCCAACAGATGTTGAACCACAGTTTTTTTAATTGTATCTGTTATTAGGGTTGTAACAAATTAAAGGAAGGAAATTTTCACATAATTAACAATTTTTCTTCAAAAGTTTTTTAATACTGCAAAGTGTAAAAGTCATAAAAAAAACAGCACATTATTATATATTTTTTTTAAAAAAAGGTATAATCAATATCAAAATTTCAAACGGATATTTATTACCCATATTCTGAACTATATTTGTGGGAGAAGATAGATTTGGAATGTGAGGGGAAAAAAAAAAAAAAGAAAAGAATAAAAGAAAAGGCGGGATGGGAAGTTTCCGAGAGACCCTTAAACGTAAGCTGTACCAAAGAAGTCGCTAATGAACAGATGTTTATCGCATAAGATTTGAAAGTGCTTTCGTAAATCAAACGCAACGTAATGTAACCGATCCGCCACTGAAGTACAATTGAGCTTTAAAAGAGCGGCAGATTCCGCATAAAGTGGAAGGAGGTAAATCCAACTCCCCTCTAATAACGATTTTTATTAAAATTCTAGGCATATATTAAAATGTTCACATTATTTCTTGGGTTTTCTGGGAAAAGCGTATGAAGTCATCTTTCGGAGGGAATGTAATATAATCTTGTGTAACTGATAAACCTCATGAGATAAACGAAAACGTGCTACCCAAAAATATAGATATATTTAAAACAAACAATTATTTCAGATACCATTTTGTGGGATCAGCCATTTCCGGGATACCCGTTATTAATGGTTCGACTTGTTTAATACTTAGTCATTCTTCCAAAGTTCTATAACATTCGTTTGTTTTCCTTGCCATCGCTCAGTTGTTGAACATTTGAATATCGCTATTCCCTGTATAGTGAAACGTGTAATGTAGCTAATTCTGGAAGTATTTATCTCAAATGAAATTAAGTAGATAGGAAAATGCCAAGTGATGGAGGTTAGAGAAAGTGATTTGAATATAGTACCTAGGATTTGTTATGTAATTAATGGGGGGCTATAGTACCTCCAGCCGCCCCCCTCCTTGGGTTGTAGCACATTATACGGAAATCCCAGCAGCGTGAATACTCGTAACACTAGCTTCCGTGATTTTGGCACACAGATGACGGGTGAATTCCCTGAACGGAGCCTCCGAATGCCAACAATGACGCAACTGCAATTCCGCGAGTGACGTCACAAGTCAACGTGGTGATCACGTAGTGGGGGGGACAAGAGTGGCCAGTCGGTGACTGCTGTCTTCCGGGACTGACTGCGCACTTCCGTGTATATGCAAGGAATTGAACTGTACGTGGAAACGACACAGCCCGGAAGACTCCGACTTTTTCCGCCTTTCTTGTACCAAAGCAATTTATTTTTTAATGTGGTGGCTGCATTGCTTTCGTAAGAAAATAACTGCAAGGTTGTGGTAACACTCGCTGATGAAGCTAAAAACTTGATTTACTTTGTTACGCTATTTCACTCACATGGCATAGGCACGATGTGGGTGAAAAGCGTTTAAGAATGCCTTAGATATTAACAAAACACGGGTTGATTATACAGTAATTATAGCATTCAAGAACGTGATAATCACCCTCGGACTTGAACCCCTAACTGGTACACCTAAAACTTGTAACACATAAGGAACTCGTGGGTCCTCAGGACTCTTGTCAATGATGAGGTTACTTTGGTAGGAAAGAAAGCTTTTGGGTGGGGATGTAAATACAAAACATTTACCTAGTAAGGAATTCTTATTACTAATTTAAAATTATACTCAATGATTCTGATTGTCCCTTACAAAAGTTATACAACAGGACAACGAGGTACATAAGCACAGAATCTGAAAAACGTGTACATACAGAAATACACTCATCTGCCATGAATATTTACCTACACAAATGAAACTTTGCATATTAATTTGCCTTGAACCTCCTCCCCCCCCCCCCAAAAAAAAAAAGTTGAAATTGAACATAACATTTCTGCAGGGATAACTCGTGGGGATTTAATTACAATATTTTCAGCTGAATGACATATTGCCTCATATATGAAAATCATAAACAATAACAGCAATTGAGACAAAATCTTAAATTTAGATTGTTTAGTGTCATTATCAGTCAGGTTCGGTCCTTTTACTTATCTAACACACTTTGCATACAAATCTGTGGAACATTCCAAACACAAAGGTGGTGCTCGATATCTGGCATTTGCTCTTGAGGCATTCCTGTCCTCAGATGGGCACACCGATCATCTCTTCCTCTTTGAGGTAGAGCAAATCCAAAATAATGAAAGTGATGTTAAGAAAAAACAAAAATTTACCAAAGGTACACCAGGGTCCTTGGGACCCGATCGCCTTTATAGAAGCAAAACTACCGTAGACACAGCTGCAACAATGCTTTGGGCTGCTAGTCAACGGAAAGCTAGGGGAATACCAGAAGGGGCACGCCAGTTGTTGTTGTTGTTATAGTGTTTAACGCCCGCTTTTACTACTACGGCACCGCAGGCGGTGACACTGATGATACATGAAGATGGAGCACCGGTGGAATGAGATGGCGGGGGAAACCGGAGTACCCGGAGAAAACCCGCCCTGACGCCGCTTCGTCCACCACGAATACCACATGCGGGTCCCTGGGATCGAATCCGGGCCGCCTAGGTGGTAGGCGAGCGCGCTAACCGCTCGGCCACGGCGCCGCCGCACGCCAGTGCTGCCACACATATTGTGGCTTTGATAAAAACAAATTTCCGTCGGATCCCTAGGACCCAGGTGTACCAGTTACAGGTAAAACGCATGTTTATGCAATGAATGTCGTCTATCATTTCTTGCCCATTGCTACAATTCAAACAAAATGCCAGCTTTGGTTTGCTCTATAAGCAATACTTATTTTTAAAGCAAATCAATGAAGCAAATCAATGGATGTGGCTGATGTGTTGCATACCCTGCCAGATTTCCTTAGTTAACTTTTCCTATTTTCTATATATTAATCCAATTGGCATTATTCTTGCTGAGGAGTATGCTTCGAAGAATAATCTGCTATGAATTAGACGTATCATGTCAAGCATTGAAATAGAGTGGCTAGTGTTTGTGCTTGCCTCATGTCAAGCGCAGTGGATGCAACGTAGAAAAATGCATCTCGCTTGTTAATTTTAATGAGGTTCAAAGCTAAGTTTTTCAGTCTTGTTTGACAGTGAACCTTAATTTCATATTTTTAACTTCATGCGTACGTATCAGAGCACAGCAAGCAGCATTTTGAGCTGTAATGTGGGCCAACGCGTAAGTGAAAAATACGCCAGGAAATCGAAGGCAGGGTATGCACACTGATCAAGTGCTTCCGCGTTTTCCTAGGAGGAAAACACATGTTCTAGAGAGAACACTGCATTCCTGGAAACCTGCTGCTCCGAATATGGAATCCGAGTGCTTCTAATCAGCAAATAGAGAGTGCAGAAAAAACAGTGGCAGTGATGGTTCTGTAACTCTAATATTTACCATTTGGTGGATTATTAAGATCTATAAAAACTATAAAATTTGTGAAAAAATCATTATTTCAAAGTTAATAATTTTTATTTAATAAACCAAAGCATTATAAAATGTTCTGTTCCCAACATTCTATTAAGAGTATCTATAACCAAATAATATTTAAAATTATCAAAATTTTGAAATCTTCATCGTGCGGAGCATTTTAGACACGCTGCCAAAAGAATAGCTAGAAAAGATAATACATTTAAAGGTGTTTAGGATATTGGAGTGAAAAATTGAATGTACATTATTCCTCACATGTATTGTGTCCGATATGAGTCTGCACAAAATTCCTTAAGTGTCTAATTTAGAAATTTCAACTATGCGTACCCTTAACACGAGTTCAAAGTGCATACCCAAGTCCACACACCGCGCTACGCACCTGCTTAGAATACAAGTGTGTTTTCATTCTGACGCCCTGTAATCTTTTACTTTTGAGTTTGCGCACTGTTGCGTTGTGTGCTATTTATTTTAAACAGAAAACAAGTAGTAATACTTCTACTGTGTTGTGTGTGTGTGTGTGTGTGTGTGTGTGTGTGTGTGTGTGTGTGTGTGTGTGTGTGTGTGTGTGTGTGTGTGTGTGTGTGTGTGTGTGTGAGATTATTCGTGAATTAGTGTAGCTAATGTACACGAAATGTCAAAAATTATAAAACACCTTGATATTTCTATGCACAACCGTTACACGGCCACAATTAAATATATCATTCTAAGGAGATTTTAGTTACTTTTTCTATATTCAGTTTTTGATTGCATAGAAATATTTAAAAGTTCGCTCACTTTGATATAACTTTCGTATAGGTATGCCAATTGTAAATGCCTTTAAAATATTATTAATATACACACTGTGTATAGTTTTTTCAGGCTCTCTCATTTTGTTTAATAGTAATTTCTGAACTACAGTGTTCTACAAATATATATATATATATCTTCAACAGCACAGGAAGTTCCCGGGAAATAAGAGATTAGTTACGGATGCGATACCTTGTCTACCATTGTTTATGATACGCAGGACAGCTCAGTTACAGACCACTCAAAAACATATGGCCAACATTTGGCGCCTTCTGTTTCTGTGAAGAACATCTCCTCGGTTTCAGATACTAGGTGACAAAGTCATCAGGCTTATCGGAAAGAATGTGAAACTGCCGAGTTGTTTACGCGAATTTATCGCACAAACACGTCGAGACAATGTATGTACCGCCGTGGACAAAAACAAACATGGGTCAAGTCTCGATCGTATACATACATACTGCGTGCCTACATACATACGGACAGACCTACTTACACAGCTGTCGTTATTTATTCCATATTCATATTTTGATTGCATAGAAAGACAGACAGACAGAAAGACAAGACAGACAGACAGGCAGACATACCTACTTGTTGAAAACTGCAAGTTATTTGGTACTCGTGGAGTACTAGTGTTTTACTGTTCTAGTAAACAAGATAACAAGCCATTGCAGCGCTCGAGAATACGCCTGGTTCCTTTGCCAGGTAGTGCCTAGTGTGTACAATTGTATTTGAGCGATTCTGTGTTTGCAGAAGTACCAAATAAAGATTTCTAACGTGCGTAAGAAGGACAAAACTAGGCGCTGCCGGTGTGGCGCAAGTTTTTTGAACAGCTTTACTCCACACACTCACAGTCCTTATCACACGTACCAAATAGATAAGGGCAGCTCATTCCTGTTAGGGCCTTTCCGTTGGCGAACAGTACTTCCTACAGAGTAATGAAACTTTTACCACAAAGTTGCAGCTAAATGAGCTTCATTTAATTACAAATGTCTTATGACACGACATACTTCCGGTTATTTTAAGCTTTTTAATAGTACTTTTTCAATAAACTTTTGGACAGTATGTTTGTAAGTGATAGCTTAGCTGCTGGTAAACATTTTTTTCATCAGGTAACTATAAAAGTACCCCTGAACATACCTTAAAAATGCAGCTGTTTATCTTAAATAGTGTAATAGATAATGATTTATTATTTATACTCAGCAAGGTAGGAAATTTCAACTTCCCTTAAAGGAACTTCCATGAAAAGAATATCGAAGTAGCATAAAACAGAAGTAGGTAAGCTTTAATAGATTCTTCTGGGTACTTAAGCTCCTATTACGTGTATTTTTTTATCTGTAGCATAATTTATTGCTACTTGTGAGAGCAGTTAAAGCAGAAATGAATGTTTACACTTTGGCAGGCACTTTTAAATAAGCTACTTGCAATGTTGAGGTACTCATATATCTGAAACTACAAATAGGCCCAATATGGGTAATTTATAGCCAAAATGAGAAGCAGTAGAGTAAGAAACAGCCGTACTTTTGGCCACGTGGATCAATAAATATCTGCTTTCCTCACATCAGTGTATATTATATGTACACATTGGAAGAAATTACAAAACACTAAACAAGTCCATTCGAGAAAAATGACTCGCTGTAGCTTAAAACTTCCTTGGAACTCTTCTAGATAGTGATTAAAATACGGTATATGAAAGTAGCGAACTCGCTTAAGCGCAGGATATTGCATTATACTCGTATGTGAATCGGCCAGTTGGGCAGAAATGAAATTGCAGCCCAGCCCTGGGATTTACGCTGAGTGAACAGCACCTCAGGTTGGTCTGCATGCACCTGCTAGGAATAACTGTGTTTGAAGACTACATTATGTCTCTGACATGAGAGGGTGTTTATAGCGTCCCTTTCCATCCATCCAGCCAGACTGAACACATCCATGGAATCTTGTTTTTCCTGAAGAACCGACTCTTACGTGAAGCCCATAAGGTGAAATACTGACCTACCAGCCTAAATACACATTGTCGGGTTTCGTGCTGATGTTTTATTTATGTATGCAAAGTTAATACACGTGAATAAGACAAAACATTCAGTCCAACCTCGTAACCATTCATATTCATTGTATCCAATGAATTGGAGGTGAAAGTGAGGAATATGTATTGAAGAATTTAGAAATTTAGTAAATGGATGTATTAAAAACTAGATAGAAGGTTTATAAGAAAACGTTAGAAAGATAGTTAACATGTTCAGGTAATAACAAACCTTTTCGGAGAATAGAAAATGATACGTTAATATTTAACTTCAAGGAAATAAGCTGAGAGAAGTAAGCAATGAAGAATTCGTTAAATGAGGAGTAATAAATGATTAAATATGAATTACATTAAGTTAATTAGATAAGTAAATAAGTACTAAAAATTAAATTGGAAAGACCAGTTTTAAGCTACTAAAGGCGAAGTAAAATAATTAAATACATTTACTAAATGCACAGTTTAGGGATGCTGGTTACCAGTAGAAGGGAAGTAGATGCCAATAGGCAACCAGTTGGAAGAGCTGCTGGGTTTCAGTAGCAGTCCTAATAGTGGAAAACATTATTGGAATTAATTACCTTAATGTACACATTTGTTTTGTTTTGTTTCATCATTTTATTTTACTTAATTAGTTAAAAATACATATTTCCAGTTAGGAGTAGAAAGAAATTACGTAATAGGTATTAATTAATAAACAAATTAAAAAATATATGTCCTGTTTTCGGCAACCAGATGTCGGGATATATTACAAATTTATTTTATTTGTACACAATGTAATTCATATTTATAATGTGTAATGGCTTCTTAGAAATAACAAAGGTATTAACATTTACCATGTAATTGTTTTCTTGCTGCCTGTCTTTTAAACACACCAATTCCACTTTTTTCACTTAGCTCGACAACTGCTCTATATTTTTACTACTCTTTCTGTAGTTTTAATCAAAGCTGTTCCTCTATCCAATTTAAACATTAGTTCCTTTCTCCACAGATCAGGCCTTTTACACCCCACTCATGTGTGTTCAGTGTCTTCATTCCCTTCCAAAATAGGGTACTGATGCTGTAACACGCCCTTTCTGTGTGCTTTTATTCTCCATGCACATGCAATACTTTGTCTTCGTTTATTATTTGCTTTATCAATATAGTGCTTTCCATTGAAAAATCCAATATTAGCGGCGATTTTTGAGTTATCTCACTGAGAGTTCTTAAATTTCTATATCAAGCCTCCCCTCCTTTCCAAAAACCGTTATAACTATTTGTTCTTCGTCTCTAAATTACTCATAAATCATTATTTCCCAAGCTATTTCGAAGAGTGTTAGTTCATACAGAGTCGCTTAGGTTTTGTTTTAATAATCTACCTCTAAATTCAACAACCACCTCTGTGGTCTGGTGGTTAGCATGCTAGCCTCCAAATCCAGAGGCCCCGGATTCGATGATACTCTTTCCAGTTCCATTTGAATTACTTCCTCTAGATTTGCTCTTCGTGCGCCTAGCACTACCCTGTAAAATTTGCTGGGCACTGTATGTGTTTTTTCCTCTCCTCCATTTAGGCCCCATAACTCATTACTAGAGCGCGGAGACGTGTACAGTCAAACTCGGTACAGGTTAGTTGGGCACGGAGAATGAATAACGTAACCGGTACCGCGCAGCCGCCGTATATGCACGTGCACCAGTAGACACATGCACTGTGTACCAGTGAAAGAGCAACAGTAGAACCCAGTGCACTAAGCTTGCAGCTTTTTGCACTTTTCCGCCCTCTACTCATTACTTTAGGATTTTGGGGGTAACAATGTAAAATATATTATTTAATTAAATTTGCTAATAAGATGCAAATATTCACGTAAGGATTTTGGATTTTGTTTCAGAGAAAAATTTCCACGGTTTCCACTCATGACGCCTGTAGTGGGCAGAAGTGGAGGGGGGGGGGGCGCAGCGGCCGGGCGATAAGTGTTGACCCGCGGAGGGCTGTTACGCTAGAGGTTATAATGTTTAAATGGACAATTTTCGTTTGTCCTTAGTTTTCACAGACTAGCTCTAACGAATGTAATACGGTATGTTTAAAATATTGCATTTAGAAGTAAAATATACACATACATTCTGAATTTTCTGTAAAGCCCTAGGGAAATCATCGAGATTGACAAAAACGAATTGCAGGAGAGCTGTGGAGTGCGTTGAAATATAAGTTAACCATTTCATAGCCTTAGCCGTTTTAAAATGGGTTATCATTGTTACATGTTTGCCTTTCCGATTGAAGTTTACTTTGGTGTACCATTTATGCAAAACACTTCAGAAGTGTGACTCGTCCTTTTTCTCGTAATAGCTTGTACTCACATAAATCGATTTACTATATGAAACGTTGAGTGTTGTTTCTTCTTCGTATGAACAAATCAATACTTGCTAATTCGAAATCATTTCTAGAAAAACACTGTCGTAAGTTAAATTGAAAAATTAATTTTTAAATGGACCACATAATATATAAGAGATACTTACATATTCAGAGAAAGGTTGTGACTATTTTCGAGCTTCTTGGAAAAATCATCGTATGGGACATTTTGAATGCAACGAAATGAAGAGTACCGAATTTGAGATTGTGACTTGTGTACAAACAGATATTTAAATTTCACGTGAGGTGTTTTGGAACCTCTTTCGTGTTTGAACCATTTAATTTGGAGATTTATTTTGCAAGTAACTATTCTACAAGCAAAATAAAGTCACTTTTAACATGTGTGGTATGCACTATTTTTAGACAGACGTGAAATATGTAAAATAACATTGGAATAGCACTACTAATTGCAGAATTATACGCAACTAATGGTTAGACTAGTTTAGACTAGTCAATGAAGCGATTCTACATCATGTTGTTTTCTGGATTTTCATTTGTAGCAATTTTAAGTTACCCTTTCGGCAAGTTCCAGAATTTCGTCCTCATCCATATTGGTATCGTCCGCCACTTTATCGATTCAGATGAATCAACTCTGCTACCAACACAAGGAACGGCTCACTGGACAACGCATTGCGATAAATTGACGTGTGAAATATAAATTGGATTATGGTAAACAGATAATGCAACCCCCATGTGAAATTAATCACGTGCATGAAAGAAAACCAAACTAAGTCAATTTATTAAACATGTGCAAATACAAAGAGTATTTGCCATGTGATTGGGCTGGAAACCAAAGCTGGCAACAATGGAGTGGCATAAAATGTATTGCTCTAGTGCGACAAAGTGCAACTTTTAATTCTATGTATACCTTGGTTCAAGAGTTCTAATTTTGGTTCCAGCTGTTTAAAAAAATATATGTTTAATATATTTTTGTGGAAAATTAGTTACATTAGGCTTTTGTTTCTACTGTGATACTCCGAAATCAACATTGTTTATTGCGGAAGTATCAGATATCTCCGTGCTTTCCCTTTCTGTCTCTTGTTCGTTTGATAGGTTATTCACATGCAGATTTTTGCACATTCCAGTAACTGAATGGACAAGCATTCCTTACGAAATCATGGGTCGTTGCTTGAGCGCATCATAATATGAGGCTTTTGACTTCAAGAAGCTTGTACCCCTTTTAGCTTCATGAGTTGTTTATGTGAACATCAGCTTTAACCATAGGTAAACACTATATTGGGGAAGTTGTGTTAATACGCTCAAAGGCGATTTATTTGTTGTTTGCCCATTTACCGTGCCAAATGGTACAGCCACAAGGATTTTCTCCCACTCTGCTCCATAATCAGATTAATAAAATACATTATACATTTTTACTTGTGCAGACCCTC
Source organism: Tenodera sinensis (assembly GCA_030765045.1). Lineage (NCBI taxonomy): Eukaryota > Metazoa > Arthropoda > Insecta > Mantodea > Mantidae > Tenodera > Tenodera sinensis. Next base: position 32,881,774 of record CM060964.1, read on the forward strand.
CTGTAGCAAGTTATCAATGGCCCAGTTCCGAAAACCTAACATGGAAAGATACTGTGTATCTATGTAGTTTATGATAATGAATATTAAAAGTTCTCTAGTAGGTCGAACGTCAAGCGTTTTCTCCTTCTGTGTCGGTTTTTAATCTCCTGATGAAGGTGTAAACCCGAAATGTTGAACATTTTTACTGCGTGATTTTGTCAGTTTTGTATTTTCACACACAAGCACGCGCGCGCATCACTTAAAACTGCCACTGCAAATACTCCTATCTCTGAAACAAAAAACAAGACTTGAAAAACGACTCCCACAGGCACAAAGTCAGGGGAGAGTCTCATTAAATTAGATGATATAGGTGATTCCAAACCTCGGCCAATATTATCTTGTCAGCTGATAACATGGAAAATAAAATTAAGGTATTTGTTGCATCAGAATAGGTCAATTACATTCAGAGAAACTGTAACGTGAAGTTGACCTTTGCGATTCAACGAAACGCACATAGTTTCCACATCCTGGGGTCCAACAGTGTTAGAGTCTGAAGCGTGAACTTCACTTTGCAGTAAATCGCGAGGCGATTGACGTATTACAATATGATAAAAGCTGTTCTTCATATTATTTTTGCCATGTCAATTGTTCTGAAATTACGCACGGTTTTCTGTCACAAAAAACAAATAAGTACCTATAGCCTTAGGTATCTCTTTCGGTTTGATAAAAGGAGGTATTGACCTTGATCGAAGGCTTACAGGCTGTTTAGGGGGGTGCAGATTAAGATATGACGTAGTGTCCAAAGGAGATAGCTTCGCGGTAACTCGTAGGTTTACATTCGATAAGGCCCGATGTTGATTACCTTCGACCACCAAATCTGACCTTGGGTTGTTTCGTGGTTTTCCCTGGCTGGGAGCCGAATAGTGGAATGGGTTCTAATCTACCAAAGCTTTCTTTCCATCATATCCGTTTTCTTGTCTTAGATGTAGGCTTTTAGGTTTCTTGGTATATGGCGGTGTCGGACAGATGGCGCAGATGCTTCTCAAAGGAAACACTCACATGAACACTACAGGACTGTTCAGTCGTTCCTCTCCATCTCTACGCAGCTCCAGCAGTGGTCTGGAATTGTTAGGTACTTCTACGCGTCTCCGTGTCCTGTCTGTCTGTGTTCTGCAGCCTCCTGTGGTTACTTCACTTCATCCCTTCCTCCTGGGAGGTGTTAAGCACAGTAAATGTATGTAAGTCGTAATGCGGAGGTGTCCCCCTATGTTGTACAACCTATAAATTAACCCATAGAGTAATTTAGAACCTGCATCTTATATTTACTGTATTGTCTATCTCCATAAGAGACTTTGTTTCAATTCAGCACATTTATACTACACTTAAGTTTGAATTTCTTAGAATATTCGCAGCCCATTAGGCATCTTAGGAAGAAAATAAGAATAAATTTCGTTCTACAAATCAGTAATGAGAAAAGCTTATATTTCAAAGAATGTGCACACATAGAATATGACAGAGGTGTTCTCAGCGAGATGAGTACCAGTGGTGTGGGCTTCGTGACTTCCCATGGACAGTGAACCTGGCCCAACTTTCACTCTCAGTCACCTCATAAGGATTCAGCACTGACTAGCTGACTACTAAACATTCAAATGGCATACTGCTGCCGGAGAAGGAAGTCTGCACCCACATGGTTGAGCCCCGCAAAATGTTGACTAACAATGCTATGTCTCCTGGACGTGATCAGAGAGCGTACATTGCTAGAACAAACTTGTCATTACTTAACTCTGATGTAACCGTAACATGTGAGTTTCCGACTGGTCACTCTGACCTTGGGGTTTTCCTAGTTGGAAGGTGAATGCTGGGGTGGATTATATATTACCGTGCATGTTCCTGTCATTTCATTGTCTTATCATGTTTTAGGCTTGAAGGTTTGGACGAGGCCAGTGGCGGTGGAGATTGAGGAACTGTGTGCCCTGGCGTCCCATCGGCGTCAGGATATACTGTAGGCCTCTGACGAGAAAATTCTTAACGGTGTTATTCTCCCTGGAGGGGAAAGGTGAAGCAGTACCGCATGACAGCTCACGATCATGTCATAAGTACATCTACTTGTACTGTTCGCCAATAGAAAGAAAATCCCTGGCAGGAATTTGGTGCTCTTATCAGTTTGGAAAGAGTGCGACAAGGACAGCGAGTGTGTGTGTCACAGAGAAAGAATACTGCACAAGTAGTAAAGCTATGTAAAAAACTGTCCTAATCTCATAAACAAGAAGGGCGAGGCAGGATGTCGGACCCGTGTCTAATCGGCAATTTCCCCCAGCTCCTCATTCCTCGGAGACTTTCTTTGCTGTGGTAAACTGTACATTAACTATTCCTCCCACGAGAATGGGGCTGTAAGGAATGTGCTTGACATCAACAACTCAAGCGCTTCCTGAGAAAGATTACGGCAGGAGTTTCAACATATAACAAGTTTGGGCCTTTTAGAGAACATATGCTCTTGTACTAGTAATGCTGGGATAGTAGAGTCTATTTAGTTAACGCGTGTGCAGTTCGGCCGCCTCCTTTGAGAAACCCTCGCAATCGTTTTACAACATGGTCCCTTCCTCTTGAGTCCTTTCAGACAAGTTGCAACATCTTAACATGAACCTTTGTAAAAGACCTGGAATTCCGAATTTTGGCAACTGAGATTCCACTTGGAGTTAACATGTCCCTTAAAATCAGGGTTGCTATTGGTCTTCAAGAACAGGGATAGAGGTTTCCCTTTTCTGAAGCGTGGGAGTGGATTTATGACAGTCATTGGTAGTGGGTAGAGCAAATTTCCTTTGTGAACCAGCTGCACATGCGTTGACTAAACAGACTCTAACGCCTGTGTTTGGCCGGGTCTGGTCACTATCTGTGTCCTTCCGACTGGAGGTTTCCAGAACACGATAGGCCTTCATGTGCGCTTAAGTGCGAAGTGCACTTCCGCTTTCTGGCAACCATATTGTTTGGTTACACCTACATATACATCATTAGACTATTAATTTTCGAGGATGTAATAAATTTCTTGAGTGATGCCCACTACTTCCAAAACTGGGCCTTTTCAATGATACTTTTTTAAGATGTTGACTTTGAATAATTGGAAAACCTCAGGAAAATCACGTTCTCCGAGACGATAGTCGCCTTAACTATAAATGTCAGCGAAGAGGTAGTACCATGAAAATAATAATGTTAACGCCAAAATTTGCAATGGCAAGTTGAGGCATGATTCTGTTTGTACTGATTTCTCGCCTCTATGCCTTTGTAAGTGTTTCCTTCTCAAACATCGTGTTTTTCATATCTAGAGCTGTTTTGTCTTTAGGAATGGATATAAATGTATCAAATCAGCAGCCTGATTTACCCTGCTGTTTTATAACTTTTAGTATTTGTTGAAAAGCTTAACATAAGGAAGACATTGTTAGTTTAGCACGAGTTTAAGGACTATTAAGGTTAACACCGATTGGTAAAACAGAATTATATTAATTTGAATGTTAAAGGCCTGTGACAGTTTAACTCCTAACCACGTTGAGAACCAGGCATAAGGTGTTTAACCCTTTCGCTGCTAATGACGCACATATCGATCGGAACGCTGTCTTCTTCCCTCCCGAAGAGATTTGTGTGCTCTTGGGATGTATTACCTGTCTTCTAAATGATCTACGTCTGTTTTTTATTTCAATTTTGGCTTGTGTGTGAATGAAGATACGTTTCGGATTTCGATGTTTACAGACCAAAGTGCGCCTTTTATTGGGTTGTTTGTTACTCTATGTGCCTGAAAAGGAGTTTGACAAAACACAATTTTCATATGCTACTAAATATTTCACAATAAATCCGTTTCTTACCTGGCACATATTTCCATGCAGCGGTAGTCTGCTTAGCGCTGTCGTAGCGTTGCTGCTTGCAAAGCGGGAGACTCGGGTTCGATTCCCGGTACCGGCGTAGGGATTTTTTACAAATGGGAGACCTGGTTCGGGGTGCACTCAGCCTCGTTAAGTCTCTGAGGGGCCAATTAAGGAGTACCTGGTTGAGAAGTAGGGGTCCCTGGTTGCGAGGACCACATAGGGAGGGATTAGGGCGCTTAACACGTCCCACCCTCCTGTACTGCACCCCACTCATGACGCCTGTGTTGCGCCGCGGGGTTAGTTATTTCCGTGCAGCATAAAAACGTGGCAATGAAGTCCCAAACAAGCATGTTCATTTGGAACAACATTTATTTAAAATAAGAAATCAGGTACGTTTATCAATTTTAGCTTAAAGGGCAGCTCAGCGTTTTGAAACGTGACATATCCCTTTAATTCCTCAACAATGTTGCACATTAAACTCGCTGCTCTGACTTAGAATAGCTCAACAAGTGATCGGTAAGCTTAGAAAGCGATGAGCTGAGCTGCATATTACAGCATTACCTAGAATTATTACATTTGCTTCAGCGAAAGGGAAAGGTTTTCTTTTCGGTCACGTTGGTTCAAGAAGAGGAGATGGATGATTTATAACAGTAATTACAGTGTGTGAGTAGAACGAGCATATCATTTGAATAAGCGTATATATGTTGCCTTTAATTAAGTATAGTTGCGATTATGCAGAGGATTTCAGCTTTCAAACATTACCCTGATATCCCCATCTCCTATCTTTATATCAGTACGGATCTTCGCTGTTACTTCCATGGTATTTCCCAAACTACTTGCTGATGCCCACTCGTATTTTCTACTGTTTATCCATTGTGGCGTGTCTTGATCATGTCAGAAGAATAGCTCCTTCCTGTTCAGAGGAGGCAATAAATAATTTTCGGTGAAGTAGTTTCCCTCCGATTTAATTGAGAGAGAGATAGATCACTTCGCTATCCATGCACAAGGCAGGACTGTGGAGTATCGGCCTTATTTTAGAACTGCTATAGCTGCGGTGCCCAAGTACAGGCGGGTAAGGGGAGGTTGAAATCACCTCCTTCCACCCGCTGGGACAGAAGGACGTATTTATTCGTGGTAACTGAGTTCCAGTGGCGGCACTGTGCCGTTATTCTTATGTACGAGAAATCAAAGGCGTACACATTCATATTCTACACCTGATTTAACCCACGATGTTTCTGAGGATCCTTTTTTTGCACAGTTTACGTTTCAGGAGATCTTCAATATTTGGTGCAAAAGTTGAAGTGCACAGTCTCAAAAGATAAGCAAGGTGATTGTCACCTTTCTTGCTGCGATACTCACTTTTAATGTAGTTCATTTTTGAAAAAGTTTGTTCGCAGATATACCTAAGTGGAGCCAAAGACTGCCATTAAACTAGATGGAAAGAAACGTAATCTCGGATACTCACAGCAGGGCACAGACCTAAATAATTCCCACCCTTCTTTCTCAGAACGTTTTACGGTCGTGGAATTCTGCAATGCAGGTAGTTTCATATTTTGTAGCTCGTGTGAAGCCTCACTACATGGAAACTTCAAAGGAGTGCGAAATAATTCGATTTCGGTTTCAAATGTCTTCAAATTGTGAAGGGAATGTGTAATACAATTGGTTCAAAAGCTCATTGTATCTTTCCAGGAGGGTAACATTTATCGTAAACACAGAACGCAATCAAGGGAAATTGTATAAATCTGCAGCTACCAGTTTTACAAATCAAGCACTTAACTTTATCGTCTTCATCTCGAAAACAAAAATATTCGTCCTCCCATTGAATTGTTTGCACTACTCTCCGCGCCATCCGCCTCTGATTGGCAGGTCTGGTTCTCCTTGCCTTGATCAGTGGAGGGGAGGGGGGCAAATAACGTGTAGGGGAAGCGAGCGTGTGCTTGCTTGTTCAGCACCCCTGTGTTATAGTTAATCGGAATTATATAGTATTCTCTTACCTCAAGACATGTTCTACGAATAGCACGTTGCAATATTTATTCTTTTTGTTTTATAGTATTTATTACATAGAAAGCAAAAAGGCTACAAGTATAAGTCCTGCAGAAATCGTCTTAAAGTACCAGACATTGTCTGATGTTAGTGATGCACTACACACACTTATTAAATAATCTTTAGAATACGTAAGCTTGGACGATATTCTTAATATTTCAGCTCAGTTTGCCAAAAATTTAGCTCATTATTCTAAAGATATCAAAGAAAAAGTATCCGCTGATTCACGCATCCAACATGTACCCAATACCAACCTTAGATTCACAGCACCAAGTCTTCTTCAAATGCCTTCAAATACGTAATATACAGTGCCCTCTGTCAACTCATTTCTTCCACTAAAACCAGGTTCCTTCCCCTCTTTGTGGTTTACTTTTCATGACCACCCTCTGCGTATTTGTTTTCTCTTGGAGCACCCAACTTAAAGTTCAGCTTTCCTCGACTCTGTTTCAGACTTTCTTTTATCTAGATCATTTTGTTCATTTCTTCTTCAAATGCCATCTTGGAGCTGCCCCCCTAACGATCAGTTTATTAGCCATAACCTTGCTCAACCAGTTTCATACACTCCATTCCATTTTCCTCTTTACTTTCTTTTCATTTCCTCCCATTTCACCGTGAAGAGCAATAATCATCTAATCATTAAGATTACTTCTGGTCGATACTGAGAGGCAATTGGCTAGCCGGTACTGTGCGAGAAACACGTGATGTGATGTACTCATACCGTGCGTTCTTTTATACAAAATGATGAAACATTTGTTGGATGTTTCTTAAACAACACAAATAACCAAAACATATAAATCGAAACTCACCATTTATCTTAAAAAGGAGTACAATAGGTCTTAAAGTGTCTTCTATATGCTAAGAGCTCCAGTGACTACCATCAAACATTCAGACCAGACAAAATACTGTAGCAAGGGAAAAGGTATCGAGTTACAGTGCAGACAGGTACACGAGCTTGTTACCGAGTACTGTACATTACTGTCTTCCAGCGGCATAAGTGGGATAGTGGCCGGCACTGTATGTCGGCCCACGCTGCTTTACTCTCTCCTGCTTATCTTTCCGGAACATGTTCTGAGGATTAACATCGCTTTATCTTGGAAGTGTCGTTTCAGTTGCAATAAAATGAAGGCCATCAGAAAATATAACCCCGACAAAAAATTTTCACAATAAAACCTGAACACAATAGTACCATTAGAGGCATAATTTAATTTGCGAAAAACGTATCCGTTACTCACACACAGGTGGAGAATTTTTGATAGTTTTAAAGAAAAAATGAAGTACCTATAATGAAATTTACGTATATTTTTTGCACTGTGACAGCCTTTCACTACCTTTGGATTTACATTTTCCATGTAATTTTTGGAAAATGTGTTTAAAATGCCCTTCTTCGGTTGCAACACATTACAACAAAGAGTCTGCAAAGCTTGTTATGACACTTGCAGTGAGCTCATGAGTAATTTGTGCGATTTCGTCTGTGATTTCTTGTCTTCACCTTGTCAACACCCTCCAATCTGGTTGCAAACACTTAACCTTGAGGAAGTAATCCGGAACAGTCAAGTCTGGACACCGTGCCGGCCAAGAAATATCTGTAAAACGGGGAAAGAACTCCTGCAGTGATGTGAGCCGTGACTCCCTCCATCTTATTGATACCAGAAGCTCTCCAAAGGATAACCAGTTTCGCAATGCAGGAACAACAAATTCTCTCACAATTGCGGAGTAGCGTTCGACATTTACAGTGTCATTCCTATATAGCACTACACAGTGGACTTTTGGGGTTCTGATGCGCCCGATACCTAAATTCTGTTCATTCACGAACCCTGTCAAGCGGAAGTTAACCTCGTCAGTCATAAACGTGGAATTATGAACCCAGAATCAGCATCATCCTGGTTAGTAGTGCGTTTGTAGATCTATATCTCTAATGCCTTATCTCCCTACTTCAAGAGCTGAATAATTTGCATCTTGTACCCGCGGAAGTGAAGGTCATCATGCAAGATTTTATGCAGTGTGTAAATTGCAATGTTTGTGCGTGACCCCTCGGTGAACTTTGTGGGCACTCATGGAGAGCAGCATTGTTTCCATGTACCGTTCTTCTCCGCGGGTGTGGTCGATTGTGAACACTCCCATTGTTATGCCATTAGATCCACCATCAATGTATTGTCTAACGTGTAAGAACAGTTCTGCGGTTATGTTGATCTCTAAACTCCCTCAGGAACGGCCGCTGTTCTTCTGTAGAGGACCATGTTGCAATAAACTGCTCTACGCAGAATGTATCAGGGCCCCATAGTTTCCGAAATCCAAATGAAGACTAAACATAATGTGTTCCAATATTCCCTCTGCTTTGCAGTGACGACAACCTAAAAGTAGGTAATCGAAAATGCTCCACCTGCATGTATTTCGCGCACCCTGCGGCCGCATGGTGACTGGGCCAACGCGGAACTGTTTAACTCTACGTGCTACTTCAGGCCGCGTGTTTATATTACTTGTTTAGCTCCGTCTAATGTCGACGTGACTCGTATTTTGTAACTACTTTACTTGCAAAGCGTAAATATGTTACTGGAAGTAAAATTGCAGGTGCGGTTACAACGTGTTATGGCCATTAAGATTCCCGTACCCCTTTACAGCTGTCATTATCACAAGTAGACAATTCTCAAACACGCTAAATCGCTGCTTAAATAGGCACATAAGGATGATATACGTGCTTTTCAAACTGTGCTGTGCAGTGGACTACGTGCGCAAAGCTTAGTTTATGAGCAGGGCCCGAATGTTTACGATATGTCATAGTGTATGTAAGCTTTTTTTTTTTTTTCCATGGAAAATATAAGCGAAGCACGATTTTATCAATGGTGATTAAAATTATGCAATTCTCAAGCGTCATATAAAGTCATATTTCGACCTTTTTAACATTTTTTGTCATTTTTCATATTGTTTTCGTATTTTTGTCATATTTTTATATTTCTATTCCAGCTTTGCGTATATACTTGCAGTCGTCCCAAAGACGATTTTTCGCATCTCCTAATCCTTGTCTGTAATATTAGGTCTTTTTCCCGTTACAGTGTTGCGTGGAAGTAGGAGATCGTTCCTTTATGAAAACTTTAAAATGTTTGTAATTTGGTACTGTAATTCTTCTTTCTGATTGCCCTTCAAAATGTGACATCTATTTCGTTCTTATAGAGCTTAGGATTGGCTCTAGATTGAGCAATTAAATGCATTCAAAATGCAACAATAACATTAATATTATTTTTTTATTATTGAGTGTGCTAGGTGTTTAAAGTAGATTTTCAGTGTAATGTTAATTTAAACAGCATTAAACTTTTGAAGATTTCGAAAGTATAATAAAAAAATTTAGGTCATATTTATCGTCATATTTTCTAATTTTTTTCGATCATAAATGCTTGCATATTTCTAGTATTTTTATGTCACAAACATCCGGACCCTGGTTATGAGAATAATGATTACAACATTGTGTAGCGGTTTCGAGCACAACAATGCACCATAATATGTGAATAATGACAGGGTTCTGTTACATTTGCTTACCAACCGTATCTAACAAAATTGTGGGATGCAGAATGAGTTAGCTCACACGTAAACACTTAAGGGGACCGATCGCTCAAATTGCTCCTAAATGATCAAACATAAAAATGTGGGCTTTATAACTTATCATTATATCCGATTCTCTGGGAACGTTTCCATGTTTATACTTTGCTACTGAAGTGAAAATGAGAGTTACATGGCGATTTAAGTATCCCTGAGCGCATTTGCGGCCCTTTCTGATATTACCTCATTTTACCCTAAAGTTGTAGAAGTCCGTTTCCTAAGTTAGTTTTACGTGCGTTATAAGTTTCTAAATTACATATTTTATGTAAGAATTTACATAATTTTGGAATGGATAAGCAGACATTTGGGCGAGTTTTCATTAGTAAATTTTCCGGTGCGTTTTTCTCGACTATAGTTTCCACAATATATGATAACTAAAACTTGCAGTTATTAATATTTGCCAAATGTTGTAGGCCACCAAACTCATCCAAGTTTGATATGTATATATTTATTGTAAATTTTGAAATTCAGGATGGAGCAAAATTTATTTTTTAGTCAAATACTTCAAAAAGTATATTTCTTAGCAAACGTATTCTTCCTCAATATGAAACATAAATTTGAAAAATACTGTTTCAAAATTTTGAAAATTGTATTGTAAGGTACTTTTTGTAGACTGCTTAAATTTGAGTTTTAAGACGACTTAATTTATGTGCATCAAACTTTGCAATCGCACTTATTTACACATATATAAGGTGTGGTAAACTATTAAGAAACCGAGTAGAATACTTTGGGTTTCGGAAAATTCACAGATGGCCCCTGAAATAGCGTTCGGTGATACTACAACAGAAACTTCCTTTATTGAACTTAACAGCATGATCCGGTCTATCCATGGAGTGGCAGGTTACGTGCCTAATCTGTCCTATTCCGGAGGCTGCGAGTTGGCTGATGTATCTGGGTTAGCATTTTCCGGAGTTTTCAATTGCCCTGAGGGTACAAATCTCTGGTAACTCTGACCTCTATGGGCGCTCTTGCTTTTCCCCTTCAGATAGCTAAACTTTTACTTAAAATTCGTTAAACAAAGTAAACATGTGTGGTGAAAAATGTGATGAATTAGATTCGCATGACATTAACGTATATCGCTTGTTAAGCGTGTGTACAAATTGTTCTTACAAATGTTTATATTCTTATCAACTTCAGATTAATCGACACAAACCTTCGCAGAAACAGCTACGTTGCACATTTCATGATGTACCTATAGAAAGGGAATGGCAATGGGCTCGTGCTTTAGAACTGGACGCTAATATAGAATCCTCACTGATCTGTAAAGCATTGTACTGCTGATCGATCAATAAATAAATTTAAAAAAACTGGACGCTGCATGCTGCATTTTTCAGAAACTCAAAACATTTCAAAAAATGTTCCATGTAAATAGTTGTTTGGGGTGAGGGGATTTTCTTAAAAATTTATGTGCGGCATCTTTGGAAAATACTGAACTTAAATATCAACTTTGGTATTTATCCGACATTTCGTTTTTGAGTTATGGTGCTCACAGACATTCACACCAATGCCTTTTTCCCCCTTCTTATTCTAAAACTGCTTATGTTTTAGTTCAGGAGCCCCCAAAACATATATTTCCGGTGCAATCTCGACGTGGAAATTTTTGGTGGAATACAGTACTTCCCCTACTCACTATACGTAATGGAGAAAGTAAAAACGTGAATTAATACCATGTATTTTTGCTAGCCAAGCTTATTAGTATTATTTACTGACGCACGCAGTGTTACGTATAAAACCTGTTTGTGACGCTGTGGAATTGCTATTCCCTTTAAAAGCTGCGCATTCTAGTAACTGGGTTCGCGTTGAAGGCAGAAAAACAAAGTGACTGTAGCAGTGGTGCCCATTAAACCTTACTACCAAACACTTGGTTCGTACCCCTGTTGCACCTGAATGGGGAAATAGTGTATTCATATCTGGGAAATACAGGCTTTCAGTGGCAAAACATGAGGGTTTGAATGTCTCATTATGAACACTACTAGGTCTCTACTATGGGACTCACCTTTAAGCTGGCGGTGGTGCGTGTTATAGTCTTCACCAGTGATGCTCAACTTTATGCGAAAGAGGGGCAGGCGGATTTGCCTCCACCTATTGTTCGCCGAGCTATGACATAGGGACTGAAAAATAAACCCGTCCAATGTTTGGTTACTTGAACGAGTGAAGGGTAAATGCTTCATGCACACAACGGAGGTAGCGTAGACTGACAAGATGACGCCATTAGCTTATAAGAGAAAAAGTTAGGCATCATTGGTCATCACCGTCAGCAGGTCTCAGTTCCAAACCCGGCGGAGAGCAATGATTGTTTTCGAGTGTAAAAGTCCATATCATGGCTTCCTTCGTAAGGGAAGTAAAGCTTTGGTCCTGTATCATAGAGTTGGAATGCAAAAGAAGTTCAAGCCTGATAAAGAGGCATCTGAACAAAATTAAACGGTGTTTCATGTCCAATAAAGAATGGAATACTGACAACCATAGCAATTATAGTGTCCATAAATAAAAACTGAATTAAAAAAAGACCATTAGCAGGTATAGGAATTTCCAAGCATTAAAGCAGGAAGAAGGTAATGAAGGGGCGTTTATTGGACTTAACGCAGTGACCATATCGCGTACAGTCTGTCGGTGTTTCTAGACAATACCCATCAGACCGTGTTTACCCACCCACCAGTGACTTTAGCCGTGGTTGTTTCATTCATTGTATTAACATGATGGTTTAAATGTAGATAAATTGAAGCCAACACTACTTAGGAATTTCATGCCTGATCAGCGGATAATTAATGTGCCGGATAAAGGGTAATCCATAGGTATATCGTGCCTCCACAGCTGAGGTGGCTGATAAACTAAATGGGCAGTTTAATGTGAGCGCTCGTTGTTTTGCAGGGTAGTGACTGCCAAATGCATGTACTCACCCTAGTCACTAAAGGAGATGCCATGCCACAACTGCTTGTCTTTGTGTCCAACACAGTTGTGGCATCTTATGAAATTGCCCATTACTTTTCTCAGTTCTCTTTAAGAAAATTAATTGGCCCCTTGGCAAATGTTATTTTTAAATTCTTCTAAAGTTTTTAGATTTGTTATATACACTTTAATTTTAATAGTTCCCATGGATACTGGTCAAAGCCTTCAAATAAATAAATAAAATAAATAAATAAATAAATAAATAAATAAATAAATAAATAAATAAATAAATAAACAAACAAACAAACAAACAAACAAACAAACAAACAAACAAACAAACAAACAAACAAACAAACAAACAAACAAACAAACAAACAAACAAACAAACAAACAAACAAACAAACAAACAAACAAACAAACAAACAAACAAACAAACAAACAAACAAACAAACAAACAAACAAACAAACAAACAAACAAACAAACAAACAAACAAACAAACAAACAAACAAACAAACAAACAAACAAACAAACAAACAAACAAACAAACAAACAAACAAACAAACAAACAAACAAACAAACAAACAAACAAACAAACAAACAAACAAACAAACAAACAAACAAACAAACAAACAAACAAACAAACAAACAAACAAACCCACACACACAGCCGCACGCGCTCCTTTTTCTAAAATGTTTTTCTGTTTTGAATTCGGGGGTCCTCAAAACATATATTTCCGGTGAAATCTCGACATCGAATTTTTGGGTGAAATGCAATACTTACTCTACGTAGAAGAGAAAGTAAAAATGCAATATAAGATCATACACAAACATAGGCAATACTAAATCTTTGTTCTGTAAGAAATGTTTGTGTGCGCACATAGTCAAAATGAATTTTTCACTTTCTCTACCCATAGATGTAGGCAGAGGAGGTATTGCATCCCACGCAAAAAATTCGGTACAGAAATTTCTCCAGAAATGCATTTTTGTGCACTTGAATCCAAAAGAACACGTCTTTAGAACAATGTCGAGGCCTTTATTAGTAGGTATCTGGGAAGAAGCGCCATACTTGGGTTTATAACAAATATCCAACACGTTGCTTTGACAGCGTGATCTCATCGTTTAGTTTGAGGACTTGGTGAAGATGGCGGTCGTTGACGTTGGCTCTCGTGCGGCAAGTGGGACAAAGATTTCGTGTCCTCTAGGTGCGACTCAACCTTCGTGCTTTGTCTGGTGACTCTGACGTCACAATCAGTGATACGTCCCACACGGAAGTTACTTCTTTTTACGTTAGCTGCCAATTAACCACGGACGTCAAAAGACACGCTGCAAAAATGATACAAATAAAGCAAAAAACGTGGAACATTTTCACGTACAATTTTTGGCGCATAAAGCCCTGACGTCACGAAGCCAAATAACCTTTAAACGAATTGCAGTAATTTGCATCATACACAGATGAAAGGCAAGGGAGGGGGGAGTGCAGATACACTGACGAATTCCAGATGTATTGAAGCAATTGGACAACTTATTTGTACCATACATAGTGACATTAGTAATGGCAAAGAAACAATGCTTAGCTGGAATTTAGTCAATATTTAAAAAAAAATCTGAAATGTTTTTTATGTCCAAAAATACTTTAAAACTTTAGCTTGAATTAAAGACAATTTTGCCCTCGGAACTGATTTTTCTTACACTGAAGTGTATCAAAACCGTTCCATATGATGTAGCTTGTAACCAAACTTGCTCAAATTTTCGTCAGAAACTTAAATACAATTAACTTTTACAACTGGTATGTGAATTTTACTACAATAAACACCTCAGTTTGACCACTGAGGATAAATTGTTACAAAAATTACGTTAATGTAAAAATTTGAATTGCTTACTATAACAACCAGAGGAGTGAATGTATTTTTAAAAAAAATAAGATTTTAACTTCGTGTGCAATACCTAAGTAATTGATACAATAGAGATAAACTAATATGTTTTTCTCAAAAATGTTAAATATATCTGCATGAAATTTATAACACTTATAATTGCGGTGGAGCAAGATAATATGGCAAACTTCTGTAAACATTTAGATGAAAACCGCAGGATTTAGACAGTTTACCTATGGGTACCCATAACAGAAAAATAAACAGATGTGTATGCTAAGAAGCATGGCGCCTTTCTCTGAAGTGTAGCACTGTATATAGCAAACAATTTGAGTTGTGACGAAGTGAGGAAACGTTTTGGAAGTATTTGAATTGTGGACGAGGGAAGAACTGGGAGTTTAATCAATGAGGCTGTCAGGAGAAAAAGCAGTAATGAAACTTCTTGCTTGGCTTCCTGTTTGGGCCGCGTCCTGCGAACATGCAAAAAACACCACCCATCACGCTGACTTCGACAGTTTAAAAAAGTTTAGCAATTTGTGACTATTTCTTTCAAAGAATAGTAAGGGAAAGCATAGAGATATTTAAGGAAAAGAGCAGTCTGAACCGTGACACGGGCAAACCACTCAGCGCGATATGGAAGACTATTAGCAGGTGGACCTCCTGTTGAAGGGGAAGGAACCAATAGAATTGCAAGTGGGAGGGGACAGCGAGGCCAGTCAGAGTAGACAGTGTTTGCAGTCGCCCATTGAAGAAGCCGAACACAGTTTACGGCGAAACGTCGGCATGATAAAAAAAAGTCAACAGGACGCGGCCTATACCGGAAGCCAAGAAAGAAGTAATGGACAATGGCCGAGCAAGTTATTAGTAGTGAAATTGGTCAAAAAGAGGAGAAAATGTCAACGTTTGCCACAATTCATAAATATGGATTTTAAAACTACAAACCTTCTTTAGTTCCATGTAATTTTTATAACTGCACGAGCTCTTAAAGCATGTCATTTAGCGATTTGAAAGAATACCTGGAGTCCTAGCTTCCTATAAAACTGTAATAAAAATGAAGAGTTATATAATTCAGAATGTCAGAAACAATTTTATTTTAGCGTTGTAATTACTTTCTCCTCTCGGATTTGCATTTATCGGCACATTCTAATTTCAAATTGTTCCACCCGATGTACTTTTCGGTATAAATAATTGATATTTTGTTTATCTCCCCATTATTGATAGCATTAATTTTTGTCAACATGCTTAGTTGTGATGTTCTTAAGCAGTTGTAATGTTCATATTTATAATTTTTAGTAAAAAATAGAATTTTCGTATTTAACAATTATTTTCTCCCAAACTAGTTGGATAACTAAGCATTCACCTCTACAGTTTATTTATCTGCTTTTAGGAAGTTTAATCATAAAATATTCTTCTTTCACAAGGCATTGGCCTGACGACGTGCTCCGTCCTTAGCTAAATATATCACTCCATCTTTTCCTTGGTCTGCCTACTTGGCGATAACCTCTAGGTTTATAATTTAATAAAATTGTTGATATGCGTGTTTCTCACATCCTTAATATGTATTGATACCAATTATTTTTATTTTCATTGTTTTTCATTTAGATTATATATAATATATAAACTGTTTAGAAGGGCACATCCAGCTACTGCTCTGAGGAACTTCATCTCTGCTGCTTCAGTTCTTTTCCTATCTGTCCTACACAGAGTCCAGTTTTCACTTTGTTACCATTGACACTGTCAATACTTCATATAATTTGTTTCCTTTGACATCTTGTTTTTCAGTGTTCTCCATATTGTTGCGTTAATTTGTCTTAATTTATTTAATTTTATATTCAGGTCTTTCTTTTTGCTATATATATTAAAACCTAGATAATTAAAACTAGAGACTTGTTCTGTTATTTCTTCATCAACAACTATCTGAGTGTTACATGATTTATCCCTTTAAAAGCCATTGATTTTGTGTTGACTGTTGAAATATTTTAAGTCTACATAATATCTTTCAGATCATTAGCACTTTTCTGTAAGCCATGTTCTGTTTCCTCAAAAGTTGCCCGATCGTCAGCAAATAAAATTTCTTTAAGCTTATATTATTTATTCGAATACCCCCCAGTAGAACTCTGTGTTTCGTGTAATTAGAGTAAATAATGCTGGCCACAAAGGGCATTCCCTGTTTAACTCCTTGATTTATTTCGCCTACTTAACGCCCTTGTCAATCTTAATTATTGTATTGTTATACAGACTCCGAGAACCCTATCAAAAGCTTTCTCATAAATTAAAAATAATATAAATGTCGGCAAATGAAACTCTCTTTTCTTATGTATTAATTGTTGCACTGTAAATACACAATCGGCACAAGATCGTCCCTTCCTAAAGCCACATTGTTCTTCCTGTAATAATACTTCTTTAATGACATTCAGTCTGCTTGAAATTATTTTGATAGATTTTATATACTATTTGGAGAAGGCTTATACCTCTATAGATATTCGAATTCTTCCTGTGAACATTTTTAAAAATTGGACAGATCACTCCACTTAAAAACAACGGCATCGTGTGGGAGAATTTTCTAAAACAGTAAAGAGGATAATAAAAAATATCTCTGGAATTAATTTAAAAGTATGCATGGAATTGGGGTACGTATTACACATTAAATCGTGATTGCCGTATTAAACTTTCAAATGACCATCTGAAATTTCACAGATGGGTATCCTTAAAAGGTGAAAAGCTGGGCGTTTGATTGAAGAAAAAGCTGACAAACGAGGGAAATATGACAACAGGTCTAGTCCTAAGTATGTCCCAGGCTTGGGAGAGAAACCGATTGACACTATTCTGTCAACACTGCGGGGGTCCACGCTTTCTTTCCATTTCTTTGAGCGTGGGAGACCCGTCCACCTTGCACCTTTGATTCTCTCTACCAAAGTGTTTTCTTCCATCCTAACATATATGCTATAAACGGCCAGACACATTGTGTACAAAGATACAGTAATAACCAAATACATATACAGCACAAACGCTTCTTATTCCAGCTTACGGGAAACGATCTGTGAAAGTTGGTCAAAAATTACAGTTTAGGCTTTCTAGTTTTTAGTCCGATTCTCTACGTACATTTTGGTATGCATAGTTTTCTTATCGGAGTACAAATAGAGTCACGTGTCGGTTTAAATAATCCATAGCGAAGGGCATGGTTGCACATTTAAGACTTTCTGATATTTCTCACGTGTTTTCAATAATTTCTAGAACCTTCTTGCAAAATTAGCTGCACATGTATCTACCTATATATCGGTCTTCAAGTTATTTAAGTAAAAAAGTGAGCTATTTAGTAACAGATAGATAAACTAAATTTCAAGCCAGTTTTTATGAGAAAGTTTCATAGTGCACTTTTCTTGATTGTAAAATGTTATATATTTTTCATCGTTTAAAATGCTCCTTTCGATGGAATTCTGAAGTTATCAAAGAGTTAGCATCCCCAGTAGATGCTAACTATAACTTGCTATGCAGTTATTACTTACTGTGAGGTAAATGTGTCATGCTGCCAATATCATTCAAGTTTTATAAGCATAAACTTCATGCAAAATCCGAAACTTACAATTGAACAAAAATTATTTAAAAATTTGCTTTAAAAGCATGTTTCTTAACAAAAGTCTCTATTTTCTAGCTCAATAAGAAACATAAATGTGAAGTGTTTAAACATTTCATATGAAAATTGCGTCGTAAGCAGCCTTCCTGCCCCCACCTAAAATAACTTAAATTTGTTTTAAAACGCATAATCCAAGAATAACATATAGGGTGGAAGGTACTGCTTCGGTCATACGTTAACCAGGGATTCTACATGAAGACTGTAACAAATACGTGCAATACAATTGTTGTCAACAACGAACCGTTTCGCCGGAAAAAATGTATGTTAAATAGACTAATGGATATAAATGGTTTATTATTTCACTAACTGTCGTGCAAACTTTGTGTGTACAGTGATGTAATGTATTTCTACCTTAATTCGAATGAATTTAGTCACAATTGAATGTGAATGAAACTTTGCATGACGTCTTCACATTAAATTGTGACTCTCACTTCATAGCAAAAAGCGAGTAGACCTACATGACTTTAAATATGATAAGGTGAATTTCGCAGAGGTGTTTCGTTGAGATAGGAAAACGAAAGGTCTTTTCAAGTATTGAAAGCGCTTAATGTTTTTCCGGGTTGAAAGATTATGCAGATGATCTAGTTTTCTCAAGTATATTTATATCCCAATAGCTGTTTATTACCACAAGCGTTCCTCTATTGCTGTTTCAGTTATAAATATCACTTCTGTGGCATGACAAGAACTAATGTGTATGGTGAAAAACGCTTCCTCCATAAATAGCACGCCGACCGATTTGTCCTGATTCTAGAGTGGGACTTCAGCTTTGGGAACAATGGTTATCTCCCGAACCTGCCATAAAACTGTTAACTATGCATAGGTATGGTAAGAAAATTACTTTAGTGTCCGACACACAAAGTGGGCACTTGCATAAGCATTGGTGAAATTCTTTAAAAATGTGTAACTTTCCGTTTACCTGTTTTTTGCACTTATATTAAGCATAATTATTTAAAACATGTAGTTGATATTCTATTGGTTGCTGTTCCATTTAGGTAAAGCACTACATTGAATTTTGAACTACGAACTACAAGATTTCTCAATTCCATTTCTTAACATTTTTAATGTCCAAGGACCACAGTTCATAGCATACAGTCTTGAAATTTTCAGAAGGGGCTTCATTATTAATTGTTGTCCACCAGTTAAAAAGTTAAATAGTTCATTTTCCACGATTCATGCTGAAAAAGTTGAAACAAAATCTGTAACATTTAGACACCTTTTTCTCTTAAACTAATTAAAAGTAACAAATATCTATATAACAAATTCGTTATGTTTGTATGTTCAACTCCGATTAAACATATGGGGGTGATACAATAAACTGCAGGGTGAAAGAAGCATTTTATATTAAAATAACAAAAGTGATTAATTATAAATAAATATCTTAACCGTGGATTGACATAGGACATTTATAGGCTGTCTATACAAAATGTTAGTTTTCCTTTCCAATTGTCTTTAAGATAAATGTGTCAGGTAATTTATTAAGGTGACAAGGGTATTCTGAAGATACAGAAACTGCACTGTAGCGACTTAAATGCCACTCCTGTTACAGTTCTCAATGGTTTTTCCTGAAATTTTATTTTTAAAGCAACAGCGTTGCAAACTTTCCACATTTTTAGCTTTTTGACTTTGCTAATAACGTTTTTTTTTTTTTTTTAATTTCTACTAAACTGATATAGATAACTAAATAATTGAGCTTTAGAAGACAGCTGATTACTAAGAATAAACATACAGAAGTGTGATTCTGTAATGCAAGTAGTTTCAGAGAAAAGCGTACATAAATTCATGTTTTAAGAGTGAATTTTATTATTTTTCTGCTGAACGAAATAATTTTTATAGCGTCAGCCACAAATAACTACTTTAAATATTTACCATGATTTATAGAAGTATTGATAAATAATTCAGGAAAAACCGTTGGGAACTGTAAGAGCAGTGGCAATTTAACTCACTGAGGTGTAATTTGTGCATGTTCAGACTGTCTTGTCCCCTTAAATTAAGAATATTTTTGTTTAGCACGTGTCGATATTCCAGCCATTGATTTCGTGAGAAACGAAAGAATCTTCAGTTAGCACTTCAAGGTGTGCTCTGAGTGCAGGAGAAATTAAAAAAGCGGTGAATATTTCTAATAACGTAAAGGGCTATATGGGCAATACGGTATTAGCTTAGTCACGTCTTCATTTTTCCATGTTAATTGATTCTTAGCTATATAGGATTTAATAAAATTCAAAAGATCTTTACAAACTGCTTGCAGTAGCTTTGTCATGTGAATACCTCAGTTTTATACTTCCATCAAAATTGTTTGTACCATTCTTAAGAAGACGGAAAGTAAATGTTGTATGCGTTTCCATTTTCTATTGGTAGGTATTTCCTTTTAATGCATCACATTATATCCTTCATCATAGTGACTCGGACTGCCGAGGTCACGTAGCCCTGTACAGGAGGTTCGCGGTTCGGAAGTCCTTATAAATAGCATACATTTCCATGCGAATTCCCCCCCGCCCGCGCCAAATTAATCCATTTCCATCGCCCGTCGTGTTGTAGTAAGAACCGGCGTTGAACACTACAAGTTCTTAAACATGCCTTACTTAAATAAGAAATGTAGCTTATAAAGTAGAACCAGGAATGAAAAATGCAATGCCATAGCCGGGATTTGAACCGCGGATCTTCCGCTCTGTAAAGTTTCTACCTTATAAAGTTCACCTACACACGGTTTGTGTGTGTTAGAACAATCAAGAATTGTCATTGATTGGCGTGATATAAGGAAACTATTAATCATGGCAGACACAACACTTAATGGCAGCTGATAGCTGACCATTGCTATTCTCTTTGCTGTGGGTGCAAATGACACTCATGTAATGAGCTTTACAGCATAATTTCACGGTGTGTTTCACCATACAACAGCGCAAGGCCTAGCAAGCCTTTCATTGGATGTTGTGCTGAGCCACTCGCCATTGACTTTTGTGTCAGCCATAAAAATCTTAAAGTCCGAGACTAAGCACTTACGGTTGTGAGTCGCCATTGAGGCAAGTGTCTCGAATATGAGATTCCCTTGTGAGCTACTGGAAAAATGCGAATCTGATGAAGAATGTAAGACTATGCCGACATGTTGCTATGGTAGCTCAGTGGTTAAGGGCAGCCGCACGTAGAGGGGAGCATCCGTGATTCAAATGCCGGCTATGGCGTTCAATTTTTCATTTCTGATTTTACCTTATATTTGCCTACACACGATGTGTGTGTGTGTGTGTGCGTGCGTGCGTGCGTGCGTGTGTGTGTGCGTGCTTGTGTGTGTTGTCATTGATGGATATATGAACAGAAATGTAGTAATTCTATGAAGTTTTGTTTTTGAGTTTGGATCCACATAGACTTGAATGAGTATTGCAATATGGATGCATAACAGTAATGTTTCAAGGAAACCTAAGGTATGGACGACAGCATGAAGTATCTGTTGCAAGTATTCAGGATAAGGGCTTTAGTTTCATTATTGGGTGGCTAGTGTGAAGAAAACCTAAATTCAAACACTTATCTTGAATTATTGCAATGATGGTGCCAGCGTTTTTTGGTTACGTGCTCCAGTTCCGTTACCTTATCTATAAACTGTGCGGGCTTTTGTCTTTTTTATAAGGTTGTTTGAATTTTACAGGCCGCCGCGGCCGGATGCGATGTGTGTCGCTGGCGTGTTTAATTGCAATGACCTTAGTAGTTATCACAGGAACTGGTACCCGCATCGCTGTACCAATTGGAAGGAGCAAGGAAACCTACATAGACATCTCTGCAACTCATATGGGACATTCCTACCGTTTTACAAGGACGTGCTTCTGCACTAACATTTGAGTTAGTGGATATCTGTAAGGAATGTGATTGACATGGTATCCCAGCATTGCTTGCACAACACCTTATGTTTTTAGGAGGCCTAAGCCTTGTAATCTTTCTCAGAAAACGCTGGAGTTGTTGGTGTTAAACATATACCTTACAGCTACATATTGTACATAAATATTTTAGTAATAGTGGAGCTCCGAAAATATTTAATACATATCTGTGGTATATTCAGTAAAATCCAGCGTACTATGAAAGCCACATTAACACCATAAATATACAAGTATTAAGAATGTTGCATCTTTCAAAAATATAACCTATTTTAAGAATGAAATAAACTCCGGAAGAATATAGTAGAGCCTCTATTATCCGTCACAATGATGGGGATAGGTCAGGACTGGGCAAATGGTACTCACTGAGCACAGCCCGCTCACGGCCTTGCACTGATAACTGTTTCAGAAGAGAAAAAAACGAGGGTCGCTCATGCTATTTCGCGAGTTACCCAGTCCTGCAATAGGTTGAACGATTAACCGCAAAAATCGGATAACCCGTACCATAAAAATTTCGACCATTTCATAGATTGTCTTAGGCCACGGTGCAAGGATGTGCCACTCCTTTTGCTAAATAACCTTAACCAATAACAAAAATAAAGGATACAAAATGGTATAGAAACGAAATACATGTTTACGCTTTCGACTATATTGGCTAAAAGAGAAAGATGTAGTGAGTGCATTCAGTTCTTCATACAGACCTCTTATCATGGTTGATAGGTATACCTTATTGGCTAGAGCAGCAGGACATGCCTTGAAGAGGTTAAAATGTAAGGGGGGAAACTTGATGAGCGCTGAGGTCAGCAAAATGTGTATGTGTGAAGAGATTTTCAGGGGATGCAAGTTAAGCCTTGAATGGTATTCCTTAAATACATAGTAAAGCAGCAGTTCATAAGGAAAAAGTAAACCGAACAGTATTCTCATAGTAATATCAGTGTTTGTTGCTGCATAAATGCAAAAAATTAATTAATAGTAAATAAATGAGTGAATAATTGATAAAGTAATGAATAAACAAATAAATAAACAATAAATAAAGTAGCATGCTTTCCCTCTAACTTAAACTATAATTGGTTAATTTACCTTGACTAACCTATTACTGATCATAGCAATACAACAGGAATATAGACAGAAATACAATACAATTTGTTTACCATAATATGCAGTGTCATATTCATGTAAGCCATGTACATAAATATATTTGTCTCTAATTTCTAAACATGATTGGTTAATTATAACAAAAGGGTAATTCATTTAATCACAGAGATGTTTGTTCTCACAAATGTGTCATAATTGCAAATCACTGTAGACAAACATACATAATTGTTATATTCCTGTAGTTCTAATTAATGTTGCTGTTTCCATTTGGTTGCAATTATTAGCGGTTTTAAGTAACTACATAATACAAGTTTTCCTCGCCATGAGTGCGTGCGTGTGTGCGTGTGTGTGTGTGTGTGTGTGTGTGGGGGGGGGGGGTTGAGGGTGGGTGCGTGTGAGAATATGTATCACGGGATCTTTTGAGAAAAAACAAAGGCATCAACCTCCCCTCTTTTCCCCCTTATTGCTGTGTCATCAAACCTCATGCCTCAGAAAGAGAAAGTCCCAGGAAACGGTACAAAATCCGCCCAAGATTTTCTTTGTCGTTGTTTGTACATGTTCTCGTAACCTCTCTGCTATGAAGAAATGAGTCAATTCTTTTGAACTTAGATCTGCCTAATTCCTCCCCCCCCCCCCCCCCATTTTTACCCCGCCTTTAAATTCAATGGTCATATCGGCGGTATTTCGTTTGGAACATATTGTCCTAGGTAACGGTGTTAACTGGTATATTGTGGATTTTGGATCTTTGGGTTTTTAATACATTAGATCTCGCTCACTTACTCACTCATCCACACACACACACGCACGCACACACACACGCACGCACACACGCACACACACACACACACACACACACACTTCCAAACTTTGAGAAGGATAAGGAATGTTCTTGACTACAGAAATATCCCCATTCCACAGCCGGAAATCGAAACCGGGACCCCTCCCATGGCAGGCAGGTGCTCTACCGACTGAGCTATGGTGCCAGCTACTTAATTTTGTTTTTATACTCATTCCCAGTTTTCTAATGGCGAGGATATAGGAAAATAAGATGTCACCTCCCTGATCTTGTAGTTTCTGCTGATTGAAGATCTACTTAATGTGGTTAACTAAAATGGGTTCTTTCCTAAGTTTACGATTCTTTAATCCAGTAACAATGTCCGACGTGTTTGCAAATTTTAGCACCTGTGTTTGTTCTTTATTAAATCGCGCAGAGTCGTTACCGCAATCTCGTATTCAGATGCAAGATTAGATACAGTTTCTCCCCTCTTAAACCGCTCAGTTATCTGTACTTTCGTTTATTCAAGCACAACACTTTTCTTTTCACACCCATGGAAGACATTTTCTACAGTCAAACAGTAAAACTGGAACTGATCGATGCACGTACGTATGGGTTTGCTATTATATGGAAGTCTGAATTTCTTAGTAACCAGGTAGGAACGGCCTTGCAAACACACCCTTGAAAACAACCCCTTTCACCCTGTTTCCGGTAAACGGCATTTCAGCTAACGGTACAAACCATACAGCACTGAAATACCCAATTTTTGTGCCTCACTTTTCATTAATAGGAAAGAAGAAAGAAATGAAGTGCGAAAATTAAGAGTTGGATAATCCGCCGATTGATTAATGAGGTGACAGAAAACTGGTGTTCTGCTGTAGTTCATTTGCAGTAAACAGAACAACGCGATCGTGTATAATTATTGCCGTGGACAGAATAAAAAAGAGGTTTTGGATTTTATAAACAGGAGAATATTGCGACGTGTTCCAGTTTCCCTGTCACTTCCTTACTGTCTTCGCGACGCAGCGGCGTAATTAAATACGCGCGAAACAGCCTCTTCTTCCGGACACTGCACTCGCTAGGGAGTCGAACACACCCAGTAGCAGCAGTACGTCGCAACTGACGTGACAGTCACACTTGTAGAACAGCGCTTGACGTCGCATCAGAAACGCTCTCACTAAACGGCTTGCTTACATAGCCACCGCATATTTCAAGAGAGTTCTAGAATGTTCGGGAGGTGGGGACAAAGAAGGCTCCGGAATTATCGCGTCGTATCGTATGCGCTTCTGGAATTTACTTGGGAGTTTGGGGCAGACCTCGCCTCCTGTAGTTCACCTAGCTACGAGGAAGAACGCGTAAATACTCTCGGCTTTGTCGCCCGGTCCTGGGGGTTTGAACTCGGAACCTCCCTAGTACGAATCGCACACGTTACCGCGGCACCACCGCGCTAGATTTACGGAGAGACCAAATGGTGAAAATGGCTAAAAACGTGTGTTTTTACTTTTTATTTCACTCTTTATTATGGAATGTCCACTTTTATTTTGAAATTTTAGGTCCAGCACTTATATACAATTTTGTACTGTGAATTCTGTATCATTTTACAGAAAAAGGTACTTCCAACACTATTTTATAGCAGAGATAAGCTTTAACCCATCTTTGAGGGGACATTTATTTATTTATTTTTTTTCTTTTTGCTAATATATACGAGTATGTCGTCATTGTTATTTTGAATAGCGAATAGCGAATTTTCGAATACAAATGACGGTTTTCTCAGACACTTTAAAAACACATAATTGCATTTTAGCACGACAAAAATTATCCCTAAGGGCTGTTGTGGATCTACTGTTGTGTAAATAACATAGCTGGTTACTTTTTTTTAAATAATATTTAATCAAATTATGCTATTAGGAAAATAATATATTCCTTAACAAGGAAACCTAGACAAGAAGTAGATGGTAGTTCTTAGAAGGCATGCATCTACATGTTACAAATATTTCTGTCTGATATCTGAAATAGTTACTGAGATAACGGGTCATTAATTTAGCAAACTTAAATAAGTAAAAGTTTTGTAGTAATTGTTTGTGTTTCACCAAGCATAGTTAAATTGCTTAATCCTGCGTTTGCGTAGAAAGCAGCATTGTGCCAGTTAGGCTCCCGAAATCCCACACTTAGAGATATAATGATGAACTTGTGCCAAAAAGTTACTTTTAAGTACTGCGAATCGCATTCAGATACTCCGCCAATAGCAGCTCAGGAATGGCACATCTAGTAGAGTGGTTTTCTGCCATTCTAAGAATCCAGGGTTTTATGCCTCACTTACAATCATTTCGTTTTTATTTATTTTTTTGATGAAGGTTTTTGGCTTTGCCTAGAGCCTGCCATTTGCACGTCCGTGTATATAGTTCGATTTTGAAATGAATTAGACTACCTCAGGGCTGGTTTGTTCGTAACCATGGTATAACATAGTGCATGGTGCTAATATGTGAGGCTTCGTGCATCTAAAGCTATTTAGTCCAGATGTCATTTCTCTTACGTTCCTACAGGCAATGAAGTAATTAAACATTTGTTGACGTTCCTTGGCATATAATAACTGACTCGTTCATCTCATTAACACTTTCTAGTAAACAAATACAAGCATAAACCTGGCTTTAAAGTGTAGAAGGGTAAAGGATACATACACGGAGGGGACAACACGCACACCTCGACCTACGTAGATCTATTGTGCGCTAACACTACCAAGGGGGCAGGGATGAAGTGAGGGAACCGAAGGGGCTACAGGGCCGTAGTCAGACGCTACACAGAGACGTGCGGAAGTCCGTAACAAGTGTTGAGATCTCTTCAGCCCCCGCCGAGCATCCGGTATCGCGGGTTGGGTGTCGCACAGGCCTGCCGCCGTCGACGGAGCCTTCCCACCGTGGGTCCGGAACCGCCCAAGCGCCAACCTGTGTTCATAACTGCTGAGCTGCTCTGGCCCGACCTTATCGGGCGGTTGCCGCCTACCGACCGGGCATTGGAGAGAAAAATAGAGATAACGTCTGTTCACCAGGTCATGGTCCCTGACAGGAATGCAGTAAGCCAGTACATCAATAACTAATTCTAGGTACACAGTGATATCTGAAATGGATTCACGTTTCTGATTGTGCTTACATTACGTGCAATCAGAAGCACAAGTTCAGCTTCAGATATCTCTGTGTACCTAGAATTATTTACTGATGTACTAACTCGTTGCATTCCTGCCAGGGACCATGAGCTGGTGGACAGACTGTAACTAGATGCAGTAGTGCTCTCGCCCAGCGTAACACCAGAAACACTATCGACAGATAACCGGGTTCTTATACAAGGTTTTTTCTCCCCGCCTCTCCCGAATGTTCTAGAAATCTGTGGAAAATGCAAGCGTGTTCACGAGCGAGCGTGTTCCTGACGTGACATCAGTGTTGTTGCGACGTCAGTTGCTACCTATAGTGAGTATGCAGAACAAAGAGGTCTTGTTTTCGATTCCCAAGTGCGTGAAGCGTCCGGAAATAGAGGCTGTTTCTTGCAAATTTCTTTACGTTACGAGGAATGGAAAAGTGAACTGGGTCACATTAGTGAAGTGACAGAACTGCACAAGTTCACAGTATCTAAGAAACAAGCACTGCAAGTCGAGAGTTTCAAGAAAATGCATATCAAATTTGCTTAAAAATCGATGCAAACCAAGCAGTAGTTCCTATGGGAAGCCTCCAGAAATATCGATCTTTAGGCGATCCGTTGTACCTAGCCAGCTGATTGTTTTGCCATGTAAGGCTCTGAGAAGCATTTGCTGGCAAACTTAGTTAAGAACAGTACAAAAAGGGTAGTTTATAGCCACCTAAAAGTGCAAAATGGAGTGTAACTGTTGCACACTTGGAATCAAAGTGCCCTTACGGTACAGTAAAACGCTGTACCTACAATTGAAGTTGTTTTAATTGAAGAAATGGTTAAAATATGGTTAAAATCAGCACAAAATTAAACGAAGTTTGTGTGAAAACCTCCTAAAGAGTTTTGATTTCCCTGTCACTTAAGGATTACGTCAAAGGGATTGATTACCCCAACATTATTCAAAGTGTATTTGAAACATCCAGTACGTAATTAGACAAGAAAATGCAGTGATATGAGTGTAATGATTGAAAATAATACCGTAAACTCATTACATTTTGTAGATGATCAGCTTATATTAACACAAGAATTTCATGAGTTAGAATATATGTGCAGGATATTGAGAAATGTGAAAAATCGAGGATTAGCATTTAAAAGTATATTGTGACAAAATGGCAAAGTCCATCCGGTACTTTTCTATCACTTTATTATCTTGTAAACTTTTGCACAAATACAGTTTTGTTCTCGTCGTTAACACAGTCTACAGTCTTTCGTGCTCTCACAACTCTCAACTTTTACTTCTCGTACCCTTACCTAGTTCTTTTAGTGTCTTTCCTCAATTTCTCTGTCTCTTACACACTAATGACAACGTTACAATAATTCGACGCCCGTTAGAATATTCTTTACGACGACATACACACGCACGCCTGTCTGGCACTCACTGACGCACAGACTGACTTATGTCCGTAACTGTAACTGTTTTCTCGCCTCCTTATATAGAGGGGATGACGTCACACGGATCTTTCTCGACTTCTACACACACGCCAGCCATCACGTGGCCCGATCTTTCTCGAAAGTTCTGGAGAAAGCCCCTTTTGTGTAGCTGCTTCCATTGTTCGTGATGCACATACATAACAGGTGCGCTAGGCAGCCTGACCTTGAACGCCTTTGCCCGAACGCCGGTCCGGCATGTGATGTGGAGTAGCTTGGCCTCGTCCGTCCTTTGTTGTGCGCCGAGCCCGGCGTCACAGTGTTAATAGGAGAGAAAGAAGATTTGAAACTTGAAGATACAGAAGCTGTCAAAGAGTTTGATGAATACAATGATTTGGGTCTTGAAATTACAAATGATGGAAGAAAGGATACTGAACTTAAGGAAATGGAAAAATTGCTATCTCACATTTAAATGGTAAATTATGGGACAAACATATAACGAGAGAAACAAGAAGAAAGATCTACAACTCAGTATGGTTCAGAAATGTAGCAACTCAAAAATATCTAGAAAAAAATGGTTGGCATTGTAAATGGATTAGAAGCTGGAATGTCTAGAACATATAAGATTAGGAATAAGAGTACACGACAGGAAATAAATATTAAAAATGATATATTACGTGACATTTCAACAAATCAACTAATATGGTATGGACATGTGATGTGTAAGGATCAAGATAGGTTACAGAAGATTTCTTTTGGATGGATGCCGTCAAGGAGACGAAAAAGTGGACGATCACCAAGAACATGGAAGAATGGAGTTCTGGAAACCATGAAGGGGAGGCATGGATAGTTAGGACAGAACAGAACAGTGTTCAGCAATACGAAAGGATGCCTAGTTTTATGTGCATTTGGCTGTCAGTAGATATCAATTGTATTGACTAAATAATTATTATTTGGCGTAAATATCCCGGTGCTGTGGTACTAGATACACGTACGCAAATGGAAGTGTCTGGAATTGACACACAGACTGTGCACTGTTGAAGTTTTGCTGATGAGAGTTGCTCTCTCTGTTAACACGCAAAACAAACATATCCTTTGTGTCAACAGCAGTTCTTTACTTGGCCTGCAAATTCCGTCACGAAAATGCCAGCTGTACTGAATAATTGGAAAATAAACAGACACTTTGCCTGTGGTTACAAGTAAACACAGCCTGTCTATTCTTATGAGCTAAGAAAGAAAGGCATTAGCATTTTTAACTGATTCCACTTACTTCACGGGAGTTGTGCAGTTTCTATATCCCTTCTTTCTCCCTGCGAAACGAGAACATACAATCATGGAAATAAGTATTCGTACAGTACTGTAATTAAAATTGGTTACTGATATATCCATATTAAATTAAAAGTGCTAGAACTTTATCAAGACGGATACACCATTAAATAGCATAATAATAGCATAGCCTTGAGAATTAGATACACATGCTTCAAGAAAATTAGCAATACTTCAATTCTGGCGCTGTTTGATTGGGAAAAATTATTCATACACCATTAGAAATGTAAATATAGAAACCACTAGCGAACTGTTTGCAGCAAGGAACACCTTCAGTGACAAGCTTCACCTTTTACGTGTTGGTTCGGTTAAGTGGTGAATGCCGTGCAACAGAAAAATGGGCCACAAAAGTAAAGAAACAGCCGTATCGGAAATTGCTGATATTATTGAAAGAAGCCAGGCAACTATACACACCATAATAACGTGATATAGAGAAAAACGACTGTCATTAATAGTCAAATAAGAGTTGACCTCAGAAACTAATGCAAAGAGAAGTATAAAATGTTAATAAGGATAGTCAAAAAAGATGCTAAATTGACAGCTTTTGCATTGTCTGTGTATGTTAATGATCAGTTCGGGAAGGAAGTAACACCAAGAGCTGTTCGCTATATTCCAAGTAGCGCAGGTTATGGACCTAGGGCACCTAGAAGCAAGAACAACAAGAAATTGAGACTCGATTGCTCGAGGCATATAAGCAAGAACATACGTTTCTGCGACATTCACAGATGAAAGTAAATTTAACATATTTGTAAATGATGGCAGAATTTTGGTGTGCAGAAAACCAAATACTGAACTTGAAGTCAAGCCATTCAAGCCGCAGAGAAGCACGATGGTGGAGAAGTTATGTTATGGGGATGTATAGGCTCAGATTGCTATCATCAACAAAACATGACTCTAATCATGCAACGGAAATTGTTCTTATATGGCTGTTTTACTATACTTCCCACATTCTTAAGTTTCCAGCAGAGAGCACAGGCCTTAATACAATTGAACGTCTTTGTAGTACATTTGAAAGAATGGTCAGAAAACCTGAAATATGCAGTAAGATAGCTCTACACAATATCTGCTACAAGAATGGCAAAATATTAAATCAAAGTCTCAGAGACTACCAAAATTACTGGTTCGTTCCATGTCAAATAGATTAACAGAAGTGATACGTAGAATAAGAATGCCTATAAGATATTAATATTATTCTATTTATGTAAATCGTTGTTTTCTTTGAATGTCTGAACACATTTTTCCCATTGCGTGAAGCCATCTGGTACAAAATGTTTATTTACTTTTTGCAAAATACTAATTTGTTTGATCCTTTATACATACTGAATCGGAAGGAAACCCCATACTATTAGTTTACCAAATATAAACTCTGGTTTTGATCTTAGTTCCAGCCCAAATGACCTAACTGTCGATGGGCCCTTGAACCCCATCCGTCCATTCCATCCCATCCCACCCCATCCCATCCCATCCCACCCCATCCCATCCCATCCCACCCCATCCCACCCCATCCCATCCCATCCCATCCCATCCCATCCCATCCCATCCCATCCCATCCCATCCCATCCCATCCCATCCCATCCATCCATCCACCCCATCCAATCTTTAGTTCTAATACGATGAAGTTATTCTACATAAACAATGGCGTATGAATACTTTTTTCCATGACTGTATTTTCTGTTACCACAGAATAATTCACACAGTGAAGCCTTTAAATTGTGAATTCCACGAAGTGCTTTCCTGTGTATTTATCCAGCTTTTAGCTTTAGTACGACGAGGAAGTAAAGGGGTGTGGGTGTGTGTGTGTGTTGGGGGGGGGGGGTGGCTTTCGTGTGCGCGTGCGCATGAGAACAGAATTAAAAACGGAAGTCGTCACCTTAAACAAATCTGGGGAAACAATTTTATTTTCTCAAAACCAGCTGAAGTAATTTTGATCAAAGCATCATATTTTGGATATCCTCACCAAAATATATATTTAATATATAATATTCTTTATTTATTTTGCCGGGCAACAACCATGGGAGACAGCCCTACTTCCTAGAGGGGGAATTGATAGCTTATTAAATAATACAGTTTTTGTCAAATAACTTTCGTAGCACTATCCACTTCCAAAATACTCTTTGTAGTATGTTCAAATTTTTACCACGGTGTAGTTTGGTTTACTGTAAACGGTTTGCAAACCCGCAACTTTCCACTGTTTCCCATGCACTTATGACCAGGCTCCGGACATGCATTTAGGACAGGTGCACTTCTAGTATACCGACCGGTACGTTGTTTACAAGCGAGCGCTTAGGTTGAATGGCAGGCAGTACTTTGGGATGGGGAGGTAGCAGTGCGCACGTAACCATTTTCCAGCCAAAGAGCAACGAAACATCAACCTCATCCGAAGCCTGCTAATTACTTCGAAGTGTCCTCGTTTTAGAAACATTTCTAGTACTACTCGATCATAATCAATAGACTAGACATTCTCGGTGAATCAGTCCAGTCTCTGTATTGCACATACCCAGTAGTTTCAGCTGGGTAAGTAAGGAAGACCGTGGAGATAGGGCCGAAAGGTCGGTTATGGCCAAAGAGGAGACTGTGGATGCTACGTGAAGTGTTTGTTAATAATGTGACTTCTTCGGTTACAAAGTTTATGAGGGAATGCGCATCAGAAACAAGCATTAACATTCACCACGTATCATTAAGCATGTGAGCCAAGAATAGTCAATGTTTCATGCTAACCTGCTGTAGAAGTCTTGCTGCAAATGTGAGGGCGATGCAGGGTTCATTTCCACTAGAGTTATAGTATACATTTTGTTCATAGTCTTCCCTCAGGGTGAAGTTGCCCCTTATATACTCTCACTACCACCTATCCAAATAGATAAGAGGAGGTACTGTATAAAACCTAAAATTTGATGTCGAGATTTTACTGAAAGTACTTGTTTGAGGCCTCCTGAATTTAAAAAAAAAAAAAAAAATAATAATAATAATAATAATGATGATAATAATAATAGTAATAGTAATAGTAATAATAACTTTCAGAAGAAGGACCCTGCGCGCGCGTGTCTGTTTGAACATCTTAACCTTAAGGGACACTGGGAGTGAAATTTGAAAGTTCCACATTTCTTGATGGATTTTTCCGAAAGTTTTACTGTGTTTGTATTTATATGAGAATAGGGGGTACACCAAATTTCATTAAAATTGCATAATTCATTTACGATATATACATTATTTTATGAATTTAATAGGCACATTTTCGAAATGTAGCTCGCGTCTATGGACTGTTTAAAATTAATTTATATTGGCAGAACTGGTACTCTAAAACATGGGTAACAATTGTATGAAGAGACAGGTTTGCTGATTATGCTGTACATATTTTTTTAATAACAAATCGATTTTTTTCATACAAAAAATGTTTTTGGAATTCATGTTAATGATAACATCAATATTGAATCATAGTTTTGTTTAGCTGCTATTTATGAATACTTTTGGAAATTTTTATTGAATTTGAAGCAAAACTCAGGTGCGACCTTCTTTTGGAATGTGCAGAAATGTAGTTTTGAGAAAAACAGGCTTTTATATAGGAGCATCCTGTGTACGTTAAGGGAAGAGCGCTATTTGAAAGGGCCGTAATGACCACATGGAGTGGGGGTTATGAAAAATGTTAGCTGATCCAAATGCACCGGTGTTCCAGGAACATTTTAAGGTAAAAAAACAATTTTCGACTTTTTGACAATGTTGACCAAAATTTCACTCCCAGTGTCCCTTAAAACAAAACGTTTGATAAATAACAAACTGGGTGTTTATAATCAGTACATACAACTTAAGGATATGTGACAGGAAAATTTTCAAGAAAATTTCTTACCCTGTACTGCTCTTCACATGGAAAACTTGTCGATGTTTTCGATTTTGTTAAAAAAAGCTAACGCCTATTGATTAAATATATATATATTTAAAATATTTAAATAAGAAACAAAATGTATATATTAAATTTCAACAGCTTAAAAAGACGCTATGCAGTTATTTTCCGCGATGTCGTGGAATGAGTGTGGCCAGCATATAATGACCCTGTTAAAACATTCGACTATCGAGTCTCCTGTATCCTCTTAGTACCTACGACGAAATGTATAATGAAACTAATTACGGGAAGGCCTTCCACTGTGTACTGTGGAGCATTTGTGGGATATAATGAAGTACCATCACATTTAGTAGAAATAATAAAGGGAATGTATGCATGTATATAGGAACTATGTGCATATATTAATGTAATGAATAAAATTAGTTAGACCACATAAAAAATAAATCAAGGAGTTAAACAAGGATGTCCATTGCCATCCAATTTTCTTTAATCACTATCCAGGTGTAACAAAAATGTACGGTACAAATCACAGGACACATTCCTCACACGTAGACGAAGAAATTATGTTATATGAACATGGTTCTGGAAACGCTTTGTTTCCAGGGTACAACTCACTTTCTCCAGCTCGTTAATCTTGGGAAACACACAAGAACAGAACGTTAAAATCATGGGGAAAACGGTGGATCAACTCATTTTATTATTAATGTCCGTTAGCTTCTAAATAACAGATTCGGTGACAGATGGATAGGTAGAGGTGGATCAATTGCCTGGCCGCCACGGTCTCCGGACCTAAACCCAATGGACTTTCATTTATGGGGGCATTTGAAAGCTCTTGTGTATTGAGCCCCAGTACCAGGTGTTCAGAGTCTCCGTGCCCGTATTATGGACGGCTGTGAAACCATACGCAATACTCCAGGGATACATCAGCCCATCCGGGATTTACTACGATGGCGGGTTGCTGCATGTATCAATGCTCACGGAGGGCACATTGAACATCTCCTTTGAGAAAGAGTAGCATATGCTGGTTCTATTCTTGGAAAAAATGAGTTGTATAATGGAAACAAAGCGTTTCCAGACTCATGTTCATGTAACATAATTTCTTGGTCTGTGTGTAGGAATGTGTCCTGCAATTTGTGCCGTACATTTTTGTTGCAGCCCGCACAGACGATGCCATCAATAACTGGCGGAATAGTTTTATTAAGCATTTTAGTATCAATGGAGAAGCAATGGACACTAAATTATAGACAGACGACCAATTATTTATTGCAGAATCAGAAGATGCCCTACAAATGAAAGTATATATAGTGTCACCGCGCCCGCCGCATCTAATTGCCGACAACAGCAGTGTCACCCATCGCATTATTGTCGGCACTACGGCAAAGGAGCCGAAGGAAAGAGACAGAGAATGGCCGCATTGTTGGGGCGCTTGCCGAAAGAGAGAAAAGGTTAGAGGCTTCTGGAGTCTTCTACTTTGTATCTCGCCGCAATAACTGAACGTTCCTGAAGCTTCCAGAATAGTGCCTGGGAGATATAAATAGCGGTAAAGTGCGACAGAAGGAGTTAGACGTATGTGAAGGTTGAGTAGTCGTGCCGACGGAGTGAGTCAGACGTATGTGAAGAGTTGTGCCGACGGAGAAGAGTTAGTTCTTTGTGTTACGAGTTCGGAGTCGTGCTGTTGGAGAATCGAGAAAGACTTTCTTGTTGTTGCAACGAGTGTACAAAGTTACTGTTTACGGAAATAAAAGTGTTTCTTTATCTCGACTACATCTGTCTTCTTTACTTTACACCCCACCAAAAGTCACACTATTAAGTAAAATATTAGAATCTTACAATTTGAAAACATCTACAAATAACACTACCATTTAAGGTAAGATGCATGTTAGAAGAAAGAGTGTAATGCATAAGAAAGCTATACAACACGTGGCAACATTTAACTACTTGGGATCAGGGTTAATCGTTGTATTAAAAGAGAAAGATGTTGACAAGAAATTAAATAAATTCAGTCTCATTTGCGGCACAATAAAGAGAAGTCTCACAAGGAAAACTAGAAGAGAAACGCAAATTAAATTTTATAAGACAATGACAGTTCCTGTACTACTGTATTGAAACATTGGCATCAGGGTTGCCAACATTTAAAAGTAAAATTATCGTACCAGCCACTCAAAATTATAGATTTGGACACAAAATTATCGTACATCATAAAGCAAATGCTACAACAATAAAAATATCAGTATAATACTTATGAAAATATAAGAGTAATGATGTTTATTATATCCACTTACAAGATTGATGACCTCAACAGATATTACAACTTTAGCACTTACGTTTCTCGCACTATTCATCTGAAAGTTCAGCTTCCTCAACCGTTGCAGCATTGCACAAATTTGTTGTTGAGATAAACCTTAACATCTTCTCGGTGACTTGCAGATTTTAAGATGTACCACGTTCTTTCATAAGTTGAGACGACAAAATGAGTTCATTTACCGTATCTAGTGCCAATCTGTTTCTAACTTTGGTTTTTATTAAATCCACTTTAGAAAAAAAAACTTTCACAAGAAGTGCTTCTGTAGGGCAAGGAAACCACTGATAATGCAAAGGCCGCTAGTTCTTTGAAGTCAGTATTTCCACCAAGGTGACATATGTTTAACAGCACTCCAGATACTGTCAGGTTCAGGCATATTCTTTATTTCACATGGAATAGCACGTATTCCGAGTTTTCTACATTGATCATCAATTTTCTGAACAGTGCCTTCCTCTTTGTGATTATCAGACCTGGGCACACTGGCAATAAGAGGATAAAGGGTAGCAGGCTTAGTAGCTATGGGGTGGAGACAGACAATGAGGACAAAAGTGGTGTTATTTGTAATTAGTTTCACTTCGCTGGAGTGACAAACCAGTGAGAATAATATTTTGCTGGTATTGAACTATCACACATTCAAATTATCGTACACCCCCATAATTATCGTACGGGTTGACAACCATCGTACAAACATTAAAATTATCGTTTGCCCCCATAATTATCGTACGAGTTGGCAACCCTGATTGGCATTAAATAGAAATCAGAAAAGAAAAATTGAATCAGCAGGAATTATGTTTTTAAGATCAGTGGTTGGATACTCTGCTCGATTATAAAACAAATTAAGCAATAAGACAAGAATTGAAGCTATTTAACTTAATAGAAAGGATTAAACAGAATGAAGAAAACTGGAGTCGATATGTACAGGAGATGAACAAGGTCAGATTCCCTAGAAGTGACTGACTACGTTCCAATCGCTAAAAGGGACATAGCAAGGCCGAGGAAGAGATGGAGAGAACATATTGATTGATGGAGACGGAACGGATACATGGATCCAAACCCTGAATGATGATGATGATGATGATGATGATGATGAACTAATTCTGTAAATATTTATCTCGATGAGTATAAAGTAAATAGACAAATAAGCCTCTGTAAGAATAGTTTGTACGAGCTATGTAAAAATAAACGATAGTGGTTGGGGAAAGTCATATGACTGTAACACATATTTTATGCTAAGGATCTCTTTTAGCTTGCTTTGCATGTTAGTACTAATTCACAGTAGGGGTAGCTTCTCTCTCCCCCCCCCCCCCCCCCCAACCAATAGCTTGATAATTCACTCTGTGTACCTCTTCCTTAGCAAAAGATCCAACTCAGGTAGTCTATTACGTGTTTCAACACTTATCTTAGTTTTATTTCTTATTGCCAAGGTCCACAAATAATGTTTCAGTGATATTTCATTGGTGTTTTATCCAATACCAGCCGGTAGTTAAAGATCTAGTAAGTGATTTAGGCTTGTAACATAGAATAACGAAACTTAGTTCCACTGGAGCCAGTTACAGTCGTCCTTTGTTTTTGCTGACAGATGAATCACGCCTTACTTCTTTTGCAGATCTAGCTGAAGATCGCTTTCACATCGTCCATGAGCTATCTGAAAATGACCCACACTTCCGCAAGGCAAACAGAAAAGCTTTCGGGAGTTGCGGAACGGGTTGAATCCAACCGAACCTTGCATAAAATGTTCTGCTCTGTTAACGAACTTTCCGTCACAACTGGGGTCACAGAACAGTCTGTGTGCGCAACAAATGATGCGTCAGTCCCTCTTTTTACTTTACAGGTCCAGATGTTCACTCATTAATCAATTAAATATAGACTGACTGTTAGTTTTATTTATTTTCCATTTTTAAGATTCAGATAAACACGTTGATCCTCTTACATCAACCATGAGAAGGAAAACATTGATTATTAGAAATATCAACACTTTTGAACACTTGTACCTAAGTTCATTGTTTCAAGCAAGGATGCACGACTGAGGGAAGTGTCGAAAGACGTGGAAAAGCTCCAGTTGGAGATGCTGAACTACTCAGAACAGTTTGTTGGAAAGAAACCTAGTCAAGGTTCTGAATGAATGTAAGGAAAAATGAGCGAGATGGCCCCTACACAACCTATGTCCATGGTTCAAATCCTATCTGGACCGTCCTCCCAAACTGAGTATTTTTCCAGATTTTTCTCAGCCCTCTTAAGTGGCCAGTGCCGGGGAGATACCTTAAACTTAGGCCTAAAACGCTTCCTTCGGAAAATTTCTTTCCCAGTTATCATTTTATTTCATTTCATTTATCATCGGTGTTCATCGCGTGTGATAGCTGATGCAGAAAGAACGGGCGTTAAACACTACTATAAAAAGACGTAAGGAGCAGACTCATTCGCAAGAACGCTTCTTCCTAATTGGTTAATTCAAATTTACTTATAATATACGGAACCTTCAAGTACTTCTTTATCTGTTTACTTTCCCCGTAACACTCCCTAGCACTTACAAGCCTGTGCCTAGGGTCAGATGCCTGTCGGGGAGCAGAGGACCGGACAGAGTGAAGACCTGGGAGCAGATGGTCAGCCCAGCACCAGGTATCACACTGAGGAAGAGAATGATATGAAAGGCAAGCGAAATGGATGAATGGAAAGGTGATGATGGAGCAGTTGGTGGAATGAGGGCAGGGAAAACCGGAGAACCCGGAGGAAACCCGTTCACATGCCGCTTCGTCCACCACGAATACCAACGTGCCATGTTGACTTGACATTGCCAAATCTCTCTTAGGAATGAAACTTTCCATGATACGTTTAATTAAATTGTGACCAGATTCATTCGAATTAAGGTAGAAGTTCATTACAACGTTGTTCACACAATGTTTGCGCGACAATTAGAGAAATAATAAACCATTTATATCCATTGGTCAAGAAGCTAGATGGCTCCAAGTATTTGACGAAATTATTCTTTTTTTCTACGAAACGGTTCTTCATTGACAGTAATTGTATTGGACATATTTGTTACACTCACCATGTAGAATCCCTGGTTAACGTATGGCCGAAGCAATACCTTCCACCCGGTACTGCACATAAAAATTCCCAATCACATGTTGTTTACCAAGAAAGATTAATGAGTTAGTGACCCAAAAAACG
Source organism: Tenodera sinensis (assembly GCA_030765045.1). NCBI lineage: Eukaryota > Metazoa > Arthropoda > Insecta > Mantodea > Mantidae > Tenodera > Tenodera sinensis. The sequence goes on from CM060964.1 coordinate 32,920,533, forward strand.
CTCACAAACGTTTAAGGGATGCTAAAATAATACTTAATTTAGCGTTATAATTATCAAATACACGAGATTATTCCTTAGTCAGTCCTCATGCTGCTACAAGGATGGCTTTTCGTCTGAAATATTTGCCCCTTCACTCCTAGAGATCTTATACGAAACTGTTTTACAATTAGGGTTGCATACAAAAAATAAATTATATGATATGTATGGGATGAAGGCGGCGTTAGGGTAACATACTGAACCTCCCATTGGCGGAGAGCGTAGGGCAACGTCTTCGTATTGGTGGATTCTGCATTGTTCTATTTCTGGTCGGCTTGTGCTCTCCATTGCCTCAGTGTGTCATTCTGGAAATCGATATTTGAGAAAGCGGAGCAAAATTCTATGGCAGAGAAGATAATTTATTACTCCAGGCGTTACGCACGAAGAATAACAGTTATATAAAGTCTCTGATCACGTTGTTGGGAACTTGTGTTGGTACTGGCCGTGTAAAACGTATTATTCCTACGTCACGTAAACCAGCGATACATTTGAATTATTGGCAAGTATGCTAAACGATTTGGGTTCTAGAGATGGGGGGAAGAAGGGGAGAGAGCAGAATTAACATACTCTTAAACGGTCCCTGGCGGTACAAGTTTGGTGTTTTTAATGAGAGTCATCTTTTTTGCAGTAAATATTTGTCCATTTTCAAGGATTTGCCAATTGATATAAGGTGTAAAACTGAAAATGCTTTGTGGATTAAGTTTAACATATTCATTAATCAACTCGCGTATGTTTTCTGGTGATTCATACGGGCGATATGACCATTGCATGTCCTTGACATAGCTTTACGTTTAACTCCGCCCGGACTTGGCGGATGAACTTGAACACCTCATCCCTGACCACTACACCTACACAACATTCCAAAACATGCATTGTTCATGTTCTTTAAAATTGTTAAGAATGGATGGATATCTAAACTAATATCTATAAACAGAGAACATTGTGTTTGTTTATCTATGTAGTAATCTCAAAAACCACTCAACCGATTTTGATAATTATTTTATCACTGAAAAACGCAATTCGTTCTGATGGACATAGGGCTATAAAACCTAATTGCATTTCATAAATTACTAAACGATGAAAAACCCATTGCATACCAACGTATTGGAATTATATAAACATGCTTATGAAGATGACTTTGTCCTTTAGTTGAGAGTACTGTGGGGTAGAAAATGTTGTTACTCCACAAAGCCTAAATATGTAGTTGCAGCACTCTACAGAGTACAAAAACAAAAGCCGGTTACATTTTGTTGCACATACGAGTAGATGGCCATGATGTAATACTTCAGCAAACAAAAGACAGATGTTTAAAAAGGGACAATCAGTCCTCCTTGTATTATATTTCTTTATTTAAATACCATTTATCAAATATTGTGTGTCCCAAATTCGTGTATACACACTTCGAAACGTTTTTTCTTAGCTACGTAATGAGACAAAAGTACAATTTTTGTTGTGCTCTAATTCCTTAAATTTCCTTAAGCCCCTACATGTTCAAAATGTTCATCTTCTGCCACAATGCACTTCCAACAACGACGTCGGACAGAGCGACATGCCGTCTGGATTGTTGCTAATAGAATATCTTTGATGGCATGTTTATTCTGATCTCTTATTTGCTCCAGTGTCTGGTTTTATGGTGTACACCGTGTAGAAGTCTTAGTGGTTAAATTGGGAGATCAAGACGGGAATTCCCTTCTTCGTCCTATCCATCTCTGCATACGCCATCAAGAAAATTTCTGACAACGGCAGGGGAGTGAGGTGGAGCCCCGTCTTTTTGGAAGTAAAACTCATTTTCAATCTCAAAGAGATCATCGTGGAATTTCTAACATTTGCAGGTAATTCTGACCCGTGACAATCTCTTCGAGACTCCTTTGGAAGACAGACCATACCATACCGTTACTTCTGGAACATTTACAGCATTTTCTTCAAAGAAGTGTGCGTTTTTCTGAGTCCTGTACATACACTTATGCCAATTAATTTTCTACTTTCCACTAACATTTTAGAAACCATTCGTTAATCGAATGTTAATGTTTGTTCATAAGCACATGTAGAACAATAAACGTGTTGCTACACAACAAAATTGTAATTCTGTCACATTTCGTTGCGGAGAAATAATGTTTCAAATTATGTATACATCAATTTGGGACACTCTGTATTTCGGATGTGTATGTACTGAAACAGTGAAAACATCTGAATAACGTTTATTCTGATTCCAAGATGTATGCACTGAAGCTTCTGGGTGCCAAAACCTTCTGATGACTCTAATTCACAAAAGTTTTGCTTTAACTCCTTTGTAATTATTTTGTAATCAAGCTCGTTAGCAGGCATGCTAAATAATTGTATAAATGGAAAATAACTGAAGATTAGATATCAGTGAACCGATGTTTCATATTAACCGAGAAGATTATTTGCCTCGATTGATGCAGGTTATGTCATTTCCAAAGAGCTTATCTTGGTGGCCTAGAAGTCGGAATGTGATTTCGTTGTGTGTGTTAAGATTTTCTGCATTATGTGAGAATAATGTAGCTACCAAAACGAAGGCATAAAAGTTTAAAGTTGAACGTAATATAATTATCTAAGTATGATCCGACCGACCGACCGACCGGTGATTCAGCTACCGCCGAAGGGTACTTCTAGGGTATCCAGCATTTCCAGAGCTTGTAAGCCTTGTGGAGCGGATTATGGAAGCTATGTACACCTTCCGCCGGTGTTTCACATCCTTTTCCCTTCCCTGCAGGAAATTGCATACAACAATAAGGGCAAAAACCCCCTAGATCACTAATTTCATAAAGAACAGGGAAGTAAATGAAGTCAATTAATTTACTCTGGAGGTAGTATTTTGATTAGAATCGCCTCATCATTCAGCAGAACATAAAAGGCAACTTACGATGAAGAGGAACAAGAAAGTCTTAACACAACTTCAACATAATATGCAGATATGCACACATATAATTTGTAATGCGAATACTTCCAAATCAAGATAGTGTTTTAACCAAAACCATTGAAGGTAGTTTTGTGTGAATAAATAATGACTAAATGTTGGGGTGGGATCAGAAGCTGAAATGTGTGCTGTGCAATAATGTGGTACAAGAAAAGATTGCTTTTGCTTTACCAGTGTGACTGAAGTTGCTTTGTAACTGTGAAATCCTGAAGTTTGTTCGGTAACTGCACCCTTTATCCCGAGCTATGCAGTGTGACAGTCGCATTATTTTTACATCAGTTTTGCAATAAAATAAAGATTAATATTTTGAAGCTGGCTGTCTAAGAACCTTTGTGAGAAAAACAGTGTCATAAACCAGTGGAGCGTGACAAATGAAAAGCTACGCTACATCTCCCAGAATCTAACTCCCAAACTGCGTCGCAGTTTCTGCACGAGAGAACGTCTGAGAGGTGTTCTGCTTTCTGGAGGGGAAAGGGAAAACAGTAGCACATGGCAGCTCACGAACATGTCATAATGGCTCTATCTACAGTAATGTGTTCCTATCACGAGAATGTGCTTTAAGGAATGTGTTTGATATCAACAACTCTAGCGTTTTCTAAGAAAGAATTCGGCTAGAGCTTTAACATGACAAGGCATGGGCTTCTTAGAAAACATAATCTATTGTGTTAGCTGTCCGCTAGTATCCCAACATTCTATCACAAGAACCTATGTTTTGTTAGAGTCTTAGAAAACATAATCTATTGTGTTAGCTGTCCGCTAGTATCCCAACATTCTATCACAAGAACCTATGTTTTGTTAAGAGTTTCTCAGAAAACATTTGAGTTTTCAATGTCAAACACATCACTTAAAACCACATTCTCATGAGAGAAACACAGGATTTTGGGAAAATTCTTTGTACAAATCCCTTTCATGCCTGGTGTGTCTTATAAGATACATAGGCTTTTTTTCCTATTTGTACTAGTTTTAACTTTTTTTTTCTCCTATATTCTTGTTATACTGTCTGTCACCAATTAAAGGTACATATTTGAGACGGTTTGAATTGTAGTGGTTTTTTTTTTTTTTTTTTTTTTTTTTTTTTTTTTAAAGAAAAGAAGCAAAATCCATGCAACCGCAGTCAAATGATACCCCGTCATCATCCACGCGTGCCATCACACCGATTATTTTATGTGGGCCCTCCCCGTCCTTTACCACAGACACATTTGACTGCGGTTGCCGAGACTCGAACTCACGACCTCAGGCTTTGAGTGCATGGCCAGTGCACTAAGTGTTGCCTTAACGATTATGGCTATCCGAACCAGCAGACTGAAGGTCTCCCAGACCGCCTAATCTAAACCGGTTTCGTATTAGAGGATGAACGGCATATGTAGCAAAATAATTCAGGCATGAAAGGGATAAGGTTGAGTGAATCCTAACCCCAAGTCATGGTAAAGCAAGTAACATTCTAACAGAAACAATAACCATGTTGCAGACTCAGTCTACTAATTATACAACATTGGACAAACTGGACCAATAACAACGTATTGGCCTAATTTTTAAAATGTTAATATTATCAAAATTATGCACGATCACTTAGCATTTATGATGGACATTAATTACAATCACTCTGCTGTATGCTTCATAATTCCGGCTTTGATAAAGGAAGTTTGGGTATCCTGCTACTTGTACAGCCATGGAGAAGATGCAGCGCGGTTTACACAAGTCGATATTTCCAACGTGCAGCTGAGTTTATTCATTCTGTGTTCCATATATTATTGTCTGTGGAACACAGCCTATTTGTGTATATACTCTGCTCTCCTAATGTCACCTAAATGTTTGCTTCTTGTACTTCATTGGAAACAAATTATTTGGACACCTTCGTTTGCGACAGCTAATTAATAAGAGCAGGTCAGCCAAAAGTGAAAGCTATCATCATTAATAACACGAGTGCTGATAGCTTTCGGTAATTTAATTCAGATTAACTCATGCTTATCATGATACTAATTTCGGGGACCTTCGGTCTGAGAATCCTTATCTAATGACAACAAGCACGGTTTGAAAGCTGAACGAAGTTACCTGAGCAAAATTATAAGCAACTAGGAGGGAGTGTTCGATAGTATAATTAAAACGCGAGAACAAAACCATTTTTTGCTGTCGTATCTTCACCATAATTACTGAAGCGACTTGTCTGTTTCATTTTTGTGGAAGCACACACTAATTTTACTGGTTTTTATTCCAAGTAGAACCTCGAATTTACTAGGAACTTTTGTTATAAGCTCAAATGTTCATCTGTTTTAATTAAAAATGCATTAAAAAGGCTTCCTAAATACCGAGTCCAATTCAAGCAGAGATTATGGAAATAAAAAATGAATGTAGGTGGGAACAACTATCATTTATTGGTTTTGAGCATCATGCTTTCAAACTCTTCAGTAAGTTTGGCCGCCGCCGCCACCGCCAACGCCAACGCCATCACCATCACCATCACCGCCACCACCATTACTACCATCACCACCACCACCATCACCACCGCCATCATCACCACCACCACCGCCATCACCACCGCCATCACCACCACCACCACCACCACCGCCATCACCACCACCATCACCATCACTACCACCACCACCAACACCACCACCGCCATCACCACCACTATCACCACCATCATCACCATCACTACCACCACCGCCATCACCACCGCCATCACCGCCACCATCACCACCACCATCACCATCACCATCACTACCACCACCACCGCCATCACCACCGCCATCACCACCGCCATCACCACCACCATCACCACCACCATCACCATCACTACCACCACCACCGCCATCACCACCGCCATCACCACCGCCATCACCACCACCATCACCATCACTACCACCACCACCGCCATCACCACCGCCATCATCACCACCATCACCATCACCATCACTACCACCACCACCGCCATCACCACCACCATCACCGTCACTACCACCACCACCACTATCACCACCATCATCACCATCACTACCACCACCACCGCCATCACCACCGCCATCACCGCCACCATCACCACCACCATCACCATCACTACCACCACCACCGCCATCACCACCGCCATCACCACCACCATCACCACCACCATCACCATCACTACCACCACCACCACCGCCATCACCACCGCCATCACCACCGCCATCACCACCACCATCACCATCACTACCACCACCACCGCCATCACCACCGCCATCATCACCACCATCACCACCACCATCACCATCACTACCACCACCACCACCGCCATCACCATCACTACCACCACCACCGCCATCACCGCCGCCATCACCGCCACCATCACCACCACCATCACCATCACCGCCATCACCACCGCCATCACCACCATCACCACCACCATCACCATCACTACCACCACCACCGCCATCACCACCGCCATCACCACCACCATCACCACCACCATCACCATCACTACCACCACCACCGCCATCACCACCGCCATCACCACCACCGCCATCACCACCGCCATCACCACCACCGCCATCACCACCACCATCACCATCACTACCACCACCACCAACACCACCACCGCCATCACCACCGCCATCACCACCGCCATCATCACCACCACCATCACCACCACCATCACCATCACTACCACCACCACCGCCATCACCACCGCCATCACCACCGCCATCATCACCACCATCACCACCACCATCACCATCACTACCACCACCACCGCCATCACCATCACTACCACCACCACCGCCATCACCGCCGCCATCACCGCCACCATCACCACCACCATCACCATCACCGCCATCACCACCGCCATCACCACCATCACCACCACCATCACCATCACTACCACCACCACCGCCATCACCACCGCCATCACCACCACCATCACCACCACCATCACCATCACTACCACCACCACCGCCATCACCACCGCCATCACCACCACCGCCATCACCACCGCCATCACCACCACCGCCATCACCACCACCATCACCATCACTACCACCACCACCAACACCACCACCGCCATCACCACCGCCATCACCACCGCCATCATCACCACCACCATCACCACCACCATCACCACCACTACCACCACCACCGCCATCACCACCGCCATCACCACCGCCATCATCACCACCATCACCACCACCATCACCATCACTACCACCACCACCGCCATCACCATCACTACCACCACCACCGCCATCACCGCCGCCATCACCGCCACCATCACCACCACCATCACCATCACCGCCATCACCACCGCCATCACCACCATCACCACCACCATCACCATCACTACCACCACCACCGCCATCACCACCGCCATCACCACCACCATCACCACCACCATCACCATCACTACCACCACCACCGCCATCACCACCGCCATCACCACCACCGCCATCACCACCGCCATCACCACCACCATCACCATCACTACCACCACCACCGCCATCACCACCACCATCATCATCACTACCACCACCACCAACACCACCACCGCCATCACCACCACCATCACCATCACTACCACCATCACCGCCATCACCAACACCACCACCATCACCGCCATCACCAACACCACCACCGCCATCACCACCACCATCACCGCCATCACCACCACCATCACCGCCATCACCAACACCACCACCGCCATCACCACCACCATCACCATCACCACCACCATCACCGCCATCACCAACACCACCACCGCCATCACCACCACCATCACCATCACTACCACCACCACCAACACCACCACCGCCATCACCACCACCATCACCATCACTACCACCAACACCACCACCGCCATCACCACCACCATCACCATCACTACCACCAACACCACCACCGCCATCACCACCATCGCCATCACCACCACCATCACCATCACTACCAGCACCATCACCGCCTTCACCGTCACTACAACCACCGCCACCACCACCACCACCGCCACCACCACCACCACCGCCACCACCACCGTCACCACCACCACCACCGCCACCACCACCGCCACCACCACCACCATCACCACCACCACCACCAACACCAACACCACCACCACCACCAACACCAACACCACCACCACCAACACCACCACCGCCATCACCATCACTACCACCAACACCACCACCGCCATCACCACCACCATCACCATCACTACCAGCACCATCACCGCCTTCACCATCACTACCACCACCGCCACCACCACCACCGCCGCCACCACCACCACCATCACAAACACCATCACAAACACCATCAGCACTTAGCAAGTAGTTCATGATTCTTCCAGTGTAATGCATCACGAGAAACAAAGAAATACGTTGAAGACAAAGAAGCGTTGAACAAAATGCAGAATTCGCAAGATTTTGTGGAAGCTGTGGAAATGAGGCCCTTCCAATGTGCGAGGTGGTAAAGCAGTTTGGCCTTGTCGCTGATTACGGGTTTACCACCACCGCGTGACTGCTCTTCTCCGAACGCGTGATTACAAATGAGGGGTTCATAAAAAGTCAAGTGAACGTAAGTGGAAAGAGATTAAGTCAGAGAACGGGGACGTCATATTTCAGGTTATCTATGCGGCAAATTCTCCCAAATAAAATTGACACTGTTGACCTTTTCTATTGTCATTTCCGTACTTAAAGTTATATCGTTGCTTAAATGATGGAATCACAGCAGCGTGGTATCTGACTTCATACATTAGTCGCCTCACTGACCGTTGACGGATAAACAATCAACCATGCCCAGGATTGACACCCTTATTTGTCTTGGAAAATTCTCTGCGTGTCATAGGTAAAAACAGAATGTATATCAAGTGTAGAAGTGTAAATTGTCCGACATTGCTTACGGACTCGTGCACCGTGCGCTTTATTTGTTTTCCTGAATGACACAGGATTGATACAGGCTTTAGCATAACACAGATAGAGTGAAATTGTGATGCAGAACCACAGTAATAAAAATACAAAAAGTACACAAAATTGCATCCGGTTAATTAGAGCTTCTCGGGTTACCAGCCGAAATTGTTGGAGCTTTCGGTCATATTGAACTCCACAGCTGTAATCAGTAAATGGCCATCTCAAACTCATGGTCTTCATAAGAAATAAACGGCCTCAACCTGAGAAGCTCTAATCAATAACCATCGCCATGGAAGCGTCGGCCTGGGTGGCTCAGTTGGTTAGACGCTGGCCTACTGATCCCAAGATCATGGGTTCAAATCCGACCCAGATCGATGGTTTTAAGTGTGCTCCATGTCAGTAGATTTACTGGCATGTAAAAAAACTCCTGCGGGACGAAATTCCAGCACACCGGCGACACTGATGTGATCCTGGCAATTGACATCAAAATATACATAAAATAAACAACAAAATATTTATTTCACATATATATATATATAGGATCCCAAACAGCTGCAACATCTGGGCATCTGAGTTTAACAGTCAAGAGCAGTTGTAGGCAGTTTACATATTTATTTTCCTGCATAGTTTGCGTGCTAAAACTAAACTAAACCCCGGTGCAACAGCCCTTGAGGGGCCAAGGCCTACCGCCCAGCCGCTGCCCCGCCACCTCTGCCCACTACAGGCGTCATTGGTGAGGTGCAGTACTGGAGGGTGGGAGGTGTTCAGCGTCCCGAGCCCTCCCGGCCAGTTATGTGGTTTTCTAGACCTGGGGCCGCTACTTCTGCATCAAGTAGCTCCTCAATTGGTCCCCCCGGGACCTAACGAGGCTGAGTGGACCCCGTGCCAGACCTCCCAGAGGGGATAAAATCCCCATGCTGGTACCGGGGATCGAACCTGGGTCCTCCGCGCCAGAGGCAAGCGCGCTACCAACTGCGCTACGTCGGCGGTCTATAGTTTGCACTACCAGCTGGAAATGCAATTCACATACCCAATAAAAGGGACTGCCCATATTAATAAATCGAAAGAACTGGATGCTTCTTGTACTTTGACTTATATCTGCAAATCTGTTGACAATAATGTGTCAGCAGTGACAGGCTTAAAAGTTTACCAACCTCTTGGGATAGAAACAAACAATATTTTCCACATTTCCTTTCATGCGACTGCTCAACGTTTTGTTGCACTTAAGCAAACATTCCATAAACATGTTTTCATTTTGATTTTTAAACTTTTATTTCAAAAAGAGCCTATGAATTGCTTTCACATTTATATCACACATTAATTGGTTTTCGTATTTTGAGTGAGCTTCACATTTTATTGCAGTTTCAAAGCACATTAAAGAGCTGTTTACAGGACGTGAAAAAGAAAATACAAGAGTAGAAGCCTTCAAGACCATTTCCGCTATATCGCATTAACGAAAAATCATCCCTTACAATTATAGATGGTTCCTTTCGAATGAAGAGGGCTTCACATTTTATTTATGTAAATATTCTAAATGTATAGTACATTAATCCAGAACATTAGTCATTTGTGAGAAATTCCAACGTTTTGAAAAAAAAATCCATGAAAAGGGTAGTTTGGGGTGAGGGCATTTCCTTAAAAATATTCGAGTTGCATCTTTCAAAGAAGTGAAACTACGTTTGGCATATTTTGTTTTCGGTTATATCTACTGCTCGCACAGATATACACTTGCGCGCGCCTTAAAACATATATATCTCATGAAATTTTGGGCGGAACGCAATATTTGCTCTACTTTAGGTGTAGCTGATTCGGTTGGACGTATGCTGGCTCAGAGGCGACCTTGCCAGTGAATCAGGCTCCGGCGTTGCTATAGATACCTACACCAACCCAAGGTTTTAGTAATGGTGCCTTTATTCGTAATACCAAATTTTCAAGTCATTTTTACTTTCTCTGCTACTGTAGTAGAGGAAGTATTGTATTCCACCCAAAAATTCCATGTCGAGATTTCACCGGAAATACATGTTTTGAGGCCCCCTGTATCCAAAGAAAGCATTTTAAGAAAAAGGTCCGTGTATGTATGTGTGTCAGTCTGTGGACAGCATAACTCAAAAACGAAAAGTCGGTTAAAACCAAAGTTGGTATTAAAGTTTAATGTCTTTCAAGCATGCGACATGAAGATTTTGAAGAAAATTCTTTCACCCTGAACTATCTTTTATATGGAAAATTTTTCGAAAATTTTGATTTTCTTGAAAATGGCTCTAACGATTTTGATTAAAATGCCGTATGTTCGAGATATTTTTATGGCGAATGAAATGTATATCTTGAATTTTCTGGCTATAGCCTATGAAGCCCCATTTACTTTGGCTGACTTTTGCATAGCTGGTAGACCGTAAGAGATAGACCAAATCTTTATATACAGAAATGAAGATTTTGCTAAAACACACCATTTATGTGTGAATTTTGTGTGTGTGTGTGTGTGTGTGTGTGTGCGCGTGCGTGCGTGTGCGCGTGTGCGTCTGTGTGTGTGTGTGTGTGTGTGTGTGTGTGTGTGTGTGTGTGTGTGTGTGTGTGTGTGTGTGTGTGTGTGTGTGTGTGTGTGTGTGTGTGTGTTGACTATCGCTCAAAGCCTACTGTATTCCCATATTCCCTTTGTGCCTACAAGAAAATAAGCAATAAGATAATTTCTGCAAGTGTGTTTATCAAATAACAGGAAGAAGATAGAGGAATAAGAGATAGTAAGAATTGTAGTACAAGAGTAGAGAAAGTCATGTGAGTGCAACACTTCAGATTTTTTATTTGTTTCTATTCCAGATTGCGTCTAATGTCCTAACACCTCGTTGTATAAAAACTGTGAGTTGGCTTTGTCTAATAGAAACCATTTCAATACATCATGATCAAAATGAAGTGATTGGAAAAGTAATCGACACAGGAAGAAGAGTTTGTGAGGAACACCTCGCTCGCCGTACTTGGGAATGAAAATCACAGAAAAGGCTTCCTCTCCCATCGACTGAGTGAGTGCTGCAAGACGGGAAGAACGATCAAATCTAGCCAGGGAAGAATATGGCTTCACCAAGAGAGTGTTTACTGGTTTCAGTTTACACCCTCGAGGGGTGTTCCATCTGTTGCCTGCAATCTTACGTTTCTCACGATTGTATTTCTGTTCTACTCCGAGAAATTAGCTTTACACATTGCAACGAACAGCAAAACAAACTCATATCGAACTTCTTCCTTAAAGCGGAAAGAAATTGGTAATATAAGACGAGAAAAAACAGTCATTTACTGATTGAAAGGAAGAACTGCTGGGATGTCTCTAGGTAGACACTAACTGTGTAAATTCCACGCTACCGAGGAGCCTCGTGTGTTGGATTTAAAGAGCAAAGCTGTATTTAGCTTTAATTCTACTTCCCAATTGGGTATATATACTGAAATGCATTAAATATGCACACATTTTTATAAGACTGTACAATATGGGGGGGGGGGGGGGGATCCGTTCTACAGTCACACGGTTTTCTCTACCCATTCTTAAAGAAACCATTGTTATTGTAAACTTATTTTTGCATCTGCCTCATGTTTATCGAGATAAACATTTGTAGAAATGATTTTATTACATGTTTCCTTGTAACTACTCTGGGTATAGGGGCTTAAGCGATAGTAAAATATTTTAAGAGGTGGTGGCTATTAGACGACTTTGCAATTGGCTTTTCTTTTCATGACGAGGAGGGGAAAGAAAGAACAAAACAAATATCGGCTTTCGATTTGAGAAAATTGCAAGGTTTTGAAAATTGATAACAATAACAAGGGATACCTGTAAATCTTTAACTCAAAAAAAATCTGTGTTACACTCACATGACTTTCTCTGCTCCTTACTAACCATCCTTACAAACTCTTCTTCTTCTTCTTCTTCTTCTTTTTAAATATACTCACCTGAAGCTATTCAGTGAAGAAAATTGATCTACAAATAACAGAAAGTGTATAGAGACTCACACTTCACTTCAATAAATTGTACACTAGCTTCCCCTTATGATGTCGAGATTTCAGCGAAAATATATGTTTGAGGCCCTCTGAATCCAAAAATTGCATTTTTAGAAAAAGGGTCCATGTGCGTATATACGTGTGTGTGGGTGTGGGTGGTTGGGTGGGTGGGTGCATGCCTGCGTGTCAGTCTATGAACCATTACTCAAAAACGAAAAGTCGGTTAAAAACCAAAGTTGGTATTTAAGTTAAATGTCCTTCAGGGATGCCATACGAAGATTTTGAAGAAAATTGCTCCACCCTAAACTACCCTTTACATGGAACATTTTTGTTTTCTTGAAAATAGCTCTAGCGATTTTGATTAAAATGCCATTTGTTTGAGATATTTTTATGAGAAGTGAAATGTTTATCTTGAATTTTCTGGCTATAGCCCCTGTAGTCCTGTTAAAACATGTAGATCTTGCTAAAACACACAATTTATGTCTAAATAATTTGTTTGTAGAGTGAACCATTTCGGAGATATTCCATGTTATTTGTGTGAGTTTTGGAAAACTTATACTTCCACCGAATGGAACATCGTTATTCATTTTTTACATGTTAACCGTGCAAAGATAATGTAATTTGTAACCTTTAAAAGATTTGACTATCGCTCAAAGTCTACTGTATTCCCACATTCCCCTTGCACCTACAAGGAAATAAGCAGTAAGGTAATTTCTGCAAATGTTTACCTCAACTAACACGAAGAAGATAGAGGAATAAGAGTTTGTAAGAATGGTTAGTACAAGAGTAAAGAAAATCATGCGAGTGCAAGACATCAGATTTTTTATTATGTAAATTCTGTGTTCTAATTAATATTATAAGTGAATAACTTCGCGATTTTGCACTTCGTGCAAAGTTTGATTGCATAAAAAGGACACCAACATAATAGATACAATATAACTAATCTTCACAATGCATGTAATAAGCAGGTACTTGTGGAGTTGGTAGTTATGAATGGAATCTATCAACACAAATATCACCAGATTCTAGTTACTTCTCCCTTAATGATGGAAAAATGTCAGAGTTGCCCTTCAGTAAGCATCGTTTAATTGCGACCACTATAATGTGTAATTGTAACTTTTGGGTCGCTGGTTCATTACCGTGGCAGACCAGCAGGCATGTCTGCATTCTCCATTCAAACTCTATGTGCGCTAGTGGGTATGTTGTTTCCGTGAATAAAAGCAGGCTTTGAATGATGCAGTGAATGGCTACCTATTCATTCGTTGCTACATGAATACATAACGCGGATAAGAACCATGAACCCTGGCAATGCAGTGGCGGCTGTTAAGCTCCTTGTGGTGTTTTATGCTCCTCTTCTTAAATCTTTCACTTGCACTACAAGTTAAATAATAATTTATTAATTGAAAATGCGACAAATTGGAGTATATAGTTGAAAAATGGTATATTAATATATTCAGCCATTTACGATAGTGGAAAAGTACCTCAATCGATCAGCTGCTGGGCGAATCACGCGGTAAGGTTCCGAAATACAGCGACATTTTCGTTTCATGAAAATGTTATGAGCCAAAGTTAAAAAGTAAACTTCAGTGGCTCATAATTGGAGAGTGGAACATAGGCGAAGTGTGTAAAATATGGAATCTGTACATACAAACTGTATGGAACAATATAAACTTATCACTAGCCTTCATACATAAGTGGGCATTGTTCGGGAACTGTCTCCCCTGTTAAAAACGTTTTGGTCCATCAAAAGCCTTATTGGTGTTATGGTACCCAGTACTACTGGATGTGAGCATTGTAATTTCCTCGTTGAATTGCATTTTCCCCACAAATTTAAAATATAACTAGGCAAATATTGTTGTTCCTTTAAGACACTATATAGGTACGATATTTAAAGCAATTATGTGTACCCTACTTCATCCAGAACTCAACAGGCCAGTGAAATACACACAGAGAGAGAGAGAGAGAGAGAGAGTGAGAGAGAGAGAGAAATGTGCCACTGTGAGGTAAACAATTTAGTGGCAATTCTCAAGAATTTAAAATGACCAACATTACACCAAACTGAAGTAATGCCATTGCAATGTACATTTTACTATATTCAAGCCAGTAATTACACCGTTTTGTGATATTTACAGCAGGGAAATGATTTAATCCAGAAGTACTTTAGGTATTCACATGCCCCTGAACTCTTAAACAGGATGTGTACATTCACAAAACGTTTCTTAAACAACTTTGCAAAATAGATAGTTTGTCAACGCGGCTAAATACGGTTGTGTGTTTGTTGCAAAATTGTGTTGTATAAACCATGCTGGTACCGGGGATAGAACCCGCGTCCTCCGTGCCAGAGGCTCGTGCGCTACCAACTGCGCTACGAAGGTATCATTCGCTTCTGTGCAAAACCTAAAGGTGTACATATTTTTAAAGTTTCACTTCTGAGATGAATAAAAAGATAAGTCCTAAGCATTAAACTTTTAATTTTTAAAGTTTTGGATCTGTATCGGCTATTTAATTCTAAGAAATGCGTAAAACATAAAAAAGCCAACTTTTGCAGATTAGTGCATAAAAATTACATAGGTAATGTGTGCAAATTACACGTTTCTTAAGGTTGCAGGTATACTAGGTACGTGAAACCCGAGGAATAGATAAAGAAGGGATGATAGTTTCATTTTTATTTCTTTTCCTTCTTTCTTTCTTTCTTTCTTTCTTTCTTTCTTTCTTTCTTTCTTTCTTTCTTTCTTTCTTTCTTTCTTTCTTTCTTTCTTTCTTTCTTTCTTTCTTTCTTTCTTTCTCTCTTTCTCTCTTTGTCTCTTTCTTTCTCTCTTTCTTTCTCTCTTTCTTTCTCTCTTTCTTTCTCTCTTTCTTTCTCTCTTTCTTTCTCTCTTTCTCTTTCTTTCTTTCTTTCTTTCTTTCTTTCTTTCTTTCTTTCTCTTTCTTTCTCTCTCTTTCTCTCTGTCTTTCTCTCTTTCTCTTTCTCCCTCTTTCTCTCCCTTTCTCTCTCTTTCTCTCTTTCTCTTTCTCCCTCTTTCTCCCTCTTTCTCTCCCTTTCTCTCTCTTTCTCTCCCTTTCTCTCTCTTTCTTTCTTTCTTTCTCTTTCTCTCTCTTTCTTTCACTCTTTCTCTCTCTCTTTCTTTCTTTCAATTTTTCTTTCTTTCTTTCATTCAATTTTTCTTTCTTTCTTTCGTTCAATTTGTCTTTGTTGTCTTTGTGAACGTATGTAGCAAATTTCATTAGTGAAATACAAAATCTGCTACACAAGGAACATTTTACAGGAAGAAAAAATGCTGAAAGTATGAATAGTGAGAAAAGAGCGATAAAAGATTTGAATACATAGCTCACATTAAAATCCAAACATATAGTAGGGCATTTAAAAATGGTGTTCGGAGGCAAATTACACGTTTATCACATTCACGAATGTTTCAATTATTAAATTGAATAATTAAAATATTCAACTAATTGCATTATTAAACAGGAAGCTTAGAGTGTGTGAAAAGACTAGTTTACACTGATACGTTGAAGAGCAATTTCATTACTCGGACAATATGAAGTGGACTGCATGATAAGAGCATGCTTATCTTAAACATGGAAATATCTGTTGGTTTAATCGACAACCTTATTCGGCCGAGGGTTGGAGATACTCGGCTGGTTTGCAATTCTCCCCTGCGGCTGAACAGCTTCTTTGCACGTACAGATTTTTTTCCCTTTCTAGATAACGCTTAATGGATTGGTGTGCAACTTTCTTTTGAATTCAGTGTGTTGTGAGTGTAGTGAAGACTGCCTGCAAGGAATGAGTAATTAGAGTGGAAGCTTTGTTTTAAATGGAACATCTGATAAAACACAGCCGGAGGCATGAAGATAACCCCTGTCTTCTTGCCCCTCTTGCTTTCTTCTTTGAAATATAGAATTAAACATGCTATTATACCTATCATTGATATTCTGCTCAAGCTCTTTATAAGAAACAGACATGTTGCATTTACATGACTTTCTCCACCTCCATCACTTACTAACTATCCTTTCCAAAGTTGATTTTTCTACCTCACTTTTATCGAGATAAACATATCCAGAAACAGCTGCTCTACACGTTTTGTTATAGATACAAACGGAATAGCGATAGTCAAATGTTTAAGAACTGGATCCTGTATGGCGTCCTTAAGCTTCCATATATTTTCCATGCTGGAAACAATTGAATGTCAACAACATTTTAAAACGACCAAGTATTTAGCAATGCAAATCATTTATAATGGATATCTCGAAGACGGCTTATGCCACAAAAAATTATTTGAAATAAGTTGTGTAGTTTAAAGAGATCTACATGTATTATGCAGTGAGAAGTCTTCTATCGCTTAACGCTCCCTGTTAGAAAAATTATACTAAATTTCTTCCGAATGAAGAGAAATTTACAGACTATTCCCAGCAACTTCGAGACGTGCATTTCATTTAGTCTGCTATCTTTAACGTATGATACTTTAATCTAAGTCATTGGAGCAATTTTGGAGAAAAAATTGAAACATGTTTCAATGGTAGCTGAGAGTTTTTTTTTTCTTCTATTTTCTGTATTTATTTATTTTTTAAGGTCTTAGTGTCGCATCTTTGGAAGATACTGAATTTGAATGTCAAGTTTGCTATTCGACTTTGCGTTTTTGAGTTATGGTGTTCACACACACACACACACACACACACACACACACACACACACACACACACACACACACACACACACACACACTCATACACACAGACACATGCACACTCATACACACAGACACACAGACAGACACACAGACACACGCACACTCATACACACAGACACACGCACACTCATACACACAGACGCACGCACACATACACACAGACGCACAGACACACGCACACACACAGACACACGCACACACACAGACACACGCACACTCATACACACAGACACACAGACACACGCACAGGCACACGCACACTCACAGACACACACAGGCACACGCACACTCACAGTCACACACAGGCGCACACACACAGACACACGCACACTCATACACACAGACACACACACAGACACACGCACACTCATACACACAGACACACACACAGACACACGCACACTCATACACACAGACACACGCACACTCATACACACAGACGCACAGACACACGCACAGGCACACGCACACTCACAGACATACACAGGCACACGCACACTCACAGACACACACAGGCGCACACACACAGACACGCACACTCATACACACAGACACACACACAGACACACACACACACACACACACACGCACACACTCATACACACACAGGCACACACACAGACACACACACAGACACACGCACACTCATACACACAGACACACGCACAGGCACACACACAGACACACGCACACTCATACACACAGACACACGCACACACAGACACACAGACACACATAGAAACACACACACCTCGTCAAAAGAGGAAACTACAGAATCCTACTTTTCCACTATAAGTGACAGAATAAAACCTAAACTGAAATTAACACCAAATAGTAAGGGCATTATTAACAGGTCACGGAAAAACTGAAGTATACTTCTATCGTTTCAAAATAAATAACAACCCAATGTGTAAATGTAATCAAAACCAACAAACTGTAGACCATCTCATTTTTATTGTTTTAGACAAAGAAAGAAAAGACTTCAAGATAACAATAACAATGGCAGGTGGAGGTTGCATACTAGACCAAAAAAAAAAAAAAGACTTACACAGAAGCACACTAAAATTTTCAGTAGATTAATTAATAGTATCAATTTTGATAATTTGTAAATTCACATATTAACAGAAGTTTTATGTAAATTAGTGCTAACTCAGGGCTCACTAATAAGTTAAATGTGTCACAAATAGAAACATGTTAGATTACCAGCTAGAAATTACTAGTTCATCTTAGTTATTAATTTATGCTTATATTTAGTATTAAACAATGTGTGACAATGCAGATGGTTACCCAAGCATGTAGCATTACTCACAATGTAATGTAATATGTCGTTAGATAACGTTCATATAAAAAAGTAACGCTGGTCGTTTTTTAAATTATTTTTCTTGGATTTATGTACCTCAAAACATGTATTTGGGGCGAAATCTCCTGTACCCACTATGTGCGTGGTAGAGAAAGTAAAAGTCAATAGATGGAGAGGTAATAAGTATTGTTAAAAGATTTGAAAGTACTAGCTTCAAAAACTAATCGGTGTGTTTCGGAATATAAAAACCGTAACAGGGAATGGTGAGGAGAATTCTTGCAACACCGAGTAGCGAGCATGCAGTAGTACAGCTGGCAACACTGCATACATGACCGAGTATAAATATTATAAGCAATTTTCAGTATTTGACACGACGACCGCGACACATTTCACCAGTTGTTGAACTCCCACTCTGATATCCTTTGACAAGTGGATTTCTTCCTGGCTTTCTAATTGCTTATATTCTTTATTTCATTATTGAGCAGGGTTTGTTTTGTTATTCTTTGAACACTAATGGGAAATGAAAATGTGGCAGTAATGAACATGGAAGTTACTTTCTAGTGGTAATTACCATGGTAGATATGCTAAGCGAGATGATTCCGCGGTAACGTGCCAGTCTCACACTCTGGGGGTCCTGAGTTCCGTTCCTGGGGCCATCTACTCTGACCATGTTTGTGTGTGTGTTTGTGTATGTGTGTGAACAACATAACCAAAGCCGAAACGTCTGATAAAATACCAAACTTGTTATTTAGGTTCAGCATCTTCCAAACCCTCCACCCCTAAATACCCATTACATGAAGAGTTTTTCAAAATTTTGGATTTTCTATAAAACTGCTCGGACGATTGTGATTAAAATGCCATATGCTTAACGTCATTAATAATAGATGAGATGTACGTCTTGAATTTTCTGCGAATAGCACGTGAAGATCTCCATCCGGAAGGAATTTTGTACGTATAATTCTGTAAAACTGGTAAACCATGAGACTGACAAGAACTAATTGGACAAAAACTGCAGGTGACTTTAAATCACAAATATATTTCGAATAACCTTTTTGTAACATTGATTTTCTAGATATCCGTCATTATTAGATTGAATTTTATGATAATTTGTAATTTTCTTTAAATGTAACTTTCTTGTCAGCTGTGTGTGTTTATCCTCCCCCCCCTGCCCCCAATTTATGTACAGCCTTTAGCAACTAAGGCGTGAAGAGAGTTCCTTACCTCCTTCACTGCAGTAGCACGCATTAGGAGGAACCGGTTTTCCCTTCGGTTTTCTAGGCTTTCTGCTTTCGTGGTCACAAAGGGAGGGGAATGTCTTAACACAGGTGAGTACTGTTACCCAAGCCTGATCTAATGTCATTTCGGTGGCTTTGCCTTTGGAATAATTACTCATCGGGAATGGTGTTCATTCGTTTTAATGTTGTGTTCATCTTGGGTTTGTTTACGGTGTGTTTTCTTTATAAACAATAAATTTACACAAGCATTTCTTCTCTCACTCATGCTTCCTGATACTATGGAGAAAGAGAAATAATCCTGACTGAAGAAAAATTCCCTCTTACAGCCGGGAATCGAACACGGCACCTCTTGAAGCTAGTGTGCTAAACAGCAGACCACATATTGTTGACCACGTCACATTTGCGCTATGTATGACAAACACTTTGAGAAGAACAAGCACTTGAGTACACTTAGCCACATACAGTGTAACGTTACTAATCCTTCTAGTGCCTACGTAATACGTGTGGGCTCAATCCACCCGGAACACGTTAGTTTGTGAGCTTCATAATTGAACCGAAATGAATACCACTGCTGATGAAACATTCAGTCGACAGACACTTGCTTTTAAAATAGCCATAATTCTGGTCGTTAATGCCTTGGCAAAACTGCCCATTAAATTACAACTGGTCTTTCAAACAGTCTGGCATTGTTCCAAGTTGCTGCATATACAAAGTGGCATTTCCATCGTTTTAGGAAGAGCATAAAACCCTTCTTAGACGTTTGTCACAGTTGATCATTGTATAGAATAGGTAACCCATTTAAACAACTACTAAACCTTTTCATCTGTCGGGATTTTATTGCCACGCGAAAGGAACAAACTAGCTCCTGCCAAAGAAATCGTAATTATTAATATTATTTGAAAGTCTGTAACCTCACAAGCTTGTGCAAGAATTAATTAAAGATTGCATTGCTAACTTGTGAAAAATATCTTCCTACAAAAAATGAAACAAATCACCGAATGTATATTTTGTATTAAATAAAATATGTTTCTGTTTTCGTTTGGCATAGTTTAAACTCAAAGTAGCAATTGGTTGTACCAATGTGGCTAAAATTCTAGGCAGGAGCTAGCAATTGAATTTTGTAAAATATGGCTCCGATAGGTTTACAGTGTCAATGCTGGTCTTCGAGCACCTCAGAAGCTTAAGACTTGCTATGAGCACCAATCTTACTTAACTTAATATTTTAACCAAAAACTTAAATGAGGTTTTTAATTTTCTTAAAAATAAATGACAAGTAAAACGTCAACTTGGAAAATCAGCAAAGGAGATTGGCCAATCACATTTATTTCGGAACAAAAGACTATGGCTGACCATCAGGGAAAGCAGCTGTTTGTTTTGAATTATATTTCTATCCAACATTCTTACTCGCATCTTCCGTAATTCTGAAGCGTTATTAACCCATTTCCGAAAGAATAAAACATCTGTACCTTGGGGCACGTTCAGGCTTTTAATGACGTTCAAAAATATTTGCTTTTTAGTTTTATAGCTAAGTTTACCGCGGCGAGGCTGGCGATCGAGAGGTCCTATATTCGAATTCTGCGGCCGGCCATGGATTTTTCATGGTTTTCCCTGAGTGGTAAAGATAAAGCTGGGGGTAGTTTCTCAGTTACTGTGAGCTCTTTTTCCCTCATTTCCTATCATTTCGTTTCTCCTTTCATGACTCAGACAGACTTAGGGGATGGTTTTGGTTTGTTTACCTTACATTTTAAGCGTTGCCCTTCGACTTGATTATTTTCTTCAGAAATGGATTTTGACAGAGAAACTTTTTTTCATAAACCCAACAACTTTAAGGGTTTAACGTCCGACCACAGGCCAACAAGTTCCTCATCTACTATGAAACTCACTCATGAAACTATTAGAAAAAGCCAAAATCGAGGTCTTTCCAAAGTCGTGTCTAAGCCCAAACCCTTGTTTTGCCTCCTTATTAGTTTAGGTTGACGAAAAATACTTAACTACGCAGCATTTGCTAAGGACGACTGAGCGTTTTGAACCTTATGAGCAGGGCCCGGATGTTTTTGTTTGTGGTTTTTTTCCATGGAAAATATAAGCGAAGCACGATTTTATCAATGGTGATTAAAATTGTGCAATTCTCAGGGTCACATACAGTCATATTTTGGCTTTTTTTTAAACTTTTTTGTCATTTTTCATATTATAGTCAATATTTTCTCTTAAATTTTCGTATTTTTATCATATTTTATTGAGTTTCGCAAATGTGCTCGCAGTCGTCCCAAAGAAAATTTTTCAATCTCCTAATTCTTGTCTGTAATATTAGTAATTAATTTTCCCGTTACAATGTTGCGTGCAAATAGAAGATCGTTCCTTTTTGAAAACTTTATATGTACTTTATTTCTGTAATTCTTCTTTTTGATCGCGCTGCAAAATGTGACATTACTTCATTCTATGCGGAGCTGAGGGTTAGCGCTGGATTGAGGAATTAAATAAATTCAAAATGCAATAATAAAATTGATATCAATTTATTATTATGTGTGCAAGACTTTTAAAGTCGATTTATAATAGCTATAATGTTAATTTAAACAGCATTAATTTTTTTTAAGATTTCGAAAATGCACCCCAAAAATTTAGACATTTATGGTCATATTTTCTAATTTTTTTCGGTCATAAGTGCTGGTATATTTCTAATTAGGTCATAAACATTCGGGCCCTGCTCATGAGTATATCTACTACAGACATTTTTAGGTATTGCCCTAGCCTTGCGTAAGCGGTTATGCGATGGTTTAATTCTTAACCTCTTTTGCTTAGGCATTTCTGATTACCTGCCACTTATCTTTTACAGAGATCGGTGTTTTGTGATCTGCATAAGTGGAATTCGATCTCCAAAACCACCTACTGAGGCTGGTCTTCATATAGTGCAATTCTTCCACCTCTTTTTTCACATTATAGGTATTTGCGTTTTTCCAAAGATTAATCGACAGGTACTGTGTATACCGGTGACACGATTCTCTTGTTTCCATTCCGATCTCCGTACAGCTATCGCCACTCCACGATTTTCAATTGTTCGATTTTTCCTCTTTGCTCGCCATCTCGTGTATTACACCTAACGCTCACAATAGGGAGAGCAAAAGTTTCTCTCTTCGGCTTTATATTAATCACAGTAGACGATTTCAGTTCAACGAACCAATAACCTATCTATCTTCAAAGATTCCGTTGAAGTATCTTGGAGTGATGCCTCACACCAGACTTACTAGTACATGAAACTTCCATGTAAACAGCTCTCCAACTTTATCCAGTGTTCAGCGACTACTTCTGTATACCTCTATTCACTATTCAGCTCCCGTTTAGGGTGCTGATACCAAAACTCACCTTTACAGTGTACAGAATAACGCTCCAGGACCCCATGGTTCGTCAGAAATCAGCAGTTACACCGTGCAATCCTGAACATAAGTTCAAATAAACCTATAACTAATTATTACTCCTCGCGGTAAATGTTTAAAATAAAAAATTTAATAAAAAATCTGCATTCAAATGAAAAGGAAGAGTCCTTCTCACTCATAATAATAATTACATAGGTTTGGTTATACTCTTTCATTAAACATCAACAAGGCAAACCAAATTAATAACGAAACGTGTCCTTGTTAGGCCAGAGGTAAACATATTTCCATAAGCAATTAATCGTAAGCCTCCTTGTGTTGCTTGGGTTCATCTATTCACTACATTAATTAACCCTAGCACTACAAAGGAGGGGCGGGGGGAGGGTACTTCATGCCCATATTCTGTAATTTTTTTTATTAAAGCCATGCAGTTAATATGTATTGCAATCGCTGTTTCTACTACTGAATTGCGTAATTGGTTCAAAGTTTTCGTTGTTGGTCTTTTTGAAAAACAGTGAAATATCAAGGTGTTCATAAAGTACTGCTCCGTCGGTACAATGTGATTCGTGTGAAAAGGTAAAACTGGAATAGCTAATGTTCAATATTACTTTTATAAATATGACAAGATATAATATTTTATTATCACTGGTGGTCACAAAGCACCCCCTCCCCCCCCCCATTTTGCATAAAGACCAAATAAAGGCAAAATTTAAAAGTAATTGAACCCTGTGTATAACATAGGAACATCAGTTATAATTGATATTTTATATTAATAGGCGGTTTCATGGTCGAGCGGTTAGACCGTTCGCCCATCACCAAGGCGGCCTGGGTTCGATTCCATGGACCCGCATGAGATATTCGTGATGGACGAGGGGGCCTCTGGGCGTGTTTTCTCCGGTTTCCCCCGCCACTCATTCCACCAACTGCTCTATTATCACCTTTCCATTCATCCATTTCGTCTGCATTCTTTCTCACTCCCAAACCTGGTGCTTGGCTGACCACCCGCTTCCAGGTCTTCAGTCTGTCTGGCCCATAAATTCGTCTGCTCCCCGACAGGCGTCTGACTCCAGGCACATGCTTGTGAGTCCTAGGGGTGTCAGTCCTCCATACAGGGAGGGTAATCAGAGAAAGAAGTAGTTTATACTAATAGATGTGTATAACTAACTGGTTTATATTGTAACGTCGGTGTAACTGAGCACCACGTATGCCTGGTGGTCGCCGACGCAATGACGTCCCTAGCTGTGAACTTCTGATAGAGCTTCACTTGGCATTTTAAGCAGTGTGATAGGGTTTCTCTATAACTGGGATGCTCTAATGACCAAACGGATCAGCGGCACAGTGCAACAATTATGGCTACCTCTGGTTCCAAAATTATTTTAACGATCTAAATTCTCTTGTACACTGCAATTCGTCTTAAAAACGTTGTACGGTGCTGCACCTAACGCTAAGGTTACCTAATGTGTTGTGGTCCATGAGTTTGAGTGCCCAACTCTGAACGGATTATAATCACGTTGATAAAAGTGACAGAGAAACACAGAAGAAAGTCTCTCTATATATCTACATATATCTGGAGGGTATTCAGCAAGCGCTTAACTCATTGCTTTGGTTAGTATCTTCCCAAAACAATCAGCAGCTCGCTCACAGCCATATCCGGAAAATGGCTTGTCATCATTTTCTAAAGCAAATTTGTGTTCCAAAATAATGGTTTCCTTAAGGTAAAAGGCATAAAATCTGGCAGAAATTAAGGTCATATTCACTTAGCATAGCATGAATTCTATTAGATACAGAGCCATATTTTTTTTTGGGGGGGGGGCATTTAATTGTTCTTTCCACTGTGTAAATATGTACAAAAAAGCTTTCTTAAATCTCACTGCTGTTTAAAAAATATTTTGACAAAATGTATTTTTCTTAACAATTTAATGAAATGTATGTGCATGGGTGCATTTTTCTCTTCTCATACTTGTCAGAATGCTTAGAAATTTTACTCAGGTCCACCTATATGTGGTGGAATGTTCCCTTACGAAAATAAATTAACTACATTCATTACGTCAGGGAGAAATTTACCATTTTTATAGAATTTTTCTTCTTTTCTGGGGAGATATTGAAAATATGAACGTGTCTAGCACAGAGCACTGAATATACTCAGGAAGCTTTGTCGTGGGTCTGGTAACATACACTGAAAATTTCATACTCGTATCTAAATAGTTTTTCTAGAAAATGCACCAACAGTTGCAAAATGTAGTTTTGAGAAAATTGAGTATAAAGTTAAACAAATGGGAAATATTGCAATGGCCATTGTTATAAACCTCCTGGTCTATAAACAATCCTGTATTAGGGCTTTCCTGTCCTCTCTTTTTCTTTTTTGACTTCTTTTCATCATTCTTGCCTCGTTAGTTATAATATACATGGCGCTTTATCAGAATTAGCAACATGTTTACGATGCATAGTTGCCGGTGCTTGCGCCTGTTTTTACCTGGATTGATGTTCATTCTCTGTATCAGTAACAATGAACCATCATTGAAGGAAATTAGTGCATCTAGAACACCAATTTTCAGCACTTTACTTCAACACTGTTTTCGGAAGTTGTTATCATATGCAGCAGTTGAATGCTTCGTTCCGATTCTGGAGACAGATCTTGCTTGAGTAGTTTTGTTATCAGAAAGAACTTTATGGACTGGCCTCATTTCCCCAAGCACAGCAGATGACAGGGTGTGCTTGTGATGTGATTATATTCACAGCCTCATGCTAGTGAACCTTGCCACAAGCACAAATGTAAAAGACTTACTCACATGCCTTTCTCTACTCTTGTACTAACCATTTTTACAAGCACCTATTCCTATATCTTCTTGTGTTAGTTGAGGTAAACATTTGCAGAACTTATTGTTTATTTTCTCTTATGTACAACGGAATGGGAACACAGTAGACTTTGAGCAATAGTCAGATCTTTTAAAGCTTTGAGATTCCGTTCTCTTTGCACGTCGAAGATATAAAAAAATGAATCACAATCTTCCATTTGACGAAAATTTTAAGTTTTCCAAAACTCACACCAATAACAAAGAATATCTCCGAAATGGTTTATTTGGACATAAATCGTGTGTTTTAGCAACATCTACATTTTTGTATAGTAAGGTTTGGTCTATCTCTTGCGGTTTGCCAGCTATGCAAAAGTCATCCGAGTAAACAGGACTACATAGGCTATAGCCAGAAAATTCAAAATATCGTTGGCCATAAAAAATCTCAAACATATGGCATTTTAATCAAAATCGTTAGGGCCATTTTCGAGAAAATCAAAATGTTCGAAAAATTTTCCATGTAAGGGGTAGTTTAGGGTGGAGGAATTTTCTTCAAAATCTTCGTGTCATATCCTTGAAACATTAAATTTAAATACCTACTAACTTTGGATTTAACAGACTTTTCGTTTTTGAGTTGTGCTGTCCATACACTGACACACACACACACACACACACACACACACACACACACACACACACACACACACACACACACACACACACACACACACACACAAATACACGCGCGCGCAGGCGCGCGCACACAGACCTTTTTCTAAAAATGCTTTTGCTTGGATTCAGGGGGCCTCAACATCGAATTTTTGGGTGGAATACAGTACTTCCTCTACTTACTATACGTAGTAGAGAAAGTACAACTATACCTAATACCATAGATGTTGTAGAAAGTTGAGAAACTATTCATAAGGGATGTGGTAGGGTTGGAGGGCATGGTCATTGTGACGCACTGGTTTAAGTGTTTGCAATTTATATGCACAAATATATTTAGAACATATGATTATTATATATCAGATTGTTCAAAAAAGTGTGCTTATTTGAATGGGACAGTAAAACAATTTTGCTGTTTTTGACCTCCTTAACGCCCAACTTACTTTAAATCCGAAACTCCATCCGTCACAACACATTGACAATTGTAGAACACGTGTATATGAGGTCACGTTTCATGTTTCTTCTGTGTAGGCTGTCTGTCTGTCTGTGCCATCATTGCAAATCTTTCACTCCCCTCCCCGCCCCGCCCCACAAGTTTGGAAACCACTTACATAACGGATATAACAGAATGTGGCATGCTTTGATACGTTTTACTTGCAATCGATGAAGCTTCTTCAAATTCGTGTGTACAGAAACATTTGATAAAAGTTCGAAGTTGTTGCAGCATGAGGTGAAAACAAATGCTAACACCCAGCAGTTGACCCACATCATTCACAATAGCGAGCTTTGAAGTGCTAAAGGGGAGATATTCCGGGTTGCTTTATGGGGATCCATTGAATCATTTTAGGTCGCTTAAACAATAAAGTCTTATTGCGACCTTAATGCCCCACAATAGGCGGTATCCTGCAGATGGTGCACAGCAAGGATGAACCTCGAATAAGTAAATAGGAATGAGTTAGCTCACAAATACCAGTTCCAAACCGAGAACAAGCACTTGATTTGCTCGTCGCAGTGCCAGATACGTTTTGTACATATTGAATACAGCCGCAACGGACGCCATGTCCACCAGTCTTTCTTGTATTTTCAGTTAGCCATCGTTTGATAAATGCTTTAACATCTTGATGCGATAATACGATTGTGAGGTGGCTAGGAAATGCCACCTGGTGGCTTTTTTACCAGCCGCGTCTGTTTTTTCGTCCCCTTCAATGTCAACATCTACTGGAACTCATTAAATTGACATATTTTCAAGAAGTACTTGTACAAGTGATTTTGGTATACAGAGAAAGAACATCTTGAATCATAGATCGGCTGGAATTATTATTTTGTGTAGCTTGTAGCACCTCAGCACCTCTTGGAGTCGGTGAATATCACAAACGTAGTTCAGGTTGCTTGCACTGTGTTCTTGAGGGCTTTTTAGAGAGAGAGAGAGAGAGAGAGAGAGAGAGAGAGAGAGAGAGAGAGAGAGGTCCAAATAATTCACAGGATGAGTATGCAGAAGAGAATAGAGTATTGCATGATCAGGGTAGACTTGAAAATCTGGATCTACAGAGAGGAACACTTGATCCATCTGTGAAAATGTGAAGTGTTGCAATAAACATTTTTAAGGTGTTGAACATATTTTTATTGTTATTATTGTTTTTATTATTATTATTATTATTATTATTATTATTATTATTATTATTATTATTATTTTTATTTATTATTTATTATTATTTATTATTTATTATTATTTATTATTTATTATTTATTATTGTTGTTGTTATTGTTATTATTATTGTTATTATTATTATTATTATTATTATTATTATTATTATTATTATTATTATTATTATTATTATTATTATTATTATTATTATTATTATTATTATTATACTTAAGACGCATGTTTGAAACACTCTGAAGGCTAGTGCCATCTCTACTACTACTATTACTACTATCTACTACTACTTCTACTGCTACTACTACTGCTACTATTAATACTACTACTACGACTACTACTACTACTACTACTACTACTACTACTACTACTGCTGCTTCTACTGCTACTGCTACTGCTACTGCTACTGCTGCCGCTGCCGCTGCCGCTACCGCTACCGCTGCTGCTGCTGCTACTGCTGCTACTGCGACTACTACTGCTGCTACTGCGACTACTACTGCTACTACTTCGACTACTACTGCTACTACTGCTACTACTACTGCTACTGCTGCTGCTACTACTACTGCTACTGCTGCTGCTACTACTACTGCTACTGCTGCTGCTACTACTACTGCTACTGCTGCTGCTACTACTACTGCTACTGCTGCTGCTACTACTACTACTGCTGCTGCTGCTACTACTGCTACTACTACTATTACTGCTGCTTCTACTACTATTACTGCTGCTTCTACTACTACTACTACTACTACTACTACTACTACTACTACTACTGCTACTACTACTACTACTACTACTACTACTACTACTACTACTACTACTACTACTACTACTACTACTGCTGCTTCTACTACTACTACTACTGCTGCTTCTACTACTACTACTACTACTACTACTACTACTACTACTACTACTATTTTAGACAGTCGTTTGAAAGAGTCCTCAGGAAGGCCAGTGCCATTTTCCAAAGATGAAGATGAGCCAAAAGAGAGACGCTGTCTGACCCACACCCTTCTCTCCTCAAGGGCTTAAGGTCATTCGAGTGGAATGGTGCCAAGAGATGATGTTGCCAGCACGTAGTACCTGCCACTTATGAACGACAGATTCCAACTCGTTGCTACCAAGCGACAGACGGACGGATACAATAGATGCACGAATCGTGGAACGCGTGACTCGAACCTTATTAAACAATGAATTAGCTCTGTAAATATCTGCATTTTGAAGCTTTTGTGTTTTCAAAGTTAACCACGCAATAAAAACGTTTGTAGTTTGTCCCGAAGAAATGCCATTTAAACAAACATGCAATTGTTTCACATAGCTGTGAATATTTGGAAACACATTGTTTCCAAAACAAAAGTCTTTGAGATCTGGTTTAGTGAACATGTAATCGTTCGTTTGGTGCCGAATGATCATTGCTGTTTGATTCATATATTCGAACGTAAACAAAACCACAGGATGCAAACAAATAACAGCGGGTGAATTTACCAAATCCAGCAAAGCTGAATGTTGGCGTACAGTTAGGTATATCACATATTCTGTTTTGGGAATTCAAGAAATAATATAAAAATACACACTTATAAGTATTCATCTGTTTGACATAACACTCCTTTCCCTTTGGTCGTATTTTGAAGGTGCTCTCGCGCAGTTTTTCAAAGACCAGCAGTAGTGTGTTGCTATATTTACATTCCGTCCATCTTGGTATCGATTTGCATACTATCCTTTATAGCTAGGTGAACTGTGTAACAGCGCTGTAACACGGTATGTAAACGTGAGAGAAACTGTGGGCTATCAAAAATGAACATAGAAGTGCAATTTTTAATGCAATATGTTAACATTGTGAAACACAAAGTTACCTTAAAAACAAACAAAAAAGTTACAGAAAGCGCAAAAACGTTCAATAAAATAAACTCGGCAATAGGTTTATAAATGCATACATTTGAAATGTTTGCTAGGAACTAAGTGATAGCTTTGGAGATCGTGGAGATTTAACAATAAAACCGTTTCTCGTTACTGATTTTTGAAAACACGTGTATAAATTTAAAAAAGTCAGTTGTGTTGCACTCACATGACTTTCTCTACTCTTGTACTAACTATTCTTACAAACTCTTATTCCTCTATCTTCTTCGTGTTAGTTGAGATAAACATTTGTACAAATTATCTTATTTCCTTGTAGGAACAAGGGGAATATGGGAATACAGTAGGCTTTGAGTGATTGTTAAATCTTTTAAAGCTTTCAGATTCCGTTCTCTTTGCACGGTTAACATATAAAAATGAATAACCGTGTTCCATTTGACAAAAGTTCAAGTTTTCCAAAACTCACACAAATAACAGGGAATATCTCCGAAATGGTTCACTCTAAAGAAACATTTATTTGGACATAAAATTATGAGTTTTAGCAA
The DNA here is from genome assembly GCA_030765045.1 of Tenodera sinensis. Classification (NCBI taxonomy): domain Eukaryota; kingdom Metazoa; phylum Arthropoda; class Insecta; order Mantodea; family Mantidae; genus Tenodera; species Tenodera sinensis. The sequence goes on from CM060964.1 coordinate 32,951,439, forward strand.
TATACATTTTTGTATAGGTAGTAAGATTTGGCCTATCTCTTACGGTTTACCAGTTATGTAAAAATCGTCCAGAGTAAACAGGACTACATAGGCTATAGCCAGAAAATTCAAAATATACATTTCATTTGTCATAAAAATATCTCAAACATGGCATTTTAATCAAAATCGTTGGAGCCATTTTCGAGAGGATCAAATTTCTTGTAAATGCTCCATGTAAGGGGTAGTATAGGGTGGAGCAATTTTCTTCAAAATCTTCGTGTCACGTCCTTAAACGATGTTAAACCTAAACACCAACTTTAGTTTTAACCGCTTTTCGTTTTTGAGTTTATGCCGCCCACAGTGACACACACACACACACACACACACACACACACACACACACACACACACACACACACACACACACACACACACACACACACACACACACACACACACACACACACCACACACGCGCGCGCGCACGTAGACCCTTTTCTAAAAATGCCCTTTTCTAAAAGGCATGATGGCCTCAAAATATATTTGCGTTGAAATCTCAACATCGGAGGGGCTTTAATGACCTAACTGTCAATGAGCCCTTAAACCCTACTCGCTCAACATGGGATTTTTGGGTGAGATACAGTAGTCTTCCTCTACTTACTATACGTAGTAGAGAAAGTACAAAGGAGCATTCTAAAGGATACGAGGCTTTCCTTTAGCGTTTAAACACTTATAAGTATACCTCGGATTTTAGGTAAAAACGTATTTAATTCCTCATGAAGTATACAAAATAAAACTTGCATATGTACTAATTATGAAAATATATAACTAGATAAATAGATAATAGAGAAATGCCAAGCTGTAATGATTATGATTGTTATTGCTGTCTGACATTTGAGTTATGTGCTCTTAGAGTTGGTGAGAAAGTAAAAGCTGATTTGTGCACCACGTCGTGAATCCCTTCTCCTAATTGGAAAACTTTATTAATTTTGCTATATATAGCATATTTGAGCTTGCAGAGGGTAAATTTGATATTTTTAATAAATAGTGAAGCATTAAACCTCTGACGTTAAAAACTATGACGATGCACATGTTAGTCATTAGCTACTTACTGCAGGAATAGGACATTGAAATAGTTATTTAAACATTAGGGACAATTTATAGCAATAATAACTTAGTTACTAATGATTACATCAATTTGGGGTGTGTAGTTTAACGTGGGTTATTGTAACTACATTCGTAATAGTGGCAAACGCAGTTGGTTGTACATATTATCGAATCTGCAATTGACGAATGTGGAACAAAGCTCCAAGAAAGGAAGTAAATGTGAGCACGTTCTCTAGCAAAGGCAAATAAACTGTTAGTTTATGTATATCCTTTCCTCACGTGCCGTATTTAGTGTCAGAGTAGCAAATAAATACAGAGGAGAAAGTGTTCCCAGAAAGGCAGTAAAGCTTTTAAGCCGCAATTCACAGGTTCCCTCAGAACAATGATAAACGTAAGCCACAATTTACATATGTAATTTTAACTAATGTGTGATCAGCGAGAAAGAAGATGCTGAAGGACCTCAGGATCATTTGCTTCCTGATTTGACACAATGGATTCAAAACCCAAACAGCTGACAGACGTAAGCCGGATGCTTGCTTTTCAGCGTTAGTAGCAGTTTAAAAACATAATCACTTATGCTGTTAAATTTTCCCATAGAGCTGTAAGTTTTCAGCATTACTTTGAGGGTTTCAGAACATGGATATTCAGAAAGTGAATACCCGTGTACTTCCTGCTGAGATGGTCGGCAGATGGCAAACTGCGCCCGCCGCCGCGAGAAAACCACCAGTAGCAGTTTAACCTGGTGACAACGAACGAAGACTTACACACATTTTGACACATGGGGTGGCTTAGGCCCGTTCAGGAAGTAACCCAGTTCCGCCCAACATGTTTTTAGGTTACTTTCCAAAACAAACCAGAATTGTGAGGAAGAACAATACCACCCACATACATATAACCTTACGTCACCACAGCGGAAGCCACCGACACTAACCATCGTTTTCTCCAAATTGAAACTGAACCTTCCTTCTTGTGGTGTGGCTTCTCCAGTCAGTAATATTTCCATAACTCATTAACTCACCTTACCACATGGAAGTGTACTTGGGGAAGAGAAAGTACTGTACATAACGGCAATAACTGAATTCCTTTTATAGCATTTTTAGAAATTACAATCTCCTAGAATATATTTAAAGTTTCAAATTACAAATACTGTTTGGATTTATTTTTCTAACTCCAGCGCAATTCCTCCTCTTTCAGCGGCTTCTATAAGTGTTTTTGGAGAGAAAAGGAATCTGTGACACGATGTCCTCTATTACATGGTATCTCAAACTAACGGGTTGTGAAAACGGGCGTTTAGATATGCAATAGTTTCTAGATAGTTCCACTTTGAACCATCCTATTTTCATGATCTTCAAGTGGGAATAAGGCTTTTTGGATACGTTTAGTATATCTTGTAGTTTCTAATCAGTTTCTATTTGAACACCTTATTTTCATCATTTTAAGGGGAGTCGAAATACCCTATATATCTAATAATAGATCACTCATTATCTAAAATACCACTCAAGACAATTAGCTGAATTTTTAAGATTTGTTCAGTGGTATTTTTACAGTTGACTGATGAAACAAAAACACATTTTCTTCGCCAGAAGCAAAATTAATGTTTTTTAATACAACGCCTAGATTTTTATTGAAATATAAGTGGTTTAAAATTAAAAAATCTGGTGTGTTGCACTCACATAACATTCTCCACTCTTGTACTAACCATTATTGGAACACTTCTTCGTGTTAGTTGAGATAAACATATCGAGAAATTATCTTACTGCATATTTCCTTATACGTGAAGGGGAATGTGGGAATACAGTAGGCTTTGTGTGATTGACAGATTTTTTAAAGCTTTGAGATTCCGTTCTCTTTACACGATTAACATATAAAAATGAATAACGGTGTTCTATTTGACAGAAGTGTAAGTTCTTCAAAACTGACACCAATAACAAGGCATACCTCCAAAATGGTTCACTCTGAAAAAAAAAAAAAAAAAAAGTTAGGCATAAATTGTGTCTTTTAAGCAAGATCTACATTTTTCTATAGTAAGATTTGGTCTGTCTCTTACGGTTTACCAGTTATGCAAAAGTCATCCAGAGTAAATACGACTACAGGGGCTACAGCCAGAAAGTTCAAGATACATATTTCATTTGTCATAAAAATATCTCAAACATATGACATTTTAGTGTGTGGAAAGTTTAAAAAACGATCTTATTCATTTTGGCTTAACTTTCTGATAGATGTCGGTCTCGGTGGCTTCGTTGGTTAGGCGCTGGTCTACAGATCCGAAGGTCGCGTGTTCAAACTTGGCCCAGACCGATGGTTTTAAAAGTCACAGCCCCGTGTCAGTAGATGAAAGAACTCCTGAGGGAGGAAATTCACTCACACCGGAGGCGCTGATGTGATCCTGGCAATTGACAGCGTGGTTAACAAACGAAATTATTTTTATTTTATTTTTTTCTGATAGATACTTTCCATACAGTGTTGCCAAAACTGATATTATGTTTAAGATCTAGGAGGAAATTTGGTACATTCTCCTCTAGAAGAAACTAGAAGACACTTAAAAGTATTGTTAAGTTTGTGTAATCACTTGGGGAGAGGATAACGGTGGAGCAAATGCTAATATGAGAGTCTCTACTTCTCATAATATGATTTATACGCAGTAACGATATTGTGATTTCATAACATGTAGTTTTAGGTCTGCTCAGTTTCCTTCATCAACTTTCAAATTACTGGATTAATTTTCCTCACTCACATTCCCAGAATGTAAGTAATTGATTTCCTTTGTGTTAGTGCTTTAATCACCTGCATTTCTCTTAATGCAATTATGCATAAGTTACATAAGAAATACATGACCTCGGTGAACAGTTTACTGTAGGCATCTGACGAGAAAACGTGCGAGGGGTGTTTTGCTCTCTGGAGGGGAAAGGAAGGACAGTAACATATTACATCTGCAATCCATATTACCTGCTGTATTCTAAGGAGAACGTCTGTATAGGGAATGTGACATCAAAACTCTGCGTTTTCTGAGAAAGATTACGACTAATGTTTCAACACAAGCCTCTGGGAAAAAAAAAAAAAAAAAAAAAAAGCTCGTATAAGCAGTGCTAGGATACTTACGTTGCGCCTATCGCAGTACACTTGGTTTCATTTATGCCGTCCCTACAGCTTCAGGTGACATTTTACCAACATTCTCAGCGGGCGCCTACATAGCAGGGATGGGCGTGTGTTGACGACCTGGCACTGAGGTTTTAGGTGAAAATCGCATATTAAGCGAGGTAATTTTCAGGTAAATAGCTGTAAAATAAATAAAACGGATAATTCATTCCCAGTATTCCTAAACTGTAGCTGACACGATGTATGCAAATATTGCGGAGCTACATCGGGGAAGAATTTTTTTTTTTTTTTTTAAATCCATATTTATATCCCGCCTTTAACTGCAGAGGTCATATCGGTGGCCTTGCCTATTGACAAATGGTGTTACACGTTTACGTTGGGTTTTTTCGATCTTTGGGGGTTTTATACTTTGATACACATTCATACTTCTAGACTCAGGGAAGGATGAGGAATAATCGTGGCTGGAGAAAAATTCCTACCCCCCTGCCGGGAATCGAACCCGGGACCCCTAGCACAGCAGGCAGGTGCTCTACCAACTGCGCCACAGGGCCAGCCCGGGGAAGAATTGTCGGAAGCCTTTTTGCCTAAAAGTTACATATTCATATGTAAATAAGCCAGAACTGTCCACACAAAACATGACGTCACTGCATGCTAGAAAAGATCAACAGAACACATGCTTTCTCCTTGCTGTACACATCTACTCTGTTTGTTTAGTACAGTAGAATGCCTCCCTAAGCTGCGGTGACGGCATGCATGGAAGCGAGTGTACAGTTTCAATCCACCCTGAAGCCAACAATAGCAATAGTGCATTTTCTTCTGTCATAACATTTTAGTTAGAGAAAAACGCGATAATTATTTGGACCTCCGGCAAATTTCTATGAGAATGAACCGCCTAAACTTACTTGACACTAGAATTAAACTCTAAATCATTTTGAAAACCGTTAAGAAAGAAAAGTTTAAGTACATAACCGAAATATTTAGTAGCCCTTGTTTTTAATTTATAATTGACACCAGTTTAGAAATATCCCTCGTATGTATATATGTGTTTGCATACGCACGCACGCACGCACATACTATCAGAGTACCCAGAAGCTTCATTTTGGCACTTTATTCGGTAATTTGATTCGTACCTTTGGACCTTTGGACCTTTGGGATAAGCAAGATCCACGAACACATTTTGAAGCGTGTCGTCAAGTGTTTTTGAGAGGGACTAGTAATTTACGAGCGGAAAAACGCACACACTTGATTGTGATACGTCGTAAAGTTCGAAGGTTGAGCCTGAGGTCAATGAAGGACATCCGGTGAACTTTCTGCGGAAGAGGCGGATTACGTGACGTTGCTAGCACACAAGTTTGGGTCGCGGCTTAGCAGCACTCTGGATAATCAAAATTTAGCACACCCTTCTCTCTAGTTATATTCTGATTACTTTTCATTCATTATTTCAACAAATCACATTGACTTACCTGAATTTCTTTCAATTCCCCCTGGAGGAAAAATAACCAAGTGAACATGCGGTCTAAAATACTGTTGTGTCATAATCATTCGTAATTTATTTTGTTAAGACTTGAGACTGTTTGAATTCTGGTAGAATAAAAGCATTCTGACGTTGCCTTTGGTTTGCATATAGTGCGTTTTTCCATAGTATTCGTCAACGTTTGATGATCTGCTAAGGCAAATGAACCCAGAACATCCGAAACGAAGCCTATTTCATAACCAGGGCCGACATGTTTATGACCTGTCATAGTTTTTGTGTGTGGTCTTTTTCCATGGAAAATACAGGCGAAGCACGAATTATCAATGGTGCTTAAAATTATTCTCATAGGTCAGGTAAAGTCATATTTTGGCTTTTTAATCCTTTTTGGTAATTTTGTTGTCTTTTTCATATTATAGTAATATTTTCTCATTTTGTCATATTTCTTATTTTCTCCACTACGTATAGTAAGTAGAGGAAGTATTGTATTCCACCCAAAAATTCGATGTCGAGATTTCACCGGAAATATATATTTTGAGGCCCCGAATAAAAAAAAAACGCGCGCGCGCGCGTGTGTGTGTGTGTGTGTGTGTGTGTGTGTGTGTGTGTGTGTGTGTGTGTGTGTGTGTGCGTGTGTGTGGGGGGGGCAGCATAGCTCAAAAACGGAAGGTCGGTTAAAAGCCAAAGTTGGTATTTGAGTTTAATGTCTTTCAAGGATGCGACATGAAGATTTTGAAGAAAATTGCTCCACGTTGTTGTTGTTGTGTTTAACGCCCGCTTTTACTACTACGGCACCGCAGGCGGTGACACTAATGATACATGGATTGAAGATGGAGCACCGGTGGAATGAGATGAAGGGGGAAACCGGAGCACCCGGAGAAAACCCGCCCTGACGCCGCTTCGTCCACCACGAATACCACATGCGGGTCCCTGGGATGGAACCCGGGTCGCCTAGGTGGTAGGCGAGCGCGCTAACCGCTCGGCCACGGCGCCGCCAAAATTGCTCCACCCTAGACTACCCTTTACATGGAATATGTTTCGAAAATATTGATTTTGCTTATCATGACATATGTTTAAAATATTTTATGACAAATGAAATGAATATTTTGAATTTTCTGGCTATAGCCTATGTAGTCCTGATTACTCCCGATGACTTTTGAATAACTCGTAAACCGGAAGAGATTAGACAAAATCTTGCTGGACAACAAATGTAGATCTCGCTAAAACACACAGTCTGCCTCGGTGGCGTGATGGTTAGCGTGTCTGCCTCCCGTTCAAGAGGTCGCGAGTTCGAACCTCGCTTAGGGTAAGTTATCCTGGTAAGGTTTTTTTTTCCGAGGTTTTCCCTACCCTGAGAAGACGAATGTTGGGTAACTTAGAGCATCATTTCAATCATTCGTCCGATATGACACAATGTTGGAGGACGTTAATTAAAAAAAAAAAAAAAAATACATTTATGTCTAGATTTTTTTTGACCACTTCGGAGGTATTCCCTGTTATTTGAGTGAGTTTTGGAAAACAAGCTTTCGTCAAATGGAATATCGTTATTCATTCTTTTATGTGTTAGCCATGCAAAGATAACAGAATTTGAAAGCTTTAAAAGATTTGACTGTCGCTCACAGCCTCCTGTATTCCCATAATCCCCTTGCACCTACAAGGAAATAAACAACAAGGTAATTTCTGCGAATGTTTATCTCAACAAACACGAAGAAGATAGAGGAATAAGAGATTGTAAGAATGGTTAGTACAAGAGTAGAGAAAGTCATGTGAGTGCAACGCATCAGATTTTTATATTTCTATTCCAATTTCGTGTATGTGTTTGCAGTTGCCCCAAAGACGATTTTTCACTTCTCCTAATTCTTGTCTGTAATATTAGCAGGATTTTTTTCCCGTTACAATGTTGCAAGTTGAAGATTGTTGCTTTTTGAAAACTTTTAAATGTATGTAATTTGCTACCGTAATTATTCTTTGTGGTCGCCGTTCAAAATGTGACGTGTATTTCATTCTGTGCAGAGCTGAGAGTTAGCTCTAGATTGAGGAATTAAATTCAAAATGGGGCAACAAAATTGATATGAATTATTTATTATTGAGTGTGCAAGATTTTTAAAGTAGATTTTCTATATAATGTTAATTTAAACATTTGAAGATTTCGAAAATGTACACAGAAAAAAAAATTTAGGTTGTACCTGTTTGTCGTCATATTTGCTAACTTTTTTCGGTCGTAAGTGCTTGCGTATTTGTAACATTTTTAGGTCACAAATGTGCTGATAACGTTAAAATCACAGTCCTCATCCAAGACCTCTCAGTCAGACCGTTAGCAAGATCTTCTAAATGAGGTGCATGCATGGACAGTTAACTGAGGACCTTCCAAACAGTTCTGCACCTGGGAACATCAGGCTACATTGGCATGACTTATGTGGAATGTGAACAGTTTGCATGCATGTATTTATTGCTCTGTTTCTCTATTAAAATAAATGTGCATCCAAAAACAGCTGGAAGTTTTCAGCAGTCTTAGAACCATATTATCAAGTTATGTTTTCAAGAACACGTTTATTTTCCTTGGCACTTCTGTTTCAGGTTGCCTGTTTAGGCTGTAATATAACAGTAATGTGTTTCTTGATTTAAGTTGCTTCATTTGTTGTTATGTTTATGAACTGTTGGAAACAGTGCTTTCTGATCACTTCCGGTGTTAAAACGAGATGTTTCCACACTCCGGACTTATGTGCTCATCTGCATATTCAAACAGACCAGGCCCATTCACACACGTGCGCTTATTGCTGGGTGTTGCTTTATTAACTTCTTCCGCAACGGTGAGAATGCTCATAACCAGAGGTGATATAAGCTGTCATTTGTCAATTCCGTGTCGTACAAAGTCACTGCTTTCAATGGAATTGCGTAATACTCTGTGGTTACGATGTGATAATTCTAAAAGTCATTTAACACTCTTAATGGACATTTCCAAATGCGCAGACAGTAAAAGGACTGTAAATGCTTTGCCTTCACTCCCAAATTGGTGGCATAAACACGTATTTCCGTAGTCTTATGCAACAGTGCTTCAGTCCAGCGTGTTTAAGTGCGCGGTGCATTCTCAGAGACGAATAAGGAAGGATTTATGCTGACAAAAACTTCAATGCCCCCAGCTCCGTAGTAAATAACATAATTATTATGAATCACCTTTTGTTTTCACAGACGTATGCGGGTCACATGTAAACTAAACACATACATACGTGACACATACCGTCTGTTCACCAACTCATGGCCTTAGGGGAATGGAGGGGTGATGAGAGACATTCCACGATAGTGTAACCCGAGTTTTGTAAACTTCATAGATAACGCTGCTGCTGGTTAAGTTGCCAACTTACATCCAATGTTATTCCCGCTGTGTTTACTCGCTAATATGCTAATATTTCGTAATTTTAGTTAAAAATTGGACGATTCACTAGCTTTATCTAGGAAGTTAAGAAAAAATGAGTGTAGAAGTAGATAAATCTCAGTCTAGGAGTGGTGCTAAATCTGCTGTGATATTGTGGTTGCAGAGCAGAGGGTTTCAGAGTTACAGTTAGTTTCATGTGTAAAACAGGATGATTGGAACAAACAAATCTAAAGAGGTTTCTAAAGCGGACACATTTTGGTTTCATTGGGCCACACTGTTGTTTGTTTGCCCCATATATGTGTGAACTCAATCCCATAGAACCAAGGTAAACGAATAGCTAGATAAATGTAACAGGTGACTTTTCCTTACAGGAATTACACGATATAACGCTCGAGGATGTATCACTTGTGACCGAAACAGACTGGCAGGGTTTTGAAAACATATAGAAAAAGTAGAAAATGATCAGTGGGAGGAAGACGGAGTAGTTGAACATATAGTTTATGTTTTATAAGCTAAATATAATGCATGAACTAAAAATGGCATTTAAATTCCGCTATTTTGAGCGACTTCTTTGCTTTGATCTAGCGTGAATACACATTCCAAGGTTGGTACTACTATCGCAAGAGCGACCAAAAGCAGTAGGACAGCTTCAGATATCGCTGTTTACCTAGAATTGTTTATTGACGGTATCACTTGCTGCATTCCTCCTAGGGACCATGAGCTGGTGAACAAACTGTACATGATTGGGCAGAGAAACGTTAGAGATTCCTGCAAACCTTGTATTAGGAAAGTACACAGTAATGAGCAATTTATTTGAAATGGCGGAACCAGTCTTTAGGATAATTTTTCCAGCTTATCAGGGTTTAATGGTTAGTTTGCCCCCTTTTTATTTCTTTTTTTAATAATCGAAAGCAACTAACATTTTATGATTACCAGGGAAATTCTTAAATGTTTCTATATACTGTAGTAATGTTCATGCAGGTTCGATGGTTGCATCTTCTTACAATTGCAGGCGCAATTCACAGTTTTCTATCAGGATGTGAGATTCACGCCACAATTGTTGGATATTAGCTGGACTTGAACGCGTTTAGGGATTCGAAACAGACTTGCGATTGTTAGAGAGACTTGCAATTATTTTTAGATCTAGCTACATTAAAATATATTTTAGGCACTTGTAGGAATTGTACGACAATGTATTAACACAACTAGGAAGTTGGAATTCCAAACACTTGTCTTTTACTTGATATTGCAATAGAATTTGGATAATGTGTAACGTCTGTTTAATCTGATTGAGGGGGGGGGGCGTATTTTGTTTCTGATGCCCTGGAAATGTCATCGCGTTTGTAAAAAAATTAGAACGTTGTACCTTTTTTCGTTTGCTCTGTGTAATTCATTATTTGCCAGCTTCATGCTAAGCATCTGCTTTCCAGCCTAAGGCTCTTGCAAGGTGCAGGTTTGATATCCGCTAGACAACGTCAGGTTATTTATTTTGTGGTTTCCCTCAGGCAAGGAATTCATTTGTTTCTGCCACGTAGTTAACTATGCTTGCTTATAGTTGACCGAACGTTGGATAAGTCTACAGCTTTGCAACGCAAAAGAGTTCATTTGTTTCTGCTGCGCAGTGGCTAAGACTGTGGCTTTGCACCGCGAAGGAATTCATTTGTTTCAGCCGTGCAATTAAAATGATAGGGCTACCCCTTTGCACCGCGAAGGAATTAATTTGTTTCTGACGTGCAGTTAGAATGGATAGGTCTACCCCTTTGCACTGTGAAGGAATTCATTTGTTTCTGTCATGCAGTTAGAATGGATAGGTCTACCCCTTTGCACCGTGAAGGAATTCTTTTGTTTCTGCCGTGCAATTAAATTGGATAGTACTACCCTTTGCACCGTGAAGGAAATTACCTGTTGTGCCGTAAAGTTAGATTGAATATAGACTACTACACCTTTGCACCGTGAAGGTGTTAATTTCTGTTTTCCATGCAGTTCACTACATCTGTTGTGGCTGGCAGAACGTTTGGGTAGGTCTATTGCTTTGCACCTTGAAAATGACATTTGATTGTATCAATAGTTATTTGTTATATTGTTACATCTGGCTGTTCTTATTTTTAACAGGTGACCTTATAACATGTTAAAATTATGCTTGGCGATATTATCTGAAAGTATCCGTCACCAAAGGAACATGAAACACCACAACGCCCACCTCTGTTATTTACATTCAGGTTACCGCAAGCAGGGTCGACTTCGATTCCTGGATCGGCATGGGTGGCTCATTTGCTTAGGTGCTGGTCTGCTGATCCTCAGGTCGCAAGTTCAAACCCGGCCCAGACCGCTAGTTATCCTGCCCTTGCGGTGTTATTTTCGAGTTTAAGGGATCCATCAGTGTAAATGTGCAGGTATCTCTCATAATTGTTGGCAGATTGTTCCCAAACACTTAACTGTAGCTTGTATTTCGGGTCTTTCGTAGTGTAATTACATGGTAGACGCAGAAGTTGAATGGCAATCCCAAATGAGAAGTAATGTTAAACCTAATTCTACTAATTTGAATACAATCTTATTTGCTGATGATCATGTAATCTTTGCTGGAAATGAAAATATGCTTCAATTAGCAGCACATCAGGTGGAAAAAATAATAATCAATTATAGCTTAAATATTTCAACACAAAAAAGAAAAACTATGACTTTTCTAGGGAAAGGTCAGATAAAATAAAAAATAACAATTAAATATAAAACAATAGAATAAGTACATTTTAATTACCTGGGATCTGATATTTCATTTTATGACACAGATATAAAAAAAATTATATAAATTTCAGAATATATGTGGAACGCTCAGACGAACTCTGAAAAATAAAGTTCGAAATGAAACTATGATGAAGTTGTACAAAGTTGCATATGGTTCCGAAAATTGGGTAATGAACACAAGGGATAAAAGAATGGTGGAAGCAACTGAACTAGTTTTTAAGTAGCATTGCTAGATATACACGTTTGGATCATACGAAGAATGACGCAATCAGAGAAGAACTAAAAATATATAACTTAAATAGTAAAATATCTATACCTATACAAACAGAATGGGCAGATCACGTAACACGGATGTCAAATAATAGAATAACTAAAATAGTTGCAGGATATAAACCTGAAGGGAACCGTATTGTTTGAAGAAACGTCGCTGGGAAGATGGTCTTCTCTCAGCCGAAACAGGCCAGCCTGGCCTATCTTGTTGTTGTTGTTGATGATGATGATGATACTTTCTGCATCAGGGTTTCTGCTTTAATTGGGTCTTTGTAGATCATATGTAGGTGTTATTAGTAGGGCTCGGAAGTTCATTTCCTAAAAAACACTGAAATATGGATGCAAATATGCTCTCAAAAACTTCAAAATATGCCAAGAAATATGCACTATTTCATTAGAACAGTTCATGTCCCTTTGCAGGAGACGAGTTAGTGTAAATAATAAAGTTACCTTATTCCTTAGAGGTTGAAGCAGAAGTGGTCCCGGTGCTACTATTAACTGCTAAATTGCAGTTCACAACAAACACAACCAACACATGAACTTCGTAGCCCTAGTTATTAGGGTATGTTCGGCGTATAGCAATATATCAGCACATTAAACATTAAACAAGTGTAATTTTTATATGTACCAAGGGATTTTGCTTAATAGAATACATAAACATAGTAGCGTGTTTAATAACAAACAAATGTAATCTTGGCATTTTGAACCTTTGCAAAGTGCTAGGAGGTACTTCAGAGGGATTTTTGAGGACTGCTGTAAAAACTCTTCTCTGGCAGGGGGATGAACATTAGCTTTACCCTATTTATTCCTGAACTTTGATGTTTTTGGCCCTTAAGTGACAGGTCTTATCTGATTGTTAAACAAAGGGTAGCAAAATGCACTATGCAGCTCTGGAATTTTATGCCCAAACAGTTCACGTCCGCTTATGTATTATATTCACTTTAACTTATTCTTTAGGGCCGGAGAGACCCACGTGGAGTAGATCTCGTCATTAAAAATACAACACGCTTAAAAAAGATGAACATTTTCGAAATATTTGCGATCCTGTTTTTTTATGTTTCCTTGTGTGCTTTGGAATGTTACGTGCGCATTCATTTGTTACTGATTGGATAATGATGTAGTGGATGTGGTTGGCAGAATCGCTAGGGAAAGTCGTATGACGTACATATGTAGTATATTTTGGAATCGCAACACAAAGTAAAGCCTGTCTTCCGCATACATGCAGATTACGTCATTTCACAGCACCCGTGCCTCCAGATTCGCGTTTCTGACCTTGACAAGTTCTTGACGTCACACAGGTCTGTGGCTGAAGTACCAACGCCCTACGTTGCACGTTGTCAAGACATTCCTAAATATAAAAATATCCAAAAGTTGCTTTGTTTAACAAACACTTGTGAGATGCAGGGTTGAACACGAATAAGGGACAGGAGTGTCCAAAGTGAGGGACACTGCATAACGTGAAAATGAGCAGTGTTTCACATTCTGTAAATCAACAGCTTGTTTTATTACGCCGCATTATCAAACTAGAAGCACCTAGTATTGTAATAACACACATTATAAATGACAAAAATTAGTGCCGTGCCTTGTGAAATATTTCAGAAATATTAAAAAATACTGAATATTTTGTCTGCATTAAAAGCTACAAAGATAAAAGATCTTTCATTTGCTGACCTAAGGATTTAATTTGGTAATACGTAACAGATTAGATGGATTGCGTTCAGCCAGTTTACAAATAGCCCACGAGCATTGAACATGTCAAGGAAATGTAAATAAAAACACATTTGCAGGCAACACGAGGGGAAAAAAATAAAGTATGGATAATTCAGAAACAAATTAATTTTTTTTTTCAGTAGTTAGTGTTATAACATAATGTGCATTTAGAAATGAAGATTTAACTTTGTTTTAAACTTTCGCTAGGCTTTTTCTGCCACGTCCGATCATTAGTAATGCATGGTATCTTTTGTCAGTTGTTTATTTAAGTAGCCTTGGAGCAGGCACCAAATGCAATTGACAATTATTGGTCACTAACACAGCTAGGAACTACGTACGGAGCTACATAATGGTCATTTGTCATTCAGATAATCTTGTACAGATTAAAATAATTTTGAGCACAGGTATTCTTTAGCAGTGATTTAGAAGCATTGAAATTGTCACATTTTTACTTTCTCTACTGGTAAGTAGGGGAAGTATTGTATTCCACCCAAAAATTCGATGTCGGGATTTCACCGGAAATATGTTTTGAGGCCCCCTGAATCCAAAGAAAGCATTTTTAGAAAAAGGTTCGTGTTTGTGTTTATGTGTCAGTCAGTCTGTGGACAGCATAACTCAAAAACGAAAAGTCGGTTATAACCAAAGTTGGTATTTAAGTTTAATGTCTTTCAAGGATGTGACACGAAGATTTTGAAGAAAATAGCCCCACCCTAAACTACCCTTTACATGGAACATTTTTTGAAAATTTTGATTTTCTTGAAAATGGCTCTAACGATTTTGATTAAGATTTCATATGTTTGAAATATTTTTATGACAAATGAAATGTATATCTTGAATTTTCTGGCTATAGCCCCTGTAGTCGTATTTACTCTGAACGACTTTTGCATAACTGGTAAACCGTTAGAGATAGACCAAATCATACTATACAAAAAATGTAGATCTTGCTAAAATACACAATTTATGTCCCAATAAATTTTCTTGTAGGGTGAACCATTTCGGAGATATTCTTTGTTATGTGAGTTTTGGAAAACAACTTTCGTGAAATGGGTCATCGTTGTTCATTTTTTTATATGTTAAGTGTGCAAAGACAACAGAATCTCAAAGCTTTAAAACATTTGACTATCGCACAAAGCCTACTGTATGCCCCCTTGTACCTACAAGGAAATTAGCAATTAGATAAGTTGTACAAATGTTTATCTTAACTAATACGAAGAACATACAGGAATAAGAGTTTGTAAGAATGGTTAGTACAAGAGTAGAGAAAGTCATGTGAGTGCAACACATCAGATTTTTCCTTAAGAGGTATACTGCATTACATATTTTTATGGTTTCATAATGTACAAGCAAGAAAGTTCTGCACTGGGATGATGGATGTTGCTCTTTTGTCTAGTGTACATATATCTCATGAATTGTGTTTTTGTTATAAATGTGGCTCGATTGCATATAAAGAGTTTTAGCATCGAGAATATACCGGGTGGAAGAGAAGTCATTACATTAATTTCAACCAGTTGTAGATCTCGGTATTTGGAACACATTTTGTATCTTACGCTTTTGTCTCTGACCATTTCCTAAGGAGATATATTAGTTTTCTCGAAAACAAGCTGGCAACACTGCGCATTGTGCGGGTGTCACTTTCCCTAGCTCAGTAGGTACATAAACAAACACAGTAACGGTGCTTCTTGAGAACACAAATACCCTGCCTTGTCCTTAGCTGTTTACGGGCGAGTGTAGGCCAATCACAAGCGTTAGCTCCCAAAACCAGCTCAATTCCCTGACCAACCTCAACGCAACGTTGTCTACTTACTACACGTGTGAAAAAGCTGCTTGGAGTATTCCTTCACATCTTTTAAATGATTAATTATTTCGAAACTCTGTGTGATGTGCCATAATTACTACCAAAGCTATGTCAGAAATAAGTTACTCTACGCAGCTTACAAGTAACAAACTGTTATCTGCGTACATTGTTGTGGAATTGCGCATCCAAGTTGGATAAAAAACCATTTGTTTTTTCGAAATCGACTGATCAAAGAACAAAATGCCATTAGACTTTTTTGTTTGTAATACTTCTCTGAAGCACATATTAGAAGGAATGTAATGACTTCCCTTCCATTCTGTATAAATGCAGGGTAAGGTTAATATCTTGTCTTCTAAAAAGATCTTTGCATGAGTATCTGCTATGGCTGTTGGAAATAATTCTCATAGCTTTCTTTTGTATGAGGAATATTCGTTTACTCTTTACTGAATTGCCCCAAAATAAAATTCCATATTCCATGATAGAGTTAAAATATGCACAGTATACTAATTGAAGTGTGTCTACAGAACTCACATTTAGAGGTGTACTTCTTGTTGCCTGTTGTTCATGCCAGAATTTCTTTGTCACCGAGTTCAGTCGTCAAATGCCATACTAAAATTACTTTTACTTGAAGTTGTGCTTTAAATGTATCTATGTGAAGCCCGCTCTATTATCCAACCATGGCATTTGCCCCTGGCTGAAAGTTTCTTGAGCAAATGCACAGTTACAAAAAAAGTCCCAAAATGTGGGACCGTCCCGCAAAATTTGGGACGGGTGGTCACCGCAAATACACGGTTCGTGAGCAAGGGAAGTATAGGAAAGTGGGCAATCTTAGCCAGCAAAGGTAAGGAGTCCTACACTTACGGTACCTACCATCAAACTGGAAACGTGTAATCTATGCTTTAATGACCCACATACGCACATCTCAGCTCTACAGAGAAGACGATGGAAATAAACTCGGGGTCCAACAGGTGGACCCTTCGCATTGCTTGACAATCACGCAACACATATAATACCTACTGAGGGAAATAAATTTAAAACTTGTTCATTTAGAAAGCATAATCCAAATGTTCTTTTCTTGTGCTACTACACTATTGTATGTACTAGCCAAAAGAAGTGGAATTCAACTATATACGTAGTAATTGGGGCCATTCACAATGAGAACTAAGCATTGGCATAACGATGCAAAACTTCAGCGTATACCTAACGGAATATGTTGTCATTTACAGTCACAAACACCACACAATCGCAAGAGCTGAAACAGCCGGGTTAACATGGTGGTGTGCGAAACATCGACAGAGGAGTTTATGTTACGTATCAAAACGAACGAGTTAAAGAACCACAAACTTACAAATAACACCACCTACCATCACAGTTGGTTTTGCTGCGAATTTTATGGATATTCCTGTGATTCCTGGTCGCCGTGATCAAAGAGAATTAGCACATGGCGGTGGAAAATCGTATGTGATGGCAAAATGAACACCTGATGAGAATCGCTCCCTGATTAGCTAGTTTGCTATGCTTGAGTAGACATAGCAGTTAGCAAACTTCTACGTTTACGTCATAAGTAGAGGGTGGAAGGTTGGGCAATAATCCACAAGTTTAGTGCGCACGGGTTCTACTGTTATTTATTACTACGACGACGACGACGACGACGACGACCACGACGACGACTGCCGCTGCCGCTGCCACTATGATTATCATGATCATCATCATTATTGGTATTATTACCATCGTTATTAATATCATCATCGTTATTATCATCATCTTTATTATTATTATTATTATTATTATTATTATTATTATTATTATTATTATTATTATTATTATTATTATTATTATTATTATTATTATTATTATTATTATTATTATTATTATTATTATTATTATTATTATCATCATCATTATCATCATCGTTATTATCATTATTATCATTATTATTATCATTATTATCATTATCATCATCGTTATTATCATTATTATTATCATTATTATCATTATTATTATCATTATTATTACTATTACTACTATTATTATTGTTATTGTTGTTTCTAAATAGGATTTTTCTACATGTTAGGGACTGTAGACGATGTAGCCCGCTCCAGGCAGACTATTTACTACACATTATCTGTGACAAAGAAAAAGTCTGGGCGAAGTAGCGTATTTGCATGCTAGGGTGTTCAGATACTTTCAGCAATAATAACTTGGATAGCCTAAGTCCCCAATTGAGTGTATTGCAATGTCATAAAATGTGGTGCAAACAGGTTCAGTTAACATTAAAAACGTGTACCATACATTCAGTAATCGAAATCCTGAACTACGAATAGGATTTGTGAACGACCACTATAGTACATTAGGACCAAAAATTCATCCTTAAGACACTGGCAGTAAATTAAGTGTAATTTGTTCATTTTTCATATGCATTGTGCGTAAAAGAATAAATGTGAGCATGTCTTATGTAGGTCTGGGTGACTCAGTTGGTTAGACGCTGGCCTACTGATCCCAAGGTCGCGGGTTCAAATCTGGCCCAGACCGATGGGTTTTAAGTGTGCTTAAAAACGACAGCTCCATGTCAGTAGGTTTACTGGCATACAAAATAACTCCTGCGGAACGAAATTGCGGCACACCGGTGACACTAATGTGATCCTGGCAGTTGACAGCGACGTTAAACAACAAAACAAAATAATTTAATGTGTATGTCTTAAGGCAAGTACATCTTCAACATGTATCCGATGTTCGTGATTAAATATCAGTGCAGATAAGTTGAAAACATAAACGCTTCTCTTTCTCCGCGTGAGGGGGTGTGTATACTTCATACGATATCTGGCCTGTCACGGCAGGCATTGTTGCCAAATGTTGCATTGCTTGGAGATGAACCATAGTTTCAAAGGTGCTTCTGTAATCACATAGGAACATCTAAACTGTTTTGATTTACAACAGGACATGAACATGCACATTTTTCTCTCCAGGTACTTTGCAGGTAAAGAAGTACTTTACTATATATAAGATTATTTAAAATGTTCTGGAACACGAGCTCTTTGCACATTGGAGGACAAACACACAACTAATTGGAAGCTTTACGCGAAATACAGATATTTTCTGAACCATTTTAAACAAAGTAGTAAATGTAAGCATTGCCTTAAGTTTCAGGCACGATTACTTAGAAAGGAAATACTACACTGGCTTGTTGTTTATGGGTATTTTGGGGAATCTTAAATATTTTATAAATATTAGCAAGCTTTCCCTATAATGTGCCCTTAGTTTTGTACTAATTTCAGGAAAGTTTACACCTGTCAAGAAATACCGTTCGTACTTGTAGCGCTTCACCAAAAATCGTAACCTTATAAACAATATATTTTCTTTACCGACATAAAATATGAAATGTGTCGGTAAGGTTTACTTTAAACTTTATAAATGTTCAACCCTGCACATGCAGCGCTCGTGAGTTGTTTCATCATTCATACAGACTGAGCTCCACAGAAAGGAACAGGCCCAAAAATGAGACCAAATTAGGTTATAAATAGGAATATACGTACACGACGTCGTTTTTCCAAATATTACATTTAGCCGTAACTTTGCGTTAGAGGATTTGTATTTTTAGATACAAGGGCATTAAGATAGTTATTACTAGTAATGTCTTAATAATTAATATCTAACCAATAAATTCTCGAGAGGAGTGGGAGAATTTATCTGGAAAGTTCAGACCGTCGAGTGATATCTATCTGGACTATTTCGTAAATAAAATATGAATTTAAATACTATATCGCAAATATTTGACCAGAAGGAGTTAAATTCTCTAACAAAATAACCTAAAGTATATTTGTTTCGATTTGTGTAGTACCACTTACTCAGCACTTACAACTGAGCAAAACGAAACCCAAGAATTACATTTCGATCTTCTCTTGTTGTTAGAACGGAAAACTAGTTGGTAATCTTAAATTAATCTCACTTTATTTTTAACATTAACGAATAACCTTTCTTCTGGGAAAATACATGAATAAAATTGTTAAAAGAACAATTGTTAAAAACCGAATTGTCAAATTGAAACGGAGTGCTATATCTATTGCAGTGTGTAATTGTTTTTCAGCGATTTATGGGTTACAGTTGGCATCTCTGACTGAACAAAGGTATGACACAGTGATAGTTTGTACAAAACAAAGGAAAACAAAAAAGAGCGTGTGGTAATTGGTATATAATAATTTAACGCCTCTATGCATGAAATAGTTCTAAAATATTCATTTGCTGAATGGACATGTCTGAGCCACTTGACGTGCAAAACAAGTTATATTTGAGTTAGAAGAAGTGTTGCTTTAGATAACAAAGGGAAAATAATTGCTAAATAACTGTGTTTTGACGACATCTATGGGCATTAAGACCCGTTAAAGCCCTGCCAGATAGGCTCGCTGGACCAGACGTTCGAGGGAATACAAAACAAGTTTGAAGTGAACCGAAGAGTTCACAGAATTAGTCGTGACGTCACCCAATCCAACTTCCTTACATGGCCAAGTTGTGCTGCGTGCTGTTGCGGTGTTGCCAAGTTTCTCTCGCTACACTTCCTAGTTCATCCTACATTACTTGCAGCAAAGGTGAACTGCTCAAGAAAATATTAGTGCTCCAGCAGCAATCATAATAAACAAAAGAACTGCAGTTTCAGGAAACTTCTTATGATGAATTAAAAGGTTCTTCAGATTCACAAATTAAAATGTATCTAAACTCAAAGCTCATGCAGAATGTGTCATCTAAAAAGCAAATTCCACAAACTGTTTCTGCTGAAACTCTTTACTGAAAAATGTGATTAGTTTTTCTCAGCCACGAATGAAATGATATTTTACAGTAATTCCGCTATAGGCAAACAACTGTGTATATTATTTTTTTATTTTTAGTATTTGCAGTTTAAAAATTAAAATTTGAATTCGTAAACGGAGCTGTAAATTTAAATTAATACTGTACAAAATTAAATATCCATAATCTCTCTGTTTATTTATTTTTCTCCATTAATTTGGAGGTGAACATTCGTTCAGATTATGAGAAAGTTAGTTCACAATTATATGCAGCTTATTTTCTTGCGCACATAGTTTAGGAGGTATTAATAATGGAGATATGGATCATTTGTTTGCAGTTTTGCTTGAAACAAAATATTTCGC
Organism: Tenodera sinensis; assembly: GCA_030765045.1. Taxonomy (NCBI): domain Eukaryota; kingdom Metazoa; phylum Arthropoda; class Insecta; order Mantodea; family Mantidae; genus Tenodera; species Tenodera sinensis. The sequence continues at coordinate 32,972,123 of CM060964.1, forward strand.
TCCTAAGTTTGCCCTGGACATTTTTTTTCTGTAGAATTCAGAAGTAAAAGAAATTGCAATTTAAGATACGGACTTCACAGTTATATAATCAACTTTTTCGGCACGAGTACTCAACACTATCTAAAAGCTGAAGAAAAATGTAAAAAATGCCTAACACTGTTCTCGTTAGAATATCAAAATTTAATGCCATAAATAGTAGTACGTAGTTGCACTTGGAAAAGTACCAATATGCAATATGAAAATACGGTATAAACAGTTAAACATCAGCTAGTAACAAAGAAAATGTCTGCTCTTTATAATATGTTTGCAAAACGCCTAAAATATTATTTTCATTAATTTATGAATGAATAATAGTCTTTCTCCAAGAAAACGATACAATTTTCTGTGGTAAATATATTATTCTATGAAATACACAAGACAGTTTCTCTTGAATGTGTGAAAGAACTCTGCCCAGATCGGCAATGTGTCTGTTTTTACGTACTGAATGTTAATAGGAAGTGGAGAAATATTTACGTGCTATACCTAAGTATACTTACACGGTTTTGGTTAAGTAGTTGAGACTAGATTAAAGCTTTAAAGGGTATGCACGCCGCTGTCCGATAGGGGATTCGTTCGGAGTGGGAGTGAGGTTAAGTAGAATCACGATGTTGTTCTCAACAATAACCGACCAGTGCAGTGGCGTGCAGTCTTGTGTTTAGCTTGATGTTTTGCAAATTGTATATTGTGGAAATCGGATCTTATTTATTTCAATTCTAAAGGATGTAGGAAGCAATTCTAATGCCAGTAGGGTATAAAAGGGGGTTCTAGGCCAAAAACATGTGTTAACATGTGTTAACATGTGTTAACATGTGTTAACATATGTTTACATATGTAAACATATGTTTTGACACTTCTTTGTCTTTGTCGGCTTTGCCGCCACAAGATATAAAAGGGAGTTCTAGGCCAAAAAAATGTGTTTACATGATGTTAACATGTGTTTGCATATGTAAACATGTGTTTTGACACCCCTTTGTCTTTGTCGGCTTTGCCGCCACAAGAAGCCGCGCCCACCCAGGTGTCCATTACGGGTTTGTGAATGCCAAAGGAGGAGGGGGGTGAAGACTTGCGCCCCCGCTCCTTCCACTACAGGCGTTATTAAAGGGGTTCAGTCCTGGAGGGTGGGAAGGGATCAGGGTTTACTCCCAGCCGCTGCAGCCCCGCCTCCTTTCCCTACGGGCGTTATTTGACGGGTGGCGTACTGGAAGGTGGGAAGGGATTAGTGCTGCCTTACAGCCGCTGCGTCCCCCACCTTCTTTCCTCCCAGCTGCTGCGGTGCCCACCTCCTTTCCTCCCAGCCGCTGCGTCACCCACCTCCTTCCACTACGGGTGTTATTGGAGGGTTGTAGTACTGGAGGGTGGGAAGGGATCAGGGTTTCCTCCCAGCCGCTGCAGCCCCGCCTCCTTTCCCTACGGGCGTTATTTGACGGGTGGCGTACTGGAAGGTGGGAAGGGATTAGTGCTGCCTTACAGCCGCTGCGTCCCCCACCTTCTTTCCTCCCAGCTGCTGCGGTGCCCACCTCCTTTCCTCCCAGCCGCTGCGTCACCCACCTCCTTCCACTACGGGTGTTATTGGAGGGTTGTAGTACTGGAGGGTGGGAAGGGATCAGGGTTTCCTCCCAGCCGCTGCAGCCCCGCCTCCATTACCTACGGGCGTTATTGGACGGGTGGAGTACTGGAAGGTGGGAAGGGATTAGTGCTGCCTTACAGCCGCTGCGTCCCCCGCCTTCTTTTCTCCCAGCTGCTGCGGTGCCCACCTCCTTTCCTACCAGCCGCTGCGTCACCCACCTCCTTCCATTACGGGTGTTATTGGAGGGTTGTAGTACTGGAGGGTGGGAAGGGATCAGGGTTTTCGTCTGAACATCATAACAAACTACGAAATACAGCGAAAGCTTTTAACAAGCATGGAGAAACAAGTATAGACCTGCAATCATCCCTCTCTACCGCTGCGTGACGTCATTAACTTGTGTAAGCAAGTAAATAGCTTGCTGTGTATAAAAGCAGGGATCTCTCCGTTGCAGGCATGTATTATTGAGGTTATATTCAGAGATAATTGAAATGGCAAGTGATAACGCTACTCGTGTAATAGACGTAAGTGATAACTGGAGCGAATGTGCCGATGATTCGATTCATTACGCATACTTTCATACCGAAACATGCAATGGTGTATTGCATTCGACAATGTGTAATCAACCATCGTTTCACGATCAGATGACAACATTTGGTGTATGTACACCGAACTGTGATGTGCATCGAAGAGAAAAACTGTAAGTAACGTTATATTTATATAACAGAATCATATGCATGCTTCTGTTAAATACTAACTAATTTGAGATATATTGTTACTCCAGGGAAAATCATGCTAATGACGAAACCCGTAGAGACGGCGATGAAGGTGTTGTGTTTGGGACCCAACATGTATTGGAGTGTGATACAGAAACGTGTGATGGGTACATGCACTCAATATTATGTACCAATCCGTCACAACACGACTGCATGTTGTCACTCTTACTCTGCAATGAGCGCTGTAAAACCTACCAGCGCAGGAAGAGAAAGCTTGAGTAAGTAAGAATTCTTAAGACAGTTATATTTTCCTATAGTACCTCTAACGCTATTTAGTGGCGGTTTACCTAAAAATAATCATTCTTACAGATTGCGCATGACCGAACGAAGTATCCCTGCGTCTGTAGATGAGGTAGATTCTGGGAAACGCAATGGCGGCATAGAGCAATATCCAATCATAGACCACCATACTCAGTCTATGAATGAGGATATATATTCAGCCAATAATGTTCCTGAGAGCAGTACTTCGAAAGTTGAGGACTGGCTAAACCAGACGTCTCCAGCAGACCCCCCACACAACCAACTAGAACCGCGCAAGACTTTGAAGTGAGTAGGAATACTAATAATTGTTTTCCATAGAATCCTCTAATGGAGGTAATGTTTCAGATATAAGAAGGCATTTTATTTATTGTTATTCTAATGTTATTTTGATATGTATGTTATAGGGCTACACGGAGGTTACAGAGGAAGAAGAAGAGTAAGTCTGTTGAGAAAAAAGAAGCATAGCTGCAAGAGAAGAATTTCCGACGATAGTTACGTTGTACTTTTATTACTCTAAGATGGCCAACATTTGACAGCGAAAAATGCTGAAGCAGATACTCATGCTTGATGACGTCAGCATATCATCATCGCAAAGTGTGAACATCGGGCTATACTATGACACACCCTCCCTCTACATAAAGTGTGAAAGTGATCATTCATTCGTTTATATAACAAAATCAGACTGGGATATACTATCAAAACGCATATCCGCTATTGAAGACTATCTACAGCAAGAAAAAAAGTATACGTGTGTTGGATACTGTGATGATGTGATTTATGCATATAATATTATTGTATATATTGACAAGTCTATTAGATTGATAAATACTTGTTTAAATGATCATGTAATATCTTTAAACATTGAGGCTTTAGGAAATCTAAAACGAATAGTACCATATATTAAAAGACACTTGAATAACTTAAATGATTTCTGCAAGTCGGGAGGAACTATTTTTTTAGGAAGTAGGAAAGGGAGAAGGAAAATGATTGAAATGTATAAGACAAATAAAAGTGTTATAAAATAAATTCTGAATTTATTGCTTTAACAAATTATCATATTACATTCCTTCACATTTACTAAAACATCCAGTGATGGTATACCAGACTTTTTACACATATACTTATATAACTGTTTGCATTACATGAGTGAGGGGCTTGTATGTAAATACTTTGTCATGTATAATTAGACAATACAGTGAGGTCTGTGCAGGAATATTTGCACTTGTTTGAATTTCAAGTCTAATGTTGACAGCTCCATTTACAATCTCCTCAGGCTGATGTGAACAGTCAATGATAAATATCGGTGCATATTTAAGAAAATCCCTTCTCTTCAATAATGGGTAATTGTCTTTAGCATAATAAGAGTTTTGGAACTTGGAATACATTTCATATAATGAGGCAAATCTTGAGTTTCCAAAGTCCAAGTTCATGTCGTGGTAGGGATAACATTCGCTATTGAGGTAAAGTCTCAAATTTGTTATGTTGCAATGATCAAACATGGAGCAATCCTTAGTTGCATTATTGAGTCTTGAAGTCTGTGCTCCGACAATGACAAATCTTGGTTTCTCTGGTTTCGATGTTGTTGCAACGTTCCATGTAAAGGACCTAGTTTGCGGTACAGCAGGCTGAGTATGAAGATCCATAGTTCGAAAGGCAATATGTAGTGGTTTGTCCGACTTCACAATCTTGAGGATCTCAACCTTTTGAGCATCTGAAAGGCGCATTACAGGCATCCTCCACTCAATGCGAATAAGATTAACAGACGCATCCGCTTCTGCGGCAGATGCCACAATACAGTTCTTAGAGTCCTTGGAACGAATGAGCACCAGTTCAAACTTGCTATTGAGAATCAGGTCCTTGTGGTCATCTGCAAATCCCAGAAGCATTGACAGCGGTACTATAGCATTGAATGCTCCACTCTCAGAATGTACAATATCCGCATCTTTGCCAGGATAGCACCATCCAGCATTTAGCAAACGGCTTGATTCCATTGGGTTGAGAGCAGCATAGTTGCGAATAGTTGATGAAATCCCTGGATTTCTTGTTCTATCTATAGTCGTTCCATTCATGTCCAATCGAATTTCATCAAACATAAATGCTATTGCATTATTAGTGAGCTTTGCTGTAGTAGTTGATGCATTAGGTTTAGTAATAGATCCCTCAATGTAGAGATAACTCCGGCTAGGTAGAGTATACAAATCTTCAGCTTGACAGGGTATTCTAATCTCATCGTTAGCATCCAGAGCAGATGTATTATAGGGTAGAAACACATGCTCCTCTTCTTTAGCAATCTTGTCCTCAAACGTAGGCGTTTCGATCACATTGAAGATATCCATTACAGAATTCTAAAGCCTAACGCTTCGAGGAACTTGCGGCTGCTTGATGTTAACGCCTTGAGTGTGAAGTGCAGAGTATGAGGAACATGATTAATCCTAGACTTCTTATATCCTGTCCAGCCCCTTCTCCTTCTGCTAAAATCGATTCCCATTCCGACGAATGTGGAGCCTTATGCTTATATCTTCGTTTCTAAAGTTTATTGTATGCCCGTTCTGGTCGACTATTCGAAGAGTGATTTGGTCAATAATGTTGGTGTCTATGATAGGCAGGTAAATGGGATTTGAAGGCTCTTGCGAAATGTGATATCCAGGCGGGACGGAAGGGAAAAACTCGTAGATAGAGTGTCCGCTTTTACCGTCAATGAAAGAGCCTGTTGCAATACTGCACTCGATTCGTATGATGCTCACCTTAAATATGTTTACTAGAAAATCAGATTCAGTCAGCTGATTAGCAGGCACAACTCTCTTTTCATCAAATCCTAAAAGAGATCCTATAGTGTGCTCCTTGGAAAAATCTACAGGGAATGGGCATTTAATTTCAGCCTTCATGGTATTATTGTTTGGGCGAATAAAGAAGTCATTCTCATCCAATTGAAGCTTGTCTTTGATATAATTGTTAATGTCGGCAATTTCATATGTTCCGTGTGGTATATGAATGACCTTAAGCCCTTCATTGTCAATGTAATGAAGCTGATTATTGCTCTGATCAACGTTGGGGATTGAATAGAAAGTTTCAAAATTTAGTAGCGCAATCTCATAATATCCTTTTGAATCAAGCCTAAGCTCTGGATTTAGATATGTGGTAAGAACAGATTGATTACCACTAACAGCAATAGTGTAGCTCATTGTGCTAAAAACTGCAAGCACAAGTGTCCGCAGATGACTGAGCTAAACCTCTGAAATCTCCGAGTATTATACATCAACTTAACACCTTTAAGGTACATTTCTATCTCTTTTGGAGGTTTCAAGTTTCCAAAGCTATCAAAATAAAATGCAATGTCACCATCCTTCTTTACACCAACCCAATGTGTGCCTTCATTCTCTGAAGAATCGAGATTAACAATAATTCTTTCTCTGTAATGTGGTTTTAAAGGGAGACTGTCGATCATATATACACCTCTAAAATTGGGAATATTTAAACGCCTTGCATAAAATATAAGATCAATGTTGCTTAAGGCTTTTTCCGGGACAAGTATAATCCTCTGCCCGAGTTTTTTGAAGACCTATTTTTTCTTTTGGTGTTTTTCGGCTTTAGACCGCTCCCTCTAACATTCTTCTTGCCCTTTAAGTTTTGGATAATTTTAGAAGCAACTGCTAAAGACGCTGACAGGGGAAGGATTGGTAGGAAACCTCCACTTCTCTTTTTATTCCTCTTCCTCTTTGTCTGCCGAAGACCTTTTCCTTTTGCTTCCATCTCTCTGTTATGTCGCAACATTTCAGCATGTTGTTTATCCGCAGCTTTTTTCTTATTCACTGCAGATGCAATTTGTGCTGCACCTCCAGCTGCAGCACCTAAGGCAGCGATAATTGGTATGAGGGGTAGAAATCCCCCACGCTTCTTCTTCCTGGATCCGGCACCAACAGCCACCTTACCCTTCATAATCGATGTTACCAGTCTTGCAGCCAACTTTTCGCCTAATGTAGCATCCGATGACTGAACTCTTTTCCAAGCCTCTTCTGCCAAGATCTTATCTGCTATGTTTCTGGAAGCAGTATCGTTGTGCTTAGCGTAGGCTATGTCGTGACGCATACAAGCATTATCTAAAGGATTGATTCCTGGGTCTCCTCTCTTTAGACGCTTTTCTAGCTTTGTCCCGGGTCCACAATACCTGTAACCTGGTAAATGTGCTTCAAACGGCAGGCGATTTATGAGTGAGTTAATTATCCCTGAACCTCTGGAGGTCTTAATCCTATTAGCTCTCATTGTATACTAATTGATTTTAATGCTTGTCTTTCCTTTTTATACTTTCGATCCTTTTTCAAGCGGAAATCGAAACTATTAGTGATTTACATATATACATTAAACATTCCTTTTTTAATTTAGTTGTTAAGATGGAGCTCGTGAAGCAAGATTGCTCTCTGCCTATTCAGGTGTTAGACTTTGAAAGTGATTTTAGACGGGATCGTCACGGAAAGCTATTTCCTGGTAATGTTAGAGTTCTCATTCTAGGGAGCTCCAGCGCAGGAAAAACCAATGTATTACTGAACATGCTGCTTCATGAGAATGGCTTACGTTTTGAAAACTTGTATATTTATTCGAAGTCACTATATCAACCAAAGTATCAATATCTGATCCGTCTACTTAAAAGCATTAATGGAATACAAGTGAATACCTATGAAGACGGAGAAAGTGTATTACATCCTAGTGCTGTTGAAGAAAACTCAATCTTTGTATTCGATGACGTAATAACTGAAAAGCAGGACAAGATAGCCTCCTTTTACAGCATGGGGAGGCATCGCAATGTTGATTCTATATATTTAGCTCAGTCTTATGCAAAAGTGCCGAAACATCTCATCCGTGATAATACGAACATGATTATCCTCTTTAGGCAAGATAATTTAAACCTGAAGCATATATATGATGATTATGTGAACACTGACATGTCTTACACTGAATTTAAAGAATTGTGCAAAAATGTCTGGGAGAGTACCTCAGAAGGAAGACCATTTGTATTGTTAGTTCCCGAATTCCCTATAAACGAAGGACGATATAGGAATGGATTTGATGTATATATTAAAGTGCAAAAGAAAGAAAATGATCAGTTGTAGTTAAAGATGAGTATTGATCGGTTTGGATCACACAGGAGTGCACCACTTAAAAGATCGCTTTACCAATTCATTATAACCAGAGATGGAAAAGGAAACTACCAATTCCGTAACAAAAGATTGTGCATTGTTCAGGACCCTGAGGAAGATAACGATGCGACCACTAAGCGATATGTTGATTCCCTTACGGCTTCTACTGAAAATCGACTGCAAGAATTCACCGAAAAGGCGGCACATCAACGCATGGGCGAGCTCCAAAATACACTTAGGAACCATATCCAGGGATCGCTAGACAAACAGCATGATAATCTTATGAACTATTTAAACAAAAATACTCTTAAACGAGATAATAGAAACAATATCATACTGGATACAATAAGAATGAAGTCATTACTACCGCCGCAGGAGGATCATGATGTGGCGAATAAGAAGTATGTAATAGACTACATCAACTCAAGAACGCCTCCGATCGATTCAAATGGCAACGTTTCCTTTCAACAAAGAAGACTAAGAGAAATAGCAGATCCTATCGAAGATAGTGATGCAGCAACCAAAAGGTTTGTTAAAATAAAACAAAATGAAGCACAGCAAGATTTAAATACGAGACTGCAAGCTATTGGATATGATATTTCTGAAATAATAGGAAAACACACAGAAAATATTACAAACCGACAGAGTTCCATGGATAAATACCTGACCACAACTATGAATAATGTTAATACTCTTAAAGCACAGGTTAATGTCATAAATGCTATGCTAGAGCAAATGAAAGGGCAGCTCATTATTACACTGCAGACGAAACCTTACAGGAGTCCTTCGTTAAGGTATATGTTAACATCAGGACTAGAATACTACAAGTCGCCTGTAAACGGAAATGTGATTTCCTGCTCCATGATATCATCGCCGCAACCGAATACAAGATCAGGAACAATGTTTGCAATAAACGAGCAAGTAGTTGAAAGTTACCCTGCTCCGATTAAGATGGGTGATATACTAACCTTCACTTCTCCAGTTAATCGAGCAAAGGATGGTCATATTCTAAATATTGAATTAAAAGTTTCATATAATCTAACACCCTGAGAATAAAAAAACCTTATATATTAACCTCAAAACATGTTTTAGTGTCATTTTAAGATGGATAGCGAGAGTATAAGACTTAAAGAATCTCTAGCCAAGCATGCTAGGGCTATAAGAGAAAAGCTACGTGTACTAAAAGGACAACAGTTTGAGACCCAGAGAGTAATGAGTGAAGCTCTACAACCAGTAACAGAACCTCTACACGATATCCTGGAAATACAGCAGAAAAAGAATACTAGCCCTACTTCATACAGAAAGGAAATTCATAAAAAGAAGAACTATGACAATAATGATCAGAAGGATGAGAAAATCTTAAGCTACCTACAGAAAGTTCGAAAGAATGACAAGAGCGAAATAGATACTGTATATGGGGTAAGATACGAAGATGGAAGCTATATGCTAGGAAACAAAATTATTGACTTTATTAACGATAAAGTTCGAGTAGGAGAAGAAATGTATGATGCCACACCTGGATTGAGTGACCTCCTCTTTAAGAAGATACCTGAAATGCATGACTATACAGAAGAGGATCTTGTTACATACAGCAAAATACTGAAAGCATCGCAGGTTCATCGTAGAAACTACAGCAGGAATGGTCAACTGAGATCGGGCAATTCCTATAAGTATAAAAACGTTATACGCCCTTTAGTGAAGAACCACAAGGGCTTAGGCTTGCAGTGGAAAGAACATCGACCTGACACGAGGCAAGACTACATCTACTGGAACGACCCCAATGATCTAGTGAATCGTTTAAGACTTCTCGTTGCATCCAGAGACGCTGGCAACAACAACCACACTCAAGAAATTGAAGAGATTATTCAAGAGTTGAAATCAGCGAGAATCATAGCATGACAACTGCGAAGGAAAGTATAGCAAGAGAGCTTCATGCCCCTGCTCGAAGAAGATTCTTACGTCGAAAAATTATCAGCAAAGGACTTAATGATTTGGTGCAAATTGATCTGGTTGAAATGTTACCCTATGCAAAAGTTAACAAGAACTTCAAATACATCTTAATAGCCATTAACTTCTACTCTAAGATGGCTTATGCAAGGCCTTTAAAAGACAAGTCCGCTATTCAGGTTACAAAGGCTATGGAAAATATATTACAAGAAATGGAAATACCACCCAAGAACATCCAGAGTGATAATGGGAAAGAATTTTATAATAAGTTATTTAAAAATTTAATGACCAAGTATAATATTAACCACTACAGCACCTATAGCAATTTAAAGGCTGCAGCAGTTGAACGACTAATTCGAACGTTAAAGAATATTATGTATCGTGAGTTTTTAGTTCAAGGTTCATACAAATGGCTAAATCTTTTGCCTAGGATTATCACAAAATACAATGATACATTTCATTCTACTATCAAGATGAAGCCTCGTGAAATAAAAAATAATGATCTTCTTTTAACGGTATACAACTACAATCAAGCCCGAAGAGAAAACAGAGCTGCAAAGAAGTTTAATGCTGGCGATTTTGTTAGGATATCTAAACTTAAACCCCATTTTGAAAAGGGATTTAATTCTAACTGGTCTGTTGAAGTCTTTCAAGTTGCTCAAGTAAAACGTTCCAGGCCTGCTACATACACATTAAAGGACAAGGATGGCGAGGAGATAAAGGGAGCCTTTTACGGACATGAGCTAAAAAAGACAAACTATCCTGATACTTATTTAATAGAAAAATTGTTACGTAAACGAGGAAATAGAGTTCTGGTAAAGTGGTATGGTTTTGCAGATCCCGAGTGGATTAATAAAGAGGATTTGTTGTAATGTAGGTAATAATGGTTAATAAAAATATATTTTCTAAGTGTACACCAATCGAGTTTTATTTACAAACACTCCATTTGTAATGTATACAAAAAAATGATTAAAATATATTTACAATAAACACAAAAACACTTATATAAGTAAGCAGGAAAAATACTTTGTAAACCTTTTGATAATATAGAACACTGTTTACAATAAAGAATATTTACACTATACAGTTTTTACACTATATACAATATATACAAGGAAAGTACTAATAATTACCGGGTTTAAGGGAATAATGACCCCAGGCGAGGGTTTCGTAAGATCCTTCCACCATCTTCCTCTTGTCATCCCCTCCCTTCAAGGCCAATTTATTCATTTGAATTGTTGAAATTTTGTGGTTTTTACTCTGAAAGGTGTTTTGTTTGGTATAATATTTTAAGGCAGCATCTCTTAAGCAATCAAAATACTTCTCAAAGCTCAATGATTCAATACCTGCCCTGGTGATGCCCTTTGCTTTCTTTACTACCTGTCCAGAATATCTGTAGGCATATAATTTCGACTTCACTCCTACAAATTCCTCCATAACCATGCCACCCAATTCATCTTTGAACAAGCCAATCTTCTTCTTGTTGGCTTGCTTAATACCATACTCATTATCTTTTGGATAGTTGGAAGTGTCGAAATATTGGGTGTTATCTTTAATGAATTTATAGATGTCTGTGCTCGTTTCAAAAATAAATGAATCTGTATCCATATAATTTAAAACCAGATCCTTTAAATTAGGCTTCATGATATTATAAAAAAAATCGTACATTATAAATTTTGAAAGGTCCAAAATTGCATGACCTATATAGATTGGCTTATTCATTTGCACTTCCTCTCTAGCCAGCTCAATACCTACTAGATTTTCCTCAAAGATTATCGACCTGAGATACGTGTTTCGGGTTGTTAATCTTCTTGCTTGCTCCCACCTTGTTACAATTTTGAAGTCTGTATATTTACGCACATTTTCTATAAATTTGCCATATACGGCATTGTTCATTTTTTTCCACAAATTTTGCCCGAATTTGGATTTCTCTTGGGTTCTCTTCTCAGTATTTAGGTCAATGTAGGTCTTTAACCAGTTAGACTGATCGTACGAAACCACCCTGTGAATATGTCCCACAGTTAGGCCTTGTTCTATGCACTGCTGCAGAACCCTGTGGTGCAAGACATATTTGCTTTTATCTTCTAGCGTTGCTAGCAGTTTCTTGTATTGCCCGTTTGGTGGTATCGCACTTTGAGGGCAGAAAGGAAGCTCATTATGGGCGTCATGGATATGGGGCGGGTATTGAATGTCCGCTTCAATTACGTATCCTGTTCCGGAATTTTCGGGGATTTTAGCGAAATCGATAGCGTTGATGTCTTCTCGCTCCAACCATTTAAGGTTACCATAGGGTATCATTTTTCCCATGGCACACCCATATAAATTATTCAAATCAATATATGACAGGTACTTTACAGGGTCTTGCTTATTAAATTTCGGCATGTACCTATGATTGGCCTTGGAATAACCTTTAACCACAGTGCACAGCCCACCTCTTATCCCAGATTCAAAGAATTCCAGCATGCTCTTGTCATGGATTAAAGAGAGTCTCGCCTTTGTTGACTTCAACATGGCGTCGAAAGCAAGTCCTGGTAATGTATAAAACCACGCTGGGTCAAGGTTATACATTTCCAGCAAGAGATCTCGGAACTTCTCAAAAATATCTGCCAAGAGTAGAGTATCCGTCTTTAGATACAAATCACTGTATTCTCCTAGATTCTGGATGTTAAAGGCTTCCCAGACTTTTTGAGCGTGCCTGTAATCATTATCGGAGATGGTCTCATTCCGTAACGTGCTATAGAAAGCCTCCTTTGGTGGTAGTTTAGTTTCCTTCAAGACACTCAATGATGTAACGTATTCATAAGGGAAGACTCCCTTGCAGGTCAGAAGCTTAAAATGCTCCGCAACAGGATATTCAGCTCTCGTGATTTTAAAGTCATCCTCCAGCAGCATATCGGCCAGGCTGCATAGCTTGTCATCGAGAAATCTGAAACTATCCAGAAACCTGAACCGAATGTTTCTGTAGCTTTTGGTAAACGCCAAATACCTTTCTGCTGATTGTGCGATGCATGAAATAGGTTTATCATCATATGCCAGGTGCCTTATCAGGAAATGGCTGTCATAATTTGATAGGCAATGGAAAAAGATAGGTATGAAGTCAGGGACCTTTCGATTTAAATTACACTTAATATGAGTAGCCCCTAGAAAAGCCCCAGTCACATGGTCATGGTCACGAGCCTTCTTTTCACCCATCGCAAAACCCCTAAGACATATGTGGCACTCAGAGGCATTATTAAAACTCTCCTCGTCTTCAGCAGTCAGCCGCATAGGGATAATCCTCGAATACACATCAATGACTTCATCAGCAACTAATTTCAATTGCTTGACGAAGTCATCAATGGCATTAGGACCTCTAAACAGAAAGAATTTCGATAATGACTCATCATGTCTACATACCACCTTTAAGGCTATTGACATTGCATCATGCTCATGAATAGCTCGGGTCCAACTGGTACTGCCGGAGGGCTCGCAAGAGTGAACCTTTGCCAGAACAGATTCAATGTCCGCATAAACAACAAAGGGCACAGGAATACTTTTGGAAAATGCTTTAAATTCAATGAACTCATCCTGTTGAGGCATCTTAAGTACTTGACACTTACTGCACCTAAGTTTATGTGTCTTCAGAAGCTTCTCGTTGGTAAATCTCCTCATGCATGCTTCGCAGACCCATATTCTGTTCTTGGATTTTGTAGTCTGTGCTCTTATTAACCTGGATATGTTTCTAATGAGACAGTAGTGGGACTTTGCCCCATTTTCAATATATAACAGGTTAATATGTTGCTCTTTTCTCACTGCTGTTTGGTATAGAGGTATAATGTTTTCATTTTCCTCTATACCAAACACGGAAATGGATACTCCAGTGTTCTGCTTTTCAAAGTGTTCAATTTGATGCAAAGACACCGGAAAATCAATACCTTGATAATCGAACGCCTTAAACAGCATTTCAGAGGGATATGAACTTGTTCTATATGGGTGAGCCTTAGCAGGGTATTTCGTAGCTAACAGACACCATGCAAAGCAGCATTCGTCTGAATTCCTTATGTTAACCACAGCTTTCTTTCTCTGGATTTTCTTAGGCAGTGCTATGTATGACGCTGCTTTCAGCGAATCATAAAAGCAGGAGCTAATCACCAAGGCATGTACGGCAAACAAAGATTTTGATGACGCTCCTCCCTCAAATTTAGAAACGTTTTCTAAAATATCCCCCGTTATTGAAGCAAATATCTCATCAAGATTGGCTGATGCAAGGATAAGCTTGGTCTTTGAATTAAAGAATGATGAAGCTAGATTCTCCTGATCAGGTTTATGGATTAAATATGAAAGTTCCAGGGAGCAGCTCATTTTTAAACCAGAGCTGTTTCTACTCAGGATATCTTTCATCTCTTTAATAACAAGGTCCTTACACTCGTTCAGAAACAGACTGGGGTCAAGTATTTCTAATGTATTCTGGATACTACTATTAAAAATACGTCCCTTAAATGCAGATTCAATAACTTTACATTCTAACGCCCGGCAATCATTAGCACTAACCTTAAGTTTTTTTGTGTTCTGAGAGTCCTTCCCCTGCTGCGGCTTCCTCTTCTGCTTTGACTCTCCCACAGCGAGAGATGTTGACGGGGATGGTGCAGCGGTAACGCTGCTCACTTCCTGTGTCAGACCTCCGCCGAAGTAAATCGCCGAAGGACAATCAGCAGGGATAGATCGAGACGCTGTAATACCAATATTAATATTAATACTCTAGAAGAAAAAGTAGGCTGAGTAGGAGGTAGTGAAGGATCAGGAACGAGAAGATGAATGATGATTATGATGATAACAATAATGATAACCAAATACATCATAAAAGCGTTGATGGTGATGTCTACTCCAATGTTGATTGTTACACAAAATATTTACCTGAATCCTTTGTTGTGTGATTACCATTCAATTGAGTGGTATGAATAATGGGGTATTCTGGTCTTGCTTCCAATATATCAAAGGGCCCCAGGGGCAGCATGGCTTCTTCCCACTCATCAGTAAGCATGTGTTTAATGGAGCTGTACAGTCCTATAGTAACAACAACAACAACAATAATAATAATAATAATAATAATAATAATAATAATAATAATAATAATAATAATAATAATAATAATAATAATAATAATAATAATAATAATAATAATAATAATAATAATACTAATAATAAACAGCTTTTGTTTAATACTCTTTTGTGTAAGTAATAAATAAAACAGCTTACCTTCTTCTGATGAGGAGGGTTCGGCTGATAAAGGGGGTGATGCAGCGTTCGCACTGCTCGCCTCCTGCCTTAGATCTCCTTCAATATATTGCTCGTCACCCATAATCCCAAGCTGGGAGCCTTGTACTGCAATACAGTGTATATTAGTTATGATAATATTAAAGTATTAAAATGATAATTAGAATACGAGGAAGTATACACTTAATTTTGTATTATTATAAAACACATCACATATGATATAAATATATTTACCGTTCGGGGTCTGTAGAATTGCTTCTGGTCTAAGCAGCGGAAGATCCTGTTCTGTAAACACAGACAAGTTTCGAACAGCGTCCTGCATGCCGGCAGTCCAAAACTCTGTTAATGGCTGAAATGGATGTGGGATATTTAGGGCCAGCTGACTTATCGGCGGGTTTGCTCCTTCGCTTAATACTCTAAGGTTTGCAAGGAATGTCCGCTCCTGCAACTGCCTGTATGCCTCCCTGACTTGTGCGGACCAGTTTGCTGAAGCAATAAGCAATACATCTTATTACATTCTGTATTTTAAATGAAATATATTTTGTTAGGTGTGTTATATCACTAACATTTTACCGGATTATAACAGAGAGGTCAAATTTATACTTATTATGAGCACTAAAATGTTTATAAGAGTATTAAATAGCTAAATTATTTATAATAGCGATTTTTCTCGCCAGTGAAAACTATGTATATGAAATTCTTAAAAGATAAGTCTACATCAGAGCAAAACCCTTCAAATAACTAACAAACGCTTCACACAAGTTTAAATGCGAATACATATACTGTGTTCACATTATAAAGGAGAGTAAAGTATCAACTTATTTAAAAAATAATCGTAAAACACATTGTGTATAAAATAAATAAACTGTATGTTTGTAAAACTTACCAGACATTTTCAATTAGATGGTATATTCGACTTGTAGCAAAGGTATAATTATTCAGCCTTTTTCCTTCAGGACGATGAAGACACCTATTCCCACAATCAATTTCTCCACATTTTAGACTTTGTTTCACCTTTTATACTTCTTCAGTTGTGGGGCGTGATTAAATTCAAGCAAAGTGCGCATGCGTAGTATGCTACAATGTATTTCTCTAAGGGATTGAGTGGGGTGAACTTACCTCTAGGCTATAGAAAACCTGTTCGAACCTGAACGCATGTTTTCTCTAAGACTATTCCCGTCAGTGAAACGTACGGTCAGCGTAAACAATATATTGCCCCAATAGAGTCTCTTAATAAATGTAGGTCAGCCTTGAGTGATAGTAAACAAATATAGTAATGCTTCGCCCGTGAGGCTTCTAATACTGTAATGCATGAGTGTTGAAGAAGTTGCCTAATGTATAGGGGTTCCCTGTACCCCTTGCGAGTTGCCGATCAAAATACATTGCTTCAACGCTGGTTAAAAGCTTTCCGCTGTATGTGGTCCTTTGTTATGATGTTCAGACGAAATTACCTCGCTTGCAACCTTCACTGACAGCCTTAGGCTATGGAGCGAGCATAACAAGCGAACTCTATTTAGCCGAGACATATTGTCAACACCCTCAATGTCATAAGTGTCTGCACTTTGCTACTTTTAAACGTATTATGCAAAGCATAATTTCAGTTTAAAGCCATAAAATTTTAAACTTCAATAGCATAGTCTTAGTACATTAATAGGTAAATTAGTGATATCCGGCTCTCACGCTAGAGTTAATTGGGGTGTACACAACAGGTTATTTTAGCATCCAGTTAGTTCATAATAATGTTATATGTAATAGTTTTATACATACAACTAAACGCTTCATAACATACCGCCTCCCGTTTGCATACACGTAATTTATCAAACATTACATTACCTAATTTATCTTCGTTATTTAAAATTTAATCACATTTTGCCTCAATAATCAAACACAGACGCCTACAAACAGAAATTCTAAGTTATTAGATGCGAAAGCATATGCAATCTATAAGCCGAAAACATTCCTTGTTAACGGCTTCGCGTCTTTAAAGTCAATCCCTATGATAATTGTTATATCTTGGTTTCAAACCGCTATTATTTGGCTTCCCGTAGCGCAGTTGGTTGCGTGCTTGTCTCTAGTGCGTAAAATCGAGTTCGATCCCTGTACCATAAGGGGATTTTTCCCCCTCGCTGGGAGGTCTGGCATGGTCCCGCACTCAACTGGACGCCTATCCCGTCTCATCCTCCTGTACTACACCCGCCAATGACGCCTGTGGTGCAAAGAGGCGGGCACCGCAGCAGCTGGGAAGAAAGAAGGCGGGGAACGCAGCGGCTGCAAGGAAAAGCTTATCCCTTCCCACCTTCCAGTACTGCACCCCTCCAATAACACCCGTAGTGAAAGGAGGTGGGTGACGCAGCGGCTGGGAGTAAAGGAGGTGGGCACCGCAGCAGCTGGGAGGAAAGAAGGTGGGGGACGCAGCGGCTGTAAGGCAGCACTAATCCCTTCCCACCTTCCAGTACGCCACCCGTCAAATAACGCCCGTAGGGAAAGGAGGCGGGGCTGCAGCGGCTGGGAGGAAACCCTGATCCCTTCCCACCCTCCAGTACTACAACCCTCCAATAACACCCGTAGTGGAAGGAGGTGGGTGACGCAGCGGCTGGGAGGAAAGGAGGTGGGCACCGCAGCAGCTGGGAGGAAAGAAGGTGGGGGACGCAGCGGCTGTAAGGCAGCACTAATCCCTTCCCACCTTCCAGTACGCCACCCGTCAAATAACGCCCGTAGGGAAAGGAGGCGGGGCTGCAGCGGCTGGGAGTAAACCCTGATCCCTTCCCACCCTCCAGGACTGAACCCCTTTAATAACGCCTGTAGTGGAAGGAGCGGGGGCGCAAGTCTTCACCCCCCTCCTCCTTTGGCATTCACAAACCCGTAATGGACACCTGGGTGGGCGCGGCTTCTTGTGGCGGCAAAGCCGACAAAGACAAAGGGGTGTCAAAACACATGTTTACATATGCAAACACATGTTAACATCATGTAAACACATTTTTTTGGCCTAGAACTCCCTTTTATATCTTGTGGCGGCAAAGCCGACAAAGACAAAGAAGTGTCAAAACATATGTTTACATATGTAAACATATGTTAACACATGTTAACACATGTTAACACATGTTAACACATGTTTTTGGCCTAGAACCCCCTTTTATACCCTACTAATGCCTAATATGGCGTTTTTAGCTTCAGTTCTAATTTCTGTTTATCGAATTGCAGTGTCCTAAGGCTATGACCATAAGCTTCCTATATCTTATCGCCTGTATAAGACCACTCTATAGATACATTCGAAAATGTATGGGTATTCAATAAAATGCCGACATACTTTTGCAGTGATGAACTGAACACATGGAAAGAGTGTGATACAGTAGTCCATACGTTGCAGTTAGTATGGTTTAGTCATTGGTTTAGGGGACATCCAATTCACATCGGCTCGAGATTGATTTAAATAATTTGTGTCCAGAATTTGGTGTTATAGCAAATTGAAGTTGTAAATTTTGGGAAAACAGTAATTTTATACGAAATATTTAAATTACAAAACTGTAACATTCTGTTGTTTCAAACTTTAAATAGGAATTTATTTTGTTTTGGACCCACTGATATGCAATAGTACATCATAATACAGCCTATGCATTTTCTGTCTGTAGCCGTGCAGAAGCATCTGTCGCACGTGTATTGCAGGGAGGTACACCTGTATTATACAGTAATTTTCTGGTCCTTTGCAGCAATTGTACTACCTTTTCTTCTCCTTAAAAACGCTCAATAATTGTATATTAAATTATAATTGTGTATTAAAATTATACGCAATTGTGTGTGTGTGTGTGTGTGTGTGTGTGTGTGTGTGTGTGTGTGTGTGTGTGTGTGTGTGTGTGTGTGTGTGTGTGTCTTGTGTGCATGCGTGCGTATGTGTTCATTTGGTATAGCTGTGGGAATTCGTTTCCTTGAAACTTCTTGTGTACCTAGCAGTATTAGATACTAGTTTTGATACTGAAAGGGCACAGGAACAATTTTCACCCTATTATTTGAATATTTCAGCTACTAATGATTATAAACAGAGTACACAATTTGTGCTAAATTAATCCATTGGTTCCACAGATAAAAATTATTTACTACATACTTACAAACACTCTAATATATGACAATGAATATGTCCTGCGCGTTAGGTTTGAGTTCAGAAAATCGATATTTTGATGATAGATTTCTTGTCTATGGAGAAAATACTGACACAGAGATTCTCATGATGAGCTGCTTATTGTGGATGTAAATGGTGTGTATTTATGCCAATTAATTGTTTATTCACACTAGCCGTGTGTAGGACAAAGATTGCAAAGGTAGAATCAGACTGAAAAATTCAATGTAATTGTGGTCTGGTTGACCGGGGAAAATTCGAGTCCCTTGAAGAATTTAGTATCGTGCCCGCATATTGCCATGGTAGTTCATTGGTTAGAGCAACCAGACGGAGACTGGAAGTTCCATGGTTGAAATCCCTGCTATGGCATTGAATTTCTCAGTCTGATGTATGTCATTTTAGATGTTTATATTAGACAAATGTTCTAACATGCGTGAGAATATAAACAACATTTGATGAGCAATTCATGCAGAATTTAAACATTTAAAAATATTGTTTTGGGAAAAATTTACCTTTCTGTAACCATATGTTGCAGGGAACAGGCAAAACACCTTTAATGAACATGGGATCTATGTCGAATGTTGACAACCTCTTCCTAACAGTCCAAAGAATATTAAATTTATATTTTGATTACTTTGTACTAAACATTCAGTCCTAGTGTTCCCTAAATGTCCAATATTAAGTGGCATAACTTTGGTTTGTAGCATTATATGGTTATGAGGAGGTGGAGGATTTCGTCCATAACACACACATGTTCCCTGATGTGTTGTTGAAAACCTCCAAGAGGAAGGGCTGAAGCGAAAGACACAGGTATTACATCCTGAGACATTTGGGACCACCCATAGACCAACCTCTCCCACACAGAACGCAGAATGCAGAATCCGCCAGCGTCCACTCGCCTGAAGGGTCTTCTAGGTCGAAGGATTAGGTGAGGAAATGGGAGGCAGGAAAGTTCGCGACATTATATAATCCACCTTAGCATTTCCCTACCAACAGCGAAAGAAATCCAAGGTCAGAGTGGTCGGCATAACGGGAACTGAACCTAGGACTGCAAGCCTCGCACGTTACGGGACTACCCCGCTAAGGTTACTT
Source organism: Tenodera sinensis (assembly GCA_030765045.1). Classification (NCBI taxonomy): domain Eukaryota; kingdom Metazoa; phylum Arthropoda; class Insecta; order Mantodea; family Mantidae; genus Tenodera; species Tenodera sinensis. The sequence continues at coordinate 32,992,298 of CM060964.1, forward strand.
ACCGCCTACTCTAGAGACATTCATCAAACGCCTGAAAAACAAATAAAGCTGTAGGGCAAACAATTTACTGGTAGTTCCCAAGAATTAAAAATGGCCGACTTTAACCTAAACTAAAACACATCCAACGGGAATTAATAGTTTCATGTCAGTCAGTAAATCAAATCTTATTCTGAAGCAACACAATTCATTACCTCACTTCCCAGTGCTAAATATCACATCGCATTGTATTCAATGGGAAGTTGTGTTGTAAAAATCAACAACTCAAAAGCGTGGGACACTTATGTAAGCACTAAAACTATTCCAAATAAACGCACCTGTGGAACACAATGGCGTCTTATTTGCTTTAAACTCAACAGTTGACGTCCTGCAAGGTAATGCCTGTACTGTCAACGCAACAACCGCAATTAACACCAACTACGGTTATATCCTTACCCTATGTATATTTCTTGTAGGAGCAGTTGCTGGTATTGATGTTGACTGAATAACGAGAATATGACTAAAAGTAACCAGAGCGCGCTATAATGGGGGAAATATGTTACACTTGGCTTTTGGTGTTTTTCAGTAGCTTGCAGTCCCTATACAGAGTACTGTGGTTGGTTTGGGAACTAAGAAATGGTTATATTGTGTGTATAACAGTGCGGGAAACCAATGTTTTTAGGTGGTCGAGGTGTTTTTTCCTCCCAGATTTTATTTTATGTCGCTTTAACTACGTGGCCATATCGCAACTCATCTGTTAGGAGATACCTCGTGGATACCTCGATGTGTGATGGACAGTCTTCTAGGCCTCATTCCTATGCCGCACCATTATTGCTTCGTCACGTGCCCACAGAAACCTTAGTGCTAGGCAACTGCACCCGTACTTCTGTACGTGACGGACTGATGGCAGCTTCGTCAGTGCTCACAGAGGTGTTAGTGCTAGACAGTCGTGCCCGTACTTCTGTACCTCACGGACAGATGGCAGCTTCGTCAGTGTTCACAGAGGTCTTAGTGCTAGGCAACTGTACCTCAGTTTTTACAGTCCGGTGCACGGAAACGTCATATGAGGAACAGCTGTTTAAGGTGGTAGGTAAATGGCACCACTCCTCTGCCACGCCCCCAGTTCAAACCCCTGTTAGTTTCAGCAAGACTTGGTTGACAATATGCGCTTACCCTTTGTTTTGCGGTGGCAGAGGCAAACCTGAAATCCAGACAGTTTTAGATGCATTGAAAAATATAATTGTAAATGAGTCTTATGTTAATTTGATTATATTATCAAGGTTGTTGAAGAAAGGAACAAAAGCCGAATGCCAAACCTTTACGAATAATGAAAAATACTCAGCTTTGTGTTTTTCAGGGTAGGGGATGAGGAGTGGGGTAAATTTATCTATTTTATTATATGTGAATTAAATTGATCTCCACACTGCATATATTCATTTGGAATTGTGTCATTTCATTGCAAAAGAACTCGCTGTAAATTAAACCTCAGTATGCACAAAATATACTTAGCATATAAAAGCACTCCTAAAGCATGTTTTCGTTAAGTAGACAAACATATGGGTGGAAACACGACAACGATCATGAAGATGGTGTCGACAATCTTTCCACTCGGTTTAAATTCTTTCCTTATGCCTCCCCTTGCAGTACTCACCTTGGCCACGACCATTGTTCGTTGGTCATTGCTTGTGTTGGATTTGAATACAACCCAATAAGGGATTGGCACACCTAGGGCTGGTATGGAGCACAAACGGTGAAGAGATTCCACCATCGTTAAATAAACATACATACTAAAAGACACTAACAACATCGGCACATTTCCATGCACCGGACTGTACACGGGACGGGAAAATGGCAGCTTCCTCAGTGTTCACCGAGGCCTTAGTGCTAGACAACTGTACATCTGCTTGCATACGTGATGGGCAAATTGCAGCTTCGTCACATGTCTTCAGAGGACTTAGTGCTACGCAGCTATACTCCTGGTGCTACAGGTGGTAGGTAGATGACAGTTTCGTCAATGTTCTCAGATGCCTTAGTGCTAGACAACTATACATCAGCTTGCATACGTGATGGGCAAATTGCAGCTTCGTCACGTCTTCAGAAGACTTAGTGCTATCCTGCTGCAACAGGTGGCAGGTAGATGATAGGTTCGTCAATGTTCTCAGATGCCTTAGTGCTAGACAACTGTACCTCTGCTTATACACGTGCTCGGCAGATGGCATTAGAGTGTCTACCTACTTTCGTTATTTGTGTACACACGGCAGCTGTTATTAGCAGTTATCATTTTTACTGTTGTTTTAGACGTGAAGTGGAACTTTAAGACATGGTGTAAAATATCAAATCCAGAATTTACCTTAGTGACTGAAGAAAAAACAGAAAAAGCTGGAATCAGATGAGCCGGCCTACGGGATTTGAACCCGGGACGTCGAATGCGGGCCTGTTCCAGGTCTTGGTGTGTAGTTTTGGATGCCACCGAGACTGACGTTATAATAGCGGCCAGTAGGGCATTCTTTATGTACGCTTCATTGTCTCTGATGATCTAGGTGTAGAAACTCGAAAAGAAAAAAGAAAGCTAGCATGAGATGTGTGTGCAGCTGGGCGCGGTTCTCAACTTGTCTGGGTGAGGTTGAAATTGTTTCTGCTTCCCTTTCGTGTCAAGTAATGGGATCGCGGCCACATTTACACCAAACTTTCCGAAAATACACTCGGATACTCTTACATAGACCCCCAAATTCATTTACTCGCAGTGAAGCGTACACTGGCTTTGTAGGTAAATATCTGGAACTGAAATGGGTGAAATAAAGAATGCTTCATAACAACGCTTTTCAGTCCGTCTGAAACGTGGAAAATGCATGTAACATAACGGAATATCTTGTGGTATGTTTAGTGTTGTTTAACCCTTGTTCTTACAGCAGATGGTGCACACTAGTGGTACATGAAATGAGACTATAATTGCAAAAAAACGTTGCAGCCCTATGTTTGAGATTCCTGCCCGCTTTTGCCAGTAATTGAGGACTGAGGAAAATCTGAAAGCACCTCAGGGGGTACGGTCATGGAAGGATTTGAACCACAGACCACCTTTAAAGCCGTGTCGGTGACTTTCTGCGTCGGGTATATTCGGTAGTTTCAGTGCACTGTTTAAGTACTCAGCCTTAGTTATCAATGCCTTCACCGAGCAAAGAATAGTTAAAGAAAGGCTCCATAAAAGTGCACTACTCTCACCTTTGTTGTAAACCCAGCAGAAATGTATTGTGCTTTCTAATGCCATCTGCCTACTAATCGATCACTTTCATACACCATTGTCCTCTATCGCCTAAGGGTAATATGCTAGTCTCAGGTTCGCGAGGTCGCGGGTTCAAACTCGGTGGAGGGCGATGAACGTAAAAACCCTTCGCACGACTTCCTACAGCAGGGAGGTAAAGCCGGTGGTAGATCTACGGCACGTAAAGGAACCTCAAGGCTGATAAATATACCTCTGAGCCAAATAAGCAGTCTTTCACGCCCAATATAGAATGGGACTCTGAGAACCATATCAGTTAAAGAGTGTCAGCAAATAAAAATAAAGAAATTAGAAAGTTCCACACACTACTCTTAGCCATAAGTACAATACGACATATTAATGCTCGGAATATACTTCAGCGATCGGAAAACATCCACGGCAACACCTGTCTATCCAAACATGCTCTTCACAGCAATACTCACAACTCAAACATTACATAATTAATGATTACATCCGTACGAAGAAAGGGTTGTTTGCCGACAACAAAGAATAAATGACAATCTGACTGCCTCGCCAGCTGTAAATTCTGACTAGCCCTCAAAATGAATATGAAGCACCTACTGAGGCAAAAAGGAAAAAGCAACAGCAAGAAAGCCTTAGCCAACTGAGCTACAGTGGTAACATGCCGGCACGACTTTCAATTCCCCAACTGCCTCGCATTTTCCCCAGTAAACCATGTGTGCACAAATTCTGTGGTTGTCATGACTCGCTGTAAAAGTTAATTCTAATTGAACGTTGCACGGATTTTGTCGCGTTTATACTGATTACACATTAATCAAGTGCTGTCGCTCCGTTGTGAATTGGATGTAACACGTCACTGTTTTTGCAAGTAAAATGAATTGTTGTACTTAGTAATACTATGTGTGTTTAGTTCACTAAATATACTTGAATTATCAGATATTCTTGCTAAAACGATTTACATGCCCCATCTTATTATATATTTTTAGTGTTTTTTTCCCCATTTAAGGATATTTAATAATTTTGCACGCATTTTGAAATAAAAGCATTGCAGTTCGATGTGTGAGCGAAAATAGCTTAAAATCAAATCTTTGCATTTGTCTGAGAATTGCACACACACACACACACACACACACACACACACACACACACACACACACACACACACACACACACACACACACACCACACACACACACCACACACACACCACACACCACACACACACACACACACACCACACACACACCACACACACACACACCACACACACACCACACACACACACCACACACACACCACACACCACACACACACACACACACACCACACACACACCACACACACACACCACACACACACCACACACACACACCACACACACACACCACACACACACCACACACACACACACACACACACACACACATTTTGTAGTTGTAGTGATAACCGAATGAATGAAACTAAAGGATCGCATGTGGAATTGAAGAGCTTATTTCCGAAGAGTCTTAAATCCGAAATTGTGGACAGTTTATATTTTAAAGCAAAAATAGCTTTTGTATTCCTGTACCACATGTCAAAAGATTAGGCTTCTAAGAGAATTACATCCCTTGCTGAAATGATTGTGAAAATCGATTAACAATAATAATCATAATAATTCATAAATGTTCTTTTTATTTTTTATTTAATTTTTTTTCTCACCTACCTTCTTAAGAAGACATGTGACAACCTCTGGTAGTGAGGGATTCTGTAAATCAGCAAATCAGATATCAGCAGTAAAGTTAAGAATATTGACAACTTCTTCATAAATGTGAAATATTAATGTGGAAACGAAGAGCACAGTTTCTGGAAATAAGACACTTGGGGGGCATAAGCGTTTCAGTTGTTAGTGTGAATTATCCGTGGGGCCGAGTGTGTTGTGTTTTGGGGTCTAAGGGGGTACATTTGTGTCCGCTGCACTCTGTACCAGGATGCTCCTGAGACGATGAATTCTTGGGCTGTTTCGGGCGCCTCTCCTTAGAGGCATCAGAAGGTCAATCCACCATTGCTGAAGGCTTATGCGGCATAGAAATCACTACGCTTGCGAGGAAGTATACCTTATTTCTACAGAAAGATGCTGTTGGCTGATAGGCATACTTGCCACATCAGGATCCATTATGGACCCTACAGTAAGATTTGAATGGCAATTACAAGCAGTGGAAGGGAAGCTGAGGATTTACGAGCCCACAGTACCGTACTGCCCGCAAGGTATACCACTACAGGTCTACTTAGTAAACCTCTACAAGTGGCTCGGCCTAGGCACTGAGGTAATAAAGCATATTTTCATTATCGTCATCACAGAACTATTTTACTTTGATCCTTGCTTTCAGGTTACTCGATTTCTATATTTTGCTATTGCTACAAACTTTCTTTTCTACGAACTTTCAGCTCTTTGTGATCTGTACTAGTACTCGAAACAGTCGACACAAAAGACTAACATGGTAATTCTTCGATTCCTTTATCCTCTTGCTGAGATCCCAGATAGTTTTCTCCTTTAGAGGCTCTGGCATTTCAAGACTCTAGTTGCAGTACAACCTCCCTTATAAAAGTTCCGTGTAGTGACTAGTGGCAGCTTGGGTTTGGACCTCTCTCCCAAAATGCAGGACACAAAGGCGTTTAAGAAAAAATTGGCTCATCACCCTTGTGAGAATATGTAGTTATTTACGTTGCTCTTCCTGAGTGTGTAGTCACCAGCATACCGTGGCCGAGTATCTCCCGAAATTCATTCCTCTCAGGTATTTATTTCAAAGGTGTACTTGTCTGTGCTGTATTTTACGTTGGTATCTTTGAATCATATTTCCTTTAAGAATACAACTACTATCAAGAAACTTCACTTCCTTAGTGCTTGTTATTACAGTTAGCTTTTCTTACCCCCCCCCCCCCTCGTTTAAACTGTGCTTGTATACTTAGTTGTAAAATCTCTCTAAACAGAGCACGTGATTTTCTCATTCTGGGATAGCGCTAGAAATTTAATGCGATTATATGCACAAGTTTGCCAATCACTTATAAATTGTTATTTATATACTGCATTTCGATGCAAACCATTTAATGTATTAAAATGATTTGACATTTCTAATAACACCAAAAGTCGGAAGAGGACGGAAAATTGTGCGGTAAGCTACAAGTTTAGTGCACATGAGTTCTATTGTTGCTACTCGCGCATGTACACAGATGCAGGCGTCTGCTGATGCACGTGTACATACGACGGCTTCGCGGCACCGGTTATGTCATTCTCCGTGTCCAACTAACCTGTATCGCATGTGACCGCACGCGGTTCCGCGCTCTAATGATCAGTAACCTTCATGCCTGTGTTGTATGCATCTGCAGCAGTACGCCGTGCATGTGAGTACCTCGGTCTACTGCAGTTGCGTAGTTAACATTGTGCAATTGCTTTTGCACCTCCGATAAATTGTGCGTAAATGAATATTGCTACGGAAAACAAGTTCCTATTGTTTCATTCGAGTAGTAAGGAAATGTCCTTTGTGTGTGTGTGTGTGTGTGTGTGTGTGTGTGTGTGTGTGTGTGTGTGTGTGTGTGTGTGTGTGTGTGTGTGTGTGTGTGTGTGTAGATAGTATTCTAGAGCATCTTAATAATAGTAGTGATGATGATAATAATAATAATGATGATGATAATGATAGTAATAATGATAATGGTGCTAATGATAACTGAAGGCACGCATTATTAGCTGACATTTTATAAACAGAAAATTGTGTAACTGGAGGAAGCATATTATATTTCTGTTTATATGTTGTATTACTCATTTATAAGGCAATGACCAGGGCACCTGTAAATGACAACAGGTGTAATATAAAAGTCACGCACACATGACATAACTGTCTAATTTTTTAAATGTAGATAGTTTGAAATTTGCGTAAATGTTTAAACGGTGCAAAGCTAAAATATTTAACATTTCTTATGCATAATTAAAGCTTATTAGCTATAAATAGCTGGTAAAAAAAGGAATTAACATTTGAATTATTCCTAATTTAGCTTTAAAATAGGTTGAACAATTTATTTCCTTTAATGTTTACAGAATCGTATAACCAGGAGCCGGATGTTTGACCTAAAAATGTTGGAAGTGTGCTAGCAATTATGACCGAAAAAAATTAGAAATATGCAAGCAATTATGACCGAAAAAATAGAAAATATGATAATAAATATTACCTAAAAATTTTTGGGCACATTTTCGAAATCTCCAACATTTTAATACTGTTTGAATTAACATTATATTGAAAAGCTACTTTAAAAATCTAGCACACTCAATAATAAATAATATTAGTTGTATGTTATATTTTTAATTGATTTCATTTGCTCAATCCAGAGCTAACCCTCAGCTCTTCACAGAATGAAATAAATGTTACATTTTGAAGGGCGACCAGAAAAAATTACAGTAGCCAATTACATACAGTTTAAAGTTTTCAAACAGGAACGATCTTATATTTGCACGCAGCATTGAGTGTATTAAGTCTGAAGTTTTGCTGACGAAATTCTCTGCAACAAGAGCTGTTGACGGTTCTCTGTCTTAACATTTCGAGCCAAGCTGTTTCTATGTCTTGCTCTGCTGCGGTGTTGTTGAACATTAAATCTCTTTGTAGCTTCTATTTTGTTTCGCACAGCTTACAGAATAGAACAGCGTCATCTGTACTGAAATATTTACCTCCAAACTCAAGCACAAATAGTTGCAATTTTCACTTACAGAACCATTAGTTTTAGGCATGATGAACTGGGAGTATTTGCGGTTAAACACATACAATGAAATCTGTCCGGTAAATCAGGACCGGTTGTATTCTGGCCGTCAAATATCTTAGAGACTGAATTAATAGACTTCTGAGAATTCTAATCACGGAAACAATTGACCTTTGCAGTAAACCTGACAACAGCCATATGAAACTGTCCTTCTTTCTTTGCATCTTTCACTTCTTACGCGTCTGCCTACAGCTTACTCTCGAAATTCACAGACAAAGATAATTTTAAGAAATATTACAGACAAGAATTAGAAGATGTGGGAAATAAAAGGTCTATGAGACGGCTGCAAGCACTTGTGCGAAACTGAATACAAATGTAAAAATATGACAAAAGTACAAAAATTTAAGAGAAAATATGACTACAACATGAGAAATAGTGTTCATCACTGGACTGCTGTGTTCTTCCGAGGGGCAGCAATTAATTTATCTGCATGTGGAAATCTAAAACAGGGATACAAACTTTGCATGTCGTGATGCATCTTGAATCTTGGTTATTTTCAGTTAACTCAGAGATTCGCTGCAGGAGTCGACACCATATTTGGATGAATTTACTTTTATGGATAAGATTTGACGGGACTGAACGTGATGGGTGCAGCATAGGAAACCAGCTGCAGCAGCACGTGACTATCACTGCATTTAATGTCTAAAAGGCTCGTAAACGTCGGTGAGTTTTGAGTTTATGTCCATCTCTGCGTTATTGCTCATTAGTCCCATCCCGCTTCGTTACTTCCGCGTTCAGAAAACCATAACCAATGTATGAATTTGTTAAATTAAACAGCCCGTCTTGGCTTCGACCTCTTCTGGTGTGGCTGAACAGGAAGAATGGGGTATTTGCAACTTTGTGGACCAGTGAAAATATCATCCTTAATCTAACTTAGGTTACAAAGTGACATTTTTACAAATTTGGGGTTCGGAGTTGGTGTTTAACGCGCGTTCATACTACATAGGGCACCACAGAGGGCGACTTCGATCACACATGCAATGAAATGATAATTGGGAAAGGAAACGCCTCGGGCTTAAGTTTAAGATACCTACTCGGCATTTGTCAATTATGAAAACTGAGGAAAATCGGGAAAAAACTCGGTAAGATCGGTCCTGGCGGATTTGAACTGCAGAAATTTCACGAGCCGTGCCTCAACGACCCCGGCTACCTGTGTGGGTTTGAACTTCGGAAGAAAGTTACATAAAGCATTTTCTCTTTGGCTCTTAGGTGAGTTATTTCTGTGTGGACTTGATTCATAATGCTAACACGGGCCATTTTCTGTCTTCACAAAAGAAAATGGCAGTTGGTTGTGGCAAACGAGAACGGAGTGTATTAGTGGGCACTAATGTACACCACAACAGTTTACAAAATCATATCCCATAGGTGAGAAGTTAAATGCAACTTGAATCATGTTATGAATCATAAAAACACGTTTACCTCTTACTGGGGTGCTCTGATGCAAGTGATACTGACTGAACCTTTATTTTAACTGAGAAAACCGCAGATTTCTAGATTATGACGTACCTATTCTAAACGCTTCAAGAAATGCCCCAATTTGTGCGCACATATCCATATTGCATCACAAACTCTTCCCTAGCAGTTTTCTAGCTAAGCCGTTAATCTCAAAAGCCTCCAACGTTTGAAAGTGTAAGATATTCTGATATTCAGATAGGTAATCTTAGCGTATCTACCAAGAGCGTCGCCACTGCTTTATTGAAAACAAATTTATCTCTGCAAATATTTTGGTAACTTCAGATAAGAGAGCAGTTCTACGCAGCAGAAACGACCAAACATGTGCTCAGCCATGGAAAGAAACGGAGAAAATTTTTCAGAGAACTCCAGCCTTTTCTTTTACTTGATACGACACCACAGATGGCGCCACTAATGATACATGAAATTAAACCTTAATTGAGGAATGAAATCTGCCAATCATGACATTTTTGTCGCATTTGTACGAGGGTCATACTGAAAGTCGTGAGCAGCCCATTGTTAATGTTCAAAATCCAACAATGTAACAAAAAGAACTCCAGGATTGTAATTTACAGACTTTGCACCACATGTTGCCCTATTGTGACGTAATTAGCTTCTTTCACGTGACGACAGGCAGTATTTACAAAACTCAGTATGACCCTCGTAGTTCAGGAAGTAAATTTATCATACACAGTGCAATATTCTTCCATTGTTAAATCTGAACAGTAAGTATTACATATATAGTGTGCTAACCTCAAAGTATTATTAGTTTTACGTTCTCTACTAGGCAATTAAGTGGAAGAAGTATTGTGTTCCACACAAATATTCGATGTCAAGATTTCACCTGAAATACATATTTTGAGGATTTCTGAACCAAAACAAAAGCGTCTTTAAGGGTACGGAAGTTCAATAAGTTCCAAACTTGGAATTTACGTTCATCTTCCAAATATGCTAGACGAAAGAAAATCCCCCACCCCAAACTACATGAATCCTTTTTCGTTATTTTTTATTTTCTCACAAGTGGGTATAACGATTTTGATTAAAGGGACACATGTTTAAGATATTCACATGACAAATAAAGTGCAGATCTTGAATTTTTGTGGGAAGAGCTTGTTAAGTATTCCTCGTTCAGTTGGAACTTTGGCAATTATATGTAACAGGTAAACGACAAGAAATAGAACTTGCTACCTAAAAATGTAGACATCTTGAATTAATAATTTCTGTGGCATCAGCAATTTTTGAGCCATCCGCTATTTAGTGTGAATGTTCCAATACTTGTGTTATTTTCTGAAAGTTAAGTCGTTATTCTAGTATTTCTCGCAATTTCATGCAACGAGTGTGAAATTTCAAGGCCAGCATAGACCAACTAGCTTTTAAACATCTAATTATCGATTTAGTTTCCCGTATGCCCCTTGTGCGAACAACGAAATGCTTACTGCACTATTTCTGCAAAAGGTTCGTTTGGATTAACCTGAAGTAGATTGAAAAATAACTTTGGACAAGTAGTCTCTAGAAGTTGCATAAAAATAAACCATAATACTGGGTAAAGTAAGTTATGTGAATGTAACCCATCAGATTTTTATGCATACGGTTTTCATACTGAACCCCATGTTTGAAGTGCTTAAAACGAACAATGTACGGCGCAGTTATGAAAGGTAAACGATAATTGTACTATGAATTTCATGCATTTTCATACAGTTCTGATGCTTCCAAAGCATTAGTTTGTGTGTTTGCACCAGTATAGATTTGAGATGATAGTCCAGAGCCGTATTGGGTCCAAGGACTTGTAGCCACAGTTCCTCTGTCAGCCTTAAGCTTCGCAGCAGTGCTCACAAAATACAACAGCCACACTTCCACGAATATCGTGATGGTATATAATGATATAAATAACCATAAACATCGCATGATGTTCCCATCACCCTAAGCGCAATCCTAGTTTCTGGTAGACGCTGAGATTTCTCAAATGCCTTGCACTGGGACTTTCTCCTTATTACCAGTATTTCAACACGCTTAATCTGTATTGTCCGAAATTGACTGTAAAACAAGTTCAACGAATTGTATCCAAAGCAATTAAAACACGCTTTTGGCGTTTACGTAGAACATGAAAGTGGCAAAAGTTCTGCAATATACGGTTACATAGCACCGATATACCCCATTAGGCGCAATCAGCAACGTTGTGGTCGGGGTTCCAACTTTGTTTTTGTTGCCATTCTGAGTACGCAACACTGGTTATTACGAGGAAGCCGAAGAGGATTATCAGCTTATTAAACATATTGCCCTTCTGGAAACCTTCAGCAGGGAAGGACACCAGATATGGACCAACAGGCTCGGTCTCGGGGAGGATTCCTAACGTTTCCAGATATTCCAACCTGACGTCGGCGGGATTCCCCACGGAGAGGTCCTTCTGAGGGCTTGTCCCACACCAGACCCCAGGGTAAACTCCACCGCCATACGCCTCACGCTTGCACCTTCAACCTTTAAGCTCGATAAGCAAATTAAATGACAGGAAAATTCACGTAAACCACCCTCTGTAACACACCCTAACATTTGCCTACCAATCAAGGAAAACTGCCAAAAAGAAAAAAATACATGATCAGAGTAGCCGATCCACCGGGAATCGAACGAGGAGCTCTCGACTACGAGCCTCACGTTCAGTTACGGTTACAGATGTTCAGTTCATAACTATTGTAAAACTTCAACTATAAGTGTGTAAATAAGTAGGATAGGATGTAATCTTCCTGATCACCTGAATAAGTCGTTCTTTCAAAAGGAAACTAGGAAGTATATGAGGTAATGATGCGCCTTATAACGTTCATCTAGCCATTAGATTATGTGTTAATGGACCTTCATTTCTGGTATTTGCATTTGTGGGCATTGGTAGTGATTAGTCAACGAGCAACAGTAGAAAAATTACTCAAAGATCCTACGATACCATAAATATTACAACTCCCCAATAGCCCATTATATTTCCCTAGAATTAATTTCCGTCCCAAACAATGAAACGAAACATTCCTTCAGACATGGGAATAATCTCAGTTGCCAATGCTTTGTTAATAACTAGGGTACGTATTGTTAGCTTCTAAACTATTTCATTCCTTGCGAGTTAAATGACGTAGGTACTTTAGAATAATTTTGCATTTCACCATCATGGAAGTCAAATACTCAAACCTTATAGAACATAAAAATTGCTAAGTAGGACGTTAAAAACTAAAAAAAAGCAAAGTAGGAAAAACGAAATATTAATGGTTTTTATTTAAAAAGTCACACAAGTGTATGGTCAGCTTGGCCTCCAGGCGCACTCTTGCCACATGGTTCTAACATTAAAGTTCATGTCTATCACCCTAAAAGTCAGTACTGAGATTTCTCTTCTCTGAGTCAAGAATACACCAATTTGGGCGTCATTTTTGCAGAACACAACAAGTAAGTGAGGTCAGTGACACGCCAGTTCAGACCGTCACTGTTTAACTTTAAACAATTGTTGCATAAGAGACTGGAGTTCTGCCTTAGACGTTCGTCAAGGAGCAGGAGCAAAGGGAACGTGCCTAAAGTTAGTCATCTCGAAAAGTTGGTTGATTCGTCGATGCATCGCTAACAATCCGAATTTCACCTCAGATCCAAGTCCGACAATAGCAGGTAACGATGTAATATGCCTTACTCGTGTTCAATTACATTGTTACAAATATTTTAAAATATTTTTGTACACTTGTGACATGTTTTCTCTATCTGCCTTGTATGTCATGGTGGAAGATATCCCTTTAATAAATAGAACATTGCATTACCCAGATATTTACTCATTTTCGTTTTAACGATGGTAATAAAAACATGTGATACACTAAACATATATCTTTGCAGTGACCTATGGGTAATGTTTATATTTATTTTTCCAGATATCCATTGTCCAAAAACAGCATTTTATGCAACACAAAGAATTTGCAGGAAATCCGCAACATTGCTATAAGAAACAGGACCAATTTGCATTGCACCAGTTGCTAATTTCCAGTTACTCTGGCTCTTCAACGGAGGAAAACTTTAATATCGTTTATGTAAAGCTCTGGTTTCGGCAAACGTGCCTTGGGATATCTCAAGAATCAAGCGTTCAAGAAATTTCTTAGGGACATCGGTAGTGACAAGATACCAGCTGAATGCACCTTGCGAAAAAACTATTTGTAAGAACTGTACCAGAAAACCGTCAGTAACATCAGAAACGTCATTGGAGATAGTTACATTTGGCTTTCGGTAGAGGAGACCACAAATAGTTGCGGTCTTTAGGTTGCAAATGTTGTGGTAGGTAAATTAGTTGCCGCAGAAGCTAGTAAACCTCATGTTTTACTGTGCAAGATGCTGGACAAAAAGAAAAAAAGGGAAAAAAAAAAAAAAAAAACATAGACCATATCTTGCGTCGTCCCAGATGCTCTACACATTCTTTGGCAAGCACAAAAACAGGATAAAAAGCTACTACTTGTGAGTCACAGTGTGGCATATAAGATAAAAGTAGACGAAGTACTTGACTTTCTACCCTAACATGCTTCATGTCACTTTCATAGCCTTGGTCTACAGCGATTGGCTGAAGAGGTTAGAAGTAGTTTTGCAGGAGTGGACGGTATCTTTCCTCTGTAGGAAAAAAAAAATATTTTAAAAGCCACTAGACGCATCCCCAGTTTCAGGGACCTGTCTCATCCGAGCCCATCATCATTCGCTGGGGGACATGCTGAACAGTCATCTACTGTGCCGACCACTTTGAAGATATCGAAGCACCATTTACTCCTTTGATGCTAATAAGTTATCCTGTATAGTAAAGGACACAGTGGTACAAATGCATGACAAAATGTAGAGCATTGTCGGTCAATCAAAAATAATGTAAATTTATAATTTAAATGCTATTTATACATACCCATAGGCATACACACTTCATTTTCTTAAAGTTCTGAAACATAAAATGTTAAATGTGATCATGAACAGTCAGTTATACTTCTGAAGAAGTAATCTTGCGCAAAACACCTAGCTGGTTTGAAATATAACCAACAAGTTCCCACAACTGAAGTTTTTAAAACTGTACTTCACTAAAACAATACTTCAAACTGAATCAGTAGATAATCTGTTACTTTTATCTGTCCACTATGTTCTTATTAGTGAAAATACTCTCTTGACATTAGCATTGTGTTGCTTTGCCTCCACAGAATACCAACCTTTCGCCTCGGAGTACAAATGTTGCGTTGCCAATCTCTCCTTCAGTGTTACTATGCATGAGTCTTTGACTGTAGCTGGTGTAGGTCTGTGGCCATAGCGAGTTGCAGTTGCGGCTAGTAAACAATTTCATTACTATTTTCGCAGTTGTCAGTTCATTATCTAACGATCACTGCTTTTTTCTGAAAATGTAGAACATTTGAAACTTTTAAAAAACTTCCCCCGGACGCCGGACAAATGGTTAAAACATAGGGCATGTCCGGGAATTTCCGGACGTCCGGTAACCCTACTAAAAGATGCAATAGAAATTATCAATTCCGTTTCCAAGAAGGACATACCAGGACCAGTGGGTACAGCCTGTTTATTGAAGCTCACCAACATTCTACATTGAAATCCTGGGTTTTCAACTGTGAAGAACGTTTCTGCAATTCTTCAGGGAGGACAAATGACTAACGTGCTATCATGGGAACCAGGAGCAATTGTTTCGATGAAACTCCCTCCAGCGACTTCTTGCTGTGTGAAGCGCACATTTTAAAAAACTAGTCCACTCGCACGTGACTTGTTTGAAATAAACCAATCATGTGCATAACAGTTGCAAATTTAAACTAATTACATCCGTAATTCTCAAAAAATTTATCACATTTCATTATCACCTCCTCTGCTTTTCTTATTGTTATGATCAGGTTAGACAATCTAGCTGCACTGTCCTACATATGCGCAACAGCTTACGTAATTTGACGCAACAGAGCTGATGTAAAATGGCTGACTCTCGCTTCGGTGAAGCATCTAATGCTGAAATAGAGGAAATAATTCGAAGAGGGAAACAAGAACATAGAATACATCAGGAAATATGTTTGGAATCAGTTCGACAAATTTTGTACTGAACGAAATTATAAATTAACAGCAGATACTCCAACTTCTGACATTGCCAACATCCTAAAAGACTGGATCATCACTATGATAATCCCTGATGTGTGTATCCCTGTGTGTATTCATGTTTAAATAACAATTTGTACTCTGTATCATACTTTAATTCGTGAAGTAGTTTTAATAAGTGCAACTCCTGATAGTCAATTTATCGACGATTTAACAATCACTCGTGGCATTACTTATGGTAACAGGAAATGCTTTACACCGTAAAGCCTGGAAATGTACCTATTTGGTTGTGCAGTGTAACAACAAATGGAAGCTCTGTTCTGTAGTTTGAAAACGTTTATTTGATTTCCTGGTATATTGAAACTGACAATATGAAATCAATCGTCAAATGAAACTGTGCACCTGTTCTTTTTTTAAATTTATTTGGCAAAGTGTTAGAAATAATTTAAGTATCTTCAGAATATTTAAATATTATTTATGTACGTTTGTACGATAGTGTGGAGGTTAAAATAATAATAATAATAGTGGTGGTGGTGGTGGTGGCGGTGGTGGTGGCGGTGGTGGTGGCGGTGGCGGTGGTGGTGGCGGTGGCGGTGGCGGGGGCGGCGGCGGCGGCGGCGGCGGTGGTAGTGGTAATAATAATAAATAAAAATGTTTTAATGAGCAGTGAAAAAAATATTTGTTGTTAACGACGCTGTGAATTGCCGGGATCATATCAGCGTCGCCGGTGTGCCGGAATTTCGTCCCGCGGGAGTTATTTTACGTGCCAGTAAACCTACGGACATGGAGCTGTCATTCTAAAGCACACTTGAAAACCATCGGTCTGGTCCGGATTTGAACCCGCGACCTTGGGATCGGCAGGCCAGCGTCTAACCAACTGATCTACTCAGACCGACAATGAGCAGTGAACCTTTACTCAAAGGGGTTTATACCAACCTAAAAAGCCGTGCCTTACTATGACTGCTTTTGTTCGAGCTAAACTATTGGTCCCGCCCTTCACACAGAAAGCCAATAGAAGCGGTGTAAATGTTCAGCAAAGGTGTTCCAATTGACGAATGTAAGGGAGTTCTTGAATGGAGTGAAGTGTGCAGCAGCAACAACGGTGAACAGTTGCACCTGTATAAATGTATTTGTAATGTCGTGACCACATGGCCGGGACATGTTTATGCGCCACGTTTGACATATGGCTGTACGGATACCGTGCTAGCCTCTGGTTCCAGAGATCGCCGATTCAAATCCGAAGGGGAGCGATGGATTTTTTCGGGCATAAAAGTCCTAATCATGGCTTCCTTCGGAAGGGAGGTAAAGTCGTTGGTCTCATGTCGTTGATTTAAAAGCACCTCAAGCCTGATAAAGAGGCCTCCGAGCAAAGTTAAACGGTCTTTCATGCCCAATATATAGGTAGACTAGGACCCTGAGTACCATAGCACTTAAATAGCGTCGGTGAATAAAACTCAAATTGTCTTCATGTTTAATAAACTAGACTAAGCGGGATGGCTCCGCGATGCCATGTGAGGCTCGCATTTGGAAGGTCGCAGGTTCGACTCCCGTTGACGGCACACTCTGACCTTAGGCTTTCCGTGAACTGTCCTTGTCGGAAAGTGAATGCTGGGGTGATTTTCCACCTAACACGATTTCCTTTCCGTCATTTCCCTTTCATACTGTTTCCTTCTTATGTTTCAGGTGTGATTCTAAGTTTCATGGCGCATGGCGGTGCCCGACAAATAGCGCGGATGCTTGATCGAAGGAGTGAGTACTCCCCGTGCACATTAGACAGAGCTGCTACGTCATCGCTCTCCCTATGCCCTCTAACAGTAGAACGGGTCTTAGGGCGTGGAACAATTACGACTTCCGCGCGTCTCTGTGGCCTGTCTGCGTGCGATCTGTAGCCTCTTGTGGGTCCTTCACTTCATTCCTTCCTCTGGGTATGGCAGCCACAATAGACCTATGTAAGTTGCAGTGTGCGAGGTGTCCTCTTTCGTGTGTGACCTATGACGTGTAATTCGCCATGTATTTAAACAGCTTTGACTGCATCAATTAAGGGAATATTACTATCGAAAATTGCCCCTAAAAATGACATTTTAGTCTTTTGTACACCCTTGTTAATTAATTTTTTCTTTAATTATATAGCATCATTCTAGACGCAATACCTACATTTTAAATCATAGGTCAGTTGCTCATGGTAATGTTCACTTCTTCACTTTTTGGTTTAATTTCGTGGGTTGTCTTTAAATTCAGACGCGCGCGCACTCACACTACTCTTTCATACTTCCAGACTCTAAGGAGGTTAAGGAAGAGTCCTAGTTGGAGAAATATTTCTATTCTCTAGCCGGGAACCGGGAACTTCCGGTTTGGAGGTTAGCATATTAACCAGCAAAAGAGGTTTCCCCATTTTTGCTTCAAACTTCTTTTTCTGATATGAATGACAGTTTCTCAGAACTGTTTAAGATAGACAATTACATGTACAATAACATGAAGTATCTCTAATTGCTGTTGTGGATGTACTTTGATATTAATAACACAGTTGGTTAATTTAAAAATTACGTTGATATATATTAAGATGATATAATTCCCTAATTCACAAAAGGGACCTGTGTGCTTCGAAGGTATCCATCTAATCTTGTAAAACTTTCAGTCTGATATCATAGTTTCTGAGATAACGGTCAGAAGTTTAATAGATTTAACATTGGTGGAATATAACTTTTACATTATGTAGCATTTTAATTAAAATTACCGTATTTAAATTCTTGTGGTACATCAAAGTTATTATAACACCAACAAAGATTTGAAATTCAGGGCTTTCACCGAGACTCCGTGTGTAGAAATGTTCGAATTTGTGATAATTAAGTGCGTAGATAGTTACCGTTTTAAATGGCTTGTAACAGCTGCAGGAGCAATACATAATTGTAATGTTGCACGTTCATAACGGAAGGTGCAGTTAGTTCAGCCTCAAGTATGGCTTAGAGAGCTCTCAATAGTCACACCTTTTCGTCATCTTGGCCAAGGAAGCGCTACCTTGTTCTGGGGACAAACGACGATCTGTGGTGCTTCATGTATGAGTCAACAATAACATGTTGAACTAACACTGTGACTTCGTTTAGCTTCTACTATTACTTCACTAATGTGATCTAGTTCAGTTTTTACCTTCAACTCACCTAGTCCTCGCAGTCGCTTCACTTATTTGATATAGTTCAGTTTTTACCTTTAACTCACCTAGTCCTCACAGTCGCTTCACTATTGTGATCTAGTTCAGTTTGTACCTTTAACTCACCTAGTCCTCGCAGTCGCTTCACTAATGTGATCTAGTTCAGTTTTCACTGGCAGTTCAACTAGTCCTTTCAATCACTTTACTGATGTGATCTAGTTCAATTTTCACTGGCAGTTCAACTAGTCCTTTCAATCACTTTACTGATGTGATCTAGTTCAATTTTCACTGGCAGTTCAACTAGTCCTTTCAATCACTTTACTGATGTGATCTAGTTCAGTTTTCACTGGCAGTTCAACTAGTCCTTTCAATCACTTTACTGATGTGATCTAGTTCAGTTTTCACTGGCAGTTCAACTAGTCCTTTCAATCACTTTACTGATGTGATCTAGTTCAGTTTTCACTGGCAGTTCAACTAGTCCTTTCAATCACTTTACTGATGTGATCTAGTTCAGTTTTCACTGGCAGTTCAACTAGTCCTTTCAATCACTTTACTGATGTGATCTAGTTCAGTTTTCACTGGCAGTTCAACTAGTCCTTTCAATCACTTTACTGATGTGATCTAGTTCAGTTTTCACTGGCAGTTCAACTAGTCCTTTCAATCACTTTACTGATGTGATCTAGTTCAATTTTCACTGCCAGTTCAACTAGTCCTTTCAATCACTTTACTGATGTGATCTAGTTCAATTTTCACTGGCAGTTCAACTAGTCCTTTCAATCACTTTACTGATGTGATCTAGTTCAGTTTTCACTGGCAGTTCAACTAGTCCTTTCAATTACTTTACTGATGTGATCTAGTTCAATTTTCACTGGCAGTTCAACTAGTCCTTTCAATCACTTTACTGATGTGATCTAGTTCAGTTTTCACTGGCAGTTCAACTACTCCTTTCAATCACTTTACTGATGTGATCTAGTTCAATTTTCACTGGCAGTTCAACTAGTCCTTTCAATCACTTTACTGATGTGATCTAGTTCAGTTTTCACCGGCAGTTCAACTAGTCCTTTCAATCACTTTACTGATGTGATCTAGTTCAATTTTCACTGGCAGTTCAACTAGTCCTTTCAATCACTTTACTGATGTGATCTAGTTCAGTTTTCACTGGCAGTTCAACTAGTCCTTTCAATCACTTTTCTGATGTGATCTAGTTCAATTTTCACTGGCAGTTCAACTAGTCCTTTCAATCACTTTACTGATGTGATCTAGTTCAGTTTTCACTGGCAGTTCAACTAGTCCTTTCAATCACTTTACTGATGTGATCTAGTTCAATTTTCACTGGCAGTTCAACTAGTCCTTTCAATCACTTTACTGATGTGATCTAGTTCAATTTTCACTGGCAGTTAAACTAGTCCTTGCAGTCACTTCACTAATGTGATCTAGTTCAGTTTTCACTGGCAGTTCAACTAGTCCTTTCAATCACTTTACTGATGTGATCTAGTTCAATTTTCACTGGCAGTTAAACTAGTTCTCGCAGTCACTTCACTTATGTGATCTAGTTCAGTTTTCACTGGCAGTTCAACTAGTCCTTTCAATCACTTTACTGATGTGATCTAGTTCAATTTTCACTGGCAGTTCAACTAGTCCTTTCAATCACTTTACTGATGTGATCTAGTTCAGTTTTCACTGGCAGTTCAACTAGTCCTTTCAATCACTTTACTGATGTGATCTAGTTCAATTTTCACTGGCAGTTCAACTAGTCCTTGCAGTCACTTCACTAATGTGTTCTAGTTCAGTTTTCACTGGCAGTTCAACTAGTCCTTTCAATCACTTTACTGATGTGATCTAGTTCAATTTTCACTGGCAGTTCAACTAGTCCTTGCAGTCACTTCACTAATGTGTTCTAGTTCAGTTTTCACTGGCAGTTCAACTAGTCCTTTCAATCACTTTACTGATGTGATCTAGTTCAATTTTCACTGGCAGTTCAACTAGTCCTTTCAATCACTTTACTGATGTGATCTAGTTCAGTTTTCACATGCAGTTCAACTAGTCCTTTCAATCACTTTACTGTGATCTAGTTCAATTTTCACTGGCAGTTCAACTAGTCCTTGCAATCACTTCACTGATGTGATCTAGTTCAATTTTCACTGGCAGTTCAACTAGTCCTTGCAATCACTTCACTGATGTGATCTAGTTCAATTTTCACTGGCAGTTCAACTAGTCCTTGCAATCACTTCACTGATGTGATCTAGTCAATTTTCACTGTCAGTTCAACTAGTTCTCGCAGCCACTTCACTATTGTGATCTAATTCAATTTTATCCAAAGAAATGTTTGTCAGCACGTGCATTGAAATTTCCCTTAGGGATTTTTGTGAAGAAGTAGGTTCTCCAATTTCAACTCGAATCAAAAATATTTGGCAACACCGGTCTGATTTAACCTCACACTTGTATTAATGATTACAATGAAATTGATATTGGAATTCGGTCGCTTGTACTAATTGACCACGATGTGCATGCGTTTGGAGGAGGGCGCCACTGCTCCGTTGGCAATGCGTAACGTCGTCAAGGCTTGTGTTCCGAGGAGAGTGAAGTCCTAGGCGATAGCGGGAATGTAAATTTGCACGGTGAAAACAGTACTACATTTACATGACTAAGCCTCACTAGTAAATGCAACGCGGAACTGCGGATGTTTTGTTCGCCTGATTGCACTTCCGAATGCCCCGTACCTAACTGTTTATTTCCTCTTTCTGCCGAATGCACTCATGTCGTGGCCGAGTAGTACTCCAGTAGCAGTGGATGCTAACGACAGGTAACTGTGAAATGTTCAGTTTACCTCAGACAGTAGTGACCGCAGCGGCTTTTTGGAAAGTGAATCATTTGCCTGCAAAATGTAACATCTATATCTACTCCTAAACCATGACCATGCTATTGGCGCATTAATAATGTGGGATATGGGGCGTTCATTAACCATTAAAACTTTAAAGCTACCCTGGTCATTAGTTGCTATACATCAAGTAGCTTTTGCCAGGTTTAAATTTAAAAACCATTATGTACAGAGTGCGGAGGGGCTGCTACACTATGGCTTGTTTTGATGTTTTTACCTTTTATACCACGCAACCTAACAGGAAATGCAGACTTCGAAACCTCTGAATCCAAAAAAGCATTACTAGGGAAAGGTCCGTGTGTGTCTATGTGTGTCTGTGTGCGTGCGTGCTTTATCATAACTTGAAAATGTAAAGTTCGATAAATATTAAACTTGGTGTTTAACTGAAGTATCTTTCAAAGATGCGACGAAGGTTTTCATAATTCTGGAAAACCTTCCCATCACATATTATACATGTTATTGAACATTTTTCGAAATGACTTATGTTCTCATAAATGACTAACCATTCTCGTTAAAATAAGATATCTTAAAGTTATTTCCACGCGAAATCAAATTTATGCATTGAATTTTTTAGGAATAGTTTGTGAAGCCGTCTTCATTCCGAAAGAATATTGTATTATTTTGTATATCTGATAAACCATAAAAGATGTACGAAAACTTATTACACAAGTATGTTGATCTCTTTAAAATATGTCATTTATTTCAAGTAACTTTTTGTGACATCATCCGGTTCCGAGATATCTGTTAATATGGTTTTGATTTCTTCCATTTACATATATCCAGCCTTTTGCTGCAAATGGACTGGCTTCTTTGGGACTTTGAAATGCGTCTGCAAAAATATTTTCGGGCTGAGGGGGAACTGCGAGACATACACTTCGTTTATGGTGCGGCAGAAGGCAATACTCAAAGAGCCCAAGTTATTCTTAGGTATCCTAGATATCAGAAGGAGAATTTGGTGGGTGCCCCAGAGCACTTTGCAGTATAACCAGTACTATTGGCGAGTGAGTGAGTGAGTGTGTATGGTTTAAGGGCCCGTCGACAACTAGGTTATTGGGGCCCGAGTACTTTTGGCAATCGGTGGATCGGGCGGGTAGGGCCTGTAATTTGGCCTTCAAGATCCCCTGATTTCACCACATTAGACTTCTTTCTCTGGGGCTACGTGAAAGCTGTTGACACCACGCATTGTCCAACGAACACGGGACTCCCTGCTACGTCGATACCAGCTCTGCGCTGAGGCTAATGGTGCTCATTTTGAACATTTATTGTAATGTAATAGTGATCAGAACAATAAAGCAATGAAAAATATTTAACACCGTTTTATTCTCAATCCTCTGTGTATTCCAGCAATATGCATTTCCGACACGTGGTCATGTAACAACATTATTTGTTATGGTCTCCTGTATCATCTCTATTAGTTTGGCAGTGAAGTTTTGAACATTCTGTATAATGTAGCTATTCCTGCAAAGGTTTGTCTCTATTAACCTGAAGTAGCTGGAAAAATAAGTGTTCCAAGGAATAGTTTGTAGGAGCTATATGTAAATAAACTATTTCTACTGGTTATCCGGTGGTTATCCCCAGGTTATCCTCATAGGCGGCAGACTTCTATGATGTCGACATACAGAAGCTTATGGCATACGTTTAAACAAATATGTGCAATTATATAGAAAAATAGAAAAAGATGCAAGAAATTAAATAAAACAATCGGTTTGCAACTATCTGTAATGGTTTGATTTGTATTAAACATGGGACCTTACTTTACAAGTTGCCCTCGTACTAACTTGCGCAGTAACTCTCCGTTAATGTGCCGTCTAGCAGCCACGTGGTCTATCAAGTTGACCAATATAAGATTCTCAGACAGCAGTGGCGAGGACGAAGAATCGCCATTAACCTCAGTGGGTTCACCGGGAGTGTTTGTAAACATCAGGAGCAGGCAAAGACGCGTCCATGATAAAAATAAGATGGAATTAACGTTTGCCTTTTTGCTACCATTCTTTATATTTCTATCCCGAATTTGCCGCTGCGTTACTGCTCGAATTCGCGGACACACTATATCTTCCTCTCATGCCATTTTTAGTAAAGCTCCACATGGCCCTCGAGTTCACGATTGCAGGTCATATGAAACGTCGCCTATAAATATGTGCTGAGTGTTTTTGTTTGACTCATTTGAAGTAAAATATATTACCAAATCCATAAGTACACTGCATTACATAAGTTGTCACTATTCAAACTTAGATTTATTTGCATATTGTTCCATCCTCATAAAGGAAAGGATATTTTTTACAGCATGGAATATACCAGTGTCCTACTCTCGGATCGCAAATTTTAACAGATGATGAGGCCTTATGCCTGTGCTAAAGTCTAATTTATTACCGCCATTATCGTCCACCTCGTGACTGACTGAGGCGTGATCCAGACTGCTCACGATGCCATTACAGTAATTGTATACCATTCACAGAAAGAACAAAACCGGGTCCTCAGCACAGCTTCCGCATGGGGCAGTAAAGCACTAGTTAGCTTTTCCTGAACACGGACGATATGCTTACCCAAAGGAATGGATGTGAGCCAAAGAACAAAACCGGGTCCTCAGCACAGCTTCCGCATGGGGCAGTAAACCACTAGTTAGCTTTTCCTGAACACGGACGATATGCTTATCCAAAGGAATGGATGTGAGCCAAAGAACAAAACCGGGTCCTCAGCACAGCTTCCGCATGGGGCAGTAAAGCACTAGTTAGCTTTTCCTGAACACGGACGATATGCTTATCCAAAGGAATGGATGTGAGCCAAAGAACAAAACCGGGTCCTCAGCACAGCTTCCGCATGGGGCAGTAAAGCACTAGTTAGCTTTTCCTGAACACGGACGATATGCTTGTCGAAAGGAATGGATGTGAGCCAAAGAACAAAACCGGGTCCTCAGCACAGCTTCCGCATGGGGCAGTAAAGCACTAGTTAGCTTTTCCTGAACACGGACGATATGCTTATCCAAGGAATGGATGTGAGCCAAAGAACAAAACCGGGTCCTCAGCACAGCTTCCGCATGGGGCAGTAAAGCACTAGTTAGCTTTTCCTGAACACGGACGATATGCTTATCCAAAGGAATGGATGTGAGCCAAAGAACAAAACCGGGTCCTCAGCACAGCTTCCGCATGGGGCAGTAAAGCACTAGTTAACTTTTCCTGAACACGGACGATATGCTTATCCAAAGGAATGGATGTGAGCCAAAGAACAAAACCGGGTCCTCAGCACAGCTTCCGCATGGGGCAGTAAAGCACTAGTTAGCTTTTCCTGAACACGGACGATATGCTTGTCCAAAGGAATGGATGTGAGCCAATGTTGACAGTCAACATTCACTTGTAATCAGGAACAAATTAAAGAACGTACACTTCTGATGAGTTGCATCTTAGTACGTAGTAGCCTAGGGAGGCTTATTTACCCTTTGTACCCCTTAATTTGGGCTTTCAAGCAGAGCTTATGGCTCCGATAAAACGGACCACGCCATTGATGCTTGCCCTTCTTATGTCTTGAGGTTTTAGGACAAATGTCTATATTTGCTGAGAGGTTTCGTGCGTCCTTTCACATTTCCTGTGTATATCGCAGTATGTGTAAATGTCTACGCAGTGTGTTACGCCCCATAATGTAACCAGCCGACAACACCTCTTAGTTGAGGTCCAGCTAAGTTCAAAGCAATCTCACTGTGCTTAGCGCCTGGGCCTTGGGCTTGGTTGTCTGTAGTTTGTTTCAGTAATCGCCGCTTTCTTAGCGATGATGTACATACATTGGTTATAGCAAGTACCGGGTCTTACACTGTGCAACCACCCAGTAGCTGTAGATAAATACAGTGCTGAGGTTTGTTGCCAATATTGGCTTCGGTAAGCAATGTATTTTATTTCGGAGCTTTTATTATTTTAGGGCGTTTTACATTTTTAACTTTTAACAGCTTATCTTTTTACTGATCATTTTTAAGTTAAGTTTTAACTGTTTTAATTTTTAGCTATTTTAACTTTCACTTTTTGGCTTTTTAAGGGTGAGGTTTCAACAGTTGAGTTTCCCGGTTTTTATTTTCGGACTTCGGGCCCTAATGACCTAGTTGTCGACGGGCCCTTAAACACTACACACTCACTCTCTCACTCGAGTAACATCTTACAATTTATAAACACGCCGTTACGTAAGCGTCACTTTAAGATGTTATACCGCTCGCAAAAGTTAAAGGCATGTGAACGCTGGCCAATGCTCAAGCAGAGCACTGTTGCCAAGCGTAGTGCGTGTACCGACAGAGGGTCTGTACATAAGGTTGTGCGAGATGCATGCACCACATTCGGCAGCGCTGGTAGGAGGGGCAAGCGTAGGATTCGCTGGAGTCCGCAGTACGCCCCGCCTCCATATGCCTTTAAGTTTTGCGAAGACTATAGTAGAAAATGGGAGTAACCAAATTTATAACCAGGTTTTGTACTGGGTAACAGTTTTAATAAATCATGCTTCCTTGGTGCAGTAACAACAGGGGTCTTGCCATTAAACATATCGCTCGGCTTTTGTTGGAACTACTCCTCGTTGAGGTGAACACCGAAGCAAAATCACACTGTTGTCGGTTAATCTATTTGAATCGACAATGCTCTCCGCCGCTTAGTAATTTCTAGAAGCTTCTTTGGAACTGCCCTTTTATCGTTGATAGGAGCAATGAGGATTTTCTCTCTGGGTGGTGCGTGCGTGGTTTCAAAAGGATGACACAGATTTTTTAATATAACGGCTTTTAATGAAGAATTGATTTATAAACTCGTTTCCTTGGAGACATTGCTTACCAATATCTGTATTTTTGTTGAATTAATTCACCAACCAACACTATTTGCAGACACAAGTAAACTTGAAGACACTGTTTTTAAGTCTGTTAGCTTTTAAGCTATTTGATGTGATAATTAAATGCAAGTCTGCCATCTTTGACTGGACTGACTAGCAGTGTCCATTGGTTTACCAAAGCATCGCTTCTTTCTCTCGAAATACGTTGGTTTCGCTGTTCCCATCCATGAGGCTACCCCCTTTTTGTTCGGTTTCTCCCTATATTTATTATTATTTAATTAAAATCATTATAATAGTTTATTATTATTAAATGCTTGGTTTCATTTTTTAAATAATGAGTCTGTTAAAAGTATATAAATTTTGGTATCAAGCCCTAACTTCTCTTACCTTAAATCAGGGATGGGCATTTGAGTGCATTTGCACTCCGTGCGCACGCTGGATGCCACGTGCGTGCGTGCGTGCGTTGCAGTATGCTAGCAGCTAGTCAAGTGAGTGAGTGAGTTATTGGATGGCTGCCACGAGTGATGTTAAGTGATACTTGACATCGCAGTTTAATACTTGATGGGAATTGAAGTAGGTAACATGAAAATGAAACATCAACTTGTTCCCCAGTTAAGTGATTCGGTTTGGATTTCCGATTTGGCGTTCTTTAAAATGTTACATAGCAATGAGCAAAATTAGGATTTTAAGAAAAAACCATTCTTATTACAGAATTTGCAGATAGAATTGCAGCTTTTAAGCAGAAAATATTGTTATGGATACGTCAAATGAAAGAGAAATATAATTATCATTTCTCATCTTTATCTAACCCTAAAGAAGAGCTGAACATGAAAAGGTTAAAAATGTACGCATGTATTCTATCTGGTCTGTTAAGAGTAATGTGCACCAGGGTTCCGCGTTTTAGATTGCCTGGAAATGGCGTTGCGTATTTTTTCTACGTGTTTTGATTCGAAACTGATTATTGATAACCTTCCCTCTTCATTACACTGTGAATCAGGGTTGCCAACTCGTACGATAATTATGGGGGCATACGATAATTTTAATGTTTGTACATATGGTTGCCAACCCATACGATAATTATGGGGTGTACGATAATTTCGATACCGGCGAAATATCGTTTTCACTGGTTTGTCACACCAGCGAAATGAAACTAATTACAAATAGCGACACCACTTTTGCCCTCATAGCCTGTCTCCACCCGCTCTAAGGCAACCATTTCATGTCCTACTTTTTCTTCTACCCTTTATCCTCTTGTTGCCAGTGTTCCCAGATCTGGTAATCTCAATGAAGAAGGCACTGTTCAGAAAATTGATGATCAATAGAGAAAACTCGGAGTAACTGATATTGCGTGTGAAATAAAAAACATGTCTGAACCTGGCAGTTTCTGGAGTGCTGTTAAACACAAGTGTCACCTCGGTGGAAATACTGATTTCAAAGAACTGTCAGAGTTTGCATTGATCTCGTTGCCTCACGAGAAGATGTTAAAGTTTATCTCAACAACAAATTTGTATAATGTTGCAACGATTGAGGAAGATGAACTTTCAGATGAATAGCGCCAGAAACGTAAGTACCAAAGTTGCAATACTGGTTGAGGTCATCAATCTTGTAAGTGGATACCATAAACATCAATACTATTACATTCTCGTAAGTGTTAAACTAAAATTTTTATTGTTGTTGCATTTGGTTTATGATGTACGATAATTTTGACTCCAAATTTATAATTTTGATTGGTCGGTACGATAATTTTTCTTCCAAATGTTGGCAACCCTGCTGTGAATTGATTGACCTGAGATGTGATCGAGGGATGCGAGCGTAATATGATTCAAGGTCGAGTCTCATACAGTTTTGTGAAGGATTGTCAAGAAGACAATCAAGTTTTGTCAAGTTTTGTGTTCATTTGGTTCCATAGATTGAAAAGTTATTTTCTATTATGGAAATAAAGAAATCTTAAACGAGAAATAGGCTTGCAAATGAGTTTTTAAGATCAGTTCTTCGCATAGCTTGTGCCTATAATATTTCTGCAAATATTGAGAGGTTGTGTTATATGAACTAATGTGCATAGACGTGGTTTGCTCTGTGTTTAAGAAACAGTTTTTATGACGTTGAGTTGGTATTTAGCACCGCAACTTGAATAAATCGGTTTCTGTGCACGTAGACGCACTTTATTCTTGTAGTGCACGCACGGCGTGCAAATGTCTGCCCAGTCCTGCCTTAAATGGAGCAAAACACGAGAGGCAAATTACTGATGTAACATCTAGGTGCATCCTAATACATAAGGGGGCACATGGCAATGACTTTCTATTCCATTGTAACTTTTAACCACAAAATGAAGCAACGAATGGGGAAGTTTATATATCGCATTTTTCCTTAAAAGAATATACCAAACTCGACGCTAAAGGAAACCGGACATTACGTCACATGAAGGAAAGGAAATTCGTACTTCCTTTGTTTTTTCCAGTTGTGATGTCCACGAAGGTGACTCAATAACTTGCAGGTGTTGACGTAACATAATATTAAAAATATTCTTAATTTAATTAATTTTCATAGGGATCTTGAATTTGTATTCAAAACTTACGCAAATTCCTAGGCAATAGCACAAGGTTGCGTCGCGTTATGCATTTGGAACAGATACTTGTTCGTGTACCTATATCTACAGTATCGCGTTGAATGTCTTTTAAGAAAATTAATTCAATGTGTTCTAACGTTTTTGTATTTACTCGAAAATAATACCCCTCGATTATAAGACCCGCCAAAATTTGCGGACGAATTTAGGGAGAAAAAAAAAAAAACTATATTTGAGCGAATGTTAATTTGAGATAGGGTGTAATTCCTGGAAATAAAATGTTGCAGATTTTCTTTGTTGGTGTACGTATAGATGATTGGCCAAGGACAGCTTTTACCTTTCGCGTGTTTGAAAGAAAGTAGAGGGGATTAGACATTGACCTTCACTCATTAGTAGCTTCAACCCTTCTATCTGCTTTCTTCTTACTAAAGGAAAAAAGGAAGTGGATGTTTTCGTGGCCCTCAGAAAGTACGGCATGCTGCAGTTGTAGTGTTTAACGCCCGCTTTTACTACTACGGCACCGCAGGCGGCCATGCTGCAGTGACGCTGTGGGTGGAAGAGAAGGGAGTGTTGTGAAATGATACAAATGAAAGGGCGCGAAGTAGTAAAGCAGCATGCGAGTAACAACAATAGTTATTGTTTAATAAAACATAAGTTTTAAGTTCATAGCTCAGTAATACATCTCTTATTTTAATTTTCCGAAATACTCGTTTGTAAGATCCTCCAAATGTTTCGTCTATAATTGCGTTACTAACGGGGGGGGGTCTTAATTTCGAGTAAATAGGGTAGTTAAAACGGTGTTACATTTTATCTTGAGTCCTAGTAATCATAATGTAAGTTCATCATAACAGTTTCGCTTCCTAGCTTCGCTTCTCTTTTTCTTTTATCAATATTTAATTTAACACTTCCTTGAAACGCTGTCCCTTTTTGAAGAAACATCATCTCATGGAAATAACCAGGAATACGCAAAATTGGGTCTTTGCATTTTCTGCATTCTTAAAATGAGAAATTATTTAAAACCATGATAGCCCGGAGACGAATAGGTATTCTGTATGTGTGCTTAGGTAATATATTATGATGAAGATCAAACGTCAAATTATTTTTACCAACTATTTCATGCAATGATGGTTGTGATTTTCACACTATTTCTTTATGAAAACGTAGTACATATATATGATTTTAAATACTTTTAAAATAAGCTCCTGAACATTACGAGACAGTAATTAAAATCGATAGTGTACCTCCAGGTGTGAAGACAAATTTGTAAATAATTTAAATATTATTCTTTTTGTTGCAGATGGCTTCTGTGTGTCCGCAATTTGCCGGTAAGAGGAAATACTTTGTATTATTCCTGATTTGCTATAAATCATGATGTTGAAGTTTGTTATAAAAGTGGATACTAAAACACACACACACAGACACACACACACACACACACACACACACACACACACACAGACACACACACAGACACACACACAGACACACACAGACACACGCACGCACACGCACACACACACAAACTGATTTATATATGTACCTTGCCCTACAGTTTATGCACTATTCTTCCACACGTGGATATTTCGCTTCTTCCCCTATGTGCCTGGATCTACGGGGTCATCAACGAAACAGCCGTGAAACGCAAAAGTTCTTAAGGTGTGTATTTAACTCAGTACTTTCGTACTGTGCTGTTACATTACAAGAATGACGTATAATGGATGTAACTAACCTTCCCAACATTCGCCTAGGAATCCGGGGAAACCCCCGAACACAAGCCATGGGCCAGTAAGGTCGACCGTGAGGATCGAACAAACGACCACCCGAATGCGAGTCGCGAAGCCACCTGGCTCGGTGAGTTGCTTAAGTCTAGCAAATTGAATAGTGATAAAGAGGCATATATACTTAGGTAGAAAGCAAAGATCAGGAATGGTAGTAGACAGGAGAACACAGAAAATGGCTGATGACTCTGGCAGGAGTTTGAATCAAAACTGAGTACACATTTTGGCGGAAAGTGCACAGTGGGAGAACCAGCGAGCAAGTAAAACTAGAAGCAGATTGGTATGTCGGGATCTACTGGCTGGAGAGAGGACCTGGCAAAGCATAGGTCATTTGCTAGCTATATTGCGCGAAGCCAGATCAATTTGTTCACTGCGCCAAGGCATTTACTTCCTTCTGTTTTCGGGGTTTCCTTTTTCCTTTTTGTTCCTCATTCTTTTATTTCCTTTCCTCGCCTTTAACTTGTGCTTTAAATATACATTTACCACCAATGACACATACATTAAACGTTTGTGTAATAACTTTAATAATTGGATACTAATAAAGATGACTAATGAATCCATCTATCGTCCGTCCGCCCCTTCATCGCGCACGTATCTAAGGTAGGAGAAATATTCCGTTCGACCCAAGTATTGCTTATAAATATTTCACCAGAAATAAAAAGTGGATGTAGGAGAGAGCAGCAGGCTTCAAAATGAAAGGTCTGATAAGTATATTTCTAAATATTTAGCGGACCTTTTAAAGATCCAAGAGGAAAATTTACTGGAAATCAGCCCCGTCACAACCAAATAACTGTTTTGCCTTTTGTGGTAAAATAGTTATTTCTTGGTTTCAAACACACACGGAAGCACGCACGCACACACACACACACACACACACACACACACACACACACACACACACACATACACTTTTACGATTTTAATTTAAACATATTTATTTATTATAATTTATATAATTTATTATATAACATTTTACCGCCTCCGTAGCGCAATGGTAGCGCACTTGCCTCTGGCGCGGTGGACCCAGTTTTGATCCCCGGTACCGGCATGGGATTTCTTCCCCGCTGGGAGGTCTGGTACGGGGAGCACACCTCCCCGTTAGGTCCCTGAGGGGCCAATTGAGTGCTGATAGAAAGGTAGCATCCCCAAAAGGTCAAATAATCGCCTTACGGTCGGGGGAATCTGCGTGCTCACCCCCGCCGACCCCACCTGCACTCCGTGATCTTGGCTGCGGCTGGAGGACGCAGTGGCCAGGCGATGAGGGTAACCTTTGCACCGAGGAGACGCCCTAGGTATTATTATATCATAAATTATGTTATATATGTTGTTATCAAAGTAAAACAATGTTTTCTGCATTGTAAAAACTATTTCTGTGTGTTGCTGCTGAAAGTAAAAATAATTAAATATGTATTCTATATGCAAATAATTAAAGACACAGCACGTTTATTTGGTTTAATATTAGTCATAAAATCAATCATGAATACCTTCAAAGTTCTGTTACTCATACCTTACGTAACAACGTAACCCAAATGCTCCTGTTTAATTTCTCAAATCAGTAACAAAATATTTGCATGTTATCTGATACTCAAGAAATATAGTGAAACCTTTCGGATATATTTAATAAACAGTACAACGCCATGCCACGAGTATACTGATTTCATGCTGGAACTAACAACTAAATTCTTGCATTTGTTTTGTAGAAATAAAAGTAATTTTGAAGGGATTGCTTCAATTGCCCGTGAAGCACAATGTCCTCCTGCCCTTCACGGACAGGGCTGAGAAAACGAGCACGTGGGCATGCCCTTTGGAGCAGTAAATTGACGTTCCCTCTTATAGTGTGCATACCCAATAATTTACCAATGTAATTAGAAGTGATTCTGTAAAATGTGTGAAAAATGTTAGTGGTGCTCAGTTGTGAGTTATTTGGGAACACACAAAATTATATATTCTTTGTGAACTAAGATTTGTCTTCAGAGCTTCAGTGAATGTGGTTTTGAATCGTTCAGTGGGTGCTAAATTATCACATGAACCGAATGTTGATGACGGTTTAGTCATGTTTTCTAAAACATGTTATGTTCCGTTTTCACAGAAACTGCCAGAGGAGAATCCGAATGTCAAAAGGCAAATGTCTTTATAAGAACCATTTTCCAAAGTAGTATTATTATGTTGTATTATATTCGACCCAAAAATTCGATGTCGAGATTTCACCGGAAATATGTTTTGAAGCCCCCTGAATAAGAAAAAGCCATGTTACAAAAAAAAGTCCACGTGTGTCTGTGAACAATAGGTATAACCCAAAAACGAAAAGTCGGTTAAAAATCAAACTTGATATTTCAGTTTAATATTTTACAAAGATGCGGCACGAAAATTTTGAAGAAAGTTCCTCCACCCTGAGCTACCAGTTACATGGGAAATTTTTATTTTCTCAAAAATGGCTCTATGACTTTGATTAAAATGCATATGTTAAAGATATTTTTTATGGAAAATGAAATGTATATTTTGAATTTTCTGGCTATAGCACATGTCCTGTTCACTCTTGAAGACTTCTGCGTAATTGGTACACAAAAAGTGTAGATCTCGTTAAAACATAAGTTATGTCCAGATGCAGATTTTTATTTATTTATTTATTTATTTATTTATTTTATTTATTTATTTATTTATTTATTTATTTATTTATTTATTTATTTACTTACTCACTCACTCACTCACTCACTCACTCACTCACCTCACTCACTCACCTCCTCACTCACTCACTCACTCACTCACTCACTCACTCACTCACTCACTCACTCACTCACTCACTTATTTATTTATTTTCTTTGAGTGAACCATTTGGGAGATATTCCTTATTCTTTGTGTGAGTTTTGCAATACATATGCTTTTCTCGAATGGAAGGTCATTATTCACTTTTTCATCTCTTGGCCGTACAAAGAGAACGGAATCTCAAAGCTTTAAAACATTTGACTATCGCTCCAAGCCTACTGGTTTCCCATATTCCCCTTGTACCTACAAGGAAATAAGCAATAAGGTAATTTCTGCAAATGTTTATCTCGACTAACATGCAGAATATAAAGGAATAAAGAGTTTGTAAGAACAGTTAGTACAAGAGTAGAGAAAGGCATGTAATGCAACACATCAGATTTTAATTTATTTTGCACTGTTTTCACGTAGAAATTCCTGGACAAATGTGAAGTTGTAAATATCTAAATAAATCAATCAGTCAATCAATCAATCATAATGGCGGTTAACTGTAAAGTCCGGACAATTTGAAATACTCGACTAATGGGCTCTTGGGTGTTTTATCTTGATATCTCTATGATGTAGTGTATATACTTGGGGTACCCTTGAAGGGTTCGCGGAATGTGCATGAATCAGATGAGAAACTTAGGTTAAGAGTACGCATGACTGATAGTGTCTCAGACGGATTTAGCAGAAGTTGTTTGCAGTTGACTCCAGTGTTGATTATCACTTGCACTCAAGGAAAGGTTCATTAGTGCTTCATAACGGTCAGCCATACGTGCTAGAACACTTAGCTTCTCGTGAGTCACTGTTATAAGGCCTTGGTGCAAGTCTTTAACATTTGAGCAAACCTATAGGCATCATGTGACCTTTAACGACCCGTCTTGTTAAAATATTGCATTTTATAATAAGAGTGACATGGCAACTAAGGTGTTCACTGCAGGAAAATGGAACCAGCTCCTATCGCCTCCACGTGGCAGGATATTCTGATGTTTCTGATTGGCTCAAGTTAGATATGAATCGATTCCTACTGGGTGGAAGCAGGGTTGAGCCACTGCATCCTTCCTTGGCTGTAGCAGAGTGATAGGTGCTGGTTCTGCTTTACTGCTTTCAGTCTATAAAATGGGCTACATTTGTGGCCAATGAACTCTATACCCCAAAACATAGAACAGACAAACGTTTTCACGTCGTTTACCGCTCTAGAATGGAGACAAATCTCTTCCAGGAGTGACCAGAACCAGTATGGAAAGGTGAGTGATTGACCTCTACCAAACCGAAACACGTAGGGGGAAAAAAGTCAAATGGTGTTTTTGTATTGTATTAGTGTATGTGTATTTACATCTTCACAGCATATCAGCATAAATCAAGAATGTTACTGAAACCTATAACTCATAGCTATAACATTCAAATTATATTTCTATTTCTTTAAGGTGCTGTATATTCTGTCTGTAAGAATAGACTGGCTGTACCTAAATATACTGTGACAAATACGACAAAAAGTCCAGTCCAATACTTTTTTCACTTCATTTTTCTCTAACTGAAATGCACAAATACACAGTTCTCTTTTACTGACGTTAACACAGTCTGTACTGTTTCATGATATTACCACTCGCAACTGTTTTCTTCTCACAACCTTGACTCACTCCTTTCATTGTCTTTCTTCACTTTCTCTGTCCCCCAAACACTAGCTCTGACGATACAATCACTCAACACTCATAACTGCTTCGCTATCTTCACGACGCGACGACACACGCTCAAACTAAGAACTGGTTGACCCTTTGTCTGTAACTCATGACGTAAAACGGACCTTACTCGAACTTCTACAAGTGCACCGGCTGCCGGGCACGTTTCAAATAACCTGGAAAACCTCTTTTGGTTCTGCCGTTCAATAACAGTCGCGCCAAGCAGCCTGTCCTTGAGCGTCTTTGATGAACATGCCACCAGTGGGGTATGGCAGCCCGGCCCGACCATCCTTTGTTGTGCGCCGCGACCGGTGTCTCAATACCTTGATGTATTTTATGATACATCATGTCTGCAGAGTGTAGGACATGTGGTTTAGTAGTTGCTTCCACAATTACATTTAAACATATGCAATAATATCTGAAGAAAAATACTGAAATTCGCATGGCCACCAAACATGGCGAAATCAGGCAGTAGTGCCATGGTGATAGATGCCAACAACAATGTAACGTAGCTAATAGAAACCACATGGATTATTTAACTCATCAAACTTATATGTAACTAGCTGTGTGAGTCGCTTTTACTTTTGGTATTACATAAACTGGGGTTTCAACAGCAGAACGATTGCGAACCTACAAGAATATTTTCGAAGTTTATTTATTTATCTAATGGCAAAGTAATGGAACATAAAAATCATTTACACATATTATACATAATTCCTCTGACTTTCCAGTATCTTGATATTTCAGAAGACCCAAGTAACGTAGCAGGTGATCCCTATCCGTGACTTCTTGTAGATCATAGAGCATGCAGGAACTACAGGGTAACTACAAGAGTATAGTCTCAGCAAAATGACACACGTTGAGGAATCATTTTCGAAATTGAATTTCTAAAACTATTAACGGTTGAGCATTGTGACACAAGGTTATGGGCGGTCGGGATGGTAAACAGATAACACTCAGCGTGAATACGATAAGCACAGTCGCCTTATAACCACAATCGTCTTGAAGCTTCGCCCTTTCGAAAGTTCTGGAGCAATGTGGAAATTTCCTACTGCTGTATAAGCGAGTGCTCTCACGGAGCCCTAGGCACGCGGAGTGAGTGTGAGTGAGCTAGTGAACGCGTTTCTGGAGCGACAGAAAGTGCTGTTCTCCGAGCGACCTAGTGACGACGTGCAGTGAGTGGTGTAACTGCAAGGAACTAGAGACGTCCTGCGTTCGACTCCAAGCGAGTGAAACGCCCGGAAGAGGAGGCTACTTCGCGGCAGAAGTGACCTGAACAGTGAAACTAGTTCACATTAGTGACGTGACAATGTGAACTCAGTGAAGTCTCCGGAAAATCGAACAAGGTTATTAAGAGAACATGAAAACCGAGTGAAATCACAGTTTAAAACTAGACCAAGTAACGCTATTTTGAAATTCTGTTCTGTGTGTAACTTAGTATTTTTGTAAATCGTAAGAGGTCCTAGATAATAGTTAAGCAAAGGCTAATATTACGTATGACTAGTAAACTTGCACTCAATTCCGAGAAGCCTCTAACAGCCACTTTTATACCCTAGGGAGCGGCTACGACCGACGGGACGTGAGCTTTTTATTGTGTTGCTTCTGAGTTACCGTTCTTGTTTCTAAGTTTCAAGATTGACTCAATGGCGCATATTATTCAGAAATGTATTTGTAAATAAAATGTGAAGATAAAATTAATAAAGTGAAAATATACAAAATTCACGTGAAAACAAGCAAATATGCTGGATTATTTACAATCTGCTGAAGTATGCTTATTAATATAAGAGACAAAATATGTGTTATATGTAACATAAAATACTTATTATATTGTTGGAAGTTTAATAATTAACTCACGTAGGAAGTGGCCATACTTTTTGACAGCAGAGAAGAATTGGTACAAGACCCTTTCCCTATTTACCTATGACGTTGCAGAAAGATACCTCTGTTGTAAGCAAATTCGTATTTGTTATCTTAATCAAGTATTATAGTCATAACAATTATTAAAAGCCGACATTAACGTTCTCCCCTGACATCTTATACGTTCTTTATGATAAAGGAACTGCATTATATCACATTTGGAGCTGGAAAATATAGGATGTCATTTTTCTGTTCGCAGAATACATCTGGATCGAAGTTTTGTAACAACGGTAAACGACAGTGTTCAGCGGTTTGCCATCAAGCGTGGCTAATAATGTCCCTGAAAATGAACTGCTTGAATGTGCTCTGAGTAACCGTTATAATTTGTCTATGACATAACAACTCCAGAATTAGTACTTTCCTGGCCCAATGGAGACACCATTGTCACCCAGAATTGCACCAATGGAGGCCACAGAAACGAGCTAATCAAATAGGATATCAGGTCATTTGATTACTTACGTTCTTCCTCGTCAGAAACCGGGGACATTCTGAAAATGCTGAAGCATTGTTTCTTAACTCGCTCAAAATTTGATTGAGGCAAGCTGGCGACATTGCAGAGGTGCCATTGTTTGCTTTCTCTGCAGCGTACCTACAGGCAAAGGTGTTACATTCCACTCAAATATTCAATACCGAAATTTCCCATCTTTTGAGGCTCTCTGAATAAAAACAAGTATTTTTTAGAAAAAGTTCTGTGTGCGCATGCGTCTGTGTACACCATAACTCAAAAACGGAAAGTCGGGTAAACACCAAGTTAGCCTTTATATGGAACATTTTCTGAGCTTTTTATTTTCTCAAAAATGGCTCCAATGATTCTGATTAAAATGCCATATACTAAAGCCATTTACATGGCAAATAAAACGATAATCTTGAATTTTGAGGGGAATAGCCTGTTAAAGTCCTCTTCATTTGTACGGAAATTTGTATAATCTTGTATAACTCGTTAACTTTAACTGATAGACGTAAACGTACTGCACAAAAAATGTAAATTTCTTTTGTTCCAAACAAAAATATTGTGGCATTAGCCATTTCCGAGATATCCGTTATTAACAGTTCGAATTATTCAACACTTTTGTCATTCTTTTAAAGCCCGTCGATATCCATTTGTTTCTCGCGATTACATGGAAAGAGTATGGAATTTTAAGACCAGCGTCCACCTCTTAAACATTTGACTATCACTATTCCCTTTGTATCTATAAAGAAATGCGTTATGTAGCTGTAAAAGTTTATCTCGAGTAAAATGAAGTAAATAGAAAAATAAGATTTGAAAGAATAGTTTTGACTATCCACTAATAAACGATAGAGAGTATAGAAAGTGATGCGATTGTAACACATTCTACTTTTTTGTGACATGATGCCCACATTCTTTATTTAAACGAGTGTCTTTCCCCTCTCTCTTATTCCCAAGTCTTTTCAGGGATTCTTCTTGAGAGTGTAACATGAATAGCACACAGAAGACCAGACAAAATAATGCTGTTTTCAGTGTGGATAAGGTATGTTATTTGTAAGAAGGAAAACCAAATGAGTGACTTACACCTATACCTCAAGAAACCACATTCTCATTTTAAACTACAGATATCATTTTATCACATATTTCATATCTACACCAGAGTAGGCTCACGCTTATTTCCAAAAATACCTCAACAGCAGTGTTCGGACAGAAGGTAGGCATTTGTCAACATACAGGTCGGAAGCTAATCTTGTGGTTACTTTCTTCATTGCCGCAATCAATATACCGATATGTTTATTTTTTTTCCCACGTATTTACAGTAAGGAAGTATTATACTCCATCCAAAAGTTCCACCAAGAATTCACAGGAAGTACAATTTTTGAGGTTCCCTGAATTAATTTTTTTTCATTGTGGTAGCTTGGAACAGCACGGCTGAAAAATGAAAGGTTGGTTCAATACCAAACTTGGTATTTAAATTCCGCATCTTCCGAGGATACGTCACCCAAAACTACCTTTTACATGGAACATTTTTCTAAATGTTTAATTTTAATAAGAGTTTCTCGAGTGGCCGAAACGCCGAACAACTTTATAAACATCGCACGGCTGGTAAACCGAGAGGTTCTTATTAATAATCATCGCCGTGAAAGCTTCAAATTCTACATTTTCAATTTTCTAAAAGAAAAAATATGACTGTAACGATGTTGATCGAAATACATTTGAGATATTTTCATGAAAAAAGAAATTTTCATCTTTAGTTTTGTGACGATATCCCCTGCAGTCCTTTTCATTCTGAATGCCTTTTGCATAACTGAGAAACCTTTAAGACATAGACAAATCCACTGTACAGAAAATGTAGATATTGTTAAAGCACACAATTTGACAACTTTTTTTTTTTTTTTTTTTTTTTTTTTTTTTTTTTTTTTTTCGTGAAGTTAGGCATTTGAGATACACTCCTTGTTATTGGTTTGAATTTTTAATTAGTTCCCATTTTCTCAAATGGAAAGTCGTTATTCATTTCTTATTTTTTCCTCACCTTCTGATCATGCAAAAGGAACGGAATTTCAAAGCCACCATACAACGACTAGCTCTTAAAAGACTGCATATATTCCCATATACCTATAAGGAAGTATGTCATAAAAACATCTCCATAAATGTTTATAACTTAACATGACTTAGATGAGGGAGTAACGTTTTGTAAGAATTGTAATAAACACTTAGAAAAGGTCATGGGAACTGAACACAGCACATATTTTTGTTTTTAATTGTTCCATTTATTTTAACTGCAGAGGTCATATCGGCGGCCTTGACTATTGTTTTTTTAGTCGCTTAACAGTGGGGTTTATACATTGAATTCACACACACATTCACTCATACTTCCAGACTCAGGGAAGGATGAGGAATAATCCTGGCTGAAGAAAAATTCCTACCCCCTGCCGGGAATCGAACCCGGGACCCCTAGCACAGCAGGCAGGTGCTCTACCAACTGCGCGACGGGGCCAGCCGACACAGCACATTTGTATTTAAGTAACCTGGGATAAAACAAAATATTTTTCAAGACGTACACCAATCACGTGATTGTCAGCTTATTATTGTTTACATGATTGTCTACGAATTATACAAAAGTGATAGATAAATGCTAGTCTTGATATTCCATTCTCCATGAGCTCACGAACAATGCTGAACCTGCATAACGCTTCGAAGTACTGAAGAATTGAAACAAACAACAGGAATATTTCTGAAATTATTAAGGGAAGGAAAAAATTAGTGATATAAGTAACATGTTTTAACGACCTCCACAGTTCTGTAGTAAGCTTTTCGTACACTTGTGATGGGTACAGACAATTGAAGATAAGCGTTCTGTCTTACACATACACATTCCCGTCAGGATAGTCCTCCCTAAGTGAGGCTTTTTGCAAGTTTTCCTCAGTCCTCCTGACTGGCAAATGCTTTCCTTTGCATGTATCATCAGTGTCGACGGTGTTTGGTGCCGTATGTTGTAAACCGGACGTTAAACACTATTCTGCTAGTCGCAAAATTTAATGGCGGCTGTATTCTTCTTTTTCCTGTTGTACAAATACATTTTGTGGGTGAAAATAATAATTTATATCACCGGCTTTACAGCCTGATTTCACAGCGTGTTTAACTATACAATACTGTAAGGCGTGCCAAGGCTATGATTGGATTTTGTGTTGAGCCACCCGCCATTAAATTTTGCGACAGCTATAAATGCGCACGTACACATAAGCACACAAATACACACATTTACACACAAACACACACACATAAACACACACAAGCACATACATACACGCAAACCCACACATACACGCAAATACATACACACAAACCCACACATACACGCAAATACATACACACAAACCCACACATACACGCAAATACATACACATACACGCCCACATACATGCACACTCACACAAAACCGCACATGCACATACATGTACGTGCACACAAACACACGCACAAACATACATAGATACACACAGACACGCACATACACACATACACATAAACACACGTACACATGAACATATGCACACACGTAGTCGCACCACATACATACACAAGCACACACACAAACATAGGCACACACACTCGCACCACAAACACACATACACACAAACATAGGTGCACACGCAATCGCACCACACACATACACACACACGCTCTCGCACCACATACATACACATACACACGCACACACACCACAAACACTAGTGACACACACACACACACACACACACACACACACACACACAGACAGTGTACTGATGGGGAGCCTATTGATGCCAGAATCACAGTTTGAAACCTTGGAAGTAGATCACACTACGGTTATGTATGTCCGCTAAACTTGCATGTAACATGTGTTCATTGTAGAAGGAATCCTGAACATGAGATATGAATAAGTAATGTGCTTACAGGTATCGTAGGTATCTTACCATGTTAACTTAGACCATAAGAACTGAAGGGCTGTGGCATGGAGCCAAAGAGTAGTTACATGTTCCTACTTAGTGCCTAATGCGACAGACCAATAATTGTAAAAATCTGATGTGTTATGTTCACGTGATTTTCTCTACTCTCTAATGTTTGTCAGTGGGTATACAAATTACTCTTGCGACATTTTCTTTTTTGTCTACTTAATTTTAATCTTTGCAAAAAAATCTGCGTTATACATTTTGTTATATATTCACAGGTATAATGATAGTCAAATATTCAAAAACTGGACGCAATACACTGGTCTTAAAGAAAAGATTTTGAAAGAATGATAAGCTACTGAGCAGTTCGAACCATTGAGCTACATATTCACTTTGGGAACAAAACTATATTTTTAGCCAGAGTTTTTTTTAAGATTATATGTGCTTATGATTGGCGTAATAACTAGAAATAGTTACACGAAAAAAATTTAAGTGTTACTGTTTCATTTCTTTTTTGAAGTTTTGTAGCTTCTATAAAAATATAGATGTTAGGCTTTAGTTGTTTCTCTGAACATGTACAGTGGTTTGAAACTCAATTATATAAAGTAAACTGGCTGTTCATAAAGTTATGCATTTTGAAATTCAAAATTCCTCTTACCAACTGAATCTTAGTTTAAATGGCTACAGAGATTTTGTGGTTTGTGCCACCTCCTCTTGTACCTATCAGTGATAATTTACAGTATTCTGATTTTAACAAATTCAAAGATGTACATAATATTTTCAATCGAGATTTTGTAAATAGTCCATTCAGTTTGGAGTGTTGTGTGTGTTGCAGATTGTGGTTTAAAAATTATTTGAAACCTTTATCCTTGAAGAAGAAAAACTCATACAACAGAAAATTGTAGAATTTGAAGGCCGTAATGACCTGGCATGTAGAAGATGATGTACAGTGGCACGTATGTATATAATTTTGTGTAAATAAACGAATGATAAACACAGTCTATGCTGTTCAAAGCTCATTGATGAATAATTAAAATG
This sequence comes from Tenodera sinensis, assembly GCA_030765045.1. Taxonomy (NCBI): domain Eukaryota; kingdom Metazoa; phylum Arthropoda; class Insecta; order Mantodea; family Mantidae; genus Tenodera; species Tenodera sinensis. The sequence continues at coordinate 33,034,714 of CM060964.1, forward strand.
TTTCCCTGAAATATGAAAGTTTCACTCTAAGACACACCCTTTCTTTTTTTTCTAAACATGGTTTTTCGTATTTAAGGGAACACAGAACGTATATTTTCGGTGAAATCTAGGTATCTTATTTTTAGGTGAAAGGCAATACCTTCGCTTCGTACTGTACTGAGAAAGTAATGTATGCAAGATGAAGTGTGTACATAAATGCACGTGATCTGTATGGCTTTCAATCATTAGCAGTTCGTTGCGGTTTGAATCACATGGAGAATAGTATCAACGGTAAATAGCATCAACTCGGAGCATCCTTTCGACTTTCACGTAAATTAGGTTTTTGTTTAACAAATGAGCATGCTATTGGAGGCAAAGACCGCAGATTCCATTCCCGGTGGGATTTTTGAACCGTGAAAACAATTCCAATCTACAAATTGGTACAGATCACAGGGTAACGTGCATACCAGTTGCAACCCCCCTCCCCCATAGGGTGCAGTAAGAGCTCCTGCAGCGATTAAATGCCAATAAAGCAGCTTACTTTGGTTCTCTTTGTAAGCCAGCTGTGTTTCCAAAACGATTTCTGAACTTCACTGTTGAAAGCGGCTGCGAGTGTATTTAGTGTTGGGTCTTTTCTGTCTGTTTCAGGCCCTTGCTAAATGTGTTCATGTCTCTACAGGAACATAATAGATCTGATATTACAAGACAGCGTTTTCTTTCGTAGTTTTAGAGTAGCTAACACCAGGATTTATCCAGGATGAATATACACCTGGTAGAATGGTTATGGGTATCATCCTTTACATCCGAGCATGCTCTCGTTATTACTTTGTCTACTGCCTGTACATACTAAGTAGGGTAAATAATAACATTGTATTCGACCTAAAATTGCGATGTTGTGGTTTCACTGGAAATGTATGTTCTGAGGCTCCCTTAATCCAAAAAAGACACATTTTTCGAAAAAGCTCCGTGGGGATGTGTGTGAGAGAGAGAGAGAGAGAGAGAGAGAGAGAGAGAGAGAGAGAGAGTACAGTATAACTCAAAAACGAAAAGTCGGTTAGAAACCAAAGTTGGCATTTAAGTTTAATATCTTTCAAGCATGCAACACAAAAATTTTGCTCCACATTAAACCACCCTTTGCATGGAGAATTTTTCAAAAATTTTGATTTTTTCAAAAACGGCTCTAACGATTTTGATTATATAATACCGCATGTTTCAAATATTTTTATGACAAATTTAATTTCGAATTTTCTGACTCTAGCCTATGTAGTCCTGTTTACTCTGGATGGCATTTGAATAACTCGTAAATCGTAATAAATATACCAAATCTTACTTTACAAAAATGTAAAGTCTTGTTAAAACACACAAGTTATGTCTAAGTGCAGTTTTTGTAGAGTGAACCATTTCGGAGTTATTCCTTGCAATGTTTGTGAATTTTGCAATACTTAAGCTTTTCTGAAATGGAAGGTCGTTATTCACTTTTTTCCCTTGACCGTGAGAACTGAATTTCTAAGTTTTAAATGATTTGACTATCACTCAAAACCTACTGTACTCCTCTGTTCCCCTTGCATCTATAAGAAAATCAGTATAATTTGTGCAAATATTTATTTCAACTAACGCGAAGAAGATACAGGGATAAGGGTTTGTAAGAATAGTTAGTACAAGAGTAGAGAAAGTCATTAAGTGCAACACTTGAGATTTCTTAACGTGTTTAACGCCCATTCTTACTACATACGGCAGCAAGGTGGTGGGCACTGTTCATACATGAAATGAAATGTTAATATGCAAAATAATTTTGTTCATTGTCGCTGTGCATGGGAATGTGTTTATACCCCTTCTGTTAAGTCTTATCCAGTTGATTCTGGTACGTAGCTATAAGCTTCTAAAGGTAGTAAATCTTGAAACAGTCTTAATGTCACGTGACAACGCTTAAGAAGGTTGAAACGGCATATTAAATTATAGTTGCTGTATTGGCCGCAAGTAAACAACGCTAAATATGTCCTGATAACCGATCAGAAATATGACTATTCCACTCTTAGACGAGGTTATCTAAATAGAAAATATAAGGGACAAAGTCTGAAATACTGATAATTCAGGGCAAACACTTCTCAACAGCGGTGTCCAACGTTTGCGAAAGAGGGGAAGTTGGATTTACCTCCTTCCACTTCATGCGGACTGTGCCACTCGAACGTGCATTTTGTTGCAGTGGCTGTTTGGTTACATGTACGTTGTGTTTGATTACGAAAGCACTTTCAAATCTTATGCGATAAAGAGCGCATTAGTGACTTATTGGTACTGCTTACGTTTAAGAAGTCTCTCAATAGTTGGCGACATAGTAGAAGTGCATAGCCTTAGAAGATCCACTAAATAACTGTCGCGTAACTTACTGCGATACAGACTTTTAGTAAGTTCAATTTGCAGAACCTCTGCTCACAAATATATGTAGAGTTATACTCACTCTTATACACAATATTCTTGCAAATGTTTATTTCTGTATCTACTACATTGTAATCGACATAAGCATTTTCAGAAATCATCTCATTGCTAATTTTTTGCAGGTGCAAGGGCAATATGGGTATACAGTAGGCTTTAAGCGTTAGTGGAATGTTTTAAGAGCTGGTTGCTATGCGATGCCTTTGAAATTCCGTCCTTTTTGCTGGACCAAGAGATAAAGAAACGAATAACAAATTCTTGTCTGAGAAAAGTATATGTATTGGCAAATTCAAACATATAACAGAGAATATTTCGGAAATGGTTCATTGAAAAGAAAAAAATATGTATTTGATATAAAATGTGTTTCAACGAGAACTACATTTATTTAGTACGTTTTTGTCCGTTTGTTAATGTTTACTGTTTATGGAAAAACTATTCTGAGGACATTCTGAAACAGTTGAAGGTATGACATTGTAACTGTTGGTCACTGGATTCACCCTGTGACTGATGGAGGGGTGTGGGGAATAGCAGTTAATTACGTAAGCGTCTCCTAGGAGACACGGTTGGACATCGCTGCTTTACAACCTTAGCGGCTCCAATATCTCATGCTATGGGCATCGCGACAGAAAAGCAAAAATCCACGGTTCGAATTCCGGCTCTGGTTAGAGTTCTGCAATGGACATCTTTCGATATATCGTAATATGATTCTGTCCCAGGATCATATACTGCTGTTAACTCCATTTTCATTTACTGTTGATGCATGCTTTTGAAATGGTCTGTAGAGAAAGAAGGGAAGTGTACATGTTATTTTCTCACAGCCCCACAGAGTTTGAGATCTTAGACACCAGTAAAATGACAGCATTGTGATGTTTGTTGTACGTAAATACCATGAAAGGCCACGTGCTAATTGATATGCATCACCGCCGCCATTTCCTTGTGTGCCTACCATCCTAACTCGGCCGAGGTCGATGACATATATCACACAGAGAAAGGCGATAATAGCTTGAAAAGCTGAGAAGACCTTTGCAATAATAACAGCAGCCTTGGAAACGTTTCATTGGTTGATGGGAGCACACTCCTATTCTTCGTTGAAGTAATTGTGTGCCGACATTCCAAACAATACATCCACATTTGGAATTATAAGACATTTTTTGCTTTCACAATATATTAGTTTTTAGATAGCGAATAAAAATGTTGAAAATGCTAACTAAGCATAAATCTCATGCTCTAAAATATGTAAAACATGCGTTTAATATGACAAATGGAGAAAAACTTACGTAGAAGTTTAGCTTCTAAAATTAATTTTTGAACACGGGTTTTCCTTACCATTAATTACATTTTCCGCGTGAAGTTTTAAGGCCAGAAAGCTTTCTCTTTCCTTCTACCGGACTTTTAACAAAAACACACAATCCGTCAGAAATAATGCAAGTGACATAACTGATACTAATAGAAGTAACGATACACATTGAATCGAAACAATGAGTAAACAGCTGTATTCAGATGAGTGCAGTATACAATAGTAATCAAATAATGAAATGTGGCTATGGTTGTCAGCTTGGCGCCGTGGGATTTGGGATGTTAAGCGCACAGTAGCCTGTTGTCCTTCTGGAAATCTTCAGGAGGAAGAGTTGAAGGGAAGGACACGAGCGACCAGCAGGTGGACATAGGGTGGGGGAGGGGTGTCTATCGTCTCCCGATATTACATCCTGACGTCGCTCCATAGGCTTAACTCTCCCAATGCAGAGGCCTCTTTAGAGCCTCATCTAACATGGCACACAGTTCCACAAAGCAAACTTCGCCGCAACACGCCTCGACCGCCGTCCATTCGCCTGATCCTTCGACCCTGAAACATCATAAGGAAATGAAATATGAGGATATAGACGACTGAAACATTCGCTGCATACTATGTATAATTCACCCTAGCATTCGCCTACCCACAGGGAAAGTCGCGAAGAAAAAACAAGGTCAGGATGACCGACCCAACGGGAATCGAACCCGCTACCTCTCGAATGAGGGGCTGAGACTTGACTGCGGAGTCATCTCGCTTGCTATTTAATGTTGACCTATCGCAAAATATTGATGAAAGCAAATTACAGAACTGTCATTATGATGATAAATGCGGAGATTATCATCAAGTAGGCAGTATGATGTTGCGTATTAGTCGTGCCATTGACATTGTCGCATCCTCTGCTTCAGTGGTAATTCTTTGTCCTGTTCAGTAATATATTCGGACTGCGTTTTGTTCGTTTATTCTGTCTTGGTTTTCTTTACAGATCATTGATACGTAACTAGGGCGCAGATTTTTAAAACCCAATCACTCTTGAAATGTGCATGTATTTATGTTGTACAAATTAATTAAAATGCTGAAACTATGACCTAAAACTTAAAGCGAAAAAACGAGTTTACTTTTAATAGTTACAAATAAAATAATTTAATTATACTTCTCTTCACCTTCATTTTCAGCAGAATTACAATGGTTAACATAATACAGATTCCGATAGTCAAACTTGAAGGATCTTTGGTTGTCAGCAAGCAGAAGGAGAAGCTTCTTTCTACATCACATGATGTAATGGGGGCTAACTTGAAATAAGGGAAACCATTAGCATAAAGTTCTGGTTCGTTTTCATTGACTTCTGCTTTTTTTTTTTTTTTTTTTTTTTTTTTTTTTTTTTTTTTTTTTTTTTGCCACAGAGATTGTTAGCAATTTTACACAACGTACTCAGGATTTCTTTCAAGCACACGATGTAATTTTTCCCCAACCTTGTCAGCTACTTCGCCCTGTGCACTCGATAACTCATTTTCAGTTTCCTTCACAATGCTTAATGCACCACACAGTTTCAAGGCGAGTGTGGACTTTAATATTACAGAACAATTTTATTTTATTTAGGTTAACTTTCTTGATATGGTGATTGAAAATAGCTGTTGTACATTTTCGATTGAAGATGAATCACTTTCGTCAAATCTATCGAGAATCTTCTCAATCTCATTGTAGTGTATACAATAGTGGTTTGCTGCATGAAGCTAAATCTCCCTACATGTTACAATGGGCTAAGGGTTATGAAATGATGTGCACAAAAATATCTGAAGTGTTAAATACTACTTAAAACATGCGTAAAGTATGTTCTTATTGGTATATTTGCCCCAAATTTAACACAACACTAAAATATGGTCAAATATGCATTTATATGACCAATAAAAGTTTATTTGTGTTCACACATGTTGGAAACATGCTTATATTAACTTAGGGATGGAAAAATATAACTGCCTCCGTAGCACTGTGGTAGTGCGCTTGCCTTTGGTGCGGAGGACCCGGGTTCATCCCCGGTACGGGCATTGGGATTTTCCCCCGCTGGGAGGTCTGGCACGGGATGTACTTAGCATTGTTAGGTCCCGGAGGGCCAATTTTGAGCTACTTGATAAAAATATGTCATTAAAATCCGAGCCCTAATAATAACTAAGAGCCTGACGGATTATAATTGAAAGGTGCCGATTTATCATTTACTTTTTACTCGCAGAGCTCCTAATTGCCACTTATGATATAAAAATGTGCATGCTGTTTCCGCATGTTGTAGGTTAAGCATTGCTTTGGTTGAAACCGTATTTAGACAAAATTACTTGTGAATAACGACCATTATACAATCAATTACATACGTGAAATCATAACAATAGAAAGAATCGTGTGGATGTTGCCCATCGGAGTTTTCCAAAAGCAATTTAGTGTTCTTCCTTTTGCTCATTCGCTCGAAGGTATACCTGGGGAAACCGTGATATCTAATTTCGGTAATGGCTTCCTCTATCCAGTTATCGTAGGTGAGATTGAGAGAGCAAAAGTAATGAAATGATATCTTATGGTATTGAATTCCGTGTAAAGTATTGTCTTTTGTTTTCTCATTTGCCCTTGCAGAATAGAAGGAACAGAGAACATTGGCGAAGTGGGCGAGTGTCGGAGAACAGGTTTTTCGAAAGCTTTGCACGAAACGGGTGGAGAATGTTTTAAAGTGCAAGGTTTATTTGGAACCTTCTTCTTACACCTCATCTCAAGGTATTTTCTCAATAAGTGTTTCATAAAGATGTGAACAGCGGACAAATAAATGTTACTGGCACAATGGGGTAGGTATATTCTCTTGCTATGGCAGCTTTTGGCTCCGAAATGTGCAGATAGCGAATTTAGTAAATTGCAAGGCTATCATTATTATTTAACGAGACCTTCGTAAGTTCCCCTTCTTTCCCTCTCTTTACCCCCCTCCATTGACTGACCAGTATTTATGCTACTGGCTGGACATAGTTGTAACCTATGACACGTCGGCATGAAAGGGAAGTATTATTTCTGATGGCTCAGCAAGTCGTTACCCATTGAGCTGTAACTGTTGCTTGTTTCACATCATGTCAAGCGCATCAGAAGCCACACGTGGCCAGATTATTGGCCTATGCCTGCTGGAAACAGAATTCGACAAATTTCAGAAGCTGTGCAAATTCACAGAAAGGTAATTAAATTTTAATGACACCCAAGAAGGACGGTTTATTGCATAAATATTAAAAGAAAACATTTCATTCGAAAGGAGACACTGCATTATAATATAACGCAATAGATAAACATGTTTAAAGCTGTTTACATACAAATTTTAATATAGGGTGAATTTGTAGGATTACACATTTTTATATTTTTCAATATAATATTGCATTATGTTCAGTGTAAAACTTTATACGCTTTTGTGATTCTAAGGACAAAGTTGCAGCTTTTCTTATAACACAGAATCGTTTAACCCAATAAATGGTTCTTATTTCAAGCAACGTTTGCAAACCATTCCGTAATAGGCATTAAGAATCTGGAAAACAATCTCAAGAAACTTAAAACGTGGCTTTTCCCCAGCCAACTTTTCGTTATCTTTATTACAGCGCCACGCCTCTAGCCCCGCATTGCAACTGTCAGCAGCACATTGGTCAGTAGTTATGCCTTACCCCTTGCGAGACACCGTAAGACGATAAGAAACTGAGAGATGCTCCCAAACAGTGCGTTTTACTAAATTCGTTTTGTTTGGCTTTTGTTCTTAGTTGCTAGAGGAAGCTTTGCTGTACTTGTTTCATTTCTGAGGGAACATGGCAACAAGATCGTCTGCCCTGGTGTTAGGTGTGTGACCAAGCTCAGAGAGACCTCCTTGGCGGGAGGTGGGCCTGTGGGAGGGCGTCCTGCCGGCGTCAGAATGCGATATTTGGAGACGTTAGGGACCCTGTCTGTCGCCTCAAATCTGGTCACCTCTACATCTTCCGCTTCGCCACCCCCTGCTGGAGGTTCCTAGAAGCACAATAAGTGCCGAATCCTCCGTTTCCTCAAGACCATAACCACCATAACGTTACCATAATGAAGTCCTGAATATAAGCATTAGTTTCAACTTTTTTGACAAAAGATTCCCCATATAAAGAACGTAACTCACATTTGTTTCGGATGCATCACAGACTTAACATATAAACTCCAGCCAATATTTCATGTACACATTACCTGATAATAATGTCTGTAACAATCAAATGCCTAAGATTACTGAGGTCAATAGGTCATGATGAAGTGTCCGAAGTGTAATGCAGCAGTTGCCCTAGCCAGTGAGCCACACTTGATTCCCTGATCGGATTTACTTCTAATCACCATCGATCTGCTCGGGAGTGCAGTTCGTCACGCTGTTCATTATCCATCAGTGAAATTGGTTCTCCATTTGCTTTTGTGTTATATTTTCACTGTAATGTCATTGACTAACTCGTAGCTTCAATTCAATCTCGTTTAGGCACAAATAAGGGCACAATCCAGTTAAATGGTGCAAAGGAGATTTAAATACTCGTGGATAAAATGTGGGGATGGAACTAATGAGAATGTCTAAAGCTATGCATTGCAAAGAGTATAACTGGAAACGACGTTGTTCTTGCACTTTGACTAATATGAGTGTCGTTTACGCTACAAATATAGTAATAGTGCACCATTTATTCCCTCGCCACTACTTCAGGGTGTTATTCCACTATAATAACATAAGGGCTTTCACTCTGTTTTATCCAGGAATAATCGCAATATTCTCCTCTGTCACAGAGATGAAAGTAATTGAGACTTTAGGTGGAAGAATAGTTCATATGCTAATATGTTTTAAGAAAAACATAAATGTTGATTTAATGCCCACGTAAGAGCAAGTACTGAATGTACATATCCATTTTATATAATTCATAAAATGACTCTTTTTCAGGATTTTAGAGTATCTTTATATACCTATTCTCAAGATTTATTCTTCTTGTGAAGAACCCACTTATTGCTGTACTATTTTTTAAATAACGCATGTACAGTTGAACCTGATTTGTGCATATATTAAGGGGAAGAGAGAAGATTACTTACAACTGAGATTTTGTTAATTCATATTTTTAAAAAAAAGCAATACAAAAAGAAAACATTATTTTCAACTTGGTCCTGCTTTAAAGAAATAAGTTAATTTGACCTGTTTCACCTTTCTTGCATTAAGGGCATAGGCCGTCTTTTGTTACTGGTGACTGTACGAATCGTGGCACAAGCAATTGCTAAGTCTGAGCAATTTTGCTTTGATTTTGTGTGGATTAAGTTCTATGTCTCGTATGAATTTTACTTTCTGATCTAGTGTGTACCATTTCCTTTTTCTGTTCTGCATGGCTGATTAAAAAGCAACTGAGAACTGAAAGGCAAAACCGCTGTTCAACAGTAAAGACCAGATACCGAAAATGTTTGTTTACTTCTCGTTTGTTGTTACGGCACTGTCGCGCCGAAAGCCGCCCGCTCAGGTTGGGTCTTTGTCAACATAGATAAGGAAAATACGCCTCGAGTTTCTTTTAAGATAACGTATGCCGTATGTTCATAATTACGTAAAACTCAGTTGTATTTCACTGACATTTAATATGCATAACTGCGAATTACATATAAATGCATTACGTATAAATAAGGTTTTATTAACACGTTTCTAAATTACATTTTGCCGGACCTACAAGAATTTGCATATAAATACAAATTACGTAGTGCTGGGTTACGTATAAAGCAGGTTCAACTGTATATGTTCCAGATTGACAAACTAGGTTAAATGTATCAGAACAGAAAAGTTTTAATACTGTTGTTAAAGAAGGTTTTATTTTTATTTTTTATTTAATTTATTTATTTATTTATTTGTTTATTTTTACAATTTACTAACAATTTTATTTTTCACTTATTTCCAAGATTTCGCAGGTTACATATCACAGTTTCCTTAACTCTCTCATTGTCTGAGGACTAGATTGTGGCTCTCCTCTATCATTCACAGTAACGGTTCCATCTTTTAGTATTTTTCCAAGCAGTCTCTGTTGTTGTAGTGTTTAACGCCCGCTTTTACTACTACGGCACCGCAGGCGGTGACACTGATGATACATGGATTGAAGATGGAGCACCGGTGGAATGAGATGGCGGGGGAAACCGGAGCACCCGGAGAAAACCCGCCCTGACGCCGCTTCGTCCACCACGAATACCACATGCGGGTCCCTGGGATCGAACCCGGGCCGCCTAGGTGACCAAGCAGTCTCTGCTGTCACTTGACAAGCACTGGAGAAGATCTTGTACACCTTTTCTTTTTTTCCTTTTATTGAGTATTACTTACTGGTTCTGTAGTCTTATTGCACCTCTTGTTCCAGAATGGTACAAACATTTGCCCCTGACGATAGCAGGGCTCCAGGCAACTTATATTTAATTTGGATATATTTTTGTATTCTAAAACTCTGTCACTTTGGGAAACGTTTCTTCCTCAAGAATATTGACAATCATTCTGACCATACCTTTATAGGAGTGTGTTCATTGTCGCAATAGTGGAGGCTTTGTTCGACATAACATGATGGCTTGTACATGTTGTTTAGCAGATGGTATGATTTCTTCGTTCTTCTTGGCAGGATTTATGATTTGATATGATCTGCCACGTTCAAGGGCGTTTAACTTAAATCTCTTGACTACAAAATTCCTATCACACTGGCAAAAGCAGTGCCTCATACCGGCAATAAATGCTTTGTATTAACAGTGGTTAAATTACAAATTGACACCATTGCTAGAGCTTTATTTGGACATTGAAAACATGAACTTATCCGGTCCTCCTGTATAAATACTAATTGTAAAGACAATGACCTGTAGATTCGGGATATAGATCTAAAATTTTCAGAGAATATAGAAAACAAAATGGTGAATTGTTTCCCATGGTTGCCACAAAAAGGGTCCATGGGTCTTTGACCCCCTTTCCACAAAAGAATTTGGAGGGTGTGGCACTGAAGCTACTTGAAGTGATAAGTGATGTCAACATGATCTCAGAAGCTTTGCTGTTGGACGTCTTTTCACTTAACGAATTGCTGAACTGAATATTGCAAGGTTATGTATTAAATATAACGCTAACATTTCCTTACAAAATAGGTATAATGAATTTAAATATGAGTGTTGTATGTTATGTTCTTGCATAGCTATAGTTCCGGAGAAGTTCAAACATTTATGCTTATTAGTTTATCTTATAATGGTGCTTGCCGGAAAAAGAACTTTTCCACGAATTGCAAGTAATTATAACACCGCATAATACAACCTTGTTACAAGTAATACACTTTAAAATAGAATAATCGTGGAGATTTAAAAGAGGTATCAAAATACGCAACAAAATAAAAACATTCAGGTGAAATCGAAACTTAGGCCCACACGGATTGACTTGCGAATGGCAGTTCGTGGGAGGAGGTACCCTAAACTTGGGTCTGGAGCATTTGGTTCTCAAGTTTCTTCTCCAGTCATCATTCTATTTATGCATCACCAGTGTCACCGCCTGTGGTGCCGTATGTAGTAAGAGCGGGAGTTGAACGCTAAGTAACAGTGCAAAAAAGCTCTAAAATCAGAGTTTGGCTCCCTCTAAAACAGGAAGGAAGGAAGGAATTAAGGAGGACAATAGTGTGTTGCTAATATCGCTTGCTGAGAGACGTGGCAATTAACATGATTGTTCTTCAGAACAGGATGGTGACCCATGACCCCTTCCTACTCATATTCATCGTTTTGCTTCATGCTCCTTAAAGGAGTAGACAAGCAATGGCAGTACAATATTTGTTTCCGAAATGGAATTTTAAACACTCCCCTTATGGCGTAAAGCTTGTTTTCCTGTTCATGAGTAACCCGACATCAGAAACTGCTTGGGTGCAATAAGGATATTCCGTACCAAAACCGGTGCGATTTTCTGTTTTTATAGATAAGGTTTGGATGTGGCGACCTATTTCCTCGTAGAAGGGAATGAACCTTTCTCACAATCGCTTCGTGCCAAACGCGTTTCCTTCAAGGAACAAGCCTTTTTTTCAAGGCCTTTCCACGCCTTCGTCGCATTGTGTTCCCACTTGCGGACGTAATGTAAGCCTTCAATAATTTTCAAATTTCAGAAGTACATAGGTCATCACTAGGAACAGGAATTTTATGCTCTAGTAATCCCTTATGTCCATAGAAAAGTATTAAAATATCATATTGACATACAATAAATATTTAAGGTAGATTTATGTTATCTCACTGTTATGGAAGCCATATGAATAAGTCAACTTTTCAAATTTATCTTTAACATTGAAGAGCTATGATACAGCCCTTTAACCTAACTCTGTCACTCACTTTTACTTTTGGCATGATTACAAGGAAACAAGGACTTCGCCATATACAAACACCACAACACTGAATTAAATGATACGAACTGGAGAACAATTGCGAACCTGCAGGAATATTTTGAGAATTGAATTTTTGAAGCTAAGGGGAGGCTGTAAGCTCTATGCTTGCAATGTTAATTTTAAGAAGCTTAGCTCCACTTTTCAGAGAAACCATTATGAAATTTGGTACACATATAAATTAATGCATTTTTAAACGTACTGACATTTTGTATCACAAAGATATCATTTCCACATTTTTGTTTTTTAAATTTAACGAATATATAATTGTTTTATTCATATCCGTCCTTGGACAGTTAAAGTTATTTTAAAGTCACTTCTGGCACGTTTTTAGGGGTTAAAAGACCAGATTATGATAAAATAGGTGTTAAACTTGTAATATCAGCAAAAAAAAAAAAAAAAAAAAAAAGACACAAAATATATATTTTTTATCCGAACCAGCTTACAACCCCCGCTTTGCTTGAATACTTTAAAATTATTTACTTTGTGTAAATTAGTAGAGTTAATTTTTATAAACGTGATGGCATGCTAAATAATAGAAGGTTAAACTAAAATTAATATTACATATAAGCACAACCACCACATTTGACTTAATCAAGAACTCTTATTACAGCCATGGTTATACCGCGAAGGAACGGTTGCGACCAGATAAGGCGGGAATTCGCCGATGTGTTGTGAGGCTGTAGATTGCTTTGCGTGTGAGGTACCTACCATTAGTGTTGCAAAGTTTCAAGACTGACTCAGTGGCACACATTGTTCGCAAGAAGCGTATTTGTAAATATAATATGAAGATAACACGAATAAAATAATGTATTTGTAAAACATACCTACATATCAAACGAGGAAATATGCTACATAATTTTCATACTGCTGAAATATTATGCTTATTAAAAACAAGCAAAATATGCATTATATGCAACATTATTGCTTAAATTGTTGGAAATTTAGTAATTAAGTCACAAGTGAGCATGCCTACTGAAAGCAGAGATGTCATTTGCATTAAAATCCTGTCCCAAGACACCAGGCATGATGCTGGAAGTTAGTTGAAGATATTGCGGTAACAGTTTATTTAGTTCATATCCACGCTCCTTATGCTTCCAGGATCTGCTGACTGCGTACCAAAAGTTTACCAATTAAAAACGTACTAACAATAAATTCAACAACGCATGTTGAAAATCATGGTGTTGTTGTTAACCACGTTGCCTGGACAGCGAATGTAGCTGATGTGGCGATGACCTTTTCACTTTCATCTTGCTCCTTTATGCATTTAAAAATAGCAGCAATCGACTATCGATATACAAGGTCTGCGTTTACTGCTCGAATCTCAGAACTGCTCATTCTTCAAGAGCACACTTTTTATTTCTGAGAGCGCATTTTTATACATTATCAATTTGAATTTCCTTATTTATAAGCCAAACTAAAGCGCGTCTCACCCTTAAAAGACAGTACACGTTAAATGGAGCGCAGTGTTGCAACATGTACTAGTTGCGAATCTTTCTGCGCGAGCGTGGCCTGAGTCCTGTACTTAGTCTTCAATTGCTACTTGACGAGACGGGCACTTTTAACTTTGGTAACCCTCCACGCCTTTGTTACTGTATGACCTAAATTTACAAATGACTCGTCTGTATAAACAATTGATTTTCCCTGGTCCCTAAACCTTTTACGTCTTTTAGATATTTATGTCGCCATCTGATGATATCGATATCGTCTCTTTCTATTAATATGCACTTGTTACCCTTTCTTTCATATTCGAACCCCAAATCAGAGTGGCCCTTGAGAAATTTGGTAGGGTCTCATCACTGTTGAACTGTGACAAAATTATATTCAGCGTGGGTGGAATATTTGCAAACAGTAAAGAATGAACAATTCGCCGCAATCCACCTTGCACTATTCAATCATATTGCGTTAACCTAGCGTTTTGTGTAGTCCCGCCCTTTTTGCTTTCTTTTTCGATGGCGTTCTTAGAGGTCCTTTCATTAGTTCCTTTTTAATCATACACACTACTGCTTCTGAACACTCAATAGCCTTAGCTGTTTCTTTTACCGCCTTGCTTACACGCATTTTACTTAAAAAATAATCTAACACATTCATAATTATTTGGCGTTCCTTACTTCTTTATTTACCAACATATCGTCCCTTCCTAGCTTCACCCTCCATAACTACAAATATTTACAAAAATATTAAACAAATAACGCAATAACAGCTCACAGTTACACACACGGCTTCTTTCGAACTGATGCTAGTGCTGCTCCTTATACTATCTTCTGTGTCAGGCCTGACGCTGAATAGATGAATACCTTTTGTTTGCCTTACTGGATAAAAGAAAGAGGTTACTGCCTTTTGGTTTATTTTAAAAACTTTCTCCAACCTTCCTCAACATTTGTTCTCGCTGATTCCCTGATGTAAACTCAATAACAAAAACGTTTCACACTGCGTAACTTTTGCAGTGCACATATATAAAATTTTCCGAAAACATTTAATTTAAAAAATTATAACACTTAACTGGGTAAACATAGAGAATTCAAAGTAGGCAGGTAGTAGCACTATAGTTTACTCTACCTAAGAAAAAAATATAGATGCATTCTAGCAGTTAGTTTGTTAGTTAGTGCGTGATGAGTGTAGAAACAGCAAATATCGGACTTCTATTGAAAAAAACGTTTTCTGAAGAAATTTGGACCTATAGAAATGTATAATGACTCTGAAAAGGATATAACCTGTTAGAGAAAAAAATTCTGCATAGGATAATGTGTTCAAACCTGAAATTTATAACAAATGAATATTTATACCATGCTATTAGGAATCTGGCAACAGAGCGAGGGTAGAAAAGGACGCGGCTAATGGCAACTTGTATGCGCTAGATAGAGACAGAGATGTCCCATTTAACTCCATACTGTCTTCTAAGAGTGAAACGCTATATAGAAGTAAGATATTGAACAATTGAAGAAAGTGCAGTTCACTGTGGAGAGTAAAGCTCGATGTTTTCAGAGCTCTTGTTTAGTATTGGAGTGATATATTGCAAAGACTGTGTGTGATTTCAAAGGCGTGATTTGCTTATCTGTCCAGAAATAGCCTGTCCTAAAAACGAGTGTCATTGAACAAATGACTTGGAGATAAGTTAACTGCAGATCAGATATAACGATAAATCTGAAGTATTGTATAACATGAGTGTTTAGCGTAGGTACGTTGAAAGCGAATCCTCCACACTGCATAGTCATATCCGTCTTTTGGTGGCCCCTGTTCCGATCCCTGAGCGAGACAAATGCGTGAATAAGTAATTTTGTTTGCTTTCTCTAATATCAACCTTTTATCCTGCTATGTTGAAAGCTTTTGGCATTTTAGGAAATCTCGCCTTTAAGTTCTACTCTGTTACAGGAATATGAATATCCAGCTAGATAAATGTGTTGTTCTTCTTATTATTTTTCCCCTAATATATTCTTTTGTACCTGATGACCGAAGAACGTTTGTGGGCTAAAGACTTACCGTTCAAGCTTCGTTAAGACAATTGATATTTATAAAACACACTAATGGTGAAACAAATAATTGAAATAATACTTTTTGTAAGTATTGAGTTTAATAAACTGCATATAAAGGAGCACAGACTTTGAATAATTGGAAGAAACTTGTGTGTTTTTATTCCGTTCAGAAACTGGATAAAAGGAAAAATGATCAAAGGTCTAATGGATCTAGGGAATTTCTCAAGAGGAAATGGAAGATTTTTACTGTAGGTCCTGACCTTCAGGATTAATTTTGCACAAGAAAATGAGATGCTAACATCAGAAACGTTTCGGGAACAGGAAGCAATCAAGAGAGCCAATAAACCAGAAATTGGCAATACATTTGAGGAAAATTCTCTGCAAAATGGGTGAACGCCTCATAGGCGACATGTGGACCAAGGAAATCGACGTTGCATTTCTGTTGATGAGAAAGTCATCTGGAGCGGACAATTCCTTTTTAACCAGAATAATTCCCTATCTCCATAGGGGCTGGAAGCGTGAATGTAGGAGTGAATGCGGGTGTAAAATGCACGTTAATAAAACCTACATTTCGAGTATATTCTTTCCCAAGTCAAAGCTCATACATATAAGCATTAAATTTAAAGGGGGCTATCAAATGCAACAATTAAAAAAAGCTACAAAATGAAATCTCTGCTCTAGAGTGTTACAGAATCCTGGAGTGAAATGAATGCGTCACAGAATTCGCCAAATGTATTGTAATTTGCACTTATGTCCTGAAACGAACTTTGTATACACGTACTTGAAAAAAATGTGTGGATAACCCATGAACTAGAGTTCTGCGTAATCCGAACTAAGCCTAAATTGTATGTAGGTACACGAATGATTATTATTGTTGTCATTTCTCCATATTTATTATTTGCTAATATCCTTGAATGTTCTCAGCTACATCTAAGAACATTTGTTAAGTATGTTAAAGTTAGCAGTCTGGTTTCGGTACAATTTACATTAAGGCCACAGTTCACATTAGGGATGTGACAATTATTTTCGGGTAACTATTATAACCAGGGCCCGGATGTGTATGAAGTGTCACAGTTTTTCTTTGTAGTGTTTTTCCTTGGAAAATATAAGCGATGCACGATTTTATCATATGATGATTAAAATTATGCAATTCTGATGGGTCATACAAAGTCATATTTAGGTCTTATTGGCGTTTTTTCTGTTGTCTTTTTTTTTTTTTTTTTTTTTTTTTTTTTTTTTTTTTATTTTCTTGTCATTTTTACTTTCTCTACAAGTGTTGTATTCCACCGAAAAATTCGATGTCGAGATTTCACCGGAAATATATGTTTTGAGGCCCCCTAATAAAAGAAAAACATTTTTAGGTAAAGGTCAGCGCGCGCGCGCGTGTGTGTGTGTCAGTCTGGACAGCATAACTCGAAAACGAAAAGTCGGTTAAAAACCAAAGTTGATATTTAAGTTTAATGTCTTTCAAGGATGCGACACCAAGATTTTGATTAAAATGCTATGTGTTTGAGATATTTTTATGACGAATGAAATGTATATCTTGAATTTTCTGGCTATAGCCTATGTAATCGTGTTTACTCTGGATGACTTTAGCATAACTGGTAAACCCTAAGAGATACACCAAATCTTACTATACAAAAAATGTTCATCTTGCTAAAATACGCAATTTATGTCTGAATAAATTTTTTGTAGAGTGAACCATTTCGGAGATATTCCTTGTTATTTTCTATGAGTTTTGGAGAACGTATATTTCTATCAAATGGCACATTTTTATTCATTTTTATAGATTAGCCGTGGAAAGAGAACGGAATTTGAAAGATTTAAAAGATTTCACTATCGCTCAAAGTCTACTGTATTCGTATATTCTCCGTGTACCTACAAGAAGATAAACAATAAGATAATTTCTGCAAATGTTTATCTCAAATAACATGAAGAAGATAGAAGAATAAGAGTTTGTAAGAGTGGCTAGTACAAGAGAGGAGAAAGTCATGTGAGTGGAACATATCAGAGTTTGTTTCTGATCCAGTTTCGCTTGTGGTTTCAGTTGTCCCAATGTCCCAATTTCTTGTCTGTAATATTTCTTACAATTATCTTTCTTAGAGATGTATTTTTCCCGAATGTGGAGGGCAAGCTTGTAGGATAGAAAGAGACCGACAAGTAGGAATTGACAGATGCAAAGATAGCAGGGACAGTTTAGCGTGTCCGTTGTTAGGTTTTCTGCAGGTTCAATAGCTTCCATAATTAGAATTCTCAGAAATGTGATATTGAAGTCTCTAAGATACCCGAATGCACGTCCTTTTTGAAAACTGTAAAATGTATGATTTTGCTACCGTAATTCTTTTTCCTGATCGCTTTTCAAAATGTGATATTTATTTCATTCTGTGGTAGAGCTGAGGGTTAGTTCTGGATTGAGCAATTAAATTCAAAATGCAACTATAAAATTAATATTACGTACTTATTCAGTATTCAGCTAAAGTAGATTTTCAATATAACATTTATTTGAACAACATTGAAAATTTGAAGATATCGAAAATGCACCCAAAAAATTTAGGTCATATTTGTTGTCCCATTTTCTAATATTTTTCTGTCATAGGTGCTTGCATATTTCATAAAAATGGTCATAAAATTCCGGGCCCTGCTTCGAAGCTTCATGCAGCTATCGCGAAATGAGGCGATTGCAAGTTGCCAGCACATGGGCAGAGCGTGACGTCATTGCACGGGTACAGTCACAGTACGAAACACAACTGGGTCACTGCGTACGGTGCATTGTCTCTCTCGCTATTCCACAGAATAAAATGCCTCCAGCACGAAAATCGAAATATTCACGTACTGCTGAACTTGGGAGGGAATATTTTACTGCAAATGGTGATAGCATAGAATCTAAATTATGCAACATTATCTACAACGTTCAAGTGTTGACTGTACCTCGCCTCCTCTGTGGTGTGATCATGTGGCAGACTGACCCCTTCCACTGTCTATAGTCCAACCTTCGCAAGCTTTTGTTCCCTGTATGAAGGTTCGATCCCTAATGATGAAATCCTATTATTAAGTTTTTATCCCGGCGCTAAGTACTAGACGCCCACATGAGTGAGTAGTTGGGCTAACAAGACTTTGAACGGGATTACAGATCCTCCTACAGGAGCGTGTTTAAATACAAGTTAACTTCTCCCTCATTGCAGCTAGTTGGATTATTGGTTAATAAATTGAGGCCACCAAGAATATTTTGTAAGTGGCTTAATTTCATTTACATTATCTCCTATACACTTAACGATTATACGCAAGCCTTTATTGGTTGTTGAGGCTCCCTGCATACGTTTATGGAGAACCCACAGATGAATCCTTGACACGCGAATAATGAACCTAGATGGTTGTGTTATCTTATCCTTTATGAACTTCCAGTTTTATTGCTTACCATGTTGAATTAGGTTACCTACTTAAAATGCGGACAGACTTTGGTGTGCGAAGTAAAGGTGCTTAATAACTACTCTTTAGCATCCTTCAATGAATAACCAAAGTCTACGTTATCATCATCATTTTTATCATGTGCATCAATTGGGAACACGTGCTGAAAATGGAGTAGCAGTGTTCCAACAGAGGGCCACTTTAACCACTTCTCAAGTGTAATACAAGTTTACGTAAGTAGTTGAGTATGAGAATAACGAAGTGCCTCACGATTGATTACCTCTCAGTGTTGCCAACTCCTGATGATGAAAAGTGACTAAGAGGGACTGTCAGAAGGGCGGAAATGGCTAAATGTAGAGCAACTTATAAATATGGCTGACACGATATTTAATGGCGGGTGGAGGAGTACAGTTACCAGACGTCCAGAAATTCCCGGACATGCCCTATATTTTAACCACTTGTCCGGCGTCCGGGGGGAATTTTTGGAAAGTCTCTAATGTCCTACATTTTCAGACACAAGCAGTGATCGTTAAAAGTTAACTCACAAGTGTGAAAATAGAAATGAATAATTGGTTATTGGCCGCTACTGCAACAGAGCTACACCAGCTACAATCAAAGGGTATACTCGTGCATAGCAAGAGCGCAGCTGTAAAAGGTTGGTATTATATGGAGGCAAAGCAACAAAATGCTAATATTGAAAAGGTATTTTCACTAATAAGAGCACAGTGGACAGATGAAAGGAAAAGATTGTCCATTTATTCAGTTAGAGGTATTGTTTTAGTGAAGTAGAGTTTTAAAAACTTCAGTAGTGTGGAATTATTTGATTATATTTCCAACAAGCTAGATGTTTTGCGCACGATTACTTCAAAGAGAAGCATAACTGACTGCTCATGATCACATTTAAGGATACCCATCTGTGAAATTTTGAAAATCTACAGTTTTCATGGGATAGATTTGAAATTTTAACACAACAATCACTGTATAGTGAGGAGTAACTGTGCTAAATTTCATACATTTAGGCAGATTAGTTGCAAACATATTAATATTTTATTATATATTTTTTTAATATGTGTATAAATGGTTCCCCATGATGCAATTTTGATTTGAAAAACTTGATAATTTTCAGTTATGTCCTGTAATAGAATGTTAGCAAATTGATGAGATAATTTCTTAATCTTGTTATTAGTTTGGATAAAAATAAATTTTAAAGTTTAAATTCATTTTTTTTTCATTTAAACTTTGAAATGTAAACTTTAATATTTAGTTACTCAGCAGTTATTCACTTTATGAGAAAATTATTTCATCATTTCTTTTTAATGTTATTTCTAAGCAGGTACACCAAATTTCATGCATAAGTACTGAAAATTGCATCGTGTGGAGCATTTTAAAAAGTAAACAGTGCTAAAAATAAAAACGTGGAAAAACTAAGTTTGAAGTCATAGCAAGAATAATGGAACTGTATGGATTTAAATGGACATGACCACTTACAGGCAATCAGTTAGAGGGCCATGTGACATAGATAAAAAGGCTGTAAGGCTGTAAAAAGCATATCAAAATAAAGCAGACGATTTATACTATTTGATAAAACAAAAATCCATTTTTGGCAATTTTGGAAATTTTTAACCTTTTTTTCACAGATTGGTATCCCTAACACAGTATGTTTCAGGATTTTAAGAAAATATAAGTGTAAATGCCTAATATATATATAACATATATATAAATCCATATATATATATATAACATTTAAATTATAAATTTACATTTTTGCATTGACCGACAATATCGTACATTTTGTCCTACATTTTTTACCATTGTGTCCTACATTTCCATAAAATAACCTGGTAACCCTATAGAGGAGGAGCTGGTCAGCGGAAAATCCAATCAGGGCTTGCCAGGCCTTTGCGGTTTTGTATAGTTGAACATGCTGTGAAGTCATCCCGTAAAGCCGTGATATAATAGTATGTTATGCAACGAGAGTATAATGGTAGTAATTAAGACGCGAGTATATATTACGAAATGATCGAAGCAAGTTTCCTAATTTTCATGCGAACATCTTAATTACCATTATAATTAAGTTTCATACGACAATTTATGCACAACTATATACCTAATTTTATACATGAAATATTTTAAAACATTGTACACTCACTAGGGACAATGACCTACATATTGCATCAGCTGATATTTGGAGTTCTACGCAGGTGCTAAACGTTCGATTCGTTTCCAGCACGTCACTGCTGCATAATGAAAATGATAACCTTGGTATGCTACGTAACATTGAAAATACAAGGCAAATTGAATATATTGGTTTTCAGATGAAACTTTATTTCTTGTATAACTTATTTGTTGTGCAATTAGTGAAATTAATTTGCGGGACTGTGCTTAGTGCAATATTCTTGGAAGTTGATGCTGTATTGAGGTTAACTTGTGTTTTGTGTTCGTTTCGTTGCCATTACTCTATGGGAATTCTCTGATTGGTGGAACACCCGCCATTTAACGAAAATTGAATTGTCCGATTGGATGAAGACCAGTCCTTTAATGGAAGTTTTGACTTAATGAGGTCGATTAAAGGATCGCTATCAGACTTACAATTAATACATTTGGGCATGGTCGAGCATAAATATCATTTGCACCCACAACATTTATTTGTACAACAGGAAGGAGAGTAGTAATGGTCAGGTATCAGCCGCCATTAAATCTTGTGTCTGCCATAGTCGTTATATGTGTAAATCATGAGTCACATGAATCAGTGATATGACTGGGTTTACCCAACCTTATAAAATAGCTGTTTCCATCTGATCAAAGGAATTTATTTCATTCAGGAATAATGTTCTGCCTTTTCTTTGCAAAATGCTTACGATTAGTATAGACATGTTAGAAAAACAGGATGAAAGATGGCAATTCACCATTCTGGCCAACTTTTATATGACGTGCCACCTTTAAAGATTTCTCCTCATAAACTGAAACCCGTAGCTTGCAAATGTCTGTAGGCTGCCTGGTAATAGAAATGCCTCGCTTAGAAACCACCCTGACGTCTCTCTGGTTAGACACCAAAGTGTGGATATTTGGAAAAAATAGACTGTAACTATTGTCGTTTGTCTTGGATTCATTTTGCATTATAGTGTATGTAAATAACTTTCTTTGATATTTAAGTTTTTTAACTTCAAAGTTAGACAGCACAAGTTTAAACCCTCTAGAAATGGTTGTATCTTTCAAGAAATGGCTACAGGTGCCTCGGTATTCATGTAAAATTCTACAAGTGCCTTTGTTGGCTATTTTGATGCAAACTAAAATGGCTAAATTGGCATCTGTGTTACCTGTTCATTGCTACCTGTGGATTTCTGTTTGTGGTGTATCTACAGCAAACGCAACAATTGAGCATGGTTTATTTTAATAACTAGGATGCGTACGACAAAAGAATAGTTGTAAGATCCCCAAGGAGCTGTTCACTAGAAAGTGCCAAATTTGCTCTTTGCTTGTGTATGTTTGAACAAACGCTTGACCAAGATCACGAAACGATGTGTGTTGCATTTGCATGAGTTTTGCGTAAGATTTCGTTAACACCGAAATGCTCTTTACCAGATAAGGCTTATCAACGGACCAACATGTAGCAAGGTTGACCGATACGCTTGTTCTTGAACTGTAGGCCATAACGAGATAAGGTCTTTGGTTACAGAGCAAAGTTTCAAATTGGATTCAGTTACCAACTGCAGGACACGCTTTAGTTGCTAGGTTCCCCTTCCGTCGTTTGTGAATGACAATCGCAAAAGGGCATTTCTGTTGTTAAGGGCAGATTAAAAGCCCTATTCCATTAATGTTAAATGTCCTGTGCTCATGGCCCATTATCTCGGAAACTATTCAGGACTGACATTTTTATAGGATGAAGATGCATGCTTTCTAAGCTACTGATCTATCAAATACGTTAGTGTGTTAAGTAAGATATGATTACTTTTTTCTCAGATATGCCATCCTTTGAATCAAACATGAGTAGTAATATTTGTTTATTTCCTTTACTACGCATGGTAAGTAGAGGAAGTATTGTGTTCTAACCAAAAATTCGATGTCAGGATTTCAAATGTAATGAAATATATTTTGAGACCTTCTGAATTTAAAAAAAAAAAAAAAAAAAAAAAAAAAAAAAAGAGGTCTGTGCGCGTGGTGTGTGTTTCTGTGTCTCTGTCAGTCTGTTGACGACGTAACTCAAAAACGAAAAGTCGGTTACAAAACAAAGTTGGTATTTAAGTTTAATGTCTTTCAAGCATGCGACACGAAGATTTTGAAAAGAAATAGCCCCACCCTAAACTACCCTTTACATGGAAAATGTTTCGAAAATTTTTATTTTCTTGAAAATGGCTCTAACGACTTTGATTAAAATTACATATATTTAAGTTATTTTATGACAAATGAAATGTATATTTTGAATTTTCTGGCTATAGCCTATGTAGTCCTGTTTACTCTAGATTACTTTTGAATAACTCGTAAACCGTAAGAGATAGACCAAATCTTACTATGCAAAGCAGTAGATCTCGCTAAAATTCACAATTTATGCCCCGATAAATTTGTTTGTAGAGTGAACCATTTCGAAGATGTTCCTTGTTATTTGTGCCAGTTTCGGAAAGCTTTAAAAGATTTCACTAACGCTCAAATTCTACTGTATTCCCTTATTCCCCGTGCACCTACAAGGAAATAAGAAATAAGATAATTTCTGCAAATGTTTATCTCAACTAACACGAAGATATAGAAATACGATTTTGTTAGAATAATTTGTACAAGAGTAGCGAAAGTCATGTAAGTGTAACACATCAGACTTTTAAAACTATATTTCGAATATAAGTATTGTGCATGTAGTGATCAAGTATACCTATATCAAATTAAACAGGAAGTTCTAAATTATAAGACTGCATAAAACGAAAATAATCAATTATAATTTCGTCTTCCCTTAGTACATTGACGTCCGCACTTGAAAATGCATATCGAGTCATCTTTTCCCCTTCAATTTTTGTGTGGAAATTAGATTCAGCAACGACGCATGTCAGAAGCCCAACTTGTGTTGTTCCGGAAGGAAACAGCCGCTCCCGAGAGATCCTAGCACAGAGAAGAGGGATATAAAACATAACGCGATATTCAGTTGATCAAATAAACACATCAGAGACGTGCAATCAAGTGATCAGATTTTACCTACATGTAGCAATTTGGTATCATGATGTCGTTATCCTAATCTGCCTCTCGATAGAGACAAACTACTTTAGTTTGGGGAATTGACTAATGCTACTTTACACCGTTTTACCAGTTACTATACATGGGGTGTACTATACAGGTATCAGGGGTATAAGTAAACACATTTTGGTAATAAAACTGGTACCCAGAGTCGTTCTCCGTAGTCTAGAGGTAAAATGGGGTAATCTTTGGTACCCGAGGTCGCGGGTTGAAACCCGGTGAAGGGCGATGGATTTTTTGAGGCGTAAAAGTTTTTAGCATGGCTTCCTTGGAATGGGAAGTAAAGCCGGTGGTCCCGTGTCGTACACTTGCGGCTCAAGCCTGATAAAGGGGCCTCTGAACAAAATTTGGCGGTTTTTCACGCTCAAGTTAGAATCATAGCAGTTAAAGTGTCCATATGTACATCATCTCTCCTCCAGTGAGGTAACCCACATGGATCCAGGATACGTTGAACAGGAGCAGAATAATAACAAATAGTTGTTTAAAAAAGAACAAGGAAGAAGTTTAACAATAACCCAAAACTTAGAAAAAAACACCTAAGTGAGAGACAATGATGATAGTAACAGTAATAACTAGGGATTGGTCCTCGATACTTGCATGGTATCGACATCGAACGATACTTCAGAAAATTCGCTCGGTACTTTTTCGATACCTCGGTTGTGATTCTGCAATTTTCATTTTATTTTAAAATCACAAAATATTGCCGCAAGTAGAACATTTTAAGGTAGTCGCAATGATCACGTAAACAGTAGAGACGAGGACACGGCCGGGAAGACCCTTCCTTCCACAGGAATTGCTTATCCAGTGTAAAGTGCAAACCCAAACATCTAATTACCTCACTGCAAGTCAAGCATGAACCTGACTAAGTACATGTTGAGTTGAATTTTCTAGGAAGTGCTTCTTCTCTGGAGATAACTAGAAATGTCAACGCAGGTAAACAGACAACTTCTTCCTGCATCCATAAATGATTGGGCAAAATTAATTTTTAATTTTTTTTTTTTTTTCAGAATTTTCGGAAACCTATGTAGGGATAATTGTGTAATACTGACATACTCGTAAAAATCGATCAGTTCACAAACTTTTCTTTATTTTATTTTAGATGTCACTTGCTACGGAGTCCGAGAAATTGCTAGGAATGTGGTACCTATACAGTAACATTATGCAAGAAATTAATCGTGTGTCACATTCACTGCCAGTTAACAGTTCCCAAGAAAAGACCACTGCATATCTCAACGACGATTTGTCGCCTCCTCTTTCTAGTGCACTGGATTACTGGAAAAAAATTCAAAATTTCCCTCAAATAAAAAATTTAGCCGCTAAATATTTGTGTATTCCACCTGCAACAGTTTTCTGTGAAAGACTATTTAGCACTGCAGGATTCATACGTGACAGAAAAAGAAGTAGACCTGACACCAAAAGATGTTAGTATTTTTTGTCAAATACTTATAAAAGTGGACTGTTTCAAAAACTCATTTTGCTTTTAATTGTCTAATATAGAGTTTAAAAATAAGTACACTAATGGTTTTAAACTTTGTCTCATTAAATATGTGTACCTAATTAAGTAATTTCATTGGCATTACACAGTTCTCCCAACATTCTATTTTGTATTGAAACTAGAAGTAGAAATGGCGGTATCGAGTATCGAAGTATCGGGTATCGTGGAAAATTGGTATTGACACATGCCTAGTAATAACAAATAATATTACTATAAAATAATAACATTCTTCGTATCAGTGTGTTGTTTTTGCTCTCGAGCCGTTTTCCCATAAACTCATCACATAATTTATTACCCGATGTTTCCTACACCGCGAAATGAACAACGACTGTCAGTATAGACAATCTGTTTTGCTTTCACGTGTTCACACTTAATACCAGAGCTACTGCCAGTAATCTGTCACAGCCACGAATGGACTGTGTCCTACAGAGACTATCGATAAACTCAGCTGCATGTTGCATATATCGACTTGTGTAAACCACACTTCAACACGACGTGGGACTTAGAAATGTTCTACTCTCCTAATGCGCTGTCATTTTTCCATGGCTACACATAAAAGGCTATTTGGATTCACGACTTTGTATTCTTGGAGGATAAGAGTTTATGTTATATAGCTTTTCATTTTAGGGCACTAGGTTTAGAGATGGGCACACAGGCGGCGCTTTTTAATTTGTATTTCCTAGTTAAAGTGCAGAGAAATGGGATGTAGATGCCTTATATGGTAATATTCGAAAGAAACAGATTATTTAGGGACTCCCAGTTGGAGCGAAAGTATGGCATGCGGCAAGAAGTGACCGTTTCTGGAATGACATAATGCAAAGGACTATGACCGCGGTGATGGTTGCAGAAGGGTTGGGGTCACTGGCTGATACTAGAGGTCACGATTATCATATGGATGACTTGCCGGTAATCGAACAAAGGCTGTGAGCAGTAAAACAGCTACGCGCCTGCGTACTTTACTGCCACGTATATTAGCAACTTAATGTGCTAACACAAAGAACTAACGAACAAAAACTCACATTCGCATGACCTTCTCTGCTCTGGCAGTTGTTAGTGGGCACACATACTGTTACTGCATGTTTGTTTTGCTATCTACTTCCTTTTAATCCAAACAAACCTTTGCAGAAATACCTACCTAGCATAGTTCTTATATATGCAAAGCGAATCGCGAAAAAAATCTGATGTGTTGTACTCACATGACTTTCTCTACTCTTTTACTCACCATTCCCACAAGCTCTTATTCC
This sequence comes from Tenodera sinensis, assembly GCA_030765045.1. Taxonomy (NCBI): domain Eukaryota; kingdom Metazoa; phylum Arthropoda; class Insecta; order Mantodea; family Mantidae; genus Tenodera; species Tenodera sinensis. Next base: position 33,061,635 of record CM060964.1, read on the forward strand.
TATATCCCCTTCGTGTTAGTTGAGATAAACATTTGTAAAAATTATCTTATTGCTTATTTTCTTGTAGGTGCAACGGGAATATGGGAATACAGTCGGATTTGAGCGATAGTTAAATCTTTTAAAGCTTTCAAATTCCGTTCGCTTCGCGCAGCTAACATATAAAAAATGAACAACGATGTTGCATTTGACGAAAATTTAAGAGGTGGTATCAGGACTGAAAAATTCAATACGGGATTTGAACCACGGATCTTCCGCTTATCGAGCGGCTGCACTAACCATTAAGCTACCATGGCCAACTTGCCAGTACGGCATTAAATTCCCCAGCTGATTTGCACTTTTCCCGGTTAGACCACAAGGAAATCTCACATCAGAAGTACATACTCCAAGGGCGACTTACAACTGTTAGTACTTTATGTCCCGGGTTGAAGTAACGTTTAGATGGTAATTATTATTTAAAACACTAGCAGTAAGCTTGTTGGCATAAATAATAATAATGACGAAAATTTGTTTTCCGAAACTCACACAAATAACAAAGAAGACATAAATTGTGTGTTTTAACAAGATCTAATTTTATTTCTTTATTTATTATTATTATTATTATTATTATTATTATTATTATTGTTATTATTATTATTATTATTATTATTATTATTATTATTATTATTATTATTATTATTATTATTATTATTATTTTTTTTTTTTTTTTTTTTTTTGTTTTTTTTTTTTTTTGTTTTTGTATAGTAAGCTTTGATCTATATCTTACGGTTTAGCAGTCATGCAAAAGTCATCCAGAGTAAATAGAACTACATGGGATGTAGTCAGAAAATTCAAGATAAACATTTCATTTGCCATAAAAATATCTCAAACATATGGCATTTTAATCAAAATCGTTAGAGCCATTTGGTTCACCGAAGCGAGTGTCAGCTATTTTTGACATTTGAATAGCGGCTCTGTTGCTTCAAATTACGTAAGCTGTTGCGCATTTGTAGCACAGTGCAGCTAGATTCTCTAACCTGATCTTATCATAAGAAAAAAACAGAGCAGGTCATAATCAAAATTCAGAGGTGGTGATAATGAAATGTGATAATTTTTTTCACGAATGAAGGCTGTCATTGGGTGAAATTTTAAATTGTTATCCACATGATTGGTTGATTTCAACCAAGTTACGTATGAGTAGAATAGTCACTTTAATTAAGCTAATCATGATAATATGGTGACTATATTGATAATACATTTGTGAACTGTTTCGAGGTACTCCAAATGATCTGAACACACGATTCAGGAAACGCTACATGGCAAGCTTGTCCTTTGGTATTGAGATTTCCTAACTTCATTATTCCTCGTAGTCACTTCAAGCTTATTAAGCAGCTTGGCTTTTGTTTTGCTTGCAATTTAATTTTGTCCGTTTGAACTTTGCGTGCAACTTTTACAAATACATGAGGTCAGTGTTTCAGTTTTTCCACGTCTGCCACGAGCATAGCGTGCTGTCTTTTTTTTTTTTTTTTTTTTTTTTCTTTTTTTTTTTTTTTTTCATCAGTCGTATTTAATAGGATTCACAAGTCATTACAAGCAACAGGAATTTTATGATCTAATAATCCTTTTAATATGTATCGATTTATGCCCTGAAAACTTTACAAAGATGCATATATAAGAAGTGGATCTCCCTACGCTAAGAGCTTACCACTCCCAGAACTGTGCTGTGTGGATGTAGGTGGAACATGCAGCAGTTGTCCAGTCACTTCTGGACATTAATCAGCTATTCATAATTTTCGAGACAATATTCAATGAAAAGGGAAGTCTTTCGTTAACGATTATTTTATTTCTTGTGCGGATGCCCAAGCCTGTAGTTATATTGGTTTAAATTGTCTTTCTGTGAAGGAGGACGTCCTGTCATATTCCCTTCCAATATTGGAGTGCAGTTGTGGCACTTGAAATCAGAAACATCATTTGAGTGCGTGTTTTGCATCGGAGGCTTTGCCTTTGAAACAATTGCTCATCGTCAGTGATGTTCACTCGTCTGTTAATCTCTGGGTTTGATTTACTTTGGGTTTTCTTTAAAACCATAAAATTCACACACTACGCACCTTCAGACTCTAAGGAGAACAAATTAAAATCGAACCCGGGACTTCTGAATATGAAAGTTAGCATGCCAACCACCTGGTCACATCCTGATCACGTCTGCTGTTGATCCTGTTTGTGGGGCAAGGCTCAAGAGTGGTAACATTTTACATTTCTTAGACATTACATAGCAATCAGTCAACATAGTGTGGTAATTGGGCAAATGCAGGAACTTATTCAGAAGGCAAAGTGGAAATTACAACAAGAGTTTAAAGTTTTTATTAAGATCCTCTTCAAATAATTTAACTCTAACCTGCTTGGGACAGCGATGTGCAACATCCTGATCAGTCGACACGAATAGCCGGGGTCGTCAAGACACAGACTCGTGAACGGGTACGGTTCAATCCCACCAGGACCTTCATACCTGACTGTGGTCTTTTTCAGGGTTTCCCCAGTCCTCATACTCGCAAATACTTTGGAGGTACCCTAAACTTAGACCTTAGAACGCTTTCTTTACAAATTCCCTTTCATTCCATGTATTATTAATTCATTAGTGTCCATCGTCAGTGATGCTGTAAGCAGTAAGAGCGGGCATCGAACACTAGTTCCTAATCACTTATTTTATCTTTTGTTGGTATAACAATAATAATAACTTTTGGAGTAGGATAAATCTGAGGAATTAGCCTGCCTTTAAATATATGTAATTAATATATTATTTAAATATGCGGCAGTATTTTTGTGTAAGCCTCTGAAATAATTCAAACTATAAATACAAAGGCAACTGAAAGCCTCCTGAAGTAACAATATTGATTGTTTCACGTATAAAATAGATCCGTACTCCTCCCTGTGACAACAGTAATAGCCGGCTGTTGCTAGGCCGCGAGTAAGGACTTCGTAAGGACTTTCCTTCCAACGAAGATTAATAGACGATAAATAGCGCTTCTACGATCGTCTCAGATTAACATCAACAACAAAATTCGTTACAAATATGTATATTACATTTGGTTAAATATGATACTTAGTTATTACTTTGAATGACAGCACGTCAATGTAAATAGTAGGTAACTGCAAGGGTCTGTTGTTAGTCTGTCATATACGTGCAAGTGATCGGGCATGATGGGTAATTATTTTCTGTTAGGTTCTTGACCGCGATGCCACTTTAACTGTATCGGGTGGAAGGTGCTACTTCGGCCATACGTTAACCAGGGATTCTACATGATGAGTGTAACAAATATGTCCAACACAATTATTGTCAATAAAGATCGTTTCGCCAAAAAAATTGTGTAAAATATTTGGAGATAACTAACTTCTTGACGAATGGATAAAAATGGTTGATAATTTCACTGACTGTCGCGCAAATGTTGTGTGAACAATGCTGTAATTAATTTCTACCTTAATTCGAATGAATTTAGTCACAAGTTAATGTTAAAATATCATGCAAAGTTTAATTTCTAAGAGAGATTTGGCACTAAAGTAATTCGAATTGAAATAAAGACATTACAGCAACGTGCAAGCACAAGATCCAGTCTTCTACTGGTGGGGTACATTGTTTATACACCAAAATAGAAAATTGCTATTTTGTGCTCCACGTCACTTGCACCGTAGGGGAGGGTAACACGATCAAAAACAACGATGCGTAGGTACATGAACGTTTGGTTTAGTATGGTGGGGGGACACCATTGCCCTGCTCTACGACCTTCGCATATCGATTATCACCCACATTCTTATATCGATCCAGAAGTTTGATGTTCATAGCGAACCGAATCAGGCTGTGGGTCGTGATGGTTGAAAGCTCCTCCAATTGAGAAATTAGATCCTAAAATGGAGGGCTCTTTGTTTAGCTAGTGCTGGGCACACCCACAATAGATGGATAGCCGCCTCATCTGTATGTTGACACCATCTACACGTAGGATTCATTCGCTGTTTCATCCTGTCAGATGCCCTCTTGGGAGACATTTCTCTAAAGAGGTCGATTGTCTATGAGAGCTTTTCCCTGCTTAATTTTAGCAGTTCTCGCGATCTACATGGATCCAAAAATCATCAGAGGTTTGGAGTGCCCGAAACCTACGGAAGAATCCCAGTACTTCTCATACTCTGAACACCCAGTCTCTGATAACAGTTTAACCGATCGTAATGACAGTCCGAGTGCTGGTGTAGGTCCAATAAAGGGTTGTTCAGTTCACTTCTTAGCAACTTGATGTGCTCTTTCATTGCCCAGAATCACGACATGCACCGCCGCTCACCTCAGCAGAACTGCATTGTTGGTAGCCAGTGCCATCGTGGGAATAGTTGCATTCTAAAACGAACCTAGAATTAACCAAATTGTTATCGAAGGACTTGAGCCCTAACTGACCATCTGAGAGTAGAGTCTCTTATTATTGCGTCTTTTTACATTCTCCCAAGTACTAACTAAGCTAGAAAATATCTCTGCCTGAAAAGCCGTGATATTTTCGTTCAAGCTAAATAAAAGCTTGGCACCATTGCCGTAGAGTCCAGCCCTTGTCCAAAATCTATGTTTCATGTGCAACCTATATGTCATTATACATCCGCTGGACTAAGGCTATTGTGCCGCATACATTACTTATATTCACAAAGAGAAGACTTACACTAAACTCCTGAGAAAAAATAACATTATGTTTTGTTAGGAGGAAACGAAAATAATACTAAATATGTAATTCAAGAAATGTATAATTTAATAGAAACACGACAGTTGAGTTTGAGAAACACAGAGTGTGTGTTTTGTGAAAGCTAGACTCGCAGCTGTGATGTAACCATGTCTATGTTCACTTCTTGGGTAGGTACGGGCGTACTAAATGCTCACTTCCTGTTCTCACTTTCCATCAGGAGCCATATGGGTACCTAATCTGTTACGTCTAAGGAATCTGATAGCTTCATTGAAAAAATGGCGAAGTTTTTGTGTGGGAAACTGCTTGACTTGGCGTCCAACACAAAGAAAAGGAAACCCAGGCCAAAAAGTGTTCCGTGCGCGTGACGATTTGCATCAGCAATACACTGTTTTCAGCATCGACGTTTTATAGGAGTGTAATATCCTCAAAAGTACGGTTGACTGTTCATGTGGTTTTACGTGAGCGTGTTTGTTTTGCGTTCCAGCCTGCAGACACTGGCTGGTTTATTTGTATTCTCCAAGTACTTCCTTTGTTACACTCAATGAAATTCCTCTTTCATCGAAACGGAACGTTTGGTGTTCCGTTTTCTATTACACACATTCCATCCATTCTTTGATAAGCATTTGGCTATGAATCTCAAAAATAGGAGTTTTTGGATATTCCGGATGCTCTTTGACTCAACTACATTTATATTTCACACGATGGAGATTTCATGACATTTCCCAAAAGATTTTTACGCTGTTTTAACGTATTTACCAATTACATACATTCTAGCTTGTTCTCAACTCGGTTTATTTTGTTTTCTCTTCTCTTACCTACGGTGGAGGAAACATTTAGATTGACCCAAAATTTACATTTCATTGGAGCAGATAGGTATTACAGCAGCTTCAGTGTTTAGCTCAGCTCAAGAATGACCAAAACCAAGCTTCAGAATTTAAAACCATGTCCGTTTAAGTAAGTCCAGATATGTCGGTTAAAGTACTTCAGAAGATAGTATGACAAAAGCTTATATAAGTAGTCTTAACAGTGTAAATCCTTTACTGTAAATTCCCATTAAAATAAAGCACATGTGGCTGTTATACTGCGCCTCTAATGTTGCTGAGAAAGCTAAGTGTGTGCTTTGTGAAAACTGAAGCAATACAATAAAGAACCAAGCTTTGTGACAACATGTCAGTGTCTTACAGGACAGTACGAAGGGTTGCCTACATTGAACGGCCAGCAGTGGATGTTTCGTTAACTTATGTGTAGAATTGAAAATTGTAAATGATAATGTTGGTGATGTTGAATTAGGTGTATCGCATTTACATGTAGGATTTACTTCAGAATAACCTACGAGAGTTTAATCTGTTTCTTCCTCACGAGTTGATCCTCTTTTGGAAAATGTTTATTGAAACCGGTTACTCGACCTTGCTTTTTCTTACAGTTTTCCGCATTAAGAATATTAAAAATAATGTAGTTAGTAAACAATCTTATTCAAAATTTCAGCAGAAACTCAGAGACAATGAAGGTAAAGTACTAGCATCTGGTGTTGTTACACTTTTAACTTGATAAATATATGACATTGCTAATTTAACCGCTGAGGATGAACTCTTACAAAAATATATTTAAAGGTTCAAAACTTTTTTTTTCTGAAACAACCAGAAGATTTAATAAAATTCTGTATGCCGGTTTTGTATATCTGTGTTTGAATAATATGGTAATATTTTATTTTTTTAACGATGTAGACACGGTGTAGAACACCTGATAAAAGACCATAATAAACGTAGAATAAAAAATCCTCAAAAATATTAAATATATTACGTGCATTAAATTTAAAATAGTTAGAATTTTGATAGAGTAGTAGGTGACACAATTTTGAAAACGTTTAGATAAAAAGTGAAAGATTTAGAAGTTTCACCTAAGAGTACCTTTAATTAGATAACCTACCCGGTGGAAATGAGTCATTCTGTGATCCTTTTGGCCTGTAAATGCCCTAACTTCGATCGATGACTGTGAGTGAAGGTTCGTTCTTGGCCTCCAGAAAGGAAAGATAAACTAAGTGTTGTTCCTAGGCCTTTATTGTTGTAGAGCTGCTCTCATTGTGATTCAGAAAATGGCCACTAGGTGTAGCAAATTGTGGTATAGTGACTCATGTTTCTCCCTCTAGAGAAATCTGGTCGTGTTTACAAAGAACAAAGAACACAAACTTTAGGAATACCATTTTAAAAATAAATGTTTGGTGAATGGAGCACACATGCCATATGTTGAGATGGCCGGGTAGAAGCGAGGTAAAAAAGCTAGGGTTCGGCGCCAGATAGGCGCCGCGCGCCGCCGAGGGCAGGCGACATTACTCATCCCTCTAATGAACCATACACACGTCTTCTCTTATCATGTCAAAGTTCTCCGGAACGCTTATTTTTGCATCTGCATCCCAAGTTGAAGAGTGGCGCAAAAATAGAAGTCCTTGGGCATACGTATAAGTGAATAAAAGTTGACAGTACTCCCTAACAAATACCCAACAATTTGATGGTTTAGTTAAGTATTTGGGTGTGACTCCCTTTTTAACAATTGCTTTTCGAAAATGATGTTCACTCGTTTACTATTTTGTATCCTTGGGTTTTTAAGCGTTCTTTCTAAACGTGAAATTAACAGAGACGTTTTACACTCTCACTCATACTTCCAGACTTTAGGGAGCCTGGGGAATAATCCTGGCCGAAAAAGGAGTCCCATTCCTCAGTTGGGAATCAAATCCGGAACCTCTAGATTTGGAAACTAGCGTGCTAACCACCAGACCACAGAGGCGGTCTACTGTGTGGACAGTCCAAGTGTTTACGTCTAAGTTGGCCAGTAATGACCACACATAGGATTTCTGAAGCAGTTGGCTTCAATGTATCTACATTCAAACCTTTGAATTACAAAGATTGCAAAATAAGAGCGGCCAATGGTCAGTGGCAGGCAGGTAAAAATCGGTCCGAGTGCTGTCTGCAAACGCCAAACGAATGTACGAGGGATGAAGGTTGGTTTGTTATCTACGACGTCCTTTCGTATAATCCAGTGACAGTTCAACCTTATTTCCTTCCATCCTGGCCTTAATGTTTAGACATTGCAATACCCCGTAATGATGCAGCTGCACTAATACACGTATTTTATCTGGTCTACTATTTGTGGTGTTTTTCATCTCTTTGCATACAGAAATTTGCATTGGTTGCCAAAAATAGCAGCAAGAAAAGTGTCTGGATGGGAAAAGTATCCAAGAATCTCAGAAGATACTGGAAATGTTGGGAATATTGTGGTAGGTTTTAATAATTGAAAGAATGTGAAGAAAACTTTGAGTAAAGGAAATTGTAAATTGAAAATGTAAATAATGTACCAGTCATCAGCTTTCGCATGCTCTTACCTTTCGGCTGAAAAGCGAAGGGTGGAAGACAATAAACTGACTGAACTGATTCTGTCATTTTGTTTCAATATTTAAATTTTCGGGAAATGGCCTGTGAAGTCCTCTTCATTTGCAAGGAATTACACATAATCTTGCATAACTGTTAAACGTTAAGCGATAGATGACATTACAGCACACAAAAATTGTTTTTAAAAACATGCTTTGTTTGAAATAATTTTTTTTGGCATCAGCCTTTCAAAAGTATCCGTTATTAATTGTTAGAATTCTTCATTAGTTTGTCATTCTTTTAAGGTCCTGTCGACATTTCAATTTTCTCTCGCAATTTCATGGAAAGAGTATAGACTATAGAATTTTAAAGCTGGTATGTGGTGTCCAGTTCTTGGATGTTTGGTATCGCTGTTCACTGTTCTACCGAGCTTGTTCTGGATTAAAATGATGTAAAGATGCTTTCATAAAAACACGAAAGGGGGGATTAGAGATGCTCATGTGAATGTAACGTGTGTATTTTTTCACTTAATTCGGTGGTACATCACAGCAACATGATGCTTGGTATAGAGATCTGCGCGTAATTACACGCACCTGGGTGTGCTTCCCTTTGAAGATTTTCCTCCTTTTTGGTGCCTGATATCGAAATACAGAACTGACAGCGTACGCACGTTTATCTGCCAATATCGATATGAATTACTTACCAGTGTGTGCCGTCCCACCAGCAACAAAATGAAATTTTTAAAGCATGCAGCGTCTGATAACACGCCATCGGATAGGGATATTGATTCCTGGCCCACGCACGGGCCTATTCCATTGCCCAAGGGCATTTAGAGGTTGCCATGGAGTTACATGTAAAAGTACGTACAGGCACGTAACGGAAGATAAAACTGCGTATCTTAGCAACGTTAAATCCATTCCCTCCGATATGGTTGGATTATTATCAAGTTTTCCTGGATATTTATATCGCATAATAGATGAATTGTCTACCCTTAAGTAATCGTATCATTTATGTAGTTCTACGTAGTTCTTCAGTAGCTTAAACTCTGGTAGCATGAGTTATTAAATGCTCCGTAAAGACAATTAAAGCGAAATAAAAATTAAGTATTTTGGAGTCGATCTCAAAACACCACAGTAGATAGCAATGGACTAGATTCTGAAGAATCTGATGTGAGCAAGAAGTTCCACACTGCAAATCTGACACAAAGAGTTATTTGTATTTGTTCAGTTCTACTTCTTTACATTAGTCACGAGCACGTAATTGTTTATATCCAGTGTTGTAGGGTCAGTTGTATATATTCATTGTTGTCCTCTGGACAGTAGCACAACTGTTAATTTTCTTTCCAAATAATCTTAAGCTTTTGACTTGTAAACTTCTGTACGGTGTTGTTTAGTGCAGGTATATCAGCCCGAACCCCCCAACCCCCCCAAATTTTGGTAACATTTTAACTGCTTTAAAATTGGAATTGATGCTATCACATCATGTGACTGAACGAATGGCCATGGCACCTTGCAGCACAGTTGATTTGATATACTAAGCAGGATATAACCGAGCGAGCTGGCTCCCCGGTAGCGTGTGAGACGCTCGCATGCTGGAGGTTGTGGTTTCGATTCCCGTGTCCAAACTTCCGGACACATGGGTCGCTAGGCGAATGTTGGGAAGGATAATTACATCCCCGAATTTCGTTTCATTAATAATTTCATTCATCGTTCATCCTGTTGGTTCTTTCAGGACCGCAAGTGTAAGCGGAGGTGCTAGGTGCAGCTTGGCAGGGATAATATGCGCATAGGAAGTCTTTCAGTCCCTCGTTGTTCGTAGGATCTCGGTAGGGGGGCGTTGGACCCCGCTGTGGTCCCCCTGGAACTCCCTGAAAAATCTAAAGACCTCGAGGTGTCGACAAACTCGGTAAACCTTAGGGACCTCTGTTAATGTCTGTACCGTTAGTCTGGATCTGGCCGCCCTGTGTCTCCTCTCACCTCATCCTTCTTCCCAGGGTGCCACCTTGTGGGCATAGGGACAATAAGCCTAGCTTCAGTGCCGAACCCCCTCGGTATCTCTTTTATTCCTCCTCAGCAGGGTATATGTACATATCATATGGCAATTTTCCTTACGCTTTAACTGGCTTTAAACCACTGTTGGTCATATTACCGGTATGACCTGAATACTACGACATTGTAGTTCACACCAAAACTGAAATAATAATTTAACATGCGACATGTAGAACATTCATTTTAGGGGTATCTGTATTTTGCATTTTGTCTCTTCTGTAATTATATAGATCCGCCATAATTCTTCCACAAGGAAGTTGAGGTAGAAGCAGTGTACTCAACAACTCCTAGAAAATTAGAAGTGCGTTAGATTTTTGAGATGGATTTCACCTCACAGTATCTTGTGTTCCTTACAGAAAAGCTTTTAACTGAATGTGGAGCTTTTGTGTAGGTATATACCCACGCAGAAGAAGCTGTTAGTTGATTGAGAAGTGCCTATAGCAAAACTACCTTTATGACAGATAGCTCAGCTCACAAAATAGGTAGGTGCTGCTGGTGTTTCTCCTGGCGTATTTCACAAAATGTCACAATCACGTATTTGTGTAACGATTGTAGTTTTTACACCAAGTTTAATGAAACTTAACTGAAATATTTCAGAACGACATTAGCACCTTACTTTTACGGAAGAGGATAAGAATGTAGTTCTGCCCTAAGACATTCGTGAAAAAGCAATAAAGTTCTTCAGAATTTGCTGAGGAGTAACAGTTTTAACGAACGGAGTCGTCGAGTTCTTCGTGCCATTGAATTCGGAATTTTGATATCTGCACTAATGCTGATAAACAGGCATAGGAATTTCTAAGCAGTTGGCTTCAAGTTAGCTACACCCAAACTATCATCAGTACATAGAACATACACAACAGCAACCATGAGTCACTGGATGGATGAATGGATGGTGTGGATTGTTATCTATGACATCACAGCGTAAAGTTCGGTAACAGTTGAACCTAATTTTCTCACCTCCTTGCTTTAATGCTTAGAAATCCCAATGCCTGCTGATAGCTGTGTCTATCTTGTGTGTCTCATTGCTCACTTGTTTTCCCAAAGTGTAAAGGATGAAGTATTTGGAAGACACGGTTCATTAGCATTGGTTGACACAACTGCACTTGTTTCTTTAGAAACAGAAAACAGCATTGCTTCTACGTGCAGTAATTGCGCCCTTCTTTAAAAATCCCTGTTCACATTAGTCTTATTCATAAGCTAACTTCAGCACCGCAGATCGATATGTAAAGAACATGTGGTAATAAACGTCGCCTTCATGCAGATTGAACACAGCTTAATGTCCTCCACATTTTACACCACAACGGTCTTATAATGCGACAGTGAAATCTTGAAACAAGCAAGCTTGGTAAACAGTATAGCAAAGGAAACGGGAATTTTTAGGTATAAGTTTAACATGACGCCAGAGAGAAAGTCAACCAATGTTACCACTTTTATTCCGTCTTTTTTTGAGACTGAGGTTCAAGCAAAATGCATTCTACGAGACTTTGTTTCCGTACACACCGCCTTGTTCACGCTTTATTCCAAATGACCTTCGCGCCAAGGACCTACACCTCATTTATCAAAAGTATTGTCTATCATCTAATTGTCTAATGATTTTTCGCATCTTGAGTCCAAATCATTCCATTTTCACTTACTGGTAAGTAGAGGAAGTATTGCATTCCACCCAAAATTTCGATGTCGGGATTTCACCGAGAAAAAGGCATTTTTAGAAAAAGGTCCGTGTGTGTGTGTGTGTGTGTGTGTGTGTGTGTGTGTGTGTGTGTGTGTGTGTGTGCGCGTGCGTGCGTGCGTGCGTGCGTGCGTCTTTGCCAGTCTGTCAATCTGAGGACAGCATAACTCAAAAACGAAAATTCGGTTAAAAACCAAAGTTGATATTTAAGTTTAATGTCTTTCAAGGATGTGACATGTAGATTTTGAAGAAAATTCCTCCACCCTAAACTACCCTTTACATGGAAAATTTTTCGAAAATTTTGATTCTCTTGAAAATGGCTCTAACGATTTGGATTAAAATGCCCTATGTTTGAGATATTTTTATGACAAATGAAATGTATATCTTGAATTTTCTGGCTATAGCCCATGTAATCTGTTTACTCTGGATGACTTTTCAATAACTCCTAAACTGTAAGAGATAGGCATAATCTTACTGTACCAAAAATGTGGATCTCCCTAAAACATGCAAGTTGTGTCCAAATAAGTTTTTGTGGAGTAAACCATTTCGGAGATATTCCCTGTTATTTGTGCGAGTTTTGGACAATTTATACTTCTGTCAAATGGAACATTAACTTCTTATGTTAACCGTGCAAAGAGAACGGGATCTGAAGGCTTTCAAAGGTTTGACTATCGCTCAAAGCCTACTGTATTCCATTGTTCCCCTTGTACCTACAAGGAAATAAGCAATAAGATAATTTCTGCAAATGTTTATCTGAACTAACACGAGGAAGATGTAGGAATAAGAGTTTGTAAGAATGGTTAGTACAAGAGTAGAGTAAGTCATGTGAATGCAACACATCAGATTTTTCTGAACGTTTTCTTATTACTTTTGGGTACTTGCCCTGTATGCTGTTGCTGTTTGTACTGTTGCCTATATACAATTTTGTGCTGATATGAGTATTCCTCTTCCTCCCTCTTCCTTCTCTAGTTTGTATTCCTTTCCTCTCCTTCTGTAGCAAACACACAAAATATACTTCGCCGCTCAGTGCAACATGATAAAGTTATGTCTGCATTAGTAATGTATTTGCACCTTTGAAGCAATCACGGAATATTTTCTGTAATGGCATTCGTACACAGTCTCTCTGGTATCACGTGCCATCTACTGGGATTGTCCATGTCACCTCTTCTTATTTTGTATAGCATTATCATGAGCTTCTTTTGCACAACTTCGTCAAGAAATCTTTTTCTCTTATTTATGTTCCCCAGTCCATATTTTCTTATTCCTGTTCCTTTCTATAGTCGTTTTCACGTCATGAAGACAATGCGCTCCGCGCAGCGTTGCCACATTTCTTCCGCTGCCACGATTACCACGCTTTCGTTCACAACCAAGTTTATTATAGTCACTGGGTTCTTTACTTTTAAATAATCGAATACTCTAAGAATTCTTTTCTCTCGCCACTTTTAATAATTTCACCCTTTTTTCTACAATCCATTGCGCACTGATGATTTAACTGCAATGCGCAGATAACTTGTAAAGTTCACACACCTCAGATTCCCGAAACCGATTGAAAACCTCCAGTGAAGTACATCTTCAACTGTCCTACCGCATCTGGTTTTCATCATCTCCAAGAAAAGAAGACCAGGTTTGTTGGCGCTGTGTGCCTTGTGCGGCAGACATTTGCTTTTAAATGATGATTCATGGGTGCCTTGGTTCTGGAGATGTTCTATATTATTTTTTAAAAAAAATATGTTTAGACATGTTGATATAATCTAAATACCAACGTGGCCTATGAAAGTAAGCGAATGATCCAGATTTTTCGTTGCAATTATTTTGGTTTAAAACCATGTTTTAAGATTCGGAGCGAGAAAGCTGTTTTCCATCGGAAAAGCATGGTCCATAAGAGTCCATGCCTTCATGACTTGCAAATTGGTATAGCTCTCTGAAACCATCTCGTTCCCATCTTCCATTAGGATTATGCATGAGCCTATCTTCTAGCTTTCTTCCATTTCAGCTGTTCTTAGTGCGGTATGTGGCATGCAAAGGTTCACAGAAAGTAGCACTGATTATCATCAATTTCTTCGCTTTCATTCTCGAAAAATAAATAGTCTGGGTACATCCCTCACTAACCCAGCACACTTCCAGTGGTAAAAGCTTTCCAGTCTCTCTTCTTGTAGAAGTGTTCTTGAGTTCTAGGATCTGATTCTTTAACATTCGTTTATTCTTGGGGTTTTATTGCTTGGTAATGTTCTGTCCAGTTTCCCCTCATCCTCTACCCACAGAACAACACGTCAACATAGCCCAGTATGCTGACGACGTGTTGCTCTACACAACAAACAAACACCCTAACAGAGCCTTCCTCCCAATACAGCGACACCTCCGCCTCATCCAAGAATGGTGCAGGCGTTGGCGATTGTCCATTAACCCGGAGAAAAGCCGCGCCATACTTTTCACTAAGCGCCGATTCCCCGCCAATCTCCCCACATTCACCTATCTGCGAAGAAGGATCGAATGGGTAAACTCCATCACCTACCTGGGAGTGAAGCTCGATAAGGGCCTTACTTTTCGGGAACACATCAACGACCTGTCAGCGCGGGCCGGCGGGGCAACTGCCTCACTATACCCAATGCTGCGGTCGGGGATGCCAATTCCCCTGAAGCTACGCCTTTACCGGGCTCTCATAATCCCACTCCTTCTATACGCCTGTGAAATCTGGGGCATGGCCGCAGATACCCATCTCCTGCGTCTGCAGCGCATACAGAACAGAGGCCTTCGGATAATCTATTCTGTATGCCGCAGATTCCCATCGAGACTACTGCACGAAGCCTCGTCTCTTCCGTACGTGGAGGACGAAATCAGGCGCCGGGCAAAGAAATTATACGACCAGATTCCACAACACAGGAGTGCCCTGGTTAGGTCTCTTGGGGACTACAACCCCGCAGCACGTACGCGTGTGGGACACCGGGTTCCCCGCATGGCTTGCGGGCATCCCCGGTAACGAAGGAGACACCCCTCCAACAGCGAAAGCTGAATACCTTACAGTCCTCCAAGCAAGCTTGGATTCAAAATTCTAAATTTATATGAACCTCCATTTTCTGGACCCCTACACCAGCAGTGCCCAACGGAAGTTGCACACTGATTAAGCAGCCGCTGAGGAGCAAAATCTTGCTACCTCCTTTCAACCTTCTACCTCATACTTCACCCGCCATCCTGTAAAACCCCACATCCCGTCATAAAGTGGTTAAGCCCTTACAAGGGCAGGTACACGCATGACACACCTCGGGCTGTTCTCAGCCTGCCAGATAGCGTCGTCGTCCCCTCATCCTAATGAAGGGGTTAGTGTTTACATGTGGAATCTTCTACCGCAGACAGACTCAAGAAGACGGGTTTCTTTGCTTCTCCTGAGAAGCATGAGTGAGGTAAGATTTCGTCTCCTTCCGCTCACCATTCTTGTATTTTAACACTAGGACGCCTAATTTTGCTTGCGTGCCAGAACGTCTGCAGCAGGCCAATTTGATTCCTAATAATAAAATAGAGTATTTTAATATTATAATCACATTATACTAAGCGAGTTATTAAGAACATGCACTACTTCTGCATTCTCGCAAGAGGGCCTGTAATGATTTTTATCTTACTATACAAAATACTATTTACGACTGAGTTGAACAAGGAAAAGAATGTTTGGGGAAGGGGTGTTGTAGCTATAGTGAATTCCTAAGCACAAGACATTTGTAACTGCTTATATAAAATTGTTTGTAATTGATACTACACGAAACAGTATGTAGTAGTATGTCTAGTATGAGAAAAATCCGATGTGTTCCACTCACATGACTTTCTCTACTCTTGTACTAACCATTCTTACAAACTCTTATTCCTATATCTTCTTCGTGCTAGTTGAGATAAACATCTGCAGAAATTATCCTATTGTGTTATTTCTTTTTTTCTTTTTGGGTTTAACGCCCGCATTTACTGCACACGCCACCACAGCGGTGACACTGATGACACATGGAATGAAGATGGCGGGGGAAACCGGAGAACCCGGAGGAAACCCGCCTGAGCGCCGTTTCGGCCATCACGAATCCCACATGTGGTTGCCTGGGATCGAACCCGGACCGCTTTGGTGAGAAGCGAATGGTCTAACCACTCGGCTACGGCTCGGCCACTATTTCCTTGTAGGTGCAACGAGAATATGGGAATACAGTAGGCTTTGAGCGATAGTCAAATCTGTTAGAACTTTGAGATTCCGTTCTCTTTGCACGGCTAATATATAAGGAATCAATAACGATGTTCTGATTGACGATAATTTGTTTTGCAAAACTCACACATATAACAAGGAATATTTCCGAAATGGTTCACTGTACAAAAAAAAAAAAAAAAAAAAAAAAAAAAAAATATATATATTTATATTTAGACATAAATTGTGTGTTTTTGTAAGGAAGATTTGGCCTATCTCTTGTGGTTTACCACTTATACAAAAGTCATCCAGAGTAAACAGGACTACAGGGGCTATAGCCAGAAAATTCAAGATATACGTTTCATTTGCCATAAAAATATCTTAAACATACCGAATTTTAATCAAAATCGTCAGAGCCATTTTCGAGAGAATAAAAATTTTCGAAAAATGTTTCATGTAAAGGGTAGTTTAGGGTGACGGAATTTTCTTCACAATCTTCGTGTCGAATCCTTGAAAGACTTCAATACCAACTTAACCAACTTAAATACCAACTTTAGTTTTTCACCGACTTTTCGTTTTTGAGTTATGCTGTCCACAGACACTGACACACATACCCACGAACCTTTTTCTAAAAATGCTTTTTTGGGTTCAGGGGGCCTCAAAACATGTATTTTCGGTGAAATCTCGGCATCGAATTTTTGGATGGAAGACAATACTTCCTCTATTTACTATACGTAGTAAAGAAAGTAAAACGCAGTTCTGCATAAAGGGCCAAAATGACTCAGGCGTGTAAGGTCACAACTGAATGCCAGTAAACAATTCATTTTTTGTGAGCGCAATAAGCTAATGTAATTAATAAACGTTACACCAGGAAGTTATATTAAATTAATTTTTTTCTACCAAAAAGAGAGATGAGATTCAACTTCGGGGTCAAACTGGCCCCTCCCGGTGTCAATCATCCCAGCTTTACTGAAATGCACCGCATGAGTTTTATAAAAACCAGTTCTGTAATGACGATCCAGGACCAGGGAATCTCAATTATGCCTTGCCCTCCTGATGGACACACTTATTCATTTCTGTGTGCACTTGAAAATTTTCTGTACAAATGGTTGAAGAAACGCTAAAATTGTCCAAGGTGACAAGACACATTTGGTCAGTGAAGGGTATCTGCTGATGTCACTTCCTGCACCAGGAATATTTGACTGGAAACATCGACCCCAAAAGTTTTCGCCGGTATAAATATCCAGTTACGGTATCCAGGAAGTGATTTTACCCCCAGCATTATTGTTATATAGAGATTTGTTGCCTTTGTGGTCCTCTGGAATGGCGAGCGACAAGTA
The DNA here is from genome assembly GCA_030765045.1 of Tenodera sinensis. Lineage (NCBI taxonomy): Eukaryota > Metazoa > Arthropoda > Insecta > Mantodea > Mantidae > Tenodera > Tenodera sinensis. The sequence continues at coordinate 33,078,892 of CM060964.1, forward strand.
TAATGCCTACGTTAACATGCCATTTGCAGACATTCACAGCGAATATACAGGGATGATTCTGACAGCTTCAAAGACACACATCGCATCACAATAAACGCACCAGCGGCTATGTTTTTACACATGGCTGAAGCTTCCTTGAATTTCTGTTAAATATAAACATTTTCACGGGATACTGCACATCTTTTGGATTTCACGCTCTAGTAATAAACCAGGATGTTTGTAAAGAAAGCTTAATTTAAAGTACAAAATAAATTCTGCAACAAAAGTTTGTGTTGTGAGAATGAGAAGCAGACGTGCCCATGTCAAACTCTTTTTTATGTCCTTTTTATGTGGTAAACAGAGAAATTTATGGCTATCAAGCTACTGGTTTTCTGAATGAAAGACCTTCAAAGAAAAATACAGAGAAAATAATATTTCCTTTCTGTGGTATTGTGATCTTAGTTTCTGTAGAGAGGTATACTGTTAAATTCTCTGACTTAAAATATATTTCGAATTACCAAACACCGAAGAGTATTCAGTGCTCGAGGATATTAGAAATTAAAGAGAGAAAGAAAGCAAGAAAGAAAGAAAGAAAGAAAGAAAGAAAGAAAGAAAGAGAAAGAGAGAGACACAGAAAGGCAGAGAGAAAGAAGTACAGAAAGAAAGAGAGGCAGAAAGACAGTGAGAAAGAAAGAAAGACAGAGAGAAAGAAAACTAGCATAGAAGCCCCTGTTATTCCTTTTCAGGTTACAGATAAAGATAGGTATAGAATGTACAACGAAGGGGACACCTCGCACACCTACATATTCTGGCTATCACCACCACCCCCCCCCCCCCGCCCCCTAGAGGAAGGTATGTAGTGAATAAACTACACGACGCAACAGGCGGTAGAGACGCGCGGAAGTCCTTAACATTTTCAAGCCTGCACACCCGACCTGCTGCTGGAGTTGCCTAGAGAGGGCGATGAACGACCAGTCGATCAAGCAGCACTCCAGTGTTCACAGTATCCAGTGCCCATTTGTATTTGCGAATATGTATACAAATGCGAGTGGTGATTCAAGACACGCCGTATTTGTGTGCCCGGCAGACGATAACATGTGGAACAGCCTATCAATAAGCTTAACTATATGTCGGAAATACCGACTTGTGTAAACCGCGCTGCAACACGACGCTTGAGTTAGAAATAATCTGCTCTCCTAATGCGCTCAATCATTTTTGTTTTCCCCCATTGCTGTGCAGTATAAATTAATCGCAATATGAAGCAATAATTATAATTTGAATCTTGCTGCTAGGTCATATATATCTTGAAAAACTATGAAATTGTCTCGAGAGATTCCGCCATGTTCGTGGATTACTAAATAGCATTAGGGTAATAGAAATCTTGGGTGTGTTAGAACCCACAACACCAAATAGAGCGAAATATTTAAAACCTGAAATTAGCGTATGTTGTTTCTGACAACTAACTGTGTCTCAGTTCTGTGAAGAACAAGAATTGACGAAGATTCCTTAAGGATATAATAACTAATTACTTTCACTTTTAAGTTCTCCTCGATTCCTTCGTTTAACGCAGCAGTGCACTTATTAGAAAATTCTCACGGCAATTTCCATCTGTAGGGCAATCCACAATTTGTTTGCAGTAAATTCCCACGAATGCAATGACCCAGATGATCTCAACAGGGCATTTCTCTGCCTTGAGGTGCTTAACTTTTGTATCAGTCTTCCATGAGTGTTAAAAGAATTAGGTCAGGGATTTTAGATTAGTTGTGGAATTGGCTTCGATGCCAATTTCTCCCTTTGATTTGAACATTTTGCTGGATAACCTTCCACACAGTAAACCCTAACTCTCCTATGAATAGATTAACATGCAGAAGGTAATCAAGGGCTCCAAAATTATACTATAGTAAGTGGAGGCATACCATCAGAAATATTTTTGAAGCATTTACAGCTTTGGAAAATCTAACTCTTGGTAACTCTCTTGTGGAACATCTGTAATTTCCCCGTAGTCCTTATAAAGAACATGACATTCGAATGTGTTCAACATACAGAAGTTGCGCACTTTGGACTGAAACAAAACAAAGAGGAAAAAAAAAAAAAAAAAAAAAAAAAAAACTAGAATACATATACTGGTTTGAATAATGATTCTAATGCATAACTATAGATGGACATAAGTTGCAACAAAACATGCACATTGATCCATAAATTAATCTGTCGATACATTTGTATGTCAATCCAATTCATTAGGACTCAATTTCGGTCTGGGTGGCTCAGTCGGTTAGACGCTGGCCTAGTGATTCGAAGGTCGCGGGTTGAAGCCCGGCCCTGACTGCTGTGTTTAAAAGTGACAGCCCCGTGTCATTAGATTTTTTTGGAGTGAAAAAGAGCTCTTGCTCTTGCGAAATACCAGTACACCGACATCGCTGATATGATCCTGACAGTTGACACCGTCGTTGACAAAACATAATATTTTAAAATTGGGATTCAATTATTCCATTACTTCCATGGATTTACCGTGTGTGTGTGTGTGTGTGTGTGTGTGTGTGTGTGTGTGTGTGTGTGTGTGTGTGTGTGTGTGTGTGTGTGTGTGTGTGTGTGTGTGTGTGTGTGTGTGTGTGTGTGTGTGTGTGTGTGTGTATGTGCGTGTGTGGATGGGGATGTTTTAACATCAGTCTGAGCTTTTAATTCTTCCTCTACGTTTTATTGGTTTTCTTTATGGACTTGGTGAATAGTATAGATTCTTTCATATGTGGTGACGATTGCTTATCTACGGACCCTGAATTGAGCATAATTTACATCTTATTATTTAGTATACTAACTTAATTAGAAACAGTATGTAACAAAATATTTGTTGTTACAAAGGTGAAAACGTTTCATATATACGCTGAGAGGGCAGTCTCTCCGCTCAAGCCACCTAACGTAAATGCCTATTGTAATTGTGAAATACCCAGTTGGGCTGGGTGAAATTCTCGGATGTACCATTCAGAGAACGGTGGCACCTGCCGCTCCAGAATGGCAGATTCGCTGATACCTACCCCAATTCAAGCGTATCTAGAATCTTTACCAATACTAAAAAAGGTGCTTTGACATAAAGCAATTCATTTGAACGAGCAGAATAAACACAAATGAGTCTTTGTTGCTTTGTATATTTCAAAATATACAGGTGTCCGTGTGCGGAACATAAGAGAAAAACTCAATGTGATTATAGAATCTCTACAGCACTTTAGGCTGATTTACAACCACCGGCAACGACAACGATAACCAGAACAAGAAATTTGGGAGTGCTTAAAAGACGGGAAGCTTTGTAAGGCTCCGGGAACAGGAAAGAAGACTTGGTCAAGTTTTAACCTTCTGTCCCCGTTACCGCGCACTGCATGTTAGGTTATATTGTTGGTATTAGACTTTTTGCTGTGGAAATTATTCAACGCGGTCGTGCCATGAAACAGCCGCTAGAGCTCTCTCTAATCGCAAGGTAGATAAATATCATTGGTCAGCTAGAAACAGATCAATTCCAAGTGCGTATATATCGATTTCCATTTTCTATCGATAAGTTGATCGATAGTGTATCTTGTTTATGTTCCCGGGCTGTTGTGAACCAAAATATTGAGTGCTACCCGCTTCCCGCTGTCGTTGTCGTTGTGGTTCCCGTTGTCTGCAGCTATAATGCACTCCTGCAAATTTGTGGCCACGCATGCGTAGTGCGTTCTTCAGCTTAGAGGATATGCTGTATTTTGCCACGTATACCTTTGCTTTTAGATTAGCCCGGACATAAAAGTCTAGTGAATAAAGTTGTGTTCCTTGGTGTACATTCCATAGATCCTCGGCGTCCAATCCGTGGTTCGAAAAACGATACACCACGGTATCGTCGCAGTGTTAGCGCATAATGCGAAGGTTCCCATTATATTGAAGGCATTCTGGAAGCTTCCTTGTGCGTTCAATTGGCCTGAAGATGCTTAATTTTCCTACATTTTCAGATGTTCTTCACAGGACACCATCTTGTCCAAAAACAAGGGACCAAAAAAATTCTTTCTGTTCATATCCCATACCATACCATTGCCCTGTCCCTTACTTGGTCCACTGAAGAAATGAACCAATGGCAACTGATGACCAGTATCGACTGTTGATTTTCTAGAAACATGCAAGATCGCTTCACCGAAGACCAGAGATTGTAGGGGAAACGTCTCATAATCATAGCAGTTAAACGTTGATGCATTTGTGGTCTTCGTGGGTGCTATTAATTACCTTTAGGCTGTTTTGAACTCCAATTTTACAGGAGTTGCTTGGCAGGGACTTCAAGCCTCTAGAGAGCATAGCACACTGATATTGTCTGCTTCCTCATTTAAGGCATTGGTGGTCCGCAGTGTAGCCTGTGACGTAGTGATAAGCTTGCTAACAGTGTGTGTGTGTGTGTGTGTGTGTGTGTGTGTGTGTGTGTGTGAGAGAGAGAGAGAGAGAGAGAGAGAGAGAGAGAGAGAGAGAGAGAGAGAGAGAGAGAGAGAGAGAGAGAGAGATTTGTCCATGGAACTTTCCGGAACTGGTAAAGAACCTAGCCGTGCTGAATGATAGAAACTTCGTCACTAAAAGCCAGTCCTTTGCGGTCTGATGTGTGATCTGCCATGATAACTGTGTTATGACTATAGGGCTCGGATTTTTAGGTAAATACATATTTCGTTTGCGTCCTAATATAAACTAGAAGCTGAGTTTAATGTGCTGCATATTCACACTGGAAGTTTTATTGTACATAAAATTGCATATTTCCTGAGTTCTTTATGTAAATAAATATGTTTGGATATTCACATAAATTACATAAAAATCACATAAAAGCAGCAACATAATTGTTTTAAACAAGTCACTATCCACTTCTATAATGCTCAGTTACACAGGGCAGATGTTGCAATTCGTTATTCATTATTACAAGAACTGATATATCAGCTATAGAATCCATTCAGTTGGAAGAAAATCCTGCTTTTTCAAGCTGCTATGTTTGACTCAGGAGTTTAGCTCTGGCCTTGTGGTTGACACAAGTGAACCTGAGATAACACACTTGTTTATTCTTCTCGCACTGACGTTTTACACCTTGCTTCAAAAGTGACTTATTCTTTCTTTGCCGGGACAATAAATATTACGCGAAAGAGCATCACTAATACATTACATTACCACATCAAACAAAGCAATTATGATCATACTTTCAATAATGAAAGAACAATGAATTATGTTTATTGGGGACTCAATAACCACACGATATAATATTATAGCAACACTGGCACTGCTTACAGTCCAACTGCATTGTAAACAGTAATATTGAACTGCTGGTGTTATTCTATTTACATCGTACCGAGAAGCTCCCCACTGCACAGCGCGATTGCGCGTTCAAGGGCAGACATTCTCCTGAGTAAATGACAGTACATGAGCGTGCAAGATAAGAATGGGGAACTTCTCCACTGCCATGTGCTTCATTAAGCACCTGTTATCACTTCACAGCCCGGCTAATATATACTGAACACTGATACTTGTTAAACTGTATAGTCAATTAGTCATTTGTGAATCCACAAAATTATATGTACGACGTTCTAACTGTGTTGTATTGAGAAATTATATATAGACAGTCTTGAGTTTAGTGTATTAAACATGCCCAGAGTGAAAAGTAGTGCAAGTTACCGTGTGCAACAGTACGCTGAGGAACTTAGGGGTATTTTCAGTTATAATGGTGAAATCCTGCATTGTCAGACATGTGGTAAAGCAATAATGGCCGAGTGCCACAGGACAGGGCATCAATAATATAATAGTAATATAAAATAATGATAAAAATAATAAGAATAAGAATAATATAAAATAATAATAATTATGATGATAATGATAATGGTAATGATGGTGTCAATAACTGCAAAATAATTTTGTTTGAAACAGAATTAGACAATTGGGGCCCTGGTTGGCTGGTACAGTAAAACTTCGCGGGCTCGGCTGAGGTCCTTGGTGGTACGTCATGTAGCCCGATATTTAGGGACTTCCCCTCCTGAAACTCGATTGTCAGCTTGGTAACACCCCGTGAGTAATGGTGCACGGTCTGTACCTCTCCTGCTGACTGCAGCAACCCCAACTCAATGGCATCATTTTCCTATAAAAGCGGAATTTTATTTAAATTATTTTAAAAGAAGAGACACGTGTTCTGTTCAACTATGGATACAACAATAAAGGAGATTATCAGGAGTAGTGAGTGGTGGACATGGCGGCGAGTCAGCAATCTTTGATAAGACAAGCTAGTTTCAAAAGTGGACTCTGCTCCGACCAGAGTTTTGCTTTGTGAGCGGCTATTTATTAATTTCAGCGTGGGGGCATCGAGAACACCGTCAATAGCCCTTTGCTGACAAGATGTAACCAATGATTATTTTATGGTTATGAACGAAAATGCTACCCACACAGACAGTTCGCGTAAAGGCTTTCATTTGCCTTTAGCTTTCTCTTTGATAACTGGCATCAGATAAAATTTGTTTTTCATAACAAGTTCTTCCCAGAACTACAAATGGAACGGAGCTCAACATTATCTCTTAACGGGAAAACATCTGTAACGTTCACAGAAGATACGATCCACATACAATTCCAGAACTGAATCCTTTTGGAAAGCTCTGGCTTCATTCATACTAAAACTGCCATTCATGCTTGTGTTAACTTCCTTGATATATAGATAGTGTACATTCCTAACTCAAGTATCTCCATGGAGCTATTCATGTGCCCACGTTAGAAGTATGCAAGGCACAAAATGTTATCAGTAAATAAAAAATAATAAAAAAAAAAAAAAATATTAAATGAATGAAAATGTTAATAATATAACATTTTTATTTTTTTTATTTTTAAGCTGCAGATCAAATAAGCATTAACTCTATAACATTATTGAAGTAGAAATAAATAGTATTCTTTATGTAAAAAGTTTAAACTGTGAAATGTACATTTGACATTGTATTTAATAATGCTATTTTGTAACAAATATTAAAGAAAACTCCACAGCACAACAGACCAATGTCTAACGCCCAACCGCTGCACCCCCACCTCTACCCACAAGGACTTCATGAGTCGGGTGCAGTACTGGATGGTGGGACGTAGTCAGCACCCAAATCTCTCCCGGCTGATGAATGCGGTCTCGCAATCTGGGACCTCACGAGGCTGACTGCACCAGGGGCAGAAATTCCCCACGCTTGTACCGGGAATAGAACCTGGGCCTTCTGCTTGGTAATCAGTTGCACTATCACCGCGCTGAGGAGACGACCTGTAAAAGATATTGCTTTACCTCAATGAACGTATTGCGAAGTCAGTTATCATTATTTCTGCTAATAGATAACATTGCTTTGTATTCGTTTGGCTGCTCAATGTTGATGCAAATCTTCTAAGAAAAGGCAAAAATTGTTTCTATTCTCGCCCCTTACTGAAGTTAGAGCACCGGAGGAATGCTGTAGACATTTATTCCAGTCACTGATTCCTTGTTATGTTTGCCTCGCACCTATTTATTAGCTTATCAATATTTACCTTCATTTTACAGCCATTAGTCTATTGACAGAAATCTTTAAGTTGTTGAGCAGTTGTCAAATGCTCTACAGCCAAACCATTATGTCAACGCAAAGAATGTAAACAACAGCGGTCATTGGTCACTGACGGGCAGGTAAACGCGGTATTTTGAGTATGTACTGCCTATACAGACCTCATTGCGTAAAGTCCAGTAACAGTTTCTTGTCGTCCTGGCTTTGATGCGTATAATGTGAGTGTTTTAATTTAAAATTGCTAAGGTATTGTACACCAGTGATATTCAACCTGGGGTACGCAAGGACTTCTTAACCAGCAAAACCAACAAGACAATTGGACATAAACGAAAACATAATAATACCATAATAAGTTAATATAAATTATGGAATACAGCTACATGCCATGGGGGATGGTGATTAAATAGAATAAACAAAGGAAAGCCATGTATTGAATGATAAGTTTGGTAGAAAAAGTCATAAGGCTTAAATTCAATTTTTTTTTTTTTTTTTTTTTTTTTGTTGTTATGTTTTCCAGTGGGGACTAAGTTTATCTTCTCAAGTACATTGCGTTAACCCTAGAACGCTAAGCCTCGTTATTTTTACGACGCACGATTGGCAATCCTGCTTTTACTCCTATAGTTTTCGCGCCACAATTATTTCCTTTTCAGTAGCTTCCTAGCTTTTGAAGAGCTTGGTCAGTGGATGTGCATTGTCGAAATTGGGTGCAACAGTGCATTGTTAGTAAGTGCTTTGTCGTAAATTTTACGACGATTAGTGTTCACGTATCCAGAATTTCATAAGGAAGCAGATTTGTTTTTGTAATAATATGAATTCAGGAAAGCAGGACGTGTAATAACAAGTCACGAAAGCAGTTGAATCATTGCTGTCGATCGTTTCAGATGAGTATTCTGCGTGCAGACGACCCAAATTTTGGAAAAAAAGATTATGGCAATGCTTCTTGAAGAAGATAGTAGCCCCCAGATTGATTTTAGCTTCGACGAAGAAATTGATAATGTGGAGTCTGATGATGTAATAATGACTGATACAGATGGTGAAGATATGGCAGGACGAAATATTGATATGTGTATGAGCAACGATGAAAATTCTCCTCTAACTAGGCAAAGAATGTCGCCATGCTTACTACAAAGAACATAGGGCAAATCTCTGCACAAATTGATGTAAGTGAGGCGAGATAGAACTGTCTTTGTTGTCTCATAACAGTTTAAATGAGTCAAGATAATATTTTATGAGGCAGGCATAAACATTTGTGAGAGAATAGTAATGTATTTTGTAATAGAAATAAACAGTAGTAAATTTTACGAGGCTTAGTGTTTATGTACGATAGGAATAGGGTTAGTGTCCCAGGGTTAAATAAAAACCATCTATACATTGAAATAGTTTGCACACGACTGATCTGTTTTAATATAGTATTTAATATTTAATATATAGTATTGTGTGCTAACTCAATTATCGAGCATGCGCATTAGAAGTGTTGCTCACGAAGTCGCCTCGTCCTTTCATCCTGACAATGAACGATCAACATGTGACAGTTCCTGGTGCTCTTGGCACTTACAGACCGCTGAAAAATGGGTAACCAGTGCATGCCGTTACATCAGAGCTGATAAAATTAGCTTCTTTGTTTCCAGGTGCCAACATATTAGTTTCTTTGGCAAAATAGAAATTAAAGCTGAAGCTTGTAATTGGTCCAACATTAACACAGACCCGCCTCCATGGTGTGAAGGTAGCGTGTCTACGTCACACTCTAGAAGTACCAGGCTTTTCGTTTATCCTGAAGACGAATGTCGAGTATCTTTAAGCTTCATGTACCGCGAGCTCATTTGAGCATGGTTTCACCCATTTCATATTTCATATGGTCTACCAGGTTAAAGGGTGTTACGGGTACACCGAAGTGAAAAAGGCGATTTTCTTCTAACGTATTAAAATTAGAGACTTCAATTTGTGTACAGGCATTACTAGCAAGCAAAGAAATGTGTATACCAAATTTTATTCTAATATTTAATCACATTTTTGATATATTAATTAATTTATATCAATATGATTGGGTATCATCAAAATCTATCTCCTGCAACAGATGTTGAACAACAGAGTTGATTTTTTAAAATTGTATCTCTTATTACCTTTGTAACAACATAAAGTATGGAAATTTTGATAGGTATAGTGATTAGTTTCCCTTAAAAAAAGTTAATACCTCAAAGTGCAAAAATGTCATAAAACAGAGCATTATTTCCTTAAAAGCGGTATAAGCAATATCAAAATTCCAATACATTTTATTACCCATATTCTCAACTATATTGGAAAAAGAATTTAGATTTCTAGCAAAATGTTTGTGGGAGAAGATTTTGAATATGAGAAAAATGAGTTTGAAGTTGACATAGAAGGCAGAGGCGCACCACTTCTAAAACGGGGTCCAAAATATGTGTTCCCCCTCCGCAGAGAATTAAAACTTAGCAGATATGTTCTTTAAGGTATGGTGCATTTTTTGCAATTAAAATCCAAAAATCGATTTTTCTGACCAAACAGGCTAAACTATCTGTTCATTCCCTGAAACTTCTGTCCACCATACCAAAAATAAATAAAAACAAAAGGCATAAACCATGCCCAAAGCTTTCTCATTTGTAAATCTGCTTAAAAGGTGCTGATTGATTAAGCTGTAAAACACATAAATTAAAATATTCTTCGATATCTGGATACAGGTAAAGAAGACAATTAAAATGGAATAAATATCTTAATCGTCGTTTAGGTATAATCTGTTAGCATTTTAAATAGATCTGTTAAGTGTCTTGAGGCGGAGGCCCTAAAATGGGATATCACAATTACACTGGAAATGCAAATTTAGAGGGCTATTGTGTGTGGTCAGTATGGAACATTGCTGTTACAAATGACATGTCTGTGAAATTTTCTGTAAATACCTGGTGAAATCCTCTTCTTTTCTGTAACTGGAAAACCCAAAACAACAGACAAATGCAGATGTTTGTTAGATAAAATAACAATAAAATGTTTGCCATTGACCATTTTTCAATTAGTCACCTTTGTGGGATGTTAAGAGCAGTGCAACTGGAGTTACTCGTTTGTTTCTCATGAGATCACACAGATCCTGCTGTGAACCCATATAGACACGTAATGGAAGCTTTCCTGGCGAACATTTGTCATATTAACATGAAGCAGATAGTGATAATATTTTGTAGAATCAATCGAAAACGAATGACGCATTGATAAGGACATCTAATTGTTTGTATACATATATGTTCACTTACTATCCCTCTGAGTACAATAATACGTTCTATCTTCTTAGATTTACTTTTCTATAATGTAACAAACACACTGGGTGCGTCACAACAGAACAGGCATTTGTTTATTGCGTGTTTGCTTTAGAGTATACATTAGTGTGGCATGCAGAAAATTGAGTAAATGATTGTGCAGCCCTTTTTGAGAGTTAAAGGTTTTCAGTTTTTCTAATGAGATCAACTTTGGTCAAACAGGAACCTGTTACCAGAATGCAGATTTAAAATCACAAAGGAAAGTTGTGTTGAGGAGTTATTTCTGAATAGCAACAAAAGCACATCTATCATTTTAATTCAAATATGACCGCGATGACATTTAAAGTCACACTCCCTTTTGGAAAGCTGATGATATCTGTAACAGCTCTTCTTCCGGGAGAGCTGCAGTACCATTTGCCCTGGAGGAGCTGTATAACCCAGTGCCCTTGTTTCTCTCCTCCGCACCAAGTGGCGTCAGCAACAATGGGTACTAACATTTCCATATCTTCAGGATACCCATCTGTGACAACGGCCAAATTTGTCAAAATTCATAAACATTTTATTAAGCACTACAAACCTTCTGCTTTAGCTCTCAGCAGCTTTTATTGCTGCACGTCCTTTTGTAGCATGCCATATAGCGATTTATATGTCTGCCCTTAAGCACAGCTCCCTATAAAGTTGTTGTACTAAAATAAACAAATAAAAACGAGCAATAATAAACCCTGGCACCTAATTACTTAAACTATGGCTTACACTCCACATCCTTGTTAGTTTATTTAACCTTTCAAAAATATTTACAACTTAATTCTACAAGTTATAAAAACCTAAAAACTACACAACAAAAATATAATACACAACAAAATTAAAACAACATGTTATACATCCACAATCTAAACAGGCTCCACATTATAATTTATCACATCTAATACCTATATATAACCATTTCCGCTAATTTATAAAATACTTTAATTAATATATATTAATTATACGTTTATATTATACGCTTAACTAAATATGTATATATGTTCATTTCATTAAAAATAATATATTTCATTAAACCAAAAGTCAACAAAACTTCAATTAAAATTCCAAAAATATGCAAGCAACATTAGTAATTCATTTAAAAATATTAATTGAATTTAATAAAAATATTCATAATTCATCAACCAAAATAAATAAACCTCAAATTAAGATTACAAAATTATATAATCAAAATTTTCCAAAATTCGTAACTTATTACGTAAATAATTTCATTTGTTAATATTAATTAATTTATTAAAATTATTCCTAATTTATCAACCCAAAACAAGCAGCTAAGCTCACAATTAGTATACCAAAAATTATATCTAATCAAATTTACTAAAATAATTTGAATAAATATATAATTTAATATTAAATAAATTGCATTAAAAATTCCTCAAAATTGATCAAATCAATAAGACAACAAAGCTTCAATTAAAATTACTAAAATAATACCTAAAAAAATCTACCAAATTTATTTAAATAATTTTTAAATTTAATATTTAAAGTGTCATTTACAAATATTAATTTAATATCAACCAACAAACAACAAATAACAATTTAAAATACCAACATAATACTTAATAAAGCTTTACCAGAAATTTCTACACAATTTAAAAGTTCAAAATTCAAATAAACAAATTGTACTAACAAACTACCCATTTTGCCTGCATTGAAGTGGACAAGCAATTCTAGGTGGCCTCAGGAGTCTTCAAAATATACTAATTTAGCTGCAGAGGAGTAGAAAAAGGGGAAGTAGAGCCTTTATGTGTACTAAATACTGCATAAAATCAGAAACAGTGTTATTTTAGCTTTATAATTTCTTTTCTAGGGTTTTTGTTTCTCGGCACGTTCGGTAACAATAAAATTAACAAAATATAGTATGTATGCCTCCTTATAAATAAAAGGATAAAAATACTGTCTTCTCAAGCAAATAATTGAAAAGCGAAAAGAATGTAATTTAGAAACACATATCCTGTTTGCAGACTACAAAAATGCCTTTGATATTTATCTAGATCAGAATTACGGGAAATACTAGATAAAAAAGGAATCCCAAAACATTTAATAAAAATAATAAAAGATTTGTATGCAGAAAAGAAACTATAAATAACCGAGAATTGATTACAAAAGACAAGGTTGCCCAATGTCAACATTAATTTTTAATTTATATATAGATGACATGATAATGACACGCAAACAACAAACGATAGGGTTGATTAATTTGGGGACAAGATCTGTAGAAACAATGCTACACGCAGATGAGCAAATATTAATAGCAAAAACCGAAAACAAATTTCAAAGAATGACATATAAGTTATCATATAAATTAGAAATAGCATAATTGAACAACTCCCAAAATTTAATTTCCTCGTTTGTAAAATAGCATACAGAGTAGAAATATATACTGATAAAGAAATTAAATAAATTCAGCTGCATAACAGGTACAATAAAAAGAACCTTAAAGAATAAAGCAAGGCATGATTCCATAATAGAACTATATAAAACAGGCTGTCCCACTTTTATCATAAGGCTCAGAAACATGGATAACGATGACACAACATAAAATGAATATACAAACAGCAGAAAGGAAATTCCTTAGAAGCATAGCTGGATATACAAGACTATATAAGAACAAAACAATCAAATACGACAGTAATTAAAAGTAGAAGAACTAAACAAAACAACAAAGAATATAGAACCAATTGGAAACAGCACTGGAATAGAATGGGAGAAAATAAAATTCCTAAAATATCAAGGAACTATCAACCACAAGGACAAGGGAACAAAAGTCGTGTTGAAGGAGACGAAATATTGAGACGAATTTGTGTTAATATACTTACTCGTGGTGTTACGGAACAATAAACGAAGCGGTGTCCGGGCGGGTTCTTCGGTTTCCCCCCAGTTGCTCCATCATCACCTTTCAAGTCATCCATTTCACCTGCATTTCATATCATCCTCTTCCTCACTCTCATACCTGGTGCTTGGCTGACTACCCACTCCCAGGTCTTCGCTCTGTCCGGTCCAGAGGTTCCTCTGCTCCCCGACAGGTGTCTCACCCTAGGCACTAACGTGTAAGTCCTAGGGGGTGTAAGCCCTACACAAGGGGAGGCTAATCAGATAAAGAAGTTATGGAACAGTAATGTTTTACATTGTGTTAGTTTTTGAGCAAAAAATTAAAGCTTCATATTTATTTTCTCCAAAGTTAGTAGAAAATTAAAACTTCCTTTTTACAATTAGTAATATACAATTAAACACTTTAATTGGAATTATTTTTCAAAAAATAATTCCATTGTTTGGTGCAGTTTTTCAAAGGAGTTAATACCACAGGAATTAATTGAAACGTATGCATGAAATTTATTGTGTAATAGATTAATCCCTAATTGCTGTATTAAAATTCCGAACGAATCAAATTGAAATTGTATTTTTTGGTATGCTTAAAGTATATAATGCGCAGAGCTGAAAGAAATGAGCGCTATAAGGTATATCTTTAAGTTTCACGGAAACACAGGAGAAATGAAACTGACGATAAATTGTAAACAAGGGGGGGGGGGGAGGGGGGGAGTGAGTAGGGTTTAAGGGCCCGTCGACAGCTAGGTCATTGGAGCCCCTGCATGGATAGGTAATACAACATTTGCAACAAAACATGTCAGAAAATTTCAGCTCGTTTAACATGTGCCTTAAAGTCACAAAGTAGGAACATGAAACACTTTCTCCATTTCACTTTACATAGCATGGCCAGTGTCATAAGTGGAGTCGAAAGCTTATATCGAGATTTCAACACTGCTCTCCTAATCTAAAAGCGCGTGTTATAATTAATTTTCTTTTGTTTGTGCATATGCTAAGCAAAATCAGAACCGACAATAACCCAGGCTTAAAGCTTCATGCTCATGGCAGACTTGGTTATGTAGTTTAAATTAATCAACACAAGATACTGTAGATCTCTGACGAGAAAACGTCTGAGGGGTGTTCTGCTCTCTGGAGGAGAAAGGGGAGATAATAGCAGATGACAGCTCACGATGATTTCATACATATATATTATCTGCATTAGCTACTGTGTTCCTCTCCCGAGAATGTGGCTGTGAGGACTCTATTTGACATAAACTCCAGCGTTTTCTGAGAAATATTACGGCTAGAGTTTCATCAGTTAAAAAACATGCGGTCATATGCTCTTGTGCTAGCACCTAGCAGGTGAAGACCTTGCTGTAAGATAGTGACAAGCCACAATATGTTGTTATTTGAAGAATTAAAAGCACTTTTAATAATACACCACATCATCTGCTCTTTAGAACCTATAGATTTAAGCACAGTATGCTTTGAGTCTTCATATAAATCTTTATTATATGGACAGCAGTTTAAGCCAAATAAATGTTTATTTGAAAAACAAGAGGGTGGAAGCCCAGAGAATAGTGACTGGATGAAGCATACACAAACATGAGCAACAAAGGCCCCGAGGAAGAAGGCGCAGAGTACAGAAATCTATGGCGGAGCAAAATCCATTTGGGCTGAAGGAAAACTACTGTATTGTAGAAGAATCCTTAACCCCGAAGCCCCGTGGCACACACCGCCCGACCACTGCCAACCACAAGCGCCATAAGTGGGGTGCATTATTGGAGGTGGGACGTGGTCAGCGCCCCAGTCCCTCCCGGTCGGTTGTGCGGCCTTCTTGGCCAGTTAGTAGCTCCGCAGTTATATAGCTCTACATATATTTGCGAAGAGAGTTTTTCCAAATTGAACCAGATTAAATGTATCACAATAGGTTACACGACGATCACTTGGTGTACTTTCTAGGGCGTAAGCAGTACCAAACAATCGCAAATTAAATGCAACGTACATGTAACCAACCCGCCTCTGCAACACAATGCACTGCTGGGAATTAAAGAGAGGCAAAGTCCACATGGTGAAAGGAGGTAAAGTCAAACTCCCCTCCTTCGCAAGCGTTGGACATCGATGCTCTTACTGCTTGAGCTACCATAGAGAGATTCCCTTTGCCGTATTAAAGCCTGTTTGATTCAATGCTTCAAGAAAACCTCGAATACTCGAAATATCACCTCAAAGGCGACTTTCAGTGTTGCAACTGCTCTTAATTACGGCTTTAATGTACCTCTTGTGTTAGTTGTTTTCACCTCTGGACATATGTAGGCAGTAGTTGGGAAAGCTGAAACAGACAGATGGCAACTGTTTCAACTTTCCAAGTCACACATGCCGGCCTGAGAGCAGGGCAATTGTTTATTTTATAGCGAATTTTCATAGTAATAATCCAACTCTGGATGTTTACAGTATCAGCTTAGTAGATACATGAGAATATTTGGTTTTGAACAGCCCCGTCCATGTGTATCTGTAAAGCTTCCGCGTGCACAGGTTTACGTCACCAAGATGGGGAGAATATGTGAGGGTAACTTTCAGTTGGGCTTTCCTTGCCCATGTGCAATTAACCCCTACGCAACTAATTTAACTCGACGCAGCATTTAAAATAGACCATTATCATGGGCATAGAGTCTAGTACACAACAGAAGGTTAAAATAAACTAAAGGGCGTATTTTTCACTAACTGATATTAAAACTTTTGCTACAGTCTTACTCGTTCAATTAATTTCCTTTATTATTTGTTTGTCTATTTACATTCGTGATTGCCTCATGCACACAAATTATTACGAACACACTGAGAAACTCTTTTACTACATAAAATTCTCAACCAGGATTCAAACCTCGCTAGAAGGTACTGCCTCCTAGTGATGTGACGTCAGCCCACGGTACATAAAACATCGGGAATGCTCCCTGCACGAAAGCTCGGCGTTTAGTGTTGCATAGGCGTTCCGTGACAACGCCACACTATTGTTAATGCCTTGTGTGTTATCATTCTGTTGAAAGTTTAACGCAGTGTTAAAACTCTTACTTTTCAGCAAGTTTTTACACGCAACATCTTGTTAGCGTGAAAGAGCAGCTTTCTATAAGGCGGTGATGGAATTATTGTTCAGCTTCTGAACGCGCCCGAAGCACTATTCTGTCCCTACAGCGCTCATTGTGTTATTAGTATACAACTATGTTGGTTCACCACCACCCGACAACTGTAACCATAACGATTCCGGGAACGGCAAGTGGTGCAGCACTGAATGTTTTGGATCACAAGAGTCCGGAAACGAAAACGACAAGACACCAGAAAATGGAGGGGATATTGCGTATTGGGAATTCATTTGTTTCTCACTAACCAATGATGCCTTTTCTAGCTTGCGACTAGAGAGAGCTCTAGTGGGTGTATAATTTCTACAGGGAAAAGTCTAATACGCACAATATGAATCTAACATGCTGGCCCGGTAACGAGAACGAAGGACTAGTTCACAACCACCGGCAACGGTAATGATAACGAGAACGTTGAAATACATGAATTCAAATGGGAGTGTTCACAACCGGCGGGAAGCTTTTCCGGGGCCTGGAAATAGCAAAGAAGCTATGGCCAAGTTTTAACTTATTCGTTGCCGTTACCGGTCACGGCATGTTAGGTTCATATTGTGTGTATTAGAGCTTTCGCTGTAGAAATTAATGAAGGTGGCCGTGCCATGAAACAGCCGCTAGAACTCTCTCTAGTCGCAAGCTAGAAAAAATAGCATTGTTCAGTTAGAAGCAATTGAATTCCCAATGCGTAATATCCGCTCCATTTTCTGGTATCTTTTGGTTATCGTTCTCGGGCTGCTGTGAACTAAAATATTGAGCGCTGCCTTAATTGCCATTCCCGGAATCGTTGTGGTTACCGTTATCGGTTGTTGTGAACCAGCCTAGCCTTTGATTTTCCCGATTGAGGTTAGAATTGCGAAGTCAAGTGAACAATCGAGATGCAGAAGAATTTTAGTGTCACAGTTCATAAAGACTATAAGGACGAGTATTATAATACCGATTACCAACCATAGGGGAATTATGGAGTGCAAAAAGGACGATGGACTTATATTAAAGGAGGACAGAGTGCGGAAGAAAATCAGGCGAGGAATTTAATTGGCATGCAGGGATTTCTCGCAGGTCCACTAACTTGCTGCGACAGTTTTATACCAACGTAAAACGTGGCACTAAAAGCTCCAGGAGCCAGGAGCCAAGAGCGTATTGCGTTTGTTGGTGAACACTACGATAAAACTGAAGTGGACGGAAATGTGTTGTCACTGATTGAAGAACAAGCAGACCCCTAACTAAAATACCCTTCACTTTTCTAAGCAAATGCTCGGAATAAACCCACATACTGTAACTTTTGGAAATGGCAGCACTCAGTGTAGTATTCTCAATGAATGCAATGAATGTCTTGTAGAATAATGAAATTGTGTACTAACATTCATCTATAATTAAAATAGCACAATTTAAAAGAAGCGATTACTAGGTTGAATATCTGGGTTTAGTTATTTTAATAGCTTAGGTAAGGTATCCACCGTACAGGCTACTATCATGACGTCATAACAACCTGTGAGTTAAGCAGCAGCGCATGCACTCCATTTCAGTGCATTCAAGGTGCGAATAGAATTTGTTGAGTGCCTTTCAGTGAATTTTGCTGTTGAATATTCAAATTACGAGTGACTGAAATTGATGTTATATCAAGCGCATACAACCATGTGCATTCTGTGATAGTTTATAGCTAAAATTTGGTGTGTTTCACTCACATGACTTTCTCTACTCTTGTACTAATCATTGTTACAAGCTGTCATTCCTATATCTTCTTCGTGTTAGTTGAGCTAAACATTTGCAGAAATTATCTTATTGCTTATTTCCATGTAGGTTCAAAAGGGGAATATGGGAATACAGTAGGCTTTGAGCGATAGTCAAATCTATTAAAGCTTTGAGATTCCGATCTCTTTGCACGGTTAACATATGGAAAAATGAACAACGATGTTGCATTTGACGAAAGTTTTGTTTTCCGAAACTGACACAAATAACAAGGAATATCTCCGAAATGGTTCACTCTACCAAAAAATGTATTCGGACATAAATTGTGTGTTTTAGCGAGATCTACATTTTTGTATAAGACTTTTTGTCTATCTCTTATGGTTCAAGAGTTAATCAAAAGTCATCTAGAGTAAACAGCACTACATAGGCTATAGCCAGAAAATTCAAAATATACTTTTATTTGCTGTAACAATATCTTAAACATATGACATTTTAATCAAAATCATTGGTGCCATTTTCAACTAATCAAAATTTTCGAAAACGTTTCCATGTAAAGGGAAGTTTAGGGTGGAGCAATTCTTTTTTTCAAAATCTTCGTGCCGGATCTTTGAAAGGTATTAAACTTAAATACCAAATTTGGTTTTTAACCTACTTACCGTTTTTGAGTTATGCTGTCCACAGATACACACACACACACACACACACACACACACACACACACACACACACAAACACACGCGCGCGCACACATGGACCTTTTTCTAAAATGCTTTTTTTTATTCAGGGGCCTTAAAACACATATTTCCGGTGAAATTCTGAACATCAAATTTTTAGGTGGAATACAATACTGTCTCTACTTACTAGTAGAGAAAGTAAAAAGGGAGATCTACTCCCGATTTCAAAAACTTAAAAAGACGGGGAACAAAGTGAAGAACTTGGTGCGTACATTTAACTCTAACCTTTGTTTTGGTCACGCGGCTCTGTAAAGCTGTTCTGCTGGTCGTGTTTTGCGAACAGTAAATATTGGGGTTATTACTGTACAGCGTATGATTTCTGTTTCACGCTGCATGCCTTTGCAATTATCAGGATACGCCACTGACAACACTATCACCTACCATTACCTATCAGTAACATAAAATATCAGAGTAATTAATACTTGCAGTACTGCAGAAAGAGTCATGCTTCTGTTGGTAGCATTGTTGCGTCTCGTATTTCCTCCACCGCCCTGCTCACCACCGCTTTAGAGGTTCCTCCTTTTGTAGGGTATGGCGATGTTCATTTCACAGTATTAGTTACCATTGTTCAGTGAAACAGAATTTGCATGAACTTGAATGTTAAATCAGTTGAACATTGTGTTGGTGAAGCCAGCGGTCACACCTTAGCAACAAATCGGGTACCTACTGAAGCACTTTCCTCACATTCGTGTTGTGAGCTGCAATTGCTTATTGCTTTTTATGAAGAGTGTGGAACCGCTTAATTCTAATAACGCAGTATTACTTTGGCAAGCATGTACCACTGGTCCTTAAACCTCACTCATCCTCTCACTCACTCATCCACTCACTCATTCACTCACTCATCCACTCACTCATTCACTCATCCACTCACTCACTCATCCACTTACTCATCCACTCACTCACACACCCACTCACTCATCCACTCACTCTCTCACTCACTCTCTCACTCACTCATCCACTCACTCATTCACTCAGTCATCCATTCACTCTCTCACTCACTCATCCACTTATCCACCCACTCACTCATCCACCCACTCACTCATCCACTCACTCATCCACTTACTCATCCACTCACTCACACACCCACTCACTCATCCACTCACTCTCTCACTCACTCTCTCACTCACTCTCTCACTCACTCATCCACTCACTCACTCATCCTCTCACTCACTCATCCACTCACTCTCTCACTCACTCATCCACTCACTCACTCATCCTCTCACTCACTCATCCACTCACTCATTCACTCACTCATCCACTCACTCATTCACTCATCCACTCACTCACTCATCCACTTACTCATCCACTCACTCACACACCCACTCACTCATCCACTCACTCTCTCACTCACTCTCTCACTCACTCATCCACTCACTCATTCACTCAGTCATCCACTCGCTCTCTCACTCACTCATCCACTCATCCACCCACTCACTCATCCACCCACTCACTCATCCACCCACTCACTCATCCTCTCACTCACTCATCCACTCACTCTCTCACTCACTCATCCACTCACTCATTCACTCAGTCATCCACTCACTCTCTCACTCACTCATCCACTCATCCACCCACTCACTCATCCACTCACTCATCCACTCACTCTCTCACTCACTCATCCACTCACTCACTCATCCTCTCACTCACTCATCCACTCATCCACCCACTCACTCATCCACCCACTCACTCATCCACCCACTCACTCATCCACTCACTCACTCATCCACTTACTCACCCACTTACTCATCCACTCACTCACACACCCACTCACTCATCCACTCACTCTCTCTCACTCACTCTCTCACTCACTCATCCACTCACTCACTCATCCTCTCACTCACTCATCCACTCACTCTCTCACTCACTCATCCACTCACTCATTCACTCAGTCATCCACTCACTCTCTCACTCACTCATCCTCTCATCCACCCACTCACTCATCCACTCACTCACTCATCCACTTACTCATCCACTCACTCACACACCCACTCACTCATCCACTCACTCTCTCACTCACTCATCCACTCACTCACTCACTCATCCACTCATCCACCCACTCACTCATCCACCCAATCACTCATCCACCCACTCACTCATCCACTCACTCTCTCACTCGTCCACTCAGTCATCCACTCACTCACTCATCCACTTACTCATCCACTCACCCACCCACTCACTCATCCACTCACTCACTCATCCACTCACTCACTCACTCATCCACTCACTCACTCATCCACTCACTCACTCATCCACTCACTCACTCATCCACTCACTCACTCATTCACCCACTCACTCACTCACTCATCCACCCACTCACTCACTCATCCACTCACTCACCCTCTCACTCACTCACTCATCCACCCACTCATCCACTCACTCATCCACTCATCCACCCACTCACTCATCCACTCACTCACTCATCCACTCACTCACTCAACCACTCACTCACTCAACCACTCACTCACTCATCCACCCACTCACTCATCCACTCGCTCACCCACCCACTCACTCACTCATCCACCCACTCACTCATCCACTCAGTCATCCACGCACTCACTCATCCACTCACTCACTCACTCACTCTGTGCCAACTATATTCGAAGAATGAAGAACCGCTGGGTTCTATTGATACAACATTACTTTGATACGTTCTTTGTGAATGATTCAGTGACAATTTACGCTAGGGGACTCAGCATCTCGATCGAAAGGCGATTTTTGTGCCTATGGCCCTAACGGGACACTCTCCGGAAGGATGGATAAGGCGAATGGATCCAAAGGGTGGCCGGGACGTTGCCACGACAGAGCATGGGGTAGGGTCCCCATATTTTCCGAGTTAGAAGTACCCCGGCGGAGGCTGGCTTAGCCCGGTTTCTCTCCCACCCATTCTGGTCCGTACTCCCAAGGGGCACGGGACTTGGAAACCGGCTCCACCACCCCCCCCCCCCGTCATGCTTGTACCATCCCATGTGTGCCCCGGAAACCAGTAGGCTCGCCTTTCAATCCAGGGGATGAGATTTCCAGAGCGCATTTGTTCCCCTTGCCGCGCTGGTGGCCTGTATTTACTCCCAATGCGTCAAAAATGTTCCACATTATATAGTTAGCAACCAGTTTTGTTGGCTTTTCATCAGAAACTCAGAGAAAACGAGCTTAACAAGCTGACAGTTTTTGTAACACTTAAATTGCTCAAGACATACACAAAGAATTCCAAATAAACATATTAAAATTTTGTTACGAAACCATTAGTAGAGCAAGTACGTAAAATTATATTTCCCAATGTTTAAGAGGTGGAATCAGGACTGAAAAATTCATTGTCATCGCCGGGATTTGAACCACGGATCTTCCGCTTATCGAGCGGCTACTTTTAATTGCCCTCACACTGCTTGTGCGTTTAGAAACACCAGCAATAAGTTTGTTGACATAAATAAATAATAATTACCTTCTATTTCCTAGTTTTTACTTTCTCTACTGCGATAGTAGAGAAAGTATTGTATTCCACCGAGAAAATCCCAGAGATTCCACCGAAAATACATGTTTTGAGGCCGCCTGAATCCGAAAAAAGCATTTTTAGAAAAAGGTCCGCCTGTGTGTGTTGTGTGTTGTATGTGTGTGTTGTGTGTGTGTCTGAGTGTCAGCCTGTGGACAGCATAACTTAAAAACGAAAAATCGGTTAAAAACCAAAGTTGGTATTTAAGTTTAATGTCTTTCAACGATGCGACACCAAGATTTTCAAAACAATTCCTCAATCCTAAAGTACCGTTTACATGGGAGCTTTCGAAAATTTGAATTTGATCGAAAATGATTCCAACGATTTTGATTAAAATGGCATATGTTTGAGATATTTTTATAGCAAATGAAATGTATATCTTGAATGTTCTGGTTATAGCCCATGTAGTCCTATTTACTTCGGATGACTTTTGAATAACTGGTAAGCCGTAAGAGGTAGACCAAATCTTACTATACAAAAAATGTAGATTTTGCTAAAGCACAGTATTTATGCCTAAATAATTTTTTTTAGAGTGAGCCATTGCGGAGACATTCCTTGTTATTTGTGTGAGTTTTGGAATACTTAAACATTCGTCAAATGGAAGATTATTATTATTTTTTATATCTTAGTAGTGCAAAGGGAACAGAATCTCAAAGCTTTAAAAGATTTGACTATCGCCCAAAGTGTACTGTATTCCCATATTCCCCTTGTACCTACATTCGGCAAATGTTTATCTCAACTAACACGAATAAGATATAGGAATAAGAGTTTGTAAGAATGGTTAGTACAAGAGTACAGAAAGTCACGTGGGTGCAACACATTAGTATTTAAACAGTATGGTAGTATTTTTATTTTTTGAAATTAGGATTTCTGCATCGTCTTGAGCACATGGTTGGCTAGTGTAATAAACGTAAAATAGCCTTTTTTCTGGAAGAGTACTTAAATATCTGAATGGCATTTAAAACGCCCATATATTTGTGGTATAAGAGTATGTGGCAAAATTTTGCAAACAGATGCAAATTCCCACGCTTTAGAAATTTCACCCAAGAAACTCTCAATGTTTGATGCGAGTTATTCGCTCCTTGAGCGACAACAGCCAGCGTTGGGCATAGGTGCTACTAAAATGGCTTCTCTTTTATCACAGACAAGTGATCTTTACAATCTCCCCATTTGTGTTTATATAATGGCTTTAGTTGCTAAGCTGCAATGATAAACACCAAGTTACAGTTGACCATATATAAATTTATTAGTGTGGGGGAAGATTGTCTTCTAACGTAAAAGACCCAATGGAAATTTTGGATGGACTGAGTTGCCTAGTATTTTTTTGGGATTTTCACTTACCCTTATACCAGCAAAGTAGACTCCGTTCATTGGAGCATCATTCCAGCCGTTTCATCCACCGTATCTGCAAACACGATTTATTACATGTTACGTTAAAAGCTCTGAAACTGTTAAAGCGAACATTAGTTGTTTTTAGCTCAGTTTGTGGACTCATTTCCTAAATGAGATCCGTATGTAATCACACTGTAATTTATCAAATCCCATTATCAGCACAAATGACTTTCACTTTGCTCTACACTGACTGCATTTGGCAAGAGCGAAGGAAACATCCTTACTGCTACTCTAATTTTAGAGGTAACGAGCCATTGAGAACTCTGAGAAAAGTTTGATCATGACTTACGCAAATAGACTGCGGGATACAGAGCAAGGTCTCATTGTCTTGAGAATAATGATCTTTGAGTCAGATTCTTGACTCTTGGCTGTGGAACGCGTATCTTATTTCTGTACCGCTTGTGAAGGGAGACAAGGACCACTTTTTTTGACTGCAGGGCCAAGAAATTTGTTACTGGGCTTTGTGCCCAAACTGCGGGTTTGTAATTGAAATAAAACATTGGAAAACAGCATGCACACAAGTTACTGAAGACTGTTCCACAACAGTTCAAATAATAGTACACACATCAACTCAAGTTCTCTGACCCAAAAACAAAAATAAATAGTCCTACTGCCTGTTCCTTTACAATTGGACGGAATCGTTTACTGAAGCTCGGGTTCATTGGTAACCCTAACAATGCCAAGCCTTGTTCGAGAACTTAGACTACCAAAGGAGGCGGTACTTCGTGACCACCACTGGTAACAATGTCTGAGCAATTTTTACTTTCTCTACTGGTAAGTAGAGGAAGTATTGTATTCCACCCAAAAATTCAATGTCGAGATTTCACCGGAAATATATGTCTTTGAGACCCCGTGAATCCAAAGGTCCGCGCGCGCGTGTGTGTGTGTCAGTCTGTGGACAGCATAACTCAAAAACGAAAAGTCGGAAACCAAAGTTGGTATTTAAGTTTTGTCTTTCAAGGATGCGACACAAAGATTTTGAAGAAAACACCCCCATCCTAAACTGCCCTTTACACGGAACATTTTTAGAAAATTATGATTTTCTTGAAAATGGCTCTAGTGATTTTGATTAAAATGACATATGTTTAAGATATTTGTGTGACAAATGAAATGTATATTTTGAATTTTCTGCCTATAGCCTATGTAGTCCTGTTTACTCTGGATCACTTTTGAATAACTCGTAAACCCTAAGAGATAGACAAAATCTTAATATACAAAAATGTAAATCTCGCTAAAACACACAATTTGTGTCTAAATAAATTTTTTGTAGAGTGTAGCATTTCAGAGATATTCCTTGTTATTTGTGACAGTTTCAAAAAACTTAGACTTTCGTGAAATGGAACACCGTTGTTCATTCTTTATATGTTAACCGTGCAAAGGGAACGGGATCTCAAAGCTTTAAACGATTTGACTATCGCTCAAAGCCTACTGTATTCTAATATTCCCCTTGTACCTACAAGGAAATAAGCAATAAGATAATTTGTACAAATGTTTATCTCAAAAAACACGAAGAAGATAGAGGATTAACAGTTTGTAAAAATGGTTAGAACAAGAGTAGAGAAAGTCATATGAGTGCAACACATAAGATTTTTAAAACAAATTTAGTTTAAAATTGGGTATTATATTTTGTTATGTTTATAAAGGTAATGTTTTACTTTCTTTAACTATTACTTTTTTACTGTGTACATGGATCACATTATACCGACGGGGCAGTACTTTATGATCACCTTGGCATTTCATTGTTTCTCAGAAAGACCAACAATGAAAACTGAAACAATTACACAATTGAGTAGTAGAAACAGTGATTAAAAATACTGCTGCATGCATTTAATCAAACAATTAAATCACAGAATTTAAAAAAATACAGAAGGTCGGCATAAAGTAACCCCCCCATCTTGACCTATCTTGCCAATTTAATTAATGTCATTATTTCAGATAATTAGGTGAATAAGAACTGGAATCAAGACTGAAAAATGCAATGCCATAGCCGGGATTTGAACCACGGATCTTCCGCTTATCGAGCGGCCACACTGCAGCGAACGCAACTGAAACGTGCAATTGGAGGAAGTTTTTAAGTTCTATTGACGACTTGCTACATATTCATAGTTGTGAGCCCGTGCTTCGTTAAAAGCTCCAAAACATTTTGCTCGTTTTGGTGGAATGAAAAAGTTCTCCAGGTATCATGACTAATGAGACGTTTGAAACTCGGGGAAATTGTTAATCTTTTGATTCCGTTAAAGGTAGAAAGCGTGCATTAAACCATCACTGCATCTCTTAGTTTATGACAGCTCTGCCCTTATTAATAGATGCATTTGAATGAACTGAATAGAACTTTGGAAACTGTGGAGAGAGGGAAAAAAAAAAAAAAAAAAAAAAAAAAAAAAAAATCACGTTTGGTGTAATTGTTTTCTAACTTGTAAGGGATCTGAAGTTTAGAACGGGAGCCGCAGGTTCCTGCATAAATGTCCCATGTAACACAATCGCGTTACTTTCTCAGCTCACTATCGTTCATAACTGGCTGTAACATGTTCTAACTAAACTAAACCCTGGCGCGACAGCCCACAAGTGGCCAAGGCCTACCGCTCAGCCGCTGTGTCCCCCACCTCTGCCCACTACAGGCGTCATTGGTGAGGTGCAGTATTGGAGGGTGCGACGTGGTCAGCGCCCCGAGCCCTCCCGGCCAGTTATGCGGTCTTCTAGACCTGGGGCCGCTACTTCTCTATCAAGTAGCTCCTCAATTGGTCCCCCCGGGACCTAACGAGGCTGAGTGCACCCCGTGCCAGACCTCCCAGAGGGGATAAAATCCCCATGCTGGTACCGGGGATCGAACCCGGGTCCTCCGTGCCAGAGGCAGTAACATGTTCTAGTAGGTATAAAAAATATTGCATTCCACCCACAGATTTCACCGGAAACGGACGTTTTGAGGCCATTGAGGTCCTTTTTGTGAGAATTTTAGAAAAGGATCCCTGTGTGACTGTGCGTGCGTACGTGCGTGCATGCGTGCATGTGTATTTGCAAATCAAGGGGGCTTAACGGGCAATTCCCCAAAAAGTTGAAAAGGTATAAGTTTTATTTGTCATGCAACTGTCTTAAAACATGTGGTATTTTAATCAATTTCGGCAGGGCCACTTTTAAGAAAATAAAAAATAACGAAAATTGTTCAATGCAAAGATTAGTTCGAGGTGGGGGGACTTTCTCGAAGGGCTTCGTGTCACAAATTTTGGCGGTGTTGAACTTCAGTACCAAATTTGGTATTTGTCCAACATTTCGGGTTTGAGTTATGTCTCTCTCTCTCTCTCTCTCTCTCTCTCTCTCTCTCTCTCACACACACACACACACACACACACACACACACACACACACACAAACACACCACACACTCCTATTTTGTCTCGCACACAGACCTTTTTTCTAAAAGTGCTTTTTCTTTTATTCAGGGGACCTTAAAACATATAATTCTGGTGATATCTATATGTCGAATTTTTGGGTGGAATACAACACTTCCTCTACCTGCCTACTAGGTACGTGGTAGAGAAAGTAAACTTGTCAACCATAGTTATTATGACCTACATACAAAATCGCTCATGATTTCAATTTCGAATTAATGAAAATCTGTTGTACTCAGATGGTGTTGCACACACAAAATGGCGGCGCCGTGGCCGAGCGGTTAGCGCGCTCGCCTACCACCTAGGCGGCCCGGGTTCGATCCCAGGGACCCGCATGTGGTATTCGTGGTGGACGAAGCGGCGTCAGGGCGGGTTTTCTCCGGGTACTCCGGTTTCCCCCGCCATCTCATTCCACCGGTGCTCCATCTTCATGTATCATCAGTGTCACCGCCTGCGCTGCCGTAGTAGTAAAAGCGGGCGTTAAACACTACAACAACAACAACACACAAAATGATGCGCCGTGTCCTTAATAGGAGATTTCTCCTCTTCTTACTATTTCACACGTATCCTTGTATAATTATACATACCATTCCTGTTAAAGGCGATTCTCTTATCCACTTTCGCAAGCCATGTTAAAAGTGCTTGCCTAAACGTGATTACACATTAGGTAATATGTACGTAGCAGCAAACAAGATACGCGAACTATTCAAGTGTTTGTGTTCTATATTTATTTTGGTATGTTGTGAGCTCATGTAAAGAAAGATACAAATATGTGACTTTTTAGTATTTATATAGTGTTATCAAAGCAGGATTAGGCTTGAAGGGACCTAAAACATGCAACGAATATTCCGGAAAATTCCGTTTTTTTGTAGTGTTTAATGCCCGCTTTTACCACATATGGCACTGCAGGCGGTGACACTGATGATACTTGGAAAGAACATGGAGCCCCGGTGAAATGAGATGGCGGAGGAAACTCACCTCTCCGCCGCCTTGTCCGTCATCAATCACAGATGCGGTCGCCTGGGATCGAACCCGTGCCGCTTTGGTGATAGGCGAATAGTCTAACCACTCGGCTACGGCGCGGCTGGAAAAGTAATTCCTGCCATTAAGTTACTTTACGCAAGTTGTAAATTTAGTGAGCTCCACGTTTAAGTACTTTAGTAAGGCTTTAATCCAGGCATGGGCACGAGAGGATAGGTAGCGATTGAACTTGCCTCTCACTCACTCCACATTCTTGCTTCGTGGCTTCGTTCCACCTGCGCGGTAGTAAATATTTCTGCACTGTTATTAACTATTTTGTTTATATTAAACATATTATGCATACAATAATTATTACAGCCATGTACTGTGGTTAGGCAGATTACATAATCTTCAAGTTTATAGCTTTCCTTTATCTTATGCACGTAATATCCTTACACTACCTTATGATCAACATATTAAATTTTTTCTCTTTCATAATAAATAAAGCAGTAAAGTTCCATTGCTGTTTAGCCTTAAAAATAGTATAAATTGTTTGATTTTAAACTTAATATTGTGTTCAAACTTTGAAACACGAAATACAATAACTTATACTAAATAAACCAATCACAAACTAAACCCCCAAACAGTGGAATCATATCTTCCCCTTTATATGTTTACAAATACAAGTATTCAGAAAGTCCCTTTTGAAATAGTAAATAAATACCTGTAACATCACCAGAATTTCATTCATTTTTTTGTTCAAAGTGGCGTTTGTTGTTTTAACGCTTTATATTTGCAAATTGAAATCCGCATATTGAACAGCAAGCTTTCCTGTTCTTGTAACTTACAACATATTCCCTCTACCACTCTTCATGAAGCAGCCATACTCGCCACTGAATGAAGCGCGTCGGAAACTGAACAGCAGTGAAGAGGAGGGATGACCGGTGGAGTGAGGCGTGAACGCGAGTGGCCCAGTTGAGCTAATTTTGCCCATGCCTGCTTTAATCTATCTCTAATGGATTCCTGGTTATATAAAGTTCAAGGCATATCTTTTGTTTGAAATGGTAGTATATGATTTGAATCAAAATCGTTAAATGGATTTTTGAGAAAAGAAATAGTATATTCTGGTATTAGTGTCCGAGGTGAGGGTTAGGCATACACCTTCTACACTAATATTGAATGCTATTCTTTCTATGATAGTTCTAGAACAATGTAGTCTGAACCAACCGAAACTGCACCTTATTGAGTTAGACTAGCATTGTTGTTAAAGTTCTCTATGGTTTTTCCTGAATGTTCCTGAATTATTTTACAAATAATATGTCAGTTATTTCAAGTGGTTATTTGCATTGATAGTTTATATGGTTGTCTATAAAAATTATTTCATTCACCAGAATAAATAATAAAATGTACAACACTTAAGACACCTGAATTCGTGTACCTTTTTCTCAGAACGTATGAGAGGTGGAGAACTGAAATGTTCTGTACATGTATGCAACACATAGTTGAACCTTCTAAACAACAATAATAATTTTATAATATATAACTAAAGAAAGAACTAACCCCTAGCGTCACAGCCCTTCACGGGCCAAGGCCTACTGCCCGGCTGCTGCGTCCCCCACATCTACCCACTACAGGCGTCATGAGTGGGGTGCAGTATTGAAGAGTGGGGCGTGGTCATCGCCCCGAACCTTCTCAGCGGGTTATGCAGCCTTCGCGATCTGCTTATAATATATATTAGTGATATTAAGAAAGCAACAGCAATGCAAAGTTACTCACATTTTTACTTTTTTGACTTTGCAAATATATATATTTTTTTAAATTTCTAGTAAAGTGATATACATAACTAAATAACTGAGGTTCAGAACATAGCTGATTGTACTAAGAACAAGCGTGCAGAAGTGTGATTCTGTATTGCAAGTGGTTTCAGAGAAAAAGGTACATGAATTCACATGTTTTAAGAGTAAAGTTTATTATTTTTCTGCTGGATGAAATAATTTTAGTGTCTCAAAAACAAACCATCAATACAAATAACCACTTGAAATAATTGTCACGATTTATAGAATAAGCAATCAAAATTTCAGGAGAAACCATTGAGAGCTTTAAGAGCAGTGGCAATTTAAGTCACTAAGGTGTAATTCCTGTAATTGCAATAATGTATATTTAACTGAATGTTTCAGTGTTAAATCATGCAATAAGACCTTGAAGCATTGTTTGCCAATCGGCCATGGTCAAAAGTTAATCGCGAATGAATCTTGTGGTGGCCACATTTTTTGTAAATAAGTATATTTATCCATGTTACATTATTACGGAAAATGTTATCAGTAATGTGTCTAATGGTGCAGAAATCAAAGAGGGTCAGATGTGCCGAGTTATTACCCAAGAATTAGGCGTGAATTGGAATAGACTGGATTCTGTAAGTGGTTGTTAGAAAAGGGAGTGAATATTAATGAGAAGAATGACCTGGCGTACTTCATTCTAACGAGCATTAGAAAGTTTCCAGGAAGTTGATGCTCTGGGTTTTGAACGTTTAAAGCTATGATAAATGACTATTCCACTCATGCGGGATTATCGTGCTATTATCGCTTTGGTTATATCACCTCCTCCTTGCGATTCCGCCAACCTGAAGACTGAAATATCCATGCGCAGTACAAATAATTAGCTGGCCATTCAAAAATGACAGACAAAATATCTGGCGAATATTCTAGTGAGATACTGATATTTTAATGGAAGAGGCGAAGTCAAAAAATCCCGAAAAAGAGCAGGTCATGTGTATAGGATCAGTATGAGATGTTTTGCAACAGAAACACCAACTGGACAGATTGCTAATATCAGGAGAGATTGGGCTGCATGAAACCAAATGGGTCACGCAGCAAAAACAACAGCTGTCTTCATTTGTTTTTGAACATTTAACAACTGTAAGTTTGAATAGAGCAGCCCAACCTTTAATGAATAATCTACTGACGCAAATTCGCTGATTTATATCCGTCATATGTTTAGTTCCTCATTTCCCAGGTTTAGACATTAAAATTATTGTTGCTGTCCTCAGCCTACTGAATTAGTTGTAATGCCAACTGTGAAAATAAATTTAATTAAAATATATGAATGTTATTGTAAGTTGTTTACTTTGAAACCACTATTAATATTAAATAGTATTGAATAAATGAATTATTAATTATAGCGCGGAATGCTCTATACAAATACCACTTGGGTTTTTATATTTGCGATAATTTGCGAGCGCTTCATCTGAAACCCTTTCCTGGTATCTACAGAAAATTTTACGTACGACCTAGTGTTACTTATCACTTGATCAATATTACGATTAATTTCGTGTTCACAGCAACGAGAGTATGTATAGCACGTGTGTCCAACCCGTTGCCCGTAGTGACACTTGCTCTATTACATCGCATTCCTGCTGCAGTGATATTTATAACTTATAATATTATTTACGAAATAAGTAATTCTATTTGGAATAAGACAAACTTGATTGCGTTTCCAACACGTGTTCATCAGTCATCCTCTTACTGCAAACATAGCAAAATCACAGCCGGTTTATGAAATGCCCAGCCCAGATCGTTATTTATGATCGTGCCCGCCGCGCATCACTTTGAAGTCCCCTGCTTTCAAAGGCGAGTGGATGCCAGATATCTTAATATCGTTACTTCTTGGAGGACGTTCAAGTTACTGTTCAATTTGCAGTTGTACGCTCACATTGCAGTGTCTGTGTTAGTGAGAGTTGTGAAGAATATATGTAGTTAATGCTGTGATTGTTTTATAAATAGATCGAAAAGTATGTGTTCCATACAAAAATTCTATATACACTGAAAATGCACCTCGTCTGAAACTTAGAAGCCATAATTATCACTTAAAATAACTAATATATGATTAATATTTTAATAAAAATAATATCTCAATATATTAGCTATTTTTACTTTCTCTACTGGTAAGTAGGGGAAGTATTGTATTCCACCCAAAAATTCGATGTCGAGATTTCACCGGAAATACGTGTTTTGAGACCCCCTGAATTCAAAAAAAGCATTTTTAGAAAAAGGTCCGTGTGTGTGTCTGTCAGTCTGTGGACAGCATAGCTCAAAAACGAAAAGTCGGTTAGAAACCAAAGTTGGTATTTAAGTTTAATATCTTTCAAGAATGCGACACGAAGATTTTGAAGAAAATAGCCCAACCCTAAACTACCCTTTACATGGAAGATTTTTCGAAAATTTTGATTTTCTTGAAAATGGCTCTAACGATTTTGATTTAAATGCCATATGTTTCAGATATTTTTATGGCAAATGAAATGTATATCTTGAATTTTTTGGCTATAGCCCCTGTAGTCATATTTACTCTGGACGACTTTTGCATAACTGGTAAACCGTTAGAGATAGACCAAATCATACTATACAAAAAGTGTAGATCTTGCTAAAATACACAATTTATGTCTCAATAAATTTTCTTGTAGGGTGAACCATTTCGGAGATATTCCTTGTTATGTGTGTGAGTTTCGGAAAACAACTCGTGAAATGGATAATCGTTGTTCATTTTTTTTATGTGTTAAGTGTGCAAAGACAACAGAATCTCAAACATTTGACTATCGCACAAAGCCTACTGTATTCTAACATTCCCTTTGCACCTACAAGGAAATAAGCAATTAGATAAGTTGTACAAATGTTTATCTCAACTAACATGAAGAAGATATAGGAATAACAGTTTGTAAGAATGGTTAGTTCAAGAGTAGAGAAAGTCATGTGAGTGCAACACATCAGATTTTTTTTTAATTGCTTGGTTGATCCTAGAACTTTGATCCCATTTAATACGGTAAAACATTGATTCATGTGGCCTGCAAACGTTTTCACCTTAGCTAGAGTAGCCCTTTTCCAAAAAAATTGCTGTGTTGCACTCACATGACTTTCTCTACTCGCATACTAACCATTCTTACAAACTCTTATTGCTGTATCTTCCTCGTGTTAGTTGAGATAAACATTTGCAGAAATTATCTTATTGCTTATTTCCTTGTAGGTGGAAGGAGAATATGGGAATAGAGTATCATTTGAGCGATAGTAAAATCTTCTAAAGCTTTGAGATTCCGTTCTCTTTGCACGGTGAACATATAAAAAATGAATAACGATGTTCAATTTGACAGAAGCATGTTGTCCAGAACTCACATAAATAACAAGGAATATCTCCGAAATGGTTCACTCTATAATAAAATTTATTCAGACATAATTGTGTATATTAGCAAGATCTACATTTTTTTTGTGTACTAAGATTTGGTCTATCTCTTACGGTCTGCCAGTTATGCAAAAGTCATCCAGAGTAAATAGAACTACATGGGCCATAGCCAGAGAATTCAAGATATACATTTTATTTGCGATTTTCAGGAACATCAAAATGTTCGAAAGATGTTTCATGGAGGAATTTTCTTTAAAATCTTCGTGTCGCATCCTTGAAAGACATTAAACTTAAATACCAATTTTGGTTTTTAACCGACTTTTCGTTTTTGAGTTGTGCTGTCCACAGACTGACAGACACCGACCTTTTTTAAAAATCCCTTTTTTGTATTCAGGGAACCTCAAATCATAAATTTCCGGTGAAACCTCGACGTCGAACTTTTGGGTAGAATACAATACTTCCTCTACTTCACTGTACGTAATAAAGTAAAAAGGTTGGAGACACCTGAGGTATAGGAATGCTAACTTACAAATTCATGGCAACATTGTTCCTTGTTACTGAATGTTAATTATATCCAGCAGAAAGTAACAATTTCCCATGTAAAATTCTGCTGGTTTTGCAGAAATATCATCCTTAATTATTGCGAAGTCCGCAGAGAATACAAAATGTATCATTTGAATGGTAGTACAATTCCAAAGAAGTCTCCTGTACATAGATTTTAGAGCCATTTTGTTCAGAGCATAGAGAAGCTACAAGCGGATATTAGTGCGAAAATGTGACCAAGTGGCTGCCTTGATGCCATGTTTGACGGTCCTGGTTGAAATACCAGCGTGCGTTCAGTTTTTTCCTCCTACCCTTGTGAAGGTCAAACAGCTGTTGTGTGCGGCGTCACATTGACGTAACCTTGAAGCAACGCGTATACAAACAGGGTGTGAATGGCCGCTCCGCCTGTCTGTACATTTGCAGTTTGTTTTTGCTTTTATCGTGCTTCATAGAAAAGCGATAATTACAGAAGATGTAATGCTAAATGAGTAGTATTGCTGTGAATTCTGCAGAAATGATGATGAAAGGTCAAATAGTCAGTGATAAAGAATCGCATGATATTTTTGTTCTGCAGAATAGCAGTAGTTCAAACACTAACCGTATAAACATGTTTGTTTGGAACTCTTGATCATTGGCTAGCATTGCATTTGTAAAGTTTTGTTTTAAATTATACTTAGGGCTTACGCCGCTGGACTGTTTTCATTATTCTGTGGCAATTGTTATTTAAATTGATGTTAATTTTCCGTAACATATCTTGACTATGTAGTTTTCATTTGTTATTTCGAGTGTAAGGATTATAATTGAGCTGGCCCCGTAGCTCAGTAGAGTACCTGCCCGCTTTGTGAGAGGTCCTGGGTTCGATTCCCGGCTAGGGGTGGGAATTCTTCTGTAACCTTGCCCTCCCTTGAATCTGGCAGTATGAATGTGTAAATGTGCGTGTCATCTAATGCATAAAGCCCAAAGAAAAGCCACTGTACACGAGATAACATCTTTGTCGGTAAGCAAAAAGGCAGTTAAAACGGTGCATAAATGGGGGAAAAAAGAAAGTAAATGAAAGAAAGAAAGCAAAATAAAGAACTTTATAGCTGAACGACCAGCTTGTGCAATTTCAAAGCTCAAAATATATTCAGAAATTTCCGTAAACCTAAGGATGTGTATTTCTTAGACTTGAAATTCGCAGTAAGCTTAGGTGTGTCTATTGTTGACCAAGAGATGTCAGTCGAGGTTTAACAACTTCTGACAATCCATGTTGCTTCATTTGCCACTGCCCGCTCGTCTGTTTTTAAAAACAGTTGAACATAATTTTGCTGGGAAAACTGTAGTTTTTGTAGTAATTTGATACCAATTGCTTGCGAGATGTACCAATGGTTTTACTCTGAAGTAGCGCTAGCTTTAGCATGTTTATATTAGTATACCAACATTTAGGAGCATTCGCAATCAGCGAGAACTCTGCCTTACCGTCTATCCATCTCTGTTCATCAAGAAAAGGTCAACTAGAACACTGAATGTCCCTTGCATTGCTTACTTTTTCAAAAAATCTGACATGACTTTCTCTACTCTTGCACTACCTGTTCTTACAAACTCTTATTCCTCTATCTTCATGTTAGTCGGGGTAAATATTTGCATTTATCATATTGCTTATCTCCTTGTAGGTACAAGCGGAATATGGGAATACAGTAGGCTTGAGCGATAGTCAAATGTTTTAAAGCTGGTCCCTACATGGTGGCTTAGAAATTCCGTTCCGTTCTCTTTGCACGGCCAAGAGATAAAGTAACGACCTTCCATTTGAGAAAAGTTCAGTGTTGCAGATAACAAGGAATGCTTCCGAAATGGCTCACTTCACAATGTATATATGGACATAACTCGTGTGTTTAACCAGCTCTGCATTTTTATGTAGTACGATTTGGTCTATCTATAACGTTTACCAGTTATGCAAAAGTCATCAATAGCAAACAGGACTACATGAGCTATAGCCAGAAAATTCAAAATATACATTTAATTTGTCATAAAAATGACTTCAACGTGTCATTTTAATCGAAATCGTTGGAGCCATTTTTAGACAATCAAAATTTTCCATGTAGAGGGTAGTTTAAGGTGGATACATTTTCTTGAAAATCTTCGTGTTGCATCCTTAAGAGAAATTAAACTTAAATACCAACTTTGGTTTTTAACCGATTTTTCGTTTTTGAGTTATGTTGTTCATAGGCACAAAGTGCTTCTTTTTAGATTCAGGGGGTCTCAAAACATATTGTCACCGCGCCCGCCGCATCTGATTGCCTACACTGGGGAGGGGGGACCCAGCCAGTCGCCTGCCTGGCCTAACGACCTGCCGCCGACAACAATAGGAGCGTACGAGACAATAGCTATTACATGGCGGTGCGGCTTCTGGACCGTTCCGCCACAGGGCGCCGACAACAATAGGAGCGTACGAGACAATAGCTGTTACATGGCGGTGCGGTTTCTAGACCGTTCCGCCACAGGCACTCCCGAATATTCTACCTCCAGAACTTTCCCTCTGTCTAAGGATATATAAGTCGCTGCCAAGCACCGGGCAGGGCAGGAAAACAGACGTATGCGAAGCGTTGAGGAGTCGTGCCGACTAGCAGTTCAATTTGACAGTTCTTATTTGTGATTCGGCAGTTGTTCTGTTGCTCTGAGCTGGGACAAAAGTAATCTGAGTGTAACGTTAGCACTACGCTAACTGACTAAAAGGCAATAAAGTGTGAACAGCAGTAACTGGTGTTTTCTCCATTTGTTACAATATATTTCCGGTGTAATCTCGAAATTGAAATTTTGGGTCTAATACAATACTTCCCCTACTTACTATACGTGGCAGAGAAAGTAAACAGATGTTAGAAATGCTCTCATTGTGCTCGAAGACAGACATTGCAGGGTCTTGACAGATTGCCATAAACATGTTGCCATTATTCTTGGGATATGTTGGTTATTTCTTGCCGTATATTATTTTGCAGTTATTGTAATGTTCGGGGATTAGATGTGTACACTTTCTCTTTCAATTTGCCCCACAAGTAAAATTGCAAGATGCGAGGTCCGGGGATAGAGCAAGCCAAACCCCACAGCTGATCAGTCACCAAAAGCGTCAGCAATTGCATCCAAAGAAGTGTAAACTGTACGGGTAGTAGCTCCATCTTGTTGAAAGACGCCTTACTTTAAGTATCTTCATCGCTTTTTGTGCTGACCCGTGGCTGAGTCCTGCTTGCTGAGCTAACTTCGAGAATTTCCTGGCAAGCGTTCTACCCACACACTGATATTAATCTTCCCCACTGTTAAAACGTGATATTTTCATTTTTTCCGTTCCAACACTGACCCCGTGCTTTTGTATTTCTGTTTTATGAACTTTACTTGTGTTAGGCTATCACTATCAGGAAAGCGTTCCCGAAATACTCTACGACACAGAGACAAAGATTCATGTTTTATAAAGTTGCAGCAAATAAATAATTTTTCTATTTTAAATTGGACCATCGCTGGGCTAAACATGACTAAAACACCCAAAACGTTAGCTACTGCCTTCGTTTGTCATGCCTGGCATGAGTCAGAAGGTCAGGTCATATGTGACGTTACAACGGAAACTGGAACCTTAGCAGGCGAGTGACGTGCGCCCCAGAACCAGATGCGGAGAAGAGCGTGGCCACATAATCTGATGATCCTGCATACAAGAGCTTGAGGTATACATTTTGAAATCGATGCAGTACTAAAGATGGTCAATATGAATAGTATCCGAAAAGACATCGGTTTTTAGGGAAAAGCCGCTGACGCCGAGTTGCATTTTTAGAAATAGGAATTTTAATTGCAGAGATTAGACATTTAAAGTTTGGCTGCACCGGGGTTGAAATTAAGGTTAGCTTTATGTAGAACCACTTAAAATGAATGATTATTTTATTTCAAGAAGGTTAACGTTTGTATACAATAGTTTCAAGAAATGTTTACCACAAATTCAAAGTTGGTTGAAGCCAGTAAAAAATGTAATTTTGGTTTATATGAAGAGCTTCTGAAATCTAATACTGCTTGTACTGGTACTTACTGCTTACTACTGCTACTCGTTCTTCTACTTCTACTACTGCTGCTGCCGCCGCCGCCGCCGCCGCCTCCGCACGTCTCTGTGGCGTTGCTCCGTCTCCGTTCTCTACCGGGTTTGTGGTCTTCCTTTTTTTTCATCTCTCCTTCCCGCAGGTGATAGCTTACAATAATTCTATACCGGGTGCATTGGCGAGGTGTTCCCCTCCGTTCCAATACCTCATACCTCCTTGTGCATTCTATTTATGGCAGGTATTACTATGGATGGTGATTTTCACAAGTGCTATTTAGCGCGAAGTTTTCACTTCGCGTAATACTATGGGAAGGTTTCCTCCTGTCTTGTATTTATGACAAGTATTACTGGGCATGATTTGCGCAAATGGGACTTTAAGCAAATCGTTTTGCACTGTTGTATTTTCGTTTTCCACGACCTTTACAGCACATTTCATGTGTTATGAAAAGCCGATATAATCCGAAATCGACAGAAAATATGAACATTATACCATAATGCTATTTAAATGCGAAATGTGTGGTAATTAATGATATCCTTTTCAAATAGAAATGTAAAAAAGGAATACGAACATTTTTATGGGAGATATCCTATGTGCAATGAGCAGTGGAAGAAAATGCTAAAAAGCGTCGTTTTTTCTCCAAGAGGTTCGTGAACTTTTAATCCTGCCACACCAGACTGAGTATTATCCACGTATTCAAAACATTTAAGTAAAAACAAAAGAAAGATCGCTTTTTGGGGTTGATATGTATTTGTTCAGATATATTAATATTTTAATTATTAACTAGTATAAATTTTGCAGAAAAATAAAGTGTCGACTGGATGTAAGTGCTGTTAGCTGTTAAATCTCCAGGGTGTGCCAGGCTTCTGCCACATAATTGGGATCCTT